>CAMTDV010000023.1:2414952-3622428 GCA_947069175.1 Scalesia atractyloides
TTTTTAAATAATATTAGATTTACAGAAAAAAAAATTGTTTAAAGAATTAAAAAAGATATTTAGAGTGTTTTTAAGTTATTTTTAGAAGTTTTTGAGTTCTCATAATAAAAAGAAGAGTTTTCTTTTAAACCTTCCATGTAACATGTGATATTTAATGTACATTAATTATTGGGGATAATATCCATAAATAAAATACTTACATTAAAGCTTTCACCGACCATGACCACAAATGAATTTAGTAGTTCGTCGACTTTACTTAAAAGGCACGATGTTAACATTAGATCATATCATTGATTGCTAATTAAAATTACAACAAAATTTAAAATCAACGATTACAAAAAAGTAATACACCTAAACATATTAACTTCTATTAGCGTTGTTAGACTGATCGTAACACGCATTAAGCGCGTTAATTTCAAGTTTTAGCTCGTTTCTCATGGATCTTTGACAATCGTTCAACTAGTTCGACTAGTTTTTTGTTTTTCCTACAGTCAGACTCGCTTACTTGCTCGAGAATGTGTCCAAGTTGTTCGAAAACGCTAGGCTCTTCGTTCGAGTTTCACATTTTTAACCTATAAATTAATGAATAAGTTGGATTCTAATTTATTTTTTTTTAACAAAACTACGTACAACAACACAAAGTTATTATTTATTAGTAGTAAGGAGGCTCGTACACATCACTTTTAGTATTACTTTTATTTGATGTTACTTGTCATCGCCCAAAAAAACGCTAAACTGGTATATAAAAAAAAAGAAACCAAACAAAACCTACAATAATAATTTGACACGACTACCACGTTTAACTTTTTCTAATATTTATCCATTAGGCACATAAATCTTAGGTAAACCGGTTGCTAGTAACAACTCTTCACAATTTACTAAATGAAGATGTTATCATAGCCTATTTATGAGTAACACAACAATAGCATAATTACCAACTTGAGATCTGCACATTTATATACAATCAATTCGCAACATGTCAAATGCATGTGAGCCTATTAGCGTTCAGAAAAACGACACGACTGCAATAAACATTGCCATGTCATATGACATGTACCATCATAGTGAAGAAACCCAAACACTATAGTCAATCTCATATGACAACAAAGCCACCATCACCAAAACTCAGTTTCCCAATGACATCGCAGCATCAGAAAGCAACATCAGCTGAAATACATAGTCAAATACCCAAGAGAAATACAACAAACCAAGCCCAACATACAACCCCAAAAATACATAAACATCATCGAAAATCAATTTCCCAACAACATGGCGGAAACAGAAAGTAACCCGGGCCGAAACACAAAATCAAATACCCTAGCCAAGTACGACAAACCAAGCCCAACATACAACCCCAAAACACATGAAAGACCTAAAAAAGATGATGTTCAAAGTTGTTAAACTTCACCAAACAAGAACTTCTACTCTAAACGACAATTTGACGTGCGAAATCCATCAAAGGGTGTGTGAACACTACAAGATCATGTAAATAAACTTCAACTTTTCAATCAGAAGAAATTTGGGCAAAGTAACATTACAAGAACAAATTTAACAAAAAGCTCATATAGTGATGAATGACCCTCCAAACGCATGTCTCCCATTTTTATAGGGGTGACTCATGCACATGACACCTACTAGCACAAGACACATACACACGCATTAGTCATGCGATACACATGACTCATATGTTACACTTGTCACGCATACTCATGTGTGACTTATATTAAAACACATAACATGACACTTTTAACACTGCCCTTATACATACTCGATGACGCAAAAAACAAAGACCTAAGCAATAGACATTATGGTTCAACAGACTTCCTCTTGAATATTGGTACAGTCTTGACTTTTGATTTTGATTTGTTCATTCAATCGTCAAAATATTGTTTCTTCTAAACTTCAAAGCTTTCTTTCGACTTCTTTGGAACCTTCTTTTTCTTTCTTTGAACAACCTTCTTTCCTTGAACATTCTTTCTATTTCTCTTTCCTTCACACCTACGTTTAATCTTCTCGGCCTTCTTTGCTTCCATCTTTTCAAAGATGTCTTCCGTTTACTTCAATATACTTACTTTTATAGCATATTTTCATTTATTATTATATTATTCATTTATTATTATATTTAGTTTTAACTTTTAACATATTTTTTATTTTTTCAAATCTAAAACTATATTTCCTTTATCATTTGTTTTTTGTTTTTAATAGTTTTTTAAATCATTTTTACTTTATCGTTAATTTGATATTTCTTTAATAACTTACATTCATTAATTTTTTAAAAACTTAAGTGCGTATTTGTGCTTAATTTTAACTCTCGACCCATGCAAGTTTTATTAAAAAATGAAGTTTTACTCAAAATAAAGTATTTATTTGGTATCGTAAACTGGTACGGTGATAATGTGAACCGATTCTAAAGGTTTAGCTTTTTAAACAACATGCTTCATTTTCAAATAACTTTTGTTTTACATTATTATTTGTTATGTTTCGCTGCAACGCGCGACGTAAAAAACCTAGTTTAAATTAAAATACGAAGCAACTTGATGGGGTTTGGGAGTGGGGATTAAGGATGTAGGACCTTCGTTATTGATCACATGCCAAACAAATATTAGTTAGATATTTTTCTGAGTTAATTACAAACCTCATCCTTCAATTATTGTCATTATATTGATTGTAGTTATGTACAATTGTCTAATCTGGTATAGGTTAAACTTTTTCTATGGCTTTATAGTTTTGTGGTATCTAGAGGGTGAGATAATACTTTGGGACTGGTAGGTTCTGAATTCGATTTCTACAAGGGGGTTTTTCTCATATTTATTGGGTTTCCTCCTGAATTGATGTATAGGCATTATGCCTAGTGGAGATAGATATGATCGGATGGTTCCGCTAGTGTCACGATAATACCCTAATGGTCCGTCAGTGATCCAAATTTGCTGTTAAAAAAAAAACCAATGACCTCCAGCTCAAGTGGTTGGAGGACTTGAGTTATTCTGCTAAGACTCAAGTTCGATCCCCATTTGGTGTAAAAAAAAGGAGTGAGACACTGGTGAGCAATGATAGGAGACCTAGGGAAACCTGAGTTCGATCCTTGAGGCAAACGGGTTTTACCGGTAATTTCACCGTCGTGCCTACGGGCGGGTGGGTTACCGTGTTTTCCCCGGAAGTGGAGGTGGACGACTCGAGTGACTCTCGGAGTACTCCGTTTGTCCGATTGGTACCCTGTTTGTTGGTCGTTAAAAAAAAGTAAAGGTTAAACTTTGCCACTAATATAATCGAACTATAGGTTGTATATTTGACATATGACGTTAAACACCAACCCTATATCAATGTTACTAGCCATGAAAGAATGGGTGTGAAGCGATTCACGTTGGTAAAAGAGATGGTTTGGTGGGGCTCAAGGCTCTCAACAAATGAAATCCATCCTTTTCTTTTTATTTCTTTTAAATACCTAATATAAATATTATTTTAATACATCATAGATGGTGTTAAACCAGTAAAGACTAGAGGTGAAAAAAAAACCCAGTGAGAGTCTCATTTTTACTCGTTATTGGTGTGACAGTGAAAATTTGTAAAACGGTAACATATGATTTTAATAACAGTTTTAACGAATAGTTATTTGAGTTATTATGAGGGATTGAGGTAGGGCTGAGCATGATACCCGTTTGGTACCAAACCGGTATCAGAAAATTGGTACCGGTATTTACCGATACTAAAAAACAGGAAAATAAGTACCGATACCGAATATATTCGATACGGTTCAATGCCAATACCAAATACTCATCCTAAGATTAAGGGTTATAACATTTAACATAGGGACGATATTCATAATTTTAAACACTTAAAGGTCAAATCCATAACTTACGTCTAGAAACACCAATCATATAAACTACTTTTTAGATTTTGATTATGATTCAAGCAGTAATAGTCAAAGGACTCTATCTACCGTTCACTCTGTTTTGTTTTGTTTTTTTAATGGTAAATTTAGATCACTAGAGTATTAATGTGCTATCACTCAATACCTAATCAATCTGAAAATAAAGTTTATACACCAATTCAAAAGAAAACCTAACACCTAATAAATCTAGAAAAACCCATTGTAAGAATTGAACTCAGAACCTAACAGGTTAATAATCTCTAAGTTTTATCCCACCCCAAAATACCAACAAAACCACTTAATCATATCCTTCACTAGACAATAACGTTTGTATACCAATCTAGAAAAAAAACCCAATAAATATAAAAGAAACTCCATTATAAAAATCCAACACAATATCTAATAGTGTCCTTCCATAACAAATTAGGCAAACCAGTTTCAAAGTGGCCGCCATTAAATGTGCTGCTTCTTTCCCATTTCCTTTCTGCACTTTGACCAATCTTTTAAAAAAGTCAAACTTGTCAACTTTTCAAACAAATACTTCGGTATCTGCTTCCTATAAAGATCATGTCTCTGCTGAAAGGAAAATAATACCCGCCAAACACATTTTGCCTCTCATTCATCACCAAGAGAGCAACCACGCTGTTCTTAAATTTTCAGAAAGATAAAGATATACCCTTTTCGTTTTACAATCATTCGGTGAATACCCAACAACCAATTTCGATTCTTTTGAACAAATTTCGATTGTTAGCCTGAAGAACAATACCCACAAAGATTTTCGCAAAATTCAAGATTCCTACATTCACATAAAGTTCGATTCTTTTTGGCAAATTCAAGGGTTTCTTGGCCTAAAGACCAAAACCCACAAAGATCTTTTTGATTATTTACCAAAATTTGGTGAGTTTTGGTTAGTGTTTTGCAATAATGGATGGAAGTGACATATATAAAGCTGCTAATAGTATAAGATTAGGAAGTTTAAGATCAGGTAGTAGTACAAGAGCACCAAGTTTAAGATCTGGAAGTACTTCTGTATGGAGGAATTCTGGTATGGATGCTTTCTCTAAATCTTCACGTGAGGAAGATGATGAAGAGGCTCTGAAATGGGCTTCTCTTGAAAAGCTACCGACTTTCGATCGGTTGAGAAAGGGTTTACTCTTTGGATCAACTGGGCCATCTAATGAAGTTGATATAGATAGTCTTGGAGTGGAAGATAGGAAGCATTTGCTTGATAGACTTGTTAAAGTGGCTGATGAAGATAATGAGAAGTTCTTGTTGAAGCTTAGGCGCAGGCTTGATAGGTAACAAACTAATTCATATTTAGTTTTGTTTTATGATTTGGTATTAAAAGTTTTGATCATTGGTTAATTAATGGGTTTGATTTGAAATGTTTGTAGAGTTGGGATTGATTTGCCAACAATTGAAGTGAAATTTGAGCATGTGACTGTGGAGGCTGATGTTAATACAGGAAGCCGAGCCTTACCGAGTTTTATAAACTTTCACATTGATATTTTTGAGGTAAGTAGAAGAAACTAACTTCAATAGACATGTTTCATTATTCTCAAATGTTATGAGATTCAAAAATTCTTAATATGTGTTCATGTTTATGTCTTGTAGGGGCTATTGAGCTTATTTCACTTACTTCCGAATTCGAAAAAGCATATAACTATCCTTGATGATGTCAGCGGTGTCATTAAGCCTAGAAGGTGACAAGTTGTAACATAATGCCCCATGAATATACCTTTCTATGACAGTTTTTCCAAGTACTTGTACTGATTTTTCGCGTATAAAACGTTTTGTAGAATGACCTTACTTTTGGGTCCTCCAAGTTCTGGGAAGACAACCCTCTTGTTGGCTTTGGCTGGGACACTCGCAAAGGAGCTTACGGTAAACTAAAGAACCTATTATGACTTCATATTATCCATTTAGCTACACTCTTATGTGTGTAATCATGTCATCAAAAGTCAATACATTTAGCTAATTAGTCGTCTCCAAAGTTCTAGCATTTTAAATATGTTGTTTTGTAAATGTAGAGTACGGGTAAGGTAACATATAATGGCCATGAGTTACATGAGTTTGTGCCAGGAAGAACTTCTGCTTATATCAGTCAAAATGATGTCCATATTGGAGAAATGACTGTTAGAGAAACACTGGCTTTTTCTGCAAGATGTCAAGGCGTTGGATCACGTTATGGTTAGTTTGTGATTATTTAGATTTCATAGTTCTTATCAAAGCTTTAGAGTTTTGTTAACAGTGTTATGGTCCATAAATTTGCAGACATGTTAGCAGAATTGTCTAGAAGAGAAAGAGACGCAAACGTAAAGCCTGATCCTGATATTGATGTCTTCATGAAGGCTGCTGCTACCAAAGGTCAAGAAGCTAGTGTGGTCACAGATTATACTCTCAAGGTATGGTTGATGAAAGTAATCTGTGTCAAAATGGGTGGGTCGGGCATGTTGGGAAGCGGGTCAAAATTGCCACCTCTAGCAGAAATACCATTAAAATTCCAATTAAAATGGGATGTTTTTTTGCAGCTGTTAGGGTTGGACATCTGTGCAGACACCATGGTAGGAGATCAAATGATAAGGGGAATCTCGGGTGGACAAAAGAAACGTGTGACAACCGGTGAAATGATAGTGGGACCGTCAAAGGTTCTTCTTATGGATGAGATATCAACAGGGTTGGATAGTTCTACAACTTATCAGATTGTGAATTCGCTTAAACAGTTTCTTCACATTCTTGAGGGTACTGCTGTCATTTCACTCCTTCAGCCCGCACCAGAGACATACGATTTGTTTGATGACATTATACTCTTGACCGATGGCAAGATTGTATATCAAGGCGCACGTGAAAATGTTCTCGAGTTCTTCGAATCAATGGGATTCAAATGCCCAGAACGAAAAGGAGTTGCTGATTTCTTGCAAGAAGTAAGTATTATATCATCGCTTTTCCAGTAAGTAAACAAACAGTTGTTAAAATGACGATTTTAACCTTTTGATATTAAAATGGTGTTACAGGTGACATCAAAGAAAGATCAAGAACAATACTGGATGCGAAGAGACGAGCCCTATAGATTCGTGACAGCAAAGGAATTTGCAGAAGCGTTCCAATCATTTCACGTCGGAAGAAAAATAGCGAACGATATTGCGACCCCGTTTGATAAAAGTAAGAGCCACCCTGCTGCTCTCACAACCGAAAAATATGGGTTGAATAGTAAAGAACTCTTGAAAGCTTGTACAGATAGAGAAATACTGCTTATGAAAAGAAACTCGTTCGTCTATATATTCAAATTGTTCCAGCTATTTGTCATGGCGTTCATTGCTATGACGGTGTTTTTCAGAACTGAGATGCATAAAAGGGATCTAGACGATGGAGGGTTGTATATGGGTGCTTTATTTTTTGGAGTTACTATGATTATGTTTAACGGGATGTCTGAGATTTCAATGACTATCGCAAAACTTCCGGTTTTTTACAAGCAACGGAATTTCCTTTTTTACCCTCGTGGGCGTATGCTCTTCCATCATGGATCATAAAGATTCCTGTTTCGTTTCTTGAAGCTGCTGTTTGGACATTTCTCACTTACTATGTCATGGGATTTGATCCTAATGTCACACGGTACCTACTTTTCAATAGTAATTGAAAAGAAACATCTATCTTTTTATTTACTAATTCAATTTTTTCAAAATCTTGCAGATTCTTAAAACATTACCTTATACTGTTGCTTGTTAACCAAATGGCTTCTGGATTGTTTCGGTTCATTGGAGCAATGGGTAGGAACATGATCATTGCAAACACGTTTGGTTCATTTGCACTTCTCTTAGTGTTTGCTTCGAGTGGTTTTATCCTTACACGAGGTACTATATTATATACTTCAGAAGCATACAAACTTGAGTACTTTGGTTTGTTTTTGTCAACTAACAAACGCACGGTTTCTTCTCATTGCAGATGATGTCAAGGGTTGGTGGATATGGGGATATTGGTCATCTCCCATGATGTATGCATTGAACGGAATAGCCGTGAACGAATTTCTTGGCCATACTTGGAGAACAGTAAGTCACGTGAACCTTTGTTATATGTACAGATGGCAAGTAATTTTTGTTGGGTTAACATTTTAAAATGTTTTTTTTTGGTGTTATATATAGCCTTTGAACGGTTCAACGGTTGGGAAGTTTTCTATCACAGGAAGAGGGTTCTTTGCAGAAGCTTATTGGTATTGGATCGCGCTCGCCGCCTTACTTGGATTTATTCTCGCCTTCAACGTCTGTTATGCTTTGTCTCTCGCCTTCCTCAATCGTGAGTTTTTTTTATCTTTGTCTTATTATCGAATCTTATCATAAATTTAGATGTCATTTTGTAACATTGGTTTTCTGCTTCTATAGCTTATGGAAAAGCTCAAGCTAATGTATCAGAAGAGGAGGAAAGTGATGCAGCTGTTGAATTAACATCTAGGAATAACTCAGGAAGTCAAAACAAGAAAGGAATGATCCTTCCATTTGAGCCACACTCAATCACCTTTGATGACGTCAAATACTCTGTCGATATGCCACAGGTAACGTTATTCAATAAAATGAAACGCACCCCAAAGCCAACTCGTTTATAAGCAACGGGGTCAACAATTTCACATCTACTTTTACTGATCGACTTATGAAAAATATATAGGAAATGAAAGATCAAGGGGTGACTGAAGACCGATTGCTGCTACTTAAGGGTGTTAGTGGAGCTTTCAGGCCTGGTGTTCTCACAGCACTTATGGGTGTAAGCGGTGCTGGAAAAACTACTCTTATGGATGTGTTAGCGGGTCGAAAAACAGGCGGCTATATCGAGGGTGATGTCAGGATTTCTGGGTATCCGAAAAAACAAGAAACATTTGCCCGGATTTCTGGTTATTGTGAGCAAAACGACATCCATTCGCCTCATGTAACCGTCTACGAGTCTTTGCTTTACTCAGCATGGCTCAGGTTAGCATCAGATGTTGATGAACACAAGAGAAAGGTTAGTTATATATCCATGCTCAACAAGATCGTTTAAGAAAAGCTATTTTTTGCAGTTTTTAAGACTGAATGAGTGAATGGTTTTGTTATACAGATGTTTGTTGATGAGGTTATGGACCTTGTGGAACTAAACCCAATAAAGGATGCACTAGTGGGGCTACCGGGTGTTAACGGACTATCAACAGAACAGAGAAAAAGGTTAACGATAGCGGTTGAGCTTGTGGCTAACCCGTCCATAATCTTTATGGATGAGCCAACCTCTGGGCTAGATGCTAGGGCTGCTGCCATTGTTATGAGAACTGTTAGGAACACGGTGGACACTGGAAGAACAGTTGTTTGCACCATTCATCAACCAAGCATCGACATATTTGAAGCTTTTGATGAGTTGTTCCTGATGAAAAGAGGTGGACAAGAGCTGTATGTGGGAACCGTAGGTCGCCATTCTTGCGAATTGATAGAGTACTTTGAGGCCATTGATGGTGTAAGTAAGATTAAAGACGGATACAACCCTGCAACATGGATGTTGGAAGTCAGCACTACAGCACAAGAACTCGCACTTGGAGTTGACTTCACTGAAATCTACAGAAACTCTGAACTTTACAAGTGAGCGCACGATCCATCGCGGCGAATGTGACAATCTTTTTCTTGAAAAGTTATCTTATGTTGATTTTTTTATCGATTTCGCAGGAGAAACAAAGCCATGATTGCTGAACTAAGCGTACCACGCCCCGGAACCAAAGATCTGTTCTACCCAACTCAATACTCACAGTCTTTCCTCGTTCAGTGTGTAGCGTGTCTCTGGAAACAACGGTGGTCATACTGGCGTAACCCGCCATACACTGCCGTACGTTTCGTGTTCACCACCTTCATCGCAGCTGTGTTCGGTACCATGTTTTGGGATCTTGGCGGCAAAAAGTAAGCACCATTGTATATCCTCCCTACGATAACCATATTCTAAACGCAACAGGTGATTAACCGAGTTTTGCATTTCAGGAGCACCCAACAAGATCTGATGAACGCGATGGGTTCAATGTATGCAGCGTGTCTCTTCTTAGGAATCCAGAACGCGTCAGCGGTTCAACCCGTTGTAGACGTTGAACGAACTGTTTTCTACAGAGAAAGAGCCGCCGGAATGTATTCTGCTTTGCCGTATGCTTTTGCTCAGGTTTTGGTCGAAATCCCATACGTGTTGGTGCAAACAGTGGTGTACAGTGTCATCGTCTACTCCATGATCGGGTTCGATTGGACTGCTGCTAAATTCTTTTGGTACTTGTTTTTCCAACTGTGCTGCTTCCTCTACATGACCTTTTATGGTATGATGACCGTCGCCATTACCCCCAATGCCAATATCGCTGCCATCATCGCAGCCTCGTTCTATGGAATCTTCAATCTGTTCTCAGGATTCATCATTCCACGACCTGTAAGTGTCACTACTGATATGTTTCTTTTATTTTACTAAATTATAAACTTTTTCTAGTTCTAAAATGTGATTGATTATATCATTCAGAGCATTCCTGTGTGGTGGAGATGGTGCTACTGGGCAAACCCGTTAGCATGGACCATTTACGGGTTGGTTGCTTCACAGTTTGGGGACTTTGAGGATACACTTGCCAACGGTGAACGCATCAAAGATTACTTGGATCGATATTTCGGTTTCAAGCATGATTTTCTGGGGGCTGTTGCAGGTGTCCACGTTGGCTTGGTTCTGCTCTTCGCCTTCATCTTTGCTTACTGCATTCGGTCCTTCAATTTCCAGAAAAGATAGATTTTGTCTCACATTTCATACATTAATTTGTTCATCTACTTGTAATACTGTTAAATTTATTCAATATATATAAGATCAAAGAATAATGGATCTTTTGTTTTAGTGATGGGCTTAAATAGGTAGTGGGTCTAAATGGGCTTTCAATACGGTCAGTTGCTATGAATCTGTGATTGATATTCAACTATGATGTTATGTTTATCCAATAATTAATATATTATGAAGTTTGGAATTTTCCTGTTGTTTATTCAAACATAATCTGTATTAAATAATAGTGTCACATTTCACGTGACATCTCAACCATGATGTGTTATAAATAGGTCAATTTGTATAATGTACATTTCATCATTCACAGCCTAAATCAACCAAAGATCAGTAAAAACTACTGTAAGCATGCATAAACTACCTACGATCGACTTCACAAACAAGAGAAACTTGAAACCCGGATCAACCTC
This sequence comes from Scalesia atractyloides, assembly GCA_947069175.1. NCBI lineage: Eukaryota > Viridiplantae > Streptophyta > Magnoliopsida > Asterales > Asteraceae > Scalesia > Scalesia atractyloides. Next base: position 2,426,026 of record CAMTDV010000023.1, read on the forward strand.
ATGGCTAGCGACGTCCATTGAAGCGACGCGTGTGCTTGAACAATATGGTTGTTTTATAGCAGAGTTTGATAGAGTAACTCCTGAGCTCAGTGATGCAGTTTTTAAGGGCTTACAAGATTTATTTGATCTGCCTACTGAAGTTAAAGTACAAAACAAGTCAACAAAGCCCTTGTATGGATATGTTGGTCAAATACCATTCATTCCTCTTTATGAAAGCATGGGCTTTGATTATTCTAACACCCATGATGGAGTTAAAAGTTTTGTTGATGTCATGTGGCCCAACGGAAACGAAGCTTTCAGGTAACTAACATCCTTAATTACCTTATTATCAACCCGTTTCAGCATGAACTTGTTTAGACCCATTACCTGACCTGCCTGCCTTGGGCATCTTATATGCACTTTGGTTTGATTAACCTTTACTTTCATGTTAACTAGCGCAACGGTGCTAGCTTTCAATAGGCTAGTGGCTGAGTTGGAAGAAATGGTGACAAGAATGGTGTTTGAAACATACGGTGTAGAGAAATATTTAGACGCGCATAGGAAAATGGTGACGTATCTTTGTCGGGGCATGAAGTACCGAGCACCAGAGAAAAACGAAACTAATATGGGCTTTGTTCCTCATACCGACAAAGATTTCATCACTGTTTTGCATCAGAATGGAGTCAACGGTTTAGAAGTCAAAGCAAGGGATGGTCAGTGGTTCACTGTTGAGCTTAAGCCTTCATCATACATAGTCATGTCAGGCGACGGAGCGATGGTTGGTTATGCATTTATCATATTCAATGTTCATATTATCATATTTTATAGCTAAAGGTTTCACACTGTTTTTTTTTTATCAGGCTTGGAGTAATGAAAGATTGTATTCGCCTTTTCATCGAGTTACGATGAATGGAAATGAAAGTAGATATTCTATTGCTCAATTTTCATTTCTAGAAGGGATAATAGAAACACCAAAAGAGTTTGTTGATGAAGATAATCCGCTGCGGTTTAAGCCATTTGATCATCTTAAATATCTTGAATTTTATAGCAGGGAGGAAAACCGAACACTTGAAAGTGCCTTAAAAGCCTATTGTGGAGTGTGAGATTTGATGTTCATCTGAGTGGGTGGTTGATCTTGGTGTGTTTAAGTGTGTGTATAATAAGTTCTATATTACCTTTGTAATGTATGTATCATGTATGATTTTGTGAAGCCGTGAAGGGCAATAGGGCCTTAAGTCCTAATGTTTCCTTAGTGCATGTGCTACTTTGTATCGGTGTCTATTTACTTAGTAATAAAATTGTTTCTAGTGAACATTTGGTGCTTTGTATTATAAGACACCACCAAAAAAAAGAAATGACACCACCAAAAAGTTGGTTTTGTACTAGTGATCATTAGTTAAACTGTACGCGTGATTCATATATAAAATAGACCAGAAATGTTTGTGTCAACCCAATGCAACCTAACATGTTTGACTTGAACCACACGTCCGACATGCCTTGCTTGTGACCTCTAAGCATGGATCTCATTCTCGCCATGCTCCATCACCTTGTGATCATTAGGCTTGAGTAAAATTTGTAACTGATCTGGTAGAAAATTGATTACCTAGTATAGACAAGAATAAGAAAGAATACTAAACAAGCATCAAACATCCAAACATACTGATTTGTGTTCTTTAGTTGATATTAAATGTTAAAAGTGAGACCAGATATGTATAGGATAACCCTTTTAGTTTTGAGGGTTAATGTTGCCAAAGAGACCCATATCTCTACCACGACGACTGGAGAGTGGAGTCCAAGGGCGTAGCGCCTATTGAAAGTGCCTTAAAAGACTATTCGGCATGATTTTTTACTTCGTTCCCAAGTCTTGGATAACAAGACATCTCTATATATAAAATAATGTGCTCTTTAGTCTTCGTTATTCTTGTACTTTTGGTTTGTCTCACAAATTCTTTGTGGGTGTTGTTTGGACCTGATTTCCCAACACAACTCATAATTCAAATTGAAAATGACTATATCCAAAAATGTTTAAAGAAAATGAGATAGTGTATACATAGACCACCAGAACTTTGTATATGCTACATAGACCACCCAAGTATGATTTTTGTTTTTATTTTGGTGAAGTTCTATGTGAAATGGCCATTACACCCTTGATAAAACTCTAGGGTAATGTTTGGCCAATGGGATAATATAGCAAGCTCTAATCATATAAGAAGGATTCAAAAATATTAATTTGTAGTATATAGTTAATATATCTATAATTTATTAGTACAAAAGTGGGACCAAATAGACGATTAGAAAGTTTAATGGGATAATATACAAGCTTTGATCTAATAAGAACTGTTTGTTATCTCTGTAATCAAATGAAAAAAGTGAGGTTAAACATGTATTGGACAAGCGAACCTAACCTGACCCGTTTTGACCCATATCCAACCCGTCCATTTTCACACCTCTTGGATGCTATAAGCCGCGAATTCAGAACTACAATGATATGCACTAAATGAAATAAGAATAAAGCTTCCATATGCAAAACTTAGCTTTTCAGTATCATGTTTCAAATAACAAATGATATTTGTAACAGATTAAAATCATTTTACGTCAGACTTTTTATCTATGAGATAGGCGGTAATTACACGAAAAAAAAAAAGACAAAACTTAAAAGATTAAATAAGAAAAGAGGTCATTTTTTCAGACCACCATGAAGACAAAAGAGTTGTGTAATAATCCAAGCAACAAACTTTTAGATGGAGACTTGTTCTTTACCAAGTATTATAATTAGAAGTTAGAAGCAGCTAACAAGGGAGCATCTTAATTAGAGTTATATGAAGGCCCCCATATAAAGTTAAAAATCATATAATCAAACACTCAAAAAATGGCAAAAAGAAATCATGTTTACATTAGAGAAAAAGACTGTAATAGACGACCAATTATTATATAACCCGGAAATTAGAATCATGATCAGCTTAACAATAAATTTATAAGCCAATCTACAATTATTATCGATTTATATCAAGGTCATGCATCAATCATATGGAAAAAAGGACAATCATTTGAAGAACAGATAAACTTATTAATCTGCACCCAAGGTTATTCTCTTTGACTAATGAATGCACAGCAAGATCATTCCAAACTAGACAATAATTAACACAATCTTTAGCTGTTAAATGACTCACACGCGTGGTACCAAAGTTTAATTTATTTGTTTCAAATGGACCAGTGTTGATATTGATATCTTGATATATGTATATATTATAATATAATTCAGTAGAATCAGCTGATTAATTAATTTATCCACATAAATGATTATTCACTATATAACTAAGGAACAAAGATTTCAATCAAAATTTGGCAATAAAAAAGTACAACCAGTCAGTTCTGCATGATTCACTTGATGTCCTTTCTAGAATGGGCCAGAGTTGATGCTGATCTCCTACCATTTATGTACTTTCATAATTGATAAAATCATGATACAGTTAAAAATAATATGTTTAAGTCATAAAAGGAGGCTACATAACCACCCTAACCAACAGGTATAACAAAATGTATGATGAGTAAGATAGGCATACTGGTGAACAAAAAAGAAATCTTGTGAAATAATGGGTTCCTCACAGCAACCAAACCTTCCTGTTATTGAATTCTCTGTAAAACAATTAGACCCTGCTTCAAGTTCTTGGGCCACAAAGTGCGTTGAGGTTACACGCGCACTTGAAGAATACGGGTGTTTCATAGCCACATATGATGGAGTGTCCCAAGAACTACATGATGCAATTTTCCTTGCATCACAAGAGCTATTTGATCTTCCTACTGAAGTGAAAGTTTTAAACACTTCAGATACACCATCTCATGGTTATGTTGGGCAAATACCTGTTATTCCTCTTTACGAAGGCTTTGGCATTGAAGATGCAACCACTACACTTGGAGTTGAAAGATTCACAAAACTCATGTGGCCCTCTGGAAAAGATAGTTTCAGGTATTGTTTATCTGGTTCAAACATGTAGGATAAAAAGAATTAGCTTTTACAGGAAATATATGCTAAACATGTTGAAGTTGATAAAAGTAAATACTTCAGCATAAAACCTCTAAAAAATTATTATTAAACTAATATAACTTCTATAATCATATTTGACATAAAACTATTTATTCAAAGCATGAATGAAAGTGCTTTAACTCAACCCGACCCATGTTGTCACAAATTCGTTTTAACTTGTTACCCCACCTATATTTTACAGTTTTTAGAGTTTGTACTTATTTCATTGCTTACATTCAACTTTTAAACAAGTTACACAAAGTGCATGGAAAACTGGATTTGCTGATAGATACGTAGCCCCTAGATTATCACACCATAATGTAGGCACTGACTGTATAGGAACACGAAGCTCATGTAGGAGAGCTTGAAGCCATGTGAGTTCTGCAACTGTGTCATCTAAGGCCTTGTATTCTGACTCTGTTGATGACCGAGAGACAGTTCTTTGTTTCCGAGCAGACCAGGATACAAGGTTGGACCCAAGATATATAGCATATCCCCCAGTGGATCGACGGTCATCCGGGAAGCCAGCCCAGTCAGCATCAGAGAAGGCGTTGATAGAATTCAAAGCCGAATCGGTGTAAGCATGAAGAAGGGTACTAGAGGCGTGTTGAATGAGAAGACCATACTCGACTGTACCTTGTAAATACCGCAAAATTCCTTTGACGGCCGACCAGTGGTTCTTAGTGGGAGAGTGCATAAACTGGCAGACCTTGTTAACAACAAAGGTAAGATCGGGGCGTGATAAGGTGACATACTGAAGAGCACCAACAACCTGTCTATATTTAACTGGATCAGAAAACGGTTGACTATCCCCAAGTGCTAAGTTAGCAATGGTGGTCATTGGTGAAGGTACGGGTTTAGCATTGGAGAGACCGGCTCATTCAAGTAATTCAAGGATATACTTTTTCCGCGAAAGTATCATGTCATAACCTTTATTGGTGATTTCAATATCGAGAAAGTAGGACAGGGAACCCATATCTTGAATAGCAAAGGATCGGCTAAGGCTGGTGACAATTCGATCTATCTCTTTAGAGTTGTTACCTGCCAAAATAATATCATCAACGTACACGAGCATGTAAAGTAAAGTGCCCTGTGAGGAGTAGATAAACAGAGAGGGATCAGTTTTAGACCCCTGAAAACCAAGAGCATGCAGAGCAGTAGAGAGACGTTGAAACCAGGCTCGCGATGCTTGTTTTAAACCATATAGAGATTTATGAAGAAGGCACACATGATCTGGTTTGGTGGGATCAACAAAACCCGGAGGTTGCCATAAATAAACTGTCTCTTTTAAGTCACCATGTAAAAATGCATTTTGCACATCTAGTTGTCTTAACGGCCATTTTTGTGTAGCAGCAAGAGAGAGGACCACACGAATAGTAGTGGACTTTACCACTGGACTGAAAGTTTCCTGATAATCAATGCCTGGTTGCTGATTAAATCCTTTAGTAACAAGGCGTGCTTTATAGCGTTTGATGGCCCCTGTTGGATCCTTTTTCATTCGATAAACCCATTTACAGTCAACAATATTGGTGTTTGGGACACGTGGAACAAGAGTCCATGTGCCATTTCTCAAAAGCGCTGAATACTCTTCAGCCATGGCATTACGCCATTGAGGATGTCTGTTAGCAACAGTAAAGGTGGCAGGTTTGGTGTCCGGAAAGGAAATGTGAGCGTGGAAAGAGGTAGCATTAAACGGTTTTGTTTGTTTAGGATTGGGACGAAGATTGGCTGGCCGTGAACGAGGTTGGTTCGTGGGTGGGTGGTTCGTAAGGGATGGAACCGTGGATTGGTGGGCGTTGGGTGTTTGAGTCGTAGAGTGGTGTGTAGCGGAGCGACGAGTATAGGTGTGTAGAAGGGGCGAGTTAGCGGTGGTTTGTATTTGGTCTGTGGTTGTGTGTGTGGCAGCGGGATTGGACTGAGATGGTGGAAGTGGAGAAGATTGGGTAGGTTCAGAGGTGTGGGCTGGAGATGTTGTTTGGGTCGGTTGTGGTGAGGCTTGGGTCGGGAATTGGAGAGGTTCAGTTGGTTGGGCCTATGGTGTGGGTTGAAGAGGTGAGAATTCGGTGGGGTAGGAGGAAATGTAAGGGTAAGGTTTTGTTGAGGTGGGAGTTGTGACAGGTAGGTTTTGGTAGGGAAATGATTGTTCATGAAAGCGGACGTGTCGAGCGACATATAAACATTGAGATTGGGGATCAAAACATCGGTAGCCATGGTGGGACATACTATACCCAAGGAAGACACATGGAATAGAGCGAAAATCCATTTTATGTTTGTTGTAAGGACGAAGATGTAGGTAGCAGCGACACCCGAATACCCGTAAGAAGGAGAAGTCGGGTGGATGATGGAAAATTTGTTCAAAGGGTGAAATATTAGAGTTTGTTCTGGATGGCATGCGGTTGATGAGGTAAACTGATGTGTCGCAGGCAAAGTGCCAGAACCGTTGTGGAACATGAGATTGAGCAAGCAAGGTAAGACCGGTTTCGACCACGTGGCGATAACGTCGCTCAACAAAACCGTTTTGTTCACTCGTATGTGGGCATGAGAGCCGGTGAATGATGCCGAGTGAGGAGAAGTGGGGAGAAAGGCTTCTAAATTCACCCCCCAGTCCGTTTGAACAGATTTTAGTTTTGTTTGGAATTGTCGTTCAGCCATAACAATATTGTTTAAAAACATCATAAACATCAGATTTTAATTTTAACGGAAAAAACCACATAAAGCGAGAATAGTGATCAACACACAATAAAAAATAAGGATGTCCATCAAACGAAGTAACGGGGCGGGGCCCCACACATCACAAAATACTAAATCCAAAATGTGCGAACTTTTAAACGTAGATGGTAATAAATGAAGTTTTGATGATTTTCCAACTAAACAAGGGTCACAAACAGAAGTACATTTATTTAGTAAAGGTAAATGATAATGAGATAACATAGAATTCAAAAGTTGTGGATGAGGATATCCGAGTCTTTGATGCTAGGTAGTGGAGGAAGCTCTTGTGGTGGAAAAAGCGACTTTAAAAACAGGCTGCATACGAGGAAGTTGGAAAGAATATAGACCACCATTACTTGGACCAATGAGGAGGATGTTGTGTGTAAACTTGTCCTTCACACAAAAAAAAGTAGAGTGAAATTCAAAGAAGACATTATTGTCATGGCAAAAACGTTAAACAGATAGAAGATGTTGTTTAAGTGCAGGAACATGAAGTATGTTTTTAAGGGAAAAGGTTTTGTTTGGTGAGTAATATTTGGAAGAGACAATGTGTAAAATGGGTAGACCCTTACCGTTGCCAACATAGAGATTGTCCTCACCATGATATGGTTCGGAGTTGTCAATGCTAGAGAGATCTGGAGCAGCATGTGAACTAGTACCAGTGTCTGGAAGCCAATTTGGAGATGCTTGAGTCCAGTTGTGTGATCGATTATCCGCAAAGTTAGCAGAATATTGTCTTGTCCTCAAGGTATTAGGATCACGATTCGGACACTGTGAAGGAACATGACCAATACCGCACCGATTGCACGTGCCATAAACAGTATTCTGGTTAGAAGCCCAAGAAAATTAACTATGATTACCTCCTTGATTGCGATTGTTGTAGTTGCCTCGACCACGTGTTGTGCCTGAACGATTGTTGGAGCCTCTAGTGCGGTTGTAACCAGACTGATTTGCATTATAGGCTTGTTTGGTTGCGAGAGCTGTGTACTAGGTAATTGGAGTTGCAACCCTAGCTGTGAAGCAAGCTGTTGTACAGCTAAAAGGGCTTCTGTGGGAGATGGAGACTGACTTGTAGCAGGAGCAGCCGGTGGATTACGGTTAGGAATGGCCAGAAACGCCTGTGCTGGCGGGACAACAGGTGATGATTTCTTGATCATATACTCGTGGTCTGCAAGAAGACCATGGAGTTCAGCAAAGGTTGTGGGGAATTGTCTGGTAAGAAGAGTAGACTTCAGGCCATTGTATTCTTCCCTGAGACCTGAGATAACCAGCATAACTATGTCTTTTTCTTTCATCGGTTCGCCAATATTGGCGAGAGCATCTGCATATTCTTGTGCCCGGGTCAAGTAAGCAGAAGAAGATTCATCACCTGTCATGGCAAGCTTCAAAAGTTGGGTCTTCAAGGTGTATTTCCTCGAGGATGTATGAGGAGCATAGGCACGCTCAAGAGACAACCAAAGGTCACGAGAGGTAGTACCCTGTACATGTTGAAAAGAAGCCTCAGAAACAGTTGACAGGAGAAGCATGCGAATATGGGCATCATTGGATACCCAAACAGCATAATTAGGGTTCGATTGAGGACTAGAGTTTTCAGGTGCCTTGTCTTTGTCAGAAGAGGAGGTCACGGGTTGGATGGTTGCTGGAGGACGCGGAATCGTGCCATCAACATAGCCAAATAGGTTGTTTGTAACAAGGAACGGATGGATCATTGTCTTCCAATAACCATAATTGGTTGGAGACAAGGTGAATCCAAATTTGTGTGAGTTGTGGGTGGTCTTGTCAGTTTGAGAGAAGGCAGCAAGTAAGGCCATTGATGATCGTTGTTGTCTTGTTGATTGAAAAAAAAAAGAACTAAACTGATATTGATAATTGTTGCTGATGTTAATGATCGCTGCTGATGTTGATTTATTTCCCAGAAGAGTGCAGAGTTGTTTTTCTGGGAAAATTGGTTGGTCGGCAGAATTAGGGTTGGTAATCAGAATAATTGTAATTGTGTATTGATTGTTATGAATCTCTTGGTTACATAGGGATATATATAATAATCATAAATACACTTAGATCCCTAAACTATAAACATGGTACATATATTGTCTAATATTAGAAAGCTCAAAATCTTGGACTAAAATAATTTAAATGCACCTTTTTATTACTTACATTCAAGAACTATAATGTTTCAGTGAAAGTGTGTTAAAGTACACAAAGGCTGTAGCAGAACTGAATCAGATAGTGATGAGAATGGTAGCTAAAAGCTATGGGATAGAGGAACACTACAAATCGCTTCTCGGGTCAATAACTTATCTTCTAAAACTCATAAAATACATAAGTCCTCAAGGGGATGAAAGAAATATGGGAATTGTTCCACACGCAGATAAGACTTTCATGTCCATTCTTCACCAAAATGAAGTGAAGGGTTTGGAGATCAAGACAAAAGATGGGGAATGGATTGAAGTTCATCCTTCACCATCATCTTTTATAGTCATGGCAGGGGATGCTTGCATGGTATTAAAGTTACTTATTCCAGAAAGTTTATTCCAAAAACGAATAACAGCCGCGTAAAACAGAAACCAACTTATATATAATTTGTACGATGTGGCACTCGTTGATGCCATGCGAGCCATCACCAGTGAAAAAAAAAAGAGATTAAAGCTTATTTACAAGTTACTATTAAATTTTATAACATTTGTATATTAAAATAGCTATGAATTGTAACACTGAAATGACAAAAAAATCTCAAACAAAAAGGTTTTGAAAGATCAGCCAAAAAACGGTTTGCTACTATTTGAACAAGTTATTTTGTTGCTGCAGTTGGTAATAAAGTGCAACTTACTTTCTATTTTGTGTCTAACTAAAAGTTTGGGTGCTAAAATTTGAAAGACCATAAAGTTTGTTACTTTTGTTAGGCATGGACAAATGGAACGATCGAGTCATCGTGGCACAGGGTGATGATGCAAGGGAACACGGATAGATATTCGCTAGGGCTATTTACACTTATCCATGATCTCAAAGTAGAGGCACCTCAAGAACTTGTTGATGAAAACCACCCTCTACAATTTAAGGCATTTGATCACTAAAATATCTTCATTACCATGCCTCAGCTGAAGGAATGAGATCAAAGTTCCCCTCAAATCCTACTGTGGAATTTGAAACACTCTTCCCAGCCCATTGCTTGGTCATTTCTATATATGCTTTTAACTTTGTTTTTGTTTCTCATTTCCCTTTGTCTACCAAGTATTAATTTCTTAATTAATGCATAAAAGTTGTGTGGGGTTCTTAAGAACACTTGGCCAGATTAGTTGTGCCACATGCACATCATATCAATAAACATGCAAAAAGTAAATATAATCACAAATAATAAACTTAGTTTTAACTTTATAATCAAAATATCAAGATAGCTGAATTATATATTATGCATCAAATAAAGATAGAAAGAAACAATTAAAGTAACAAAAATATCAACCAAAAAGTCATTAAACACACCATCATCATGATCATGAGAGATGAGAATAATCTACATCTGACTTTCTGGTTTCTTTAATCAGTGACGGAGTTTGAAGGAAAACTCGATGGGGGTCAGATTCTCAAAATCCAAATCGGTGGGGATGGACTCTTAAAAAATTCAATATTTTACACTAAATGAGTTTCGAAAATTTTAGATAAAACTAAACACTACAGGCGAAAAATCGGTGGGGGCCAGCGCACCCTCAGGCCTCCATTAACCTCCGCAGTGTCTATCACCCGATCGACAGACCCATGGATGAAATAACTAAACTATGATCAAAGGCCCCCTTACATCTAATCGGAAAAAATTCAGTCAATATATACCCTTAATTTATAGAGCAGTGATAGTTTTTTAGTTAGTTGATATAGTGTTATGATAGGTGTATTGTATTTTTCAGTAGTAAGTGGCATCCTTCATTTGGATGCATAATATAGACAAACATAATATAACTACACATTTCTCTCTACATTTTATCTTTCTTCATGGTATAGAACCTCAATGTGTGATATATAAATTAATTAACTTACTTGATCACATGGCAGTGGACTCAGATCACAATCTCTGAGACTTCATGGCGCTGATCATTTTGGGGTGCACCTTGGATGCCAACACCACCGGCCCAGCTGAATGTTCTACATGCCCAAGTGCCTGACAAATCACTTTTTCTCTTATGGGCTCAACAAATCATTAGCAACCCAATTCATCATTCTTAAAAGGAAAATTTTGATTTTGTTTCTTTTTTATGTATTTTTTTTTCTTTCTAAGTCGATTAAACTCGAATTCAAATAAATCGAGTTGCAGGTCAGTTGGAATCAAATTCGAATACATATTTTAAAACTTCAAATTTGAATAACCTAAATTTGACTTATTTAACTTGATGAACACCCACTTTGATGTCAAATATACAAAAGAAGCTATCATGAAACTTTCACAATTCAGAAGATGTTTTTCGTGTAATTGACTTACTATTAATAAGCCAAAGAATACCTATCTTCTAATATCATTTTGATGTACGGAATTTTTCTAAACTTGCCTTTTAATGATGAACTAAATGTGAAAACCATGTAATTAACTTTTTGAGTATTTGCCAATCATGCCATGGTTACATGGTTGAGGCATTCTGGTTTTTTTCCCTTGAAGCCCGGGTTCGAGTCCCACCTATTGCACTTTGGGTGGGGGCACTCAACTGGTTTCAGTTAAACGTCATGTCATTCTTTGTGGCAGCATGGGTCCTGTTGTAATGAACGACCGTCTGGCTTTAGTATGACCGAGCCTCCAATGGGAGGCGCGACGATAATTTGCCGTTAAAAAAAACTAGTATTTACCTTTAGAAAATATGTTTATTTTAGAACTTAAGTACAAGTAAAATAACCACTAAATATCTAGAAATACTTTTGTTTAGAAAATAAAAAATAGTTAGAGAACGAAAACCAAATTGAAGTATACTTTATTTAACATTAAAACCTGTTTTTAGAAATAGATTAGACATTCACTATCAGAACTTAATGTAAAACACCTTGAAGTCTTTCTTTGTATAAATGTTTATTTAGAACCGTTTAATTATAAAGATGTGACACATGAGAGTAGTTTCGTATATGTATACGTATAAGAATCATATTTGTTTTTTAATTGAAGGAACTATATATGTAAAAGCCTCATATACATACATACAACCACACACATATTACACATTACACACATGTGTATGCGCGTGCGTGTATATTTTAATGACGAATATTAAGAGCTCTTGTTATTGATTTCAACATATATGTATACACGTATTAATATCAGTAATAAAAGCATGCAGAAGCATATGATCATGGAGGTTGATCATTTATTTAATCTTCATAACCTCATCTGCCTCAAGGTTTTGTATTCAGACTGATAAGCCACAATAAGTCTTCAAGCCATAAGTGTCCTTCTTGACACCAGCCATACAGAAGTAGTCCATGAACTCCCCGTAATCAAAAGGCTTAAATAGCAACGGGTGTTCTTCATCCACCATCTCTTTTGGTGGTTTCACAATCGTCCCGATTTTTGGCATTGAAAATAAACCAACCGAAAGCCGAGTCTTGTTCGCGTTCATCACCACCCTATGAAATGGTGCATGCAATCTCCCATTTGACAAAACCTGCATGCATTCACACCATCCTAAACACAAACCCATTATTCATTCATATTTTATCAAATGCTATTTTGGATATATAGAGTATAAACCCTCTTATAATATTTTATTTAAAGCATTAGATTAGACTATTGTATGGAGGGTTCAATTAAAAACCCATAGTTGGTGAGTAAACTCGAAAACTCCTTAATGAAAGGAATGGGACCTTTAACGAAGGAGGGGTAAAATTGGAAATATATATATATATATATATATATATATATATATGGTGGGATATGAGGAAAATGCCTAAAAGTGTGAAAACGGTGAGAACGATTTTGGTGTTGACATATGGCGTTTGTGCTAACCATCCACATGCAAGTCACATGTATATTCCACCATTTTTTTCCCATAACTTTTTTATACGTGATTATTTTAAAAATAATTACACCATAAAATCGAGTATTTTATTATCTTTCCAACGAGTATACTATTGTTATACTTTTGAAATTAAAAAATGACATGAACTGGGTGTTCAAATAAAAACACCATAAAACAGCAGTTAAGAAAAACGCTATGAAAATACCCAGTTGAAAACGCCATAAAACACCCAAAACGCCATAAAACACCCATATATGAAAAACGGGTTCAAAACCCGCTTCGTTTATTAATCAAATGTTCAGTTAAAAGTTCGTTGCGTGTTTTATTAGAGCCGGTTGATTTAAATATTTCATAATAAATAAATATTGTAATTAATAAATAATAATAAAATTAAGTAAATGAAAATAAAAAATAAAACAAAAATTTGAAAGGAGTGACCGGGTTTCGAACCCGGGTCTCCCCCGTATGCACACACACCAAACACCACTACTCCACACACACTTTGGTGATTTGAATCAGAAACAAACAACCTATATAGCAGAGCTAAGAACAAAAACTGCAAATAGCAAGCTTCATTTCTGAAATTGTTGTCAAGATCAAATCGCGAAATTTAAGGGTTAACGTCTTCTTTGCGATTGAAAAACGGATACAACTAATGACAAACATCAGTTATAACCGAAACCTTAAAGCCTTTCATTCATAATCATAGATATCGTAACTGAAAAATTTAAACCAAGATGAAGACCACCTCTGCCTATAAATACTATCTACCAATCATTCCAAGCTCACACTTCCAATCGTTCACGAAATCACTCTGCTCAAAACCTTTGTTCTGTTCGCCGGAAGCTAAGTTCTATTCGCCGGAAGATAAGCTCCGCTCGCCGGAACATTACAATCATCGGTAAATCTTTCAGCATTCTTGCCAATTTGTTATTAACATGATTAATGTATAACCAGCACAGCAATAACATCATTTTAATCTGACATAATCGAGTTCAATACTGGGTTTAATTTAGGATGAAAAGACGAAGTTATTCAGCTTATGTATAATCAAACTTGGTCTTTTAAAACGGTTTAGACACACAGTCCAGTGGTGGACTGTGTGCATTTCATACTATCTATACCGGGTTCGAATCCTATCACATGGCCGACTTTCTGAACTTAATCAACTGTTTTTGCAAATAAACAAATTAACCTGCGGTAAGTGGTTAAGTATAATAAGAATTCTATTCTGAGCAGGTTAGACACCCAGCCCAACTGGTTGGGCTGGGTGCAAAACAACTTGCAGACGCGGGTTCGAGTCTCAGTACGCACACCGGTTTAATTGATTTTAAAACCTTTTTAATTAAATGATTTCTGAATTAAGGTAAACAGTATATAAGTATAATAAAAATCAAAGATCTAACGGGTTAGACACGTAGCTCAGTTGGAAGAGCTGCGTGCACGCAACCGAGAGGTCACAAGTTCGAGCCTCACAACACGCTTCCAAAAACATCAGTCGAATCGGTCAGGTCTCCTTGTCAGACCTGACAAGGTTTTTTTGAATATTATTTTATTTTATTTTTAATTTTAATTATGTAAATATTTTTAGTTAAAAATACTTAAAAATAAAAATAAATAAATAAATACAATTCCGAAGGTTTTTAATAAAAACACAAAAAAAATAACTTAAATCTAACAAAAGTATTTAATTAAAAAAAATATTAATTCGTTTACATTTATCGAATTATCTTGTTATTTTATGTTAGTATTCGTTCGTCGATCAAATCCTCAACTCGTGCGCACTCTGCATCAATCAAGGAAACGCACCCACGTGAGTGAATCTCTACAAATTCCCCATTTTAATCACGTTTTAGGGTGTATCATGTGTCGTACAATTCCTTTATTTTATTTAAACACTTGTGCCTATATCATCTTGTGATCAAATGTGAAATGGTTGTTGTGTGATTTTTTTATTATGTGGATTAAATTTATTATTTCAGTGCACTCATTTCATTAGGCCCATCAGTTCCTCGTGGTATACGGGTTGAGCATCAGGTGCCTCACTAGATCGGCTTCGTTTGATTGAGCCTTGATCTCAATACATCATCATTCATGTCATACATTCATTCAATGTGATTTGTGATTGTTTACGATTATATATTTGCTCACATGTGATTTACGCACGAATTTTCCTTATAAAACATGCAATCATTTAAAATGTTTTATCAAGGTTCACTCGCCAACTTTTGTTGACCCAAAATCTCCCCTGTTTTACACATGATACAGGTGATCCAGTTGAGGAAAGAAACACTTAGGATGGCCTAGAATAATAAACAAGCTATTGCGTTGGAATAAACATTTAGAGTCTTTTTTTTTTGTATTTGTATGAACTTTGTTTATGTGATATTTGAATTTGAAATTTAATTTAATAAATATGAAACTTTTTAGTAAATATCATGAGCTTTGGTGATAACCCAATCATGCCCCGACTTTTATTCCGCTGCGGGTTGGGGTGTGACAGATTGGTATCAGAGCTTGTGGCTATAGGGATATAGGATAGGTTATTAGACCCTTAGAGCCTATACTATAGTCAAATAAATTTTAATTGTTTATGTGTTACATGCAAAATTCATGATGTTTATATGTTTCATGTTTATTTTCATACCCAATATTATGAAAGCACTCTCACAAGTACATGTTAATATGCAATGCTCATCATAGTTCATATCCTCATAACATGTCATATCTATGAAAGCACACCCCTCACAATTTCCATGATTTTTGCAATGATTTCGTATTTTTCAAATCACATCAAAGTGAGTTTTCACGACGGGCATGTAGTAACTGGAAGGGTACGAGTACCGGTAATCGGAACGTCCTCTCTAAGCTTGACATTCGTATAAATCCAAAATAAAGGACCAGTTTGCCTACCTGGGGACTAACGATGAGAGTACGAAGGACTTATTAGGCCAAAGCTTGCTATACCAAACGTCGTGTGAGCTAACCCCACTTTGAGTTGTCATTGTGTCTACACCTGGACACCCTCCTACCATACATCTCGCAATCATGTTTTACGATTTTCATTCGGGAGGTGCGAGTGTTAACCCACCGACACCAATGTGAATCCTACCAAGCCCAATAGTCATGGGGGCCCACATTGTAACATCCGTCAAAAACGGATTTTACCAAACCCGCTCCGTTTATTAACCGAACAGTCAGTTAAAAATTTCGTTGTGAATTAAATGCCTAAAATAATTTTAAATGATACATAATCAATTATTATATGGGATTATATAATTAGTTTTTGAAAATCTGTCAAAAATAAGAAAATAAAAATAGTTTGGTTCTGCCGGGTTTCGAACCCGGGTCAGTAACCGGTTCATCAAACAACTTAACACACAACACTTGAACCACTGCGCCACTGATGTTCTCTGTTAATTATTAAGATCATTAAATTCATATCATGACTTTCCGAATTCAAAACCGGCGCCCAAATGCAGTCGTCGGAAATCCCGGCGATCTCGCAAATAATTTAACGAATCCTTCCGTTATAACGTAAACTTTAAACCTATATCGGTTATAACTGACGTCTGAGTCTGCGACAACATCTATAACCGCCGGAGAAATTATAACCGATGAATCAAGTCGGAAATCGGACCAAATCCATCGACGACTTGCCCAATAAATACCCCCTTGAACCTCTGCAAACCTTTTCGCTCAAAACCGCACCCTTTCTCGGCGAAAACTCACTCGCCGGAAATCACCTGCAAATCGCCGGAAAACCGGGTACCTCATTTCTGAGCCTTACTGAACCCCCTAAGCTTATACCGAAGTCAACCATACCTTTTTCAAACTTTCTCAAGACTCGCTGCTGCAAGACACACGTCGCCGGAGTTTTGCCGGAAAAACAGAGGAAGCCAGTCGGTATACTTCACGCCTAATTTCCTTTCTTTTTACTTATATCTCATTTGTAATTAACCTAAAAACGCTAAAGAAACCTGAATAAAACTTCGAACCAGATCGTCATCGTTTCTGGATAAAACTCAACGAAGAAGACGAAGTTACGGTAACTTATAAGTATAATTTAAATCAAGAAATAACTCGGGTTAGACACACAGTCCAGCGGTGGACTGTGTGCACAATAAACACACTAACGTCTCGAGTTCGAATCCTGTTCCACACACGCTGCCTTAATAAAAATGATTTTTTTTTGTTAACCGAACCGGAGTCACACGGTTATATGTTAAGTATATTAATAACCGGAAAAATAACCAAGTTAGACACACAGTCCAGTGGTGGACTGTGTGTATGTTTAATCAAAGCGCACGAGTTCGAGTCCGGTCTTCTGCACGACCCGGACAATTTTCTACCTTTTTAAATAAGTCAGAAATAAAAACACTTAGTTTGTATTTAAGTATAATAAAAATTGGATTATATAACATGTTAAACACACAGTCCAGCGGTGGACTGTGTGTTAGTGCAACCCACAGGTCCCGGGTTCGAGACCTGTGGAGCGCACCGGTCCGAATCAATTAAATCGTTTTTTAAAAATAAAATGATTTTCGGTTTAATCTAATTAATATATAAATATAATTAAAAACAGAAATATTTCGGGTTAGACACGTAGCTCAGTTGGTAGAGCTGCGTGCACGCGTACGGGAGGTCTCGGGTTCGAGCCTCACTCAGCGCACAATTATACTAACGAACCGGTCAAAGTCAACAGTCAACGGTCAAGGTCAACGGTCAACTGTAGCAAAAAAATCAAATTTTTTTATTATTTTTATTTATTTATTTTAATTAAAAATCAATTAAAAATACTTAAAAATAACATTTATAAGGTTAGAAAATAGCCTTAAACTCACAAAAATACACCAACAATCCTACTAAAATGGATTAATAAAATCCGTTTACTTACCGAACCATAATGCTATTTATCTAGGTTAATTTCACTCGTGGTTAAAACCACTTCGCGTGCATTCAACATCATCAACCGAACGCACCCACTGTGAGTGAATCTTACAACTCCCCCTTTTTAATTACACGTTTTGGGGTGTGTCATGTGTCTCAAATTAATTAACTCGTTTATTTAAACTTGTGCCATACCATATCGTGATCTAAAGTGATTACTTATTTCATTTTGTCAAATTATATGAAACTCTTTCATTAAGCCCATCAGTTCCTCGTGGGAGACGAGTTGAACAACGCGTGCCTCAAAACCGATCCATTATTGTTCATGTGTGTATCATTGAGTTTAAATTGTTTGTAGTTGTGTCATTCATATTATCATGTTTATGCAATTCATTCATTAGGCCCATCAGTTCCTCGTGAGAGACGAGTAGAGCAACGCGTGCCTCTAAACGTTCCATTATTGTTCATGTGTGCTTTATTTAATATCTAATGATTGTTGAGTAAGTTTACATCTATTTTTACTCATGTGTGGTTGTGCACTCATTTTATAATCAATTAAATAAACTTGTTCAAATGTTTTCCATAGGATTCACTCGCCAACTTTATGTTGATCCAAAAACTTTTTTACACATGATACAGGTGAACAGGTTGAAGCAAGGAAAACATAGGAAATGCCTTAGAAGAGAATAAAGAAGCTTAGATTGATAGTTAGAACATGTTGTAATATTTATTGTAAATTTCCATTAAATTGTATTAAATGAATATGAAACGCATAATAAATGTCATGAGCTTTGATGATAACCCAATCATGCCCCGATCACCTTTTCCGCTGCGGGTCGGGGTGTGACAGATTGGTATCAGAGCCATGACTATAGGGATATAGGATAGGTTATTAGACCCTTAGAGCCTATACTATAGTCTGCCTAAATTTTAATTGATTAGGTGGTTACATACAAACTTGTGATATTTATTTGTTTCATATTTGTTTACATTTACAGTCAAACATACATGCTTATATACATATTCATTATACATATATCGATGTTCATGTATTCAATTTATTTTCATACTCTCATTATTCAAAGATTTTGTTGCAATTTTCAAATCTCATCAAAGTAAGTTCTGCGACGGGCATGTAGTAACTGGAAGGGTACAAGTACCGGTAGTCGGAACGTCCTGTCTAGGTTGGCATTCGTATAAATCCAATATAACGGACCAGTTTGCCTACCTGGGGACTAACGATGAGAGTACGAAGGACCTATTAGGCCAAAGCATGCCACACCAAACGTCGTTCGAACTAATCCCACTTTGAGGTGTCACCGTGTCTACACCTGGACACATTCCGAATATCACACCATTCAAAAGGCCATACACTGGCCCACACCCAAAGTGTAACCGTTGTCAATACCATCATCCTCCTGAAAACCCCTGCCAACATTGCACCAGCTGTGGTCGTGCAGGTCACACCATCCAAACCTGCCGTACCCTTCAGCGATTAAACCGCAGTCAACCTCCAACCCAAATCCAAAATCAAATGGTGGGCCAAGCCCAACAACCCTTACTTCTACCACCTGCACAACACGCAGCCTAACCTTACTACCAACCCAACTACCCATGATGCAACCCATGCGAGCCTATTTCAATTGTGGGGACCCAAACCACTTTAGGAACACTTGTCCACGTTTAGTGAACATCATCCATGCCCAAGCTCAAGCAAACCCGGTAAACCAAGCTAACCAAGCTCCTCCACCTGCCAGAGGAAGAGCTTTCAATATCAATGCCAACCAAGCCAGGGCTGACAACAATGTGGTCAACGGTACGTTTCTCATCAACGGTAGTTATGCATCCATATTATTCGATACTGGTGCGAACAAGAGTTTTGTGTCTTTAGAATTCGAATCTATCCTCGACCAACCTCGTGTTAATCTCATTGAATCTCTAACGGTGGAAGTTGCTGACGGAAAACCCACTTCATTAAATTCTATTATACGCGATTGTACTCTCACTCTAAACAATCACGATTTCTCAATTGACCTCATTCCTATGAAGTTGGGAAGTTTCGATGTTATAATCGGTATGGACTGGCTCAGCCAGCATCACGCTGAAGTGGTGTGTCACGAAAAATTCATTCGTATTCCTCTCGCAGACGGTCAGACACTACGTATCTTTGGGGAAACCCCTTCGAAAGGACTCAAATTGATGTCCTGCCTTCAAGCCCGAAGTTATCTTCGCAAGAACTACGTCGCATTTCTAGCCCACGTCGTCAAGAAGGGAGACAAGGAGAGGAAGCTCGAAGATATTCTAATTGTGAAGGAATTCCCGCAAGTTTTTCCCGACGACGTTTCAGAACTTCCTCCTGTGAGGGAAGTCGAATTTTGAATCGATCTTGTGCCCGGCGCTACACCGGTTGTAAAGTCTCCTTATAGGTTAGCCCCATCCGAGATGCAAGAGTTGGCCAGTCAACTGCAAGAGTTGACTGACAAAGGATTTATACGTCCTAGCTCATCGCCTTGGGGTGCACCTGTTCTTTTTGTGAAGAAGAAAGATGGAACGTTTCGCATGTGCATTGATTATAGAGAACTCAACAAGTTGACGGTTAAGAATCGTTATCCACTGCCTAGCATTGATGACCTTCTAGACCAACTACAAGGCGCCACCTGTTTTTCCAAAATCGATCTTCGTTCTGGTTATCATCAGCTTAGAGTGCGCGAAGAAGATATCCCAAAAACCGCCTTCCGGACTCGCTATGGTCATTACGAGTTCATGGTTATGCCCTTCGGTTTAACCAACGCCCCGCTGTCTTCATGGATTTAATGAATAGGGTATGCAAACCCTACCTCGACCGTTTCGTCATAGTCTTCATCGATGACATTCTTATCTACTCCAAGTCAAAATCTGATCATGAGCGACACCTTCGACACATACTTACACTCTTATGGACTGAAAAGCTTTACGCTAGGTTCTCAAAATGCGAATTCTGGTTAAAAGAAGTACAATTCCTTGGTCATGTCGTCGATAGCAAAGGGATTCATGTCGATCCTTCAAAAATCAAGGTAGTACAAGAATGGCAAGCGCCACGTACCCCCACCGAAGTTAGGTCTTTTCTCGGCTTGGCTGGTTATTACCGACGCTTCATTGACAATTTTTCACGTATCGCCGTACCACACACAGCCTTGACCCACAAAGGAAAACCCTTCATTTGGGGACCTAAGCAAGAGGAGGCCTTCCAAACTTTAAAGCAAAGGCTTTGTGACGCACCTATCCTTACACTCCCTGAGGGTTGCGATGACTTTGTGGTTTATTGCGACGCATCAGGGAAAGGACTAGGCTGTGTATTAATGCAAAGAGGAAAAGTGATAGCCTATGCCTCTAGGCAACTCAAAGTTCATGAGAAGAATTACACCACCCACGACCTGGAACTTGGAGCCGTTGTATTCGCTCTCAAGATATGGAGACATTACCTCTACGGTACCAAGTGTGAAATATACACTGACCAGAAAGAGTTGAATATGAGGCAACGAAGATGGGTCGAACTTCTCAACGACTACGACTGTGAAATTCGGTACCATCCTGACAAGGCAAACGTGGTGACCGATGCGCTTAGTCGAAAAGGATATGCGAACTCTATTCGTCTTCTATGTTCGCAAATCATAACCGACATCAGAGATCGAATCCGGGCAGTTCAATATGTTTCTGTGACGGAAAATGACGTACGCGATGAGCTGTCATGCGGAGCTGAACTCAAAATTGAAACCAAATCCGACGGTATTCTATACTATTTAAACCGCATATGGATTCCTGATCGCGATAACCTTCGTGGTTTCCTCATGAATGAGGCGCACAAAACACGATACTCTGTACACCCAGGAGCCGATAAGATGTATCAAGACCTACGATACACCTACTGGTGGCCTGGCATGAAAAAGGACATCGCTGTTTTTGTTTCCAAATGTCTTACCTGTTCCAAAGTGAAAGCTAGACATCAAAGACCTTCAGGACTTCTAGTACAACCCGAAATACCTGTATGGAAGTGGGAAAACATAACCATGGATTTCATTGCCAGGTTACCTCGCACCTCCAGTGGGTATGACACCATATGGGTAATAATCGATCGTCTTACAAAATCATCTCACTTCATTCCGATTCGCGAGGAGTTCAAGAACGAGAAGCTAGCTCGTATCTACATCAGCGAGATCGTAAGCCGTCATGGTGTACCGTTAAGCATCATTTCAGACCGCGATGGTCGTTTCACTTCACGAACATGGCGAGCCGTACAAACCGCTTTGGGTACACAGTTAGATCTCAGTACCGCCTTTCACCCTCAAATTGATGGTCAATCTGAACACACCATCCAAACTCTTGAAGACATGCTTCGAGCATGTGTCATAGACTTCAAAGGGAATTGGGACGCTCATCTACCATTAGTCGAATTTTCGTACAACAATAGCTATCATTCAAGTATCGTATGGCTCCTTTCGAGGCTTTATACGGACATAAATGCTGATCTCCAGTATGTTGGCACGAAATTGGTGAAGCGCAAATCACCGGACCTGAATTAATTCAAGAAACAACCGACAAAATCCTTCAAATTCGAAACAATCTTCTAGCGGCTCAAAGTCGTCAAAAGAGTTATGCTGACAAACGACGAAAGCCTTTGGAGTTTTGTGTTGGTGATCGAGTACTTTTGAAAGTATCACCGTGGAAGGGAGTGATTCGTTTTGGCCAAAAGGGCAAGCTAGCACCACGCTACGTAGGACCTTTCAAGATACTCGAAAGAGTAGGACCTGTAGCCTACAAGCTTGACCTACCAGAAGAACTCAACAGAATTCATCCCACGTTCCACGTATCAAATTTGAAAAAGTGCCTCGCCGACGAAAACCTCCATATCCCTCTAGAAGACATTCAAGTCGATGAATCAATGCACTTCGTTGAAAGACCCGTGGAAATCATGGATTTCGGTGAGAAGCGTTTAAGGCGAAGTCGTATTCCAATTGTCAGGATACGTTGGGAGTCAAAACGAGGGCCCGAGTTTACTTGGAAACGTGAAGACACAATGCGCGAAAAGTACCCGCACCTCTTTCCGGTTACCACTACTACTTAAATTTCGGGATGAAATTTCTAAAAGTAGGGGATACTGTAACATTTATGAAAAACGGGTTCAAAACCCGCTTCGTTTATTAATCAAATGTTCAGTTAAAAGTTCGTTGCGTGTTTTATTAGAGCCGGTTGATTTAAATATTTCATAATAAATAAATATTGTAATTAATAAATAATAATAAAATTAAGTAAATGAAAATAAAATAATAAAACAAAAATTTGAAAGGAGTGACCGGGTTTCGAACCCGGGTCTCCCGCGTATGCACACACACCAAACACCACTACTCCACACACACTTTGGTGATTTGAATCAGAAACAAACAACCTATATAGCAGAGCTAAGAACAAAAACTGCAAATAGCAAGCTTCATTTCTGAAATTGTTGTCAAGATCAAATCGCGAAATTTAAGGGTTAATGTCTTCTTTGCGATTGAAAAACGGATACAACTAATGACAAACATCAGTTATAACCGAAACCTTAAAGCCTTTCATTCATAATCATAGATATCGTAACTGAAAAATTTAAACCAAGATGAAGACCACCTCTGCCTATAATACTATCTACCAATCATTCCAAGCTCACACTTCCAATCGTTCACGAAATCACTCTGCTCAAAACCTTTGTTCTGTTCGCCGGAAGCTAAGTTCTATTTGCCGGAAGATAAGCTCCGCTCGCCGGAACATTACAATCATCGGTAAATCTTTCAGCATTCTTGCCAATTTGTTATTAACATGATTAATGTATAACCAGCACAGCAATAACATCATTTTAATCTGACATAATCGAGTTCAATACTGGGTTTAATTTAGGATGAAAAAGACGAAGTTATTCAGCTTATGTATAATCAAACTTGGTCTTTTAAAACGGTTTAGACACACAGTCCAGTGGTGGACTGTGTGCATTTCATACTATCTATACCGGGTTCGAATCCTATCACATGGCCGACTTTTTGAACTTAATCAACTGTTTTTGCAAATAAACAAATTAACCTGCGGTAAGTGGTTAAGTATAATAAGAATTCTATTCTGAGCAGGTTAGACACCCAGCCCAACTGATTGGGCTGGGTGCAAAACAACTTGCAGACGCGGGTTCAAGTCTCAGTACGCACACCGGTTTAATTGATTTTAAAACCTTTTTAATTAAATGATTTCTGAATTAAGGTAAACAGTATATAAGTATAATAAAAATCAAAGATCTAACGG
This sequence comes from Scalesia atractyloides, assembly GCA_947069175.1. Lineage (NCBI taxonomy): Eukaryota > Viridiplantae > Streptophyta > Magnoliopsida > Asterales > Asteraceae > Scalesia > Scalesia atractyloides. The sequence goes on from CAMTDV010000023.1 coordinate 2,449,912, forward strand.
GTTAGACACGTAGCTCAGTTGGAAGAGCTGCGTGCACGCAACCGAGAGGTCACAAGTTCGAGCCTCACAACACGCTTCCAAAAACATCAGTCGAATCGGTCAGGTCTCCTTGTCAGACCTGACAAGGTTTTTTTGAATATTATTTTATTTTATTTTTAATTTTAATTATGTAAATATTTTTAGTGAAAAATACTTAAAAATAAAAATAAATAAATAAATACAATTCCGAAGGTTTTTAATAAAAACACAAAAAAAATAACTTAAATCTAACAAAAGTATTTAATTAAAAAAATATTAATTCGTTTACATTTATCGAATTATCTTGTTATTTTATGTTAGTATTCGTTCGTCGATCAAATCCTCAACTCGTGCGCACTCTGCATCAATCAAGGAAACGCACCCACGTGAGTGAATCTCTACAAATTCCCCATTTTAATCACGTTTTAGGGTGTATCATGTGTCGTACAATTCCTTTATTTATTTAAACACTTGTGCCTATATCATCTTGTGATCAAATGTGAAATGGTTGTTGTGTGATTTTTTTATTATGTGGATTAAATTTATTATTTCAGTGCACTCATTTCATTAGGCCCATCAGTTCCTCGTGGTATACGGGTTGAGCATCAGGTGCCTCACTAGATCGGCTTCGTTTGATTGAGCCTTGATCTCAATACATCATCATTCATGTCATACATTCATTCAATGTGATTTGTGATTGTTTACGATTATATATTTGCTCACATGTGATTTACGCACGAATTTTCCTTATAAAACATGCAATCATTTAAAATGTTTTATCAAGGTTCACTCGCCAACTTTTGTTGACCCAAAATCTCCCCTGTTTTACACATGATACAGGTGATCCAGTTGAGAAAAGAAACACTTAGGATGGCCTAGAAGAATAAACAAGCTATTGCGTTGGAATAAACATTTAGAGTCTTTTTTTTTGTATTTGTATGAACTTTGTTTATGTGATATTTGAATTTGAAATTTAATTTAATAAATATGAAACTTTTTAGTAAATATCATGAGCTTTAGTGATAACCCAATCATGCCCCGACTTTTATTCCGCTGCGGGTTGGGGTGTGACAGTAAGTGTCACTACTGATATATGTTTCTTTTTTTTTTACTAAAGTATAAACTTTTTCTAGTTCTAAAATGTGATTGATTATATCATTGAGAGCATTCCTGTGTGGTGGAGATGGTGCTACTGGGCAAACCCGTTAGCATGGACCATTTACAGGTTGGTTGCTTCACAGTTTGGGGACTTTGAGGATACACTTGCCAACGGTGAACGCATCAAAGATTACTTGGATCGATATTTTGGTTTCAAGCATGATTTTCTGGGGGCTGTTGCAGGGGTCCACGTTGGCTTGGTTCTGCTCTTCGCCTTCATCTTTGCTTACTGCATTCGATCCTTCAATTTCCAGAAAAAGATAGATTTTGTCTTTCACATTTCATGCAGTAATTTGAACTCCATTTATGTAACTAGTGCCATAGGTTGATGGACTTATGTGCTAGTAATCAATGTTTACCATTAATTAATTTATTTATTTAATGATTTAACTCAGAAGTTCAATGTTTCAATTTCAAATTATTAATTCATAGACTTTCTTAAATAACAATAGCCCTGATAATTATTTACAAAAATTCAAATGTTTTGCAATTTTAATACTAAAGTTTCTATTTTATGGCGGTTTGGTCCATAATACTAACTTCATCAAAGTTATAGTTAAATCCTTATCACATGAGACGCATGTGTTAGATGTTAGGTCAAATAGATAGTCAGTTAACACTAGTCAGGCTTGGTGAAGTTAACGTGTTACTGATATTTTCTATTTAATTTAACAATTCATAACCATGTTACATCCCGCATGCTAGCTCATATATAAATTTTTCCTTATTAAAATTTGGGAAATACTAGAGTAATATTGTCTGGTTTCTTATTAAACACTATGCTTAGTTCCATCTTGATTAGTAACCATATTAATATGGGATACATTAAAATAACACAAATGAAAGTGTATAAATCGGGAGTAGGGATGAACAAAAGCTGGAAAAGGGTGGAATGAAAGTATTGTTCCATGGTGGTCGGGTTCGACCGCTAGTCGCCAGCATGAGGTGACCGGAGGGTCGCCGTCTAGGTCTTACCTTTCTCTCGCCTAGTTATGTGTGTGGAGGAGTGGATGAGAGGCCTGAGAACCTAGGGTATTACCCGTCTACAATGTGGTTATCAACAAAAAAAAAAGGAGAACTAAGAACCTAGGGTTTTCTATGTGACAGTAAAAGGACGAGGTGTGCGACAAGGAACGTAGACGCCGCGTTAAGTTACTATTCACAACTATTGAACATTAATAGATAGATTTAATAGATTTAATAATTAATAATAATAATAATAATTACTATTATTATTATAATATTATATTATTATAATATAATATATTTTGTCATAATTTAAATCATAGTACATGAATTATATTATTAAAATCATACATCATAGATTAATAACTACGTCACAAGTGATACATCCATTGGAAACAGCGAACTAATTTTCGTGGTACATAATGCAGTCAAATTATCTTGGATCCAATAGCATTGGTCAAGTGAATAGAAGGTGTGATCAGCTAACAAAAGAGATATGGGTAAGTGAATAGTTGTGATCAGTTAACAAAAGAGATATGGATAAGCGAATAGAAGTCAACTAGGTAATCAGTTAACAACAACAGATAACGACGTGGCGCCAAGTGTTAAAACAGCAGCAGTCATGTTTGAACGGTTAAAACAACAGCTATTTTAACAGCTCAGCTACTGTTACTGCTGTTTTAACACTTAGAGCCACGTCGTTTTATTACCAATATTTTGTTTACAACTACGGGTCGTTGTTTTATAGCAATTACCAACATTTTGTTTACAACTACGGGTGGTTGTTTTATAGCAAAACACAGCAGCACAGTTTGTATGCACAATAATGGACCACTATAACAAAACACATCATCACAGTTTATAACATAACACAACAATAATGGACCATTGTTACCAAACAGTTTTAATAGTTTACAACAAAGTGTAATAGTTTACAACAAATTCATAGTTTACGGGTTTCACAAATAACAATTTACCAGATTACAACATATTCACAGTTTACTAGTTTACAGCAGATTCACAGTTTAACTAGGGACGAAGAAACATGGAACGTCATCTTCTGATGAGTGTGGGGATATCAAATAAAATAGGGTTTTAGAAAGGTGATATTTGTTTTCTTTCATTTGAATGGTTATTTACCAAAATATCACATGTCTTTCATTTGACAATGATTTAACTACAAGTTGGATGGAGTTAGTATGGTAGACCAAAATCGCAATAAAATGGAAACCTTGGTATTAAAATTGCAAGACATTTGTATTTTGTAAATAATAGCAATAACCACTAAAACACATGGATCAAAACCGTAATTTACTCTAAAAAGTGGGTATAGAGTGATATAAAAACATGTGCAATTTGGCTCATATCACATATCCCTACACTTGAATATTTGTTTGTACTCAAGCAAAACTCTATAAATTTTGGCTTTATTGTACACCAAAATTTTTCATTTTGATCCGTGGGCCAAGAACTGAGCATCTCCATGTGTTTCTCTTGCTTCAACCTTTCATTTTCGTTTTTAATTAATACATTAAAAAAGAAACATCAAAATATAACAAGCTTACGAAGAAATTGCTTTTATATTAAATCACACACCTCACAGTTTTCTCTCAACACTCGGCCGATATTTTATGTTGGGGGAGAATACTGAGTAATTCCAAAATGCCCTCAAATGATAAACCGAGCAAACGAACCTTAAGGGTAATTTGAAAATGAATTTTATAATTGAGCAAATCCTTTCAGTAGTGTAAAGGTGAAAGGTATAAGCCTTTTTGGTCTAATGACGGTCTTTTTCGTAAATTATCAAACCGAACGGTATTTTTGGAATATATGATTTTATCATATCAAATCCACCAAAAACATAGTTGTTGTGGAAGATAAAAAAAAGTCTTAGTGTGAAAATAGGAGGTAAGGAAAGAAGGAGCGAGATTTAAGCTCAAATGCTTAAATCTCTTAACGGGTCAAAATGAATATGCGCATAAACTGAGTAATGGTTGCGTAATTCATAAAAGTTATGAATCCGGGTTAAGGATTTCTAGTTAAATATGTAAGTAAACATTTTACGGACATTTAGAAACAAGTTTCGAGTGAAACGGATGAAAAATGAATATGTGATTACAATCTTTTTTACATGTTTGTTCTTTTTTTATAACGGCTAATGTTATTCCTTTACAAAATTATTCTTCTTTTGTCTAGATTTGAACCTAAGACCTGACTCTATCAAGTGGGCAACCCCACATTGACTTTAAATGTACTTCTTCTTTTAGTGGTTGTACTCCCTTTTTAGAGAAAAGATGTGCGCCTCACCCGTAAGTATATAAGAAGAGAGGAGTACAACTACTACAGAAGAGGAGATGTATTTAATAGCATTTTTGTAACTACGAATTGATAATATTGACTCCATGAATTTAAAGCGTTTGGTGGTTGTTACAAAATTTATTTCGTCCTTAACTATGCAATTAATGTCTATGCTTGCATCTATGTTTATATCTTTTTCTTTAACGGCAGATTTTATTAAAAAGGCTGCTATAAAATCAACAAATACAACATAATCAAAGTTTACAGTTCATAAATATTACAAGACAGCCATGAATTCCAATTCAAAGAACCCACTTTTGAGCGATTCTTAATCCACAAGTATCCTTTTGATTTGATCTTCTCTATTACATTTGCTGGCTCCACTTTTCTCCCCATCAGGGATCTACATATATATCTAATAAAAGAAAACTATAGAGACAAGTGTCATTAATTGAAGCTATTTAATTTCTTTTTGTTTTTTTTTCACTTCTCTTTTTTACTTAAGTATAATCATTATCTAAATAAATTTAAGAGTTAATTACGTTTTTCGTACCTGTGGTTTGTCAAAAATCACTATTTCAGTCTATTAGTTTAAAAATTGTCATTTCAGTCCCTGTAATTTCACTTTCATAACAATTTCAATCCATTAGTTTGTCAAAAATCATTATTTCAGTCCAATAGTTTGCAATAAAGTGTCAGAATAATTGGATGGAATTAACGAATATGGATTGAAATAGTTATTAAAGTGAAACCACAGGGACTGAAATGGCAATTTTTAAACTAATGGACTGAAATAGTGATTTTTGACAAACCATAGGGACGAAAAACGTAATTAACTCTAAATTTAATATAAAATTAATTGTGTTAATATCTTAAATAAACTTGTATATTTAAAAACTTTATCTACGTCATCGAACCGTTACTAGGTTAAATTAGATGTAGCGATTCACCTTTTAATAATTAATTACTTTTCCAACCATTACCTCTTATATACTCTCTCACACAGCAAAACAACCGATCTCTCTCTTTTTACATTCTCTCACATCAAAACAACCAATCTCTCTCTCTTTAACAACGACGAGTTGGGGATGGTGACGACCTCGTGGTTGGCCCAACCACGAGCCACTACACTCGGTCTAAACAGTGACAACTTTAAAGTATAAAATAAAAAAAAAAGAAAAAGAAACATTATTATACTCGTACAAAAAAATATTGGATATAAATAGTGATTTGATGATAACACATAGTCTCTGTCTGTGATTGCCTATTTTTCTTGGATAGTGCTGCTTTCTAATATCTTAGTACCTTTGAGTCATAATAATTAGTTCAGATATTTTGATAACAATTTAAGTTGTTCCCTTTTGCTATCTTTTTCATCTAGTTACAAAAATTATATTTTACTTTGATAATCACTTCAAATGATACACAATTATTTTTTTAATAGATAAGAAATTGCAAAACATAATACTTCTAACCTTTGCAAAACATGTTTATATAATATAAAACACTAATGTCTGTGCTTTTTTCTGATTCTTCACCTCAAAGTTTGATCTAATGTCAAAACTCACCCCAAACTTTTCAAAATGCCACCATTCACTTCTAGACCCTTAAATTTGTGAAACGTGATAATTCACCCCTCAACTTATCAAGATTCTAAAAACAATTGCCTTTTGCTACGGCACATTTCTAGCCCCTCAACTTTGTAAAAGGTCGAAATTTACCCCTCAACTTCTCAAGTTTCTAAAGTTTTGACTACCTTTTCTTATATTTTCTTCCATTCAATTACTTTTTTAAAATTCGTACACCGATATACAACAACTTCGTATATTTCTATTTTTATAACTTAATCTACTCGACTTCATATATCATTCATTTTAAGTATTTAACCACGTCGGTGTCCCACCTTACCGCTTATTTCTCATGTGCTTATTTTTATGTACATGTATGTATAAATCCACGTTGTCACAACCCGTAACTTGGAGGTAAACCGTTCGTTTCGCTTTTACAAAATAATTACACACTTACCCCGACGAATTAAGTTTATACTTATTTAATTTATAGTGTGCAAACATGTAGCTGAAACAAAATCCATATCATGTTGAATCGACCCGAACCATTTAAACCGAAGCACATGTCACGTTCGTCGAACCATATCTATTCTATGTAAATTTGTACAATTTTAAATCACATGTTTTGACTCGTTAATTTCTCAACTTCAATAGAGAACGTATTATATAATCACTTTAAAACAATTCGGCTTAATCAATACAATTATATTATTTATAATTTTGTTTGCATCTAAATTAAAACATTATCTAGCACATGTATATATATGCTTACGTTGAAACCATTTTTAGTGAAACATGAAACATGTAAATTACATTGATAATAGATTATTTTATTAAATATTCTAATAATTATAAGATTATTAGTTGCAATATCAAAAAAATACACACCCCAAACCGTCAACTTCATGTCTTTGTTTTTCTTTGGCGTTGTGCGGCCAAGAAATTAAAAGCAGCTCAATTCTTTTTCCCCTCATCACATTATCATTCGCTTAGCTCTTCTTTGTGGCCCAATCTCAGCCCACATTCCTTTGTGATGCGACCCTAGAACTAACCGTCACTAGATCCCCTATTCTTTATAATTACGTAAATGCATCATGTTGTGATATTTTATCAAAACAAAACCCTAACCTACACAAGAAACCTACGACCTCTGCCCTTTTCTCTTCTCTTCGCCGCTGCCGTAGACGAACAACAAACCCAATAGGCTGATCTCGACTTCACTAGGTTTCCACACCTTATATTTTTGTTATTAATTATATTAGTTCATGCACGTTTCGGTTGTAAACTGCTTGATATGTGGCTGCGATTAATTGTTAAGCATGGTGAATTGATGTTATGTGAAGTGCAGAGATCATGTGTTTTTTTATGTTTAGTTCGTTTACATGATCGGTTAGGATGCTAGGGTTTCAATGGTGGGTTAAATCTTGCGTATTGCGCTATATATTAATGTTCAAGCATGATGGTATAGAGTTATATTGGCTGTGTTTATGATTATATATTGGGTATTGGTGTTATGAAGCTAAGTTGTGGTTTGAAAATCATAAAAAGAATCAAGTGTGATGATTTGGTACAATAGTTTATGTATGTATTGACGCGTATGGGTCCATCGGGGTGTTAGTTGTCTTGATGATCTTGTGTTTAGTGATAATCAGTGTTACATGATCTAGTTTATGATAGAAACCTGCTGTGAAGATGGTTCTAAGTCGTTGGGGTCGTTAGATAATAGTTTGTGGGGTTCGGGTAACAAAACAGGTTTTGTCCAGAACGTTACAGCATACTTTAATCGGCTGTAATCGGGTCAAATCTTATTAAAAGCTGGTGTTTCTTGAGTCCATGATTAACTTCCAGGAAATATCTTTCAAAACCAACTGGAATCGCATTTTTCAACGTCGTTTGATATTTTAAACGAATTATTTCGTTTAAGTGGTTAAAGCTGCATTTTTCCTGCAGAATTTGTGTTGTGTTTTACGTCATATCTCGGTATGGGACGATGATTACCGGTGAGGTTTAGGGTTATGTTGATGCTTGGGGTTGTTGTTTGTTTACTGAAGTTGATGTTGGTTTGAAGTTTCTTGCCAAATGGTTTGGTAAGTTAATAAAGTTTACAATTTACTTGGAGTTAGGTCATTAAATCTACATAGTAGATGGTCTTATGTGTCTGTACGAATCTCCAACTAGAATTACGTCAATCGGATAACCGATGATTTTTAAATCAAATTTTCCGTAAGCTGCAATCAGAAAATGACGAATCTGATTGTTGCTTAGTAAATGATTTTTTTATAAATTGTTGGTAAAGAGTTAGGCCTTAAAAATTTAACAAAAGGCCAACCCCACTGAGGGGTATGTCCCATAAAAAGATCATAATTTTTTCAACACCGTAAGTATGGCAAACGAACTTCCTAAGACAACCTAATTTTAGTGAATTTTGCTATGTATGATTATAAGCTTATAAAAGTCGAACTTGCTACTTTTAGTGTCCACACTTGTTTAATGATTGTATAAATAATATATGACATGTCGTAGGTTTTATTATGAACATGTGCATGAAAATCACACAATGAAATATTATGTGACAACTTGTTAGCATGCTAATTGCTAGATACGTGTTGAATTTATGAGCTTTGCTTAAACACACTAATAACCCTATGGGCATCATAATAGGTCGTGGTTGGCCACATCAACTTATAAAGCATTTAAGTCTCACCGAGCAAAACTAAGGTGAGTTCACAACTATTTACTAAAAGCATGCGTCTCTGGTTTGGGACAACACACTTATACCCCTGGTTGGGGCTACACGCGCGTTCCTGGATTTGGAACCACTGAAACATAACTACCCCTGGATTGGGACCGCCTAGTATTCTTGGATAGGAATACTACTAAATAAACACTGTAATTTATATTTCATGTGTTTAGCGGACTAAACAAACTCTATCTGAAAGTCCCCACACATTATACCGACTAGTCGCCGGGTTTGGCAAACGGGGTATTAGTTGATAGCACTATTAGGTTTGACAAACTTCACAACGTGTGGGAAGGGTGGGCGTGAACTTTGCCTTGGCAACTGATCAATGATGATAGACATTGACATGGGGCACAAACAACTACAACAGTCAAGTTTCGGTACCACACAGTTTAGTAGCTTAACTATGGGGTAGCTCCCCATGACATGTTTTATAAAACTAAAGTATTTAAACGAACTTATTTTTGTAACAACACTGAAAACTGTGAGCTCGCCAACCTTTGTTAACACACTTGTGCATGCTTTGCAGGTCAGTAAGTACAACTTTGGACGAGCGTTGCAATCGGCTAAAGTGTGTGGTTCGTAAAGCCTTATGTTTCGTATATTTATTAAACTTGTGGTTTTAAGTTTTTGATGTGTCTACTTTATTTTTCCGCTGCAACATAAACTGTGTTTTGGACATTTAAACTTTATCGCTAGTCATGCTATTAGTGAAGTTTTTATAATTTTAAATGGTTGGTTCGACATGATTAGTGGCTAGATCCTGGTCATTCATACGTCTCGTGGTAAAACTCCGCATGTGGAAATTAAGGGTGTGACACATGTTTCAACGTAAACGACATAAATTCATGTTTTGCCGTAGTTTTTTTGGAAACGAATCGGGTCGAATATAATACATTTTCATGCTTATTTTTATGTAAGTTTTCAATTGGCCTACGTTTTGACGTACGAGTTGCTGAACGTTTGACGCCGCTAAGTCTTGATGCAAAAGTAATGATGGTGTAGTGGTTAGGTGAGACCCCACTAAACGAACCAACCCGGGTTCGAGTTCGTTTCATATATATGGTATTAAATTGATTTGTTTTACTTTTTGATCCAACCACAATGCTTATATAGGTCAGACTGAGTTAGATCGGATATAGTGAAACTCAATGGTTTACGCATTAATAACACTAGAACTAATCCATTCAATGTTTACAACGGGTCCACGATGCATCGCCTGCGAGTCATATTACTAGTTATACATTTTTACAAAATAGAAAGAAAACTAAAAATTAGTTGTCATTGTATTTTTTATGGTTAGTTTGGATGAAACAAAATATCACAAAAGTTCCATAAATGGGCTAAAACCAAAATAGCGTTTCAAGTCTAAACAGGTATTCTGGTTAGGTTTACCGTCAAACGTATTTTTCTCCTTTTGTTTTGAAATTTATAGATACATAAATATTATACATGATTACAATTTACAAACTACTATGTTATTACAACATATCTATTTAGTTGAAACAAAACTAATTAGAGTTCATAGGCATATTATACTTTGATGCTACAAATTAATATTATTAGAAATATATAAAATACTTATACTGTAACATTCGTCGAAAAATGGGTTCTAAACCCGCTTCGTTTAATAATCAAATATTCGATTAAATGTTCGTTGCGTATTTATTGTGCCGGTTATTTTAAAAAAAATACATAAATAATAAATATTTTAGAGTTTAAAAACCATAATTAATAAATAATAATAACAAAATTAAATAAAAAAAACAAAACAGGGTAGCCGGGTCTCGAACCTGGGTCTACCGCGAAAACACACACACATCACACCACTCCGCCACACACATCTTTTGTGTTTAATACTTAAACAAATAACATTTATGGTAAAACCGAAAGTCAAAACCTGTAAATCAGCGCGCCCAGAACTCGAAATCGCCGGCAAGAACGAAGATTCCGCAACCGTTGCTACTTTCCCTTGACTGAAACGCGTAAACTGATTTCGACATCAGTTATAACCGTTGCTTAACACTCAATTTTAGTCAAAACCGTTTGAAATCATTGACCGCGGATCTTGGCCCCTAATTCGAAACCAATCGGCTTGTCCCCCTTATAAATACCCACTCAAACTCCTTGTAAACATTTCGCTCAGAACCGCACTCTCTTCCTGGAGCTTCATTCCTTTCAAAGCACGTCGCCGGAGATTTTCGTACTCGCCGGAATATCGCCGGAATTTTCTAAACCAGAAAACCGTAGTTCTCCAAACCGGTATAATCATCTAAACCTCCTTACTATCTCTTGTTTAGTAAATTAATAGCTCAACACAGTAATCAAAATTGTTTAATCAGTTTATTCAGTCGGAATCATTGTCGGGATTTTGAAGGTGAAAACGATGAAGTTGAGTTAGTGTTTAAGTATAAATAAAAACGGGTATTTAACCGCGTTAGACACACAGTCCAGCGGTGGACTGTGTGCAATTACAAAGCACACGTCCTGAGTTCGAATCGCACATGTTTCCGATTTTCTGAAATAAAGCCAACACTTTTTAAACTTATTCATATCAATTCAAATATATATATAAAAGGAATATAATCCAGTATTTAAGCAGATTAGACACACAGCCTAACTGGTTGGGCTGTGTGCACTCGAACCGAAGGTCCCGAGTTCGATTCCGGGTTCTGTAACCGGTTTCGGCCATATTAAATCATTTTTAATAAAAACTAAATAAGGTTAAAACTAGTTAGTATATATATATATATAATTAAAACAGAGAATATTTCGGGTTAGACACGTAGCTCAGTTGGTAGAGCTGCGTGCACGTATACGAGAGGTCCCGAGTTCGAACCTCACTCGCCGCCTGAATGTCATGCAATCCGACCGGTCAGACCCGGTCAGACCTGTCAAGGTCAACATTTTTTTAAAATCTGTTTTCTTATTTTTATTTATTTAAGTTTAAAAATTATTTAAAGATACTTAAAAATAAGATTCCTAAGGTTAAAAATTTGCAATAAACTCATAAAAATAAATCTAAAAATCTCATTAAGAGCACTAATTAAAAAAATATTAATCTCAAATAAAATTTATTTATTTATCGAATTATTTCGTTATTATTTAGGTTAGTTTTCCCTCGTCGGTTGAATCATAAATTCGTACGCATTCATCATTATCAATTAACGCATCCACTGTGAGTGAATCTCTACCAATTCCCCGTTTTAATCATGTTTTGGGGTGTATCATGTGTCGTACTATTCTTTTATTTTATTTAAACACTTGTGCATACATCTTATCCGTGATCAAATGTGTATTGATTGTTGTGTGAATTATATGTAGATTAAATTTATCATTTCAGTGCATGCATTTCATTAGGCCCATCAGTTCCCCGTGGGATACGGGTTGAGCATCAGGAGCCTCATTAGATCGGCTCCGTTTGATTGAGCCTTGATCTCAAATACATCATCATTCATGTCATATACTCATCCAAAGTGGTTTGTGATTGTTTACATATATATGTTTGCTCACATGAGATTAATGCACGAATTTTCTTTAATAAATAAACAAGAAATTAGTTAAAATGTTTTATCAAGGTTCACTCGCCAACTTTTGTTGACCCAAAATCTCCCCCGTTTTACACATGATACAGGTGATCCAGCCGAGACAGGAAACACTTAGGATGGCCTAGAAGAATAAACAAGTTTATGCTTTGGAATAAATATATAGTTTCATTTTCCTTTGTAATTTTATGAATTTTGTTTTTGGATATTTAAGTTTGTAATTTGAATTTAATAAATATGAAACATCTTAGTAAATATCATGAGCTTTGGTGATAACCCAATTATGCCCCGACTTTTATTCCGTTGCGGGTCGGAATGTGACATTTACTTTTACGTTGCATATAATAGATTGCTTGTTATGAGAAAAATAAGCAGGTCAAGCTGTTGACCCAACCCAACTCACCAGCAGCAACTACCACACCTACCTTGAACATCCTCACTCCTATTAGCGGGCTAACGTAGCTCCTTTTGACGCCCCCTTTCATTTAAGTGTAATGGTTTTTGGGGCATGAAATGGGTGATGTGGCTCCCCCTTTACGCCCCACTAGTCCACTACACATAGCCTATATATTTATCTTAGATCTACCATTGATTTTTATAAATATACATATTCGTGGTGATAATTATAGATACAACGCATATGTAACACTACAATTATCTGGTTTGTATTAGGTCTAAATAAGTTGACTCGTCTAAATCATCCAATAAGTTAGTCATGTTCTAGCTTTAAAATTACTCACGAGACAATGATTGGACTTGGAGTTGGAGTTCGAGCATAAAAACATGTATTCAAACCATTTGATTTATAAATTATATGTAAATTCATTAATGATATATAGGATTGGGCTAAAAGTGGTTATGCCTTTAACATGATGCATACCCACCATCATCAATTGTACGGCTTGTTAAATGAGATTTACACAATATACCTAACACGTTTTATTGTATGAAAAGCTTAATAGATGCAATCATATTTATAGTTGTCTTTAATCTAAGCTAGGATACACTTGCATATATTAGGGGGATGGGAATATGGGATGATACCCCATAACCTAAGCAAAAACTCATAGTTAATTAGTTCAGATAGTGGCGAAGCTTGAGATTTTCGATCGAGATGGGGAGGGGACGGACCTAAAAATTTCTATAAACCGGGGGGTCGAAAACGCATATACCCAAAAATTTCTATACGAAAACTACATACTCTCCACTACTAAGTTCAGAGGGTCGGCATTGTCTTATCATCGCGATTATTATAACATTTAAGTTTTAGCCTTCGCTCCCCACGGCAACGTGTGGTTAGAGTTATCTAGTTATTGTTACATATGATTAATACTTTTTAATAGTGTTTGTGATTTTCTTATTATATTGTTTATCTTTTACCGAACGGACAAAATATCAGGTACGTTCCTTTTATATTGGCATTCAATGTATGGTCTAGGATTCCAAAGAAATTATCAAATTATCCAAAGAAATTATCAAATTAGATTTGGTTTTATAAAAAAAATATCATATTTTTTTCTTATAGTGTACTTTTTACTATAAAATGTATAGTTATATTCGTTTGAGTACATCTCTTGTTGGTCTTGTCTTCTATTTGCTATAATAGTTTTTGAGTTATTGAATTTTATTTAAAAAGTTACAATTTTCTATATTATTAGAAAAAAAAAAGTAAATTAAAAGATGTAATTGCATGTAAGTTGTCTTTTGAATATAAACTATGAACATTATCATATGTTTGAGTTACACAATTAGATCGAAGACCCGACATTCATGATTCCTGGTTATGAAAATAATGAGTACATGAAAAAGCTTTAGAATTCTACAAGAATATGAAGAAAGAAAACATTGTGCCAAATGTTATCTCCGCGTGTGCTTCCTTAAATCTTTAAAATATCACTGTCAAGCTACACGAGTTTATCATATGTCATAATCACTTACACATTAAATGCTATACATATTCCAAGTGTAAACTTATCGATAGAGCTTTACTTTAGGAGTTTTTAGTCTAATTGCCAACAAGAAATCATGGACTTCACTTTCGTCGTCGACCCTGCCAACAGGGGCGCAACTTTCTTGTGGCCCGGTGTAAGACCCATTCTTATAATTTTGTAGTCCCGTAATGATTCATGAAATTTAACTAATGATTCTTGAAATTTAACTAACTTACATAATTCACTAAACAAGTTTGTTATAATGTAGCATAATAGTTTGAATTACAAAATACAAGTCATGATTTTTAAATCCCAAGGAAACATAAACAAAAGGTGCGAATTAGTAATTTCGAGGGTGCTCGGTTTTTTACGTAGCTTGATCTTTCATCCGGTGACTTCTTTCTAATTTACCTATCAAAACTTTCATTCAACTATTCCTAGATTTCCACACTTAGCCAATTTTTCAGTTTTTCACAAAATTTACCCAATTTGGCCCAAACTCAAGTTGTCGTATTTAGGACTTTTCCTTTCAAACTTTAAATCCGAAATCCACAATCCGTACTAGGATTCTTTAGCTTTCAATTCATTCTTTCGGTTAGGCGTTTTACCCAAACCGACCTATTAAGGGGCATTGAGCTTTCTAACTCAACTCTTCCATATTCCTTATTACCCTTTTCCATTCCCTCTAACAATAACCAGGATTCTAATTGGTAATAATTGACAATACCGTAGCTTCTACGACCCCATGGGTCATTTGTACTTCGGTTTTGCATGTACAATACATTGTTTGTGGCCCTATAAACTGCAAACGGCCCGTTTAGTTCGCCATTCGCCACTCATATTTTCCTTAGCATCTAATTAACACAAAATGTCAGTTATTAATACCAATACATCAAAATAAGAGTAAAATACAATTTGCGTCATTGTGCTTTAAAGACGTTGTCAGCTTAAGTCCCTAAAATGAAAATTTTGACGTCTGAGTCCGATCTTCGAAAAAGCACTTGAGTCTCTGCCACTAACTCAGTTAACTAAACTAACTAATGTTCATTTATCCTTTTCTTTGAGTCCCTGGTCGAATATTAATTGTATTTAAATAATGTATTTTTAATATGGTTATATAAAGTATATAAGTTGTATTTAAATTGCGTAATTTTGTGATTATTTAACCTTTATACGTTAAATAAAAATTTAAATTTACATAGCGAACTATAAAAATCGCATAATCACATTATCTATTTTTTTATCGTAACACATAACATTAGTATATAACAATTGTCTCATTTTCTTTTTAACCATATATGGTTTATGCTATGTACAAGTGATTGTGCAATTTTTACGTTCTTTTGTTTATAAACTGTCATGTATTTTACAATCTTGTAGTCTAGTGGTATAAATTTAGTGTATATTAAATCTCCTTAAGTATAGATTGATTGGGTGGTAATTAAGAGTATAAAGTATTTTAAAAAATAAATACGAATAGTAAAATACGCAACCCTGATTTAATATGTTTTAGTGTAAAGTAAAAAAGATGGATCTTTAATGTACAAAAATACATATATCCTGTCATTAGATGTTAACCTCAATATACCAAATAAATTATAGATATGAGAGTCAAGATTGGGTCTTTATACTTGAAGAAAAAAAGAGTTTTTATTATTTTTAATTTTAAATACCAATAACATTTTATCCCCCTTAAAATCATACCTTAACCTTCAACGTCGTCTATAATTTGACATAAAATCAGTATAATCTTTTTGTAAAACTTTATTTTATGAAAAGTTATTTCATTGGTGTTCATATTAATCTTACGTTAATATTCGCAAAATACACAATTCAATACAATTTATATACTTTATAAAACCATATTCGCAAAATACTTTATTTAAATACAATATATTTGACCATGGGCTCAAATGTATAACGGGTTTTAAATCATAGGGACTCAAAGAAACATGATAATGGATATTAAGTTAGTTTAGTTAACTAAGTTAGCGGGAGGGACTCAATTTGTAGCTCAAAGACGGAGACTCAGATGTCGAAATTTTCATTATAGGGACTCAAGCTGATACTGCTCCTAAAGCACAGGAACGCAACTTACTTTTTACTCTCAAAATAGCCATACTAGAATTTGGGCTTCATTCTTATGTCAAAACCCACTTCATAACATGTATAAACCACATATTAGCTATGATAATCATAAGCACTATTATTACATCAATTTACATTTAGTTACTATAATTCACACTAGAGCTTTATCATTCAAGGATCCTCTATCATAGAAAACCCACTAAGTGAGAATTCACAACATACCTTAGCTTTGTAGTGACCAGATGACAAGAATTTCGTAAACATGCAAAAATTTCATCCTAGTTCTCCTTGTGATTTGCTGAAATTTTGTGTTTTTGTGAAATAGAGAGTATCTCTTTTTTCCTTCTCTCAATCTCGACACATACACACCTGCACTCTTCTTCTTCTTCTTTTTATTTACATAGCTTTCCAACATGTTCACTTTCAGCCCTTATGTTTTGTTCGTTATCTTGATTGGTTATAACCTACTTATTTCTACTAATAGATAACTAATAATAACTATATTAAATATTTCTAGTTACAATACTTAATGTTAAAATATCATAATAAACATGATAATCAAATTTAGTATTTTGGGATGCTACACCTAGTGGTGCCCCGAACCCTATTGAATTTTCTCTCTTAGTGTTAATTTTAACAAAAATTTCTGACTGTTTTAGTGTAAGATATTGGATTTTTTAAAAGTTCGGCCCCCATTGATTTAGATTTTGAAAGTTTGTGAACCGTTCGGCGGAAAGTTCGTTTACGTTCGTTCATCTAATTAATGAACGAACATGAACAAGAAATTTTGTTCGATTAACTAAATGAACGAACACAAACAGACATCTCGTTCGTTCAATTATGTTCGTGAACGTTCGGTAATGCGTTCGTGAACATTCGTTCATGTTTGTTTGTTTATGTTGTTTATTAAAGACCTTTTAACATTTATTTAATTTTTCTAAACTTCTTATATTCTTTTAGTTCTTATTTATCTAACTACCCAAACAGATAAAATAGAAAATTCTATCTTTACATTGTTTACGCACCGTTCCACTTACCTTCTCATTATTCATATCGAAAAATACTATCGACCTTCATTCAACGATTAGGGCTTCAAGCTCCAGGAGCGCTCCCTCTCACCATCCACCTCTAGCCACCGTCATCTTCGTTAATTTATCTGTGATCATTTGTGTTCATGAACACGTTCCTTTCCTTAATGAATAAACACGAACTGAAAATCTCGTTCGGTAAGTGTTCATGAACCGTTTGTTAACACATTATATCCTTAACGAACGAACATGAACAAGGCCATGTCGTGTTCGTTCGGTTCATTTACAACCCTACTTAAGTAGGTTAGTAAGGATTATAGAAATGACATCTGACACTACTTTTAAGTAGGATGATAGGGTATTTTGATCAAAAACACAAATTTCACGTTTGTTTAGTATACAAATGGTGAAATTTGTCAATTAACCCCTTGTTTTTTTAAGAATTCAGGGGGTCTATACGGATCGTATAGGTCTATACGAGTCGTATAATGGTACTATACGACCAGTTTTGACCTATACGATGTGTATTGGGGTAAAATCAAATTTCTTAATTTCTTAATTTTAAAAAATCGATGAGTATTTTGACGTATTTTGTCATTACGTGTCGTTTTATGAAGTATATGCTCTATACGTGTCGTATTTGTAATATCCGCCAAAAACCGGATTTACCAAACCCGCTTCGTTTATTAACCGAACAATCGGTTAAAAATTTTGTTGCTCATTTAATGCCCAAATTAATTTTAAACGATACATAATTAATAAGTATATTAGAATATTAAATTTATTTTTGAAAAAGTACTAAAAATAGTGAATTAAAAATAATATGCTGAAGCCGGGACTCGAACCCGGGTCAGCCGAGAGCCTACAAAGCATTAACACACATCTCTACAACCGCTCCGCCACTTGATCTTTTTGTGAAGTTCTGGGGAGCAATTAAATCATATGTTCAACTGAGAGTCAACCTGTTTCGCCAACTGATGTCACACCCCGACCCGCAGCGGAAAAGGTGATCGGGGCATGATTGGGTTATCATCAAAGCTCACGACATTTATTAAACATTTCATATTCATTAATACAAATTAAATGGAAATTTACAATAATGTTACAACATGAACTAACTAACAATCTAACTTCTTTGTTCTCTTCTAAGGCATATCCTATGTTATCCTTGCTTCAACCTGTTCACCTGTATCATGTGTAAAAAGGTTTTTGGATCAACATAATGTTGGCGAGTGAATCCTATGGAAAACATTTGAACAATTTATTTAAATTGATTATGAAATATGTGCACAACCAAACTTGAGTAAAATTAGATGTAACTTGATCAACAATCATAAGATGTTAAATGAAACACTCATGAATAATAATGGAACAATTAAAGGCACGCGATGCTCAACTCGTCTCTCACGAGGAACTGAGGGGCCTGATGAATGAATTGCATAAACATGATGATATGAATGACACAAGTACAAACAAAACAAACTCAATGAAACACACATGAACAATAATGAATTTGAATTGAAGCACGCGATGTTCTACTCGTCTCCCACGAGGAACTGATGGGCTTAATGTATGAGTTTCATGTAATTTGACAAAAGGACTATAAGTGAATCACAACAATAAAACAATCTAAGTTTAAGTCATGATGTGGTATGGCACAAGTTTAAATAAATAAATTAATTAATTTCATAACACATGACACACCCCAAAACGTGTAATTTAAAAGGGGGAATTGTAAGATTCACTCACAGTGGGTGCGTTTTGTTGATGACGTTGAATGCACGCGAAGTGGTTTTAACCACGAGTGAGATTTAACCTAGATAAATCGCATTATGGTTTGGTAAGTAAACGGATTTTATTAAACTATTTTAGTAGGATTGTTGGGTGTATTTTTGTGAGTTTGAGGCTATTTTCTAACCTTAAAAATGTTATTTTTAAGTATTTATAATTGATTTTTAATTAAAATAATTAAATAAAAATAATAAAAAAATTTATTTTATTTTTGCTACAGTGACTTTGACCGGTTGACTTTGACTGGCGTTGACCGGTTCGGAAGGCATATTATTGTGCGCTGAGTGAGGCTCGAACCCGAGACCTCTCGTACGCGTGCACGCAGCTCTACCAACTGAGCTACGTGTCTAACCCGTTATATATGTGATTTTAATTATATATATATACTAATTAGTTTAAACTGAAAATCATTTTATTTTAAAAATAGTTTTAAGCGATTCGGCGGTGCGCTCCACAGGTCTCGAACCCGGGACCTGTGGTTTAATCCAACACACAGTCCACCGCTGGACTGTGTGTTCAACATGTTATATCATTCGATTTTTATTATACTTAAATACTAATTAGTTATTTCCTTTTCTGCCTTATTTAAAAAGAACAGATAATTGTCCGAGTCGGTGCTGAAGACCGGACTCGAACTCGTGACCTGTGATATAAACAAACACACAGTCCACCGCTGGACTGTGTGTCTAACTTGGTTATTATTCCGGTTATTAATATACTTAACATATATCTAAGGCGACTCCGGTTCAGTAAACAAAAAAAATGGATTTTATTAAGGCAGCGTGTGTGAGACGGGATTCGAACTTGAGACGTTTTGCGTTTTATATGTGCACACAGTCCACCGCTGGACTGTGTGTCTAACCCGATAAATTTCATGATTTATATTATACTTATATGATACAGAATTACGTCGTCTTCTTCATCCAGTTTAACCAGAGAAAGTCGACTGACTGGTTCAAGGTTTTTTTATCGGTTTATTAATGTTTTACAGTCGATTAAGGTAAGATAAAAGTGAAAAGGAAAAGAAACTGGGCGGAGAGGTATACCGACTGGATCCTCTGTTTTCCGGCAGAACTCCGGCGACAGGATTCAACTCCGGCGCCAGGTGTCTTGCAGCAGCAAGTCTCCGAAAAGCTTGGAAAGAGTATGGGTATCTCCGGTATAAGCTTCAGAGGTTCAGAAAAACTCGGCAATGGGGAAACCGGTTTTCCGGCGACGAACAGGTTTATTCCGGCGAGTGGAATTACGCCGAGAAAAGGTGTGATTTTTGAGCGAAAGTGTTTGTCGTCGGTTGTGGGTCAATTTATAGGGGAAAATCGAAATGCACTTGGTCTGATTTCCGACTGTATTCGTTTATTTAAATTTTCCGGCGGTTTTGATTTTGGTCGCGGACTTCAAACATCGGTTATAACCGATATCTGGTTAATGGTTTACGTTATAACGTAAATTGTAGTTAAGACTCGCGAGAATTCCGGGATTCCGACGACTGAACCGTTTGGGCGCCGGTTTTGAATTTGTAACGACACTTTATCAATTAAATGATTCTATTATATAACAAACAAAGCAGTTGGCGCAGTGGTTTGTGTGAGTGAGATAAGTTGCTTAACTGATTCGGTACAGACCCGGGTTCGAAACCCGGCAGATGTATAATATTTTTATTTTGCGATTTTTGACAGTTTTTCAAAAACTAAATATATATTCCCGTATAATAATTGATTACGGATCGTTTAAAAATATTTTGGGCATTTAATTCGCAACGAAAATTTTGATTGACTGTTCGGTTGATAAACGGAGAGGGTTTGGTAAATCCGTTTTTTGACGGATGTTACAACTGAAACCGATATCGGCTTTCAAACCGACCAAGACTTTTGAGTTCTCGCGGAATCTTGATCATAACCGATAAAACCGACATCTTAAATCAATTCAGACGTTAATGAACTTGAATTGAGGTGATGTTTGGTTTTTATAACCGAAAACTTTCATTCTGAAATTACTTCAACAAAACACTCATCTCGCGATTCAATTTCATTCCCAGAGCTTCTAATTTTGTGTTTATTCTATTTTCTGGTCGTCGGAATTGCTTTCTGATCATCGCCGGAATTCTCTGCAAGTCGCCGGAAAACCGAGACTCAACTCAAAACGGTAAAATAACTCGACTTTACTATTTCAATCAATTGTTAGAACCTTACTAACATTAACCCATTGCTCAGAATCAACCACAGACGACATTTCTGGACTTTCTGTTTTCACCGGAAAACTTCTGGATTTGTCGGAAACTCGCTGTTAACCGGTATGATCATTCAAACATACTGATAATCATTACTCATTAGTTCAATTTCACATCTAATCCCTCCAAACTGTTAATTGATTCTAACAGCCGAAGGTTCCAAAACAGATCCGACGAGCTTCGCAGGATTTTCTGAAGAAGACGATCTGTTCGGTATTTTCTTTCCCCAAACTCTTCGGTTCAATACTTTTCAATTGTTCATCTTGTTCATTAACCGAATTAATCAAATAACAGTTAGATAACCGTTGCCTGAGTTTTGAACGAAGAAGACGAAGTAGTTATAATATAAGTTTAATTAAAATCAGTTTATGAACGGGTATGACACACAGTCCAGCGGTGGACTGTGTGCGAACAAAAACACGCATACGTCCCGAGTTCGATTCTTGACACACGCACCTTCGCAGTAATAAAATGCCTTTTTGTTTAAAACTGAACCGGGTTAACTCCGTTATATGTTAAGTATAATAAAAACTAGGATATTTACCAAGTTAGACACACAGTCCAGCGGTGGACTGTGTGCCAAACTAAACCACAGGTCCCGGGTTCGAGACCTGTGGAGTGCACCGAGTCGTTACGTTAAAATCTTTTTAAAATAAATGATTTTCGGATTAATCTAATTAGTATATAAATATAATTAAAAACAGAAATATTTCGGGTTAGACACGTAGCTCAGTTGGTAGATATGCGTGCACGCGAACGGGAGGTCTCGGGTTCGAGCCTCACCCGGCGCAAACACTTACACAATAAAACCGGTCAACTAGTCAACGGTCCACGGTCAACGAGTCAACGGTCAAAAAGTCAACATTTTTTTATTATTTTTATTTATTTATTTTATTTAAAAATCAATTAAAAATATTTAAAAATAACATTTTTAAAGTTAGAAAATAGCCTAAAACTCACAAAAATATATCCAAAAATCCTATTAAAGTTTTTAATAAAATCCATTTATTTACCTTACTTTCCTTTATTAATTAGGTTAGTTATTCCTCGACGATCAATCCTCTAAACTCGTGCGCATTCATCATCATTCACCGAACGCACCCACTGTGAGTGAATCTCTACAAATTCCCCGTTTAAATCACGTTTTTTTGGTGTATCATGTGTCTTACTATTTATTATATTTAAATCATTACGCATACATCATATCATGAATAAATGTGTAACCAGCCTGTGTAAACTGTTTGTGTGATTATTGTTTAGATTTAATTTATTATTTTCAGTACATGCAATTTCATAGGCCGCCGTTCCCCATTACATTATTGTAACATCCACCAAACCCGCTCCGTTTATCAACCGAACAGTCAGTCAAAATTTTCGTTGCGAATTAAATGCCCAAAATATTTTTAAACGATCCGTAATCAATTATTATACGGGAATATATATTTAGTTTTTGAAAAACTGTTAAAAATCGCAAAATAAAAATGAAAGTACTCTGCCGGGTTTCGAACCCGGGTCTGTACCGAATCAGCAAACTGACTTAACTCACACACATAAACCACTGCGCCACTTGTTCTGTTTGATAAATAATAGAATCATTTAATTCATAAAGGGACGTTACGAATTCAAAACCGGCGCCCAAACAGTTCAGTCGTCGGAATCCCGGAAATCTCGCGAGTCTTAACTACAATTTACGTTATAACGTAAACCTTTAACCAGACATCGGTTATAACCGATGTTTGAAGTCCGCGACCAAAACCATAACCGCCGGGAAATTTAAATCAGCGAACACAGTCGGAAATCAGACCAGATTCTTCAACGTTTTCCCCTATAAATTCACCCTCAAACCGTTGAGAACCTTTTCGCTCAAAACCACACTCTTTCTCGGCGAAAACTCCCTCGCCGGAACTTTTCTGTTCGTCGCCGGAAAACCGATTTCCTTATTTCTGAACCTCACTGAGCCCCTGAAGCTTATACCGGAGATACCCATACTTTTTCCAAGCTTTCCGGAGACTTGCTGCTGCAAGACACCTGACGCCGGAGTTGATTGCTGTCGCCGGAGTTCTGCCGGAAAACAGAGGGTCCAGTCGGTATACCTTTTCGCTTATTTTCTTCATCTTTTCACCCTTATCTCACCTTAATGGACTGTAAAACACTAATGAAACTTGAATAAAAACTCGAACCAGTCAGACCTTATATCTGGTTATATTTCAGTGAAGAAGACGATGTATTTCGTTATATTATAAGTATAATTAAAATCAACTTATTAATCGGGTTAGACACACAGTCCAGCGGTGGACTGTGTGCACATATAACGCAAAGGTCACGAGTTCGAATCCGTTTTCACACACGCTGCCTTAATAAAAATCAAATTTTTGTTTAACTGAACCGGAGGTATATGTTAAGTTTATTAATAACCGGAATAATAACCAAGTTAGACACACAGTCCAGCGGTGGACTGTGTGTTTGTTTATATCACTGGTCACGAGTTCGAGTCCGGTCTTCTACACCGACTCGGACAATTATCTCTACTTTTTAATAGGGCAGAAAAGGAAATAACTAAATTGTATTTAAGTATAATAAAAATCGAATTATATAACATGTTTAACACACAGTCTAGCGGTGGACTGTGTTAGATTAAACCACAGGTCCCGGGTTCGAGACCTGTGGAGTGCATGTCCGATTCGCTTAAAACTGTTTTTAAAATAAAATGATTTTCAGTTTAAACTAATTAATATATATATATAATTAAAATCAGATATATAACGGGTTAGACACGTAGCTCAGTTGGTAGAGCTGCGTGCACGCGTACGAGAGGTCTCGGGTTCGAGCCTCACTCAGCGCACTTGTATTCCGAATTGAACCGGTCAACGGTCAACGGGCCGGTCAACGGTCAGAAAAAAATAAATTTTTTTATTATTTTTATTTAATTATTTTAATTAAAAATCAATTATAAATACTTAAAAATAACATTTTTAAGGTTAGAAAATAGCCTCAAACTCACAAAAATACACCCAACAATCATACTAAAATAGATTAATAAAATCCGTTTACTTACCAAACCATAATGCGATTTATCTAGGTTAAATCTCACTCGTGGTTAAAACCACTTCGCGTGCATTAAACGTCATCAACCGAACGCACCCACTGTGAGTGAATCTTACAACTTCCCCTTTTAAATTACATGTTTTGGGGTGTGTCATGTGATATGAAAATAATTAATTTATTTATTTAAACTTGTGCCATACCACATCATGACCTAAACTTAGATTGTGTTTATTGTTGTGATTTACTTATTGCCTTTTGTCAAGTTATATGAAACTCATACATTAAGCCCATCAGTTCCTCGTGGGAGACGAGTAGAACATCGCGTGCTTCACATCAAATTCATTATTGTTCATGTGTGTATCATTGAGTTTATATTGTTTGTAGTTGTGTCATTCATATTATCATGTTTATGCAATTCATTCACCAGGCCCCTCAGTTCCTCGTGAGAGACGAGTTGAGCATCGCGTGCCTCTAATTGTTCCATTATTAATCATGAGTGTTTCATTTAATATCTTATGATTGTTGATTAAGTTACATCTATTTTTACTCATGTTTGGTTGTGCACATATTTCATAATCAATTTAAATAAATTTGTTCAAATGTTTTCCATAGGATTCACTCGCCAACATTATGTTGATCCAAAAAAAAACCTTTTTACACATGATACAGGTGAACAGGTTGAAGCAAGGAAAACATAGGATATGCCTTAGAAGAGAACAAAGAAGTTTAGATTGTTAGTTAGATCATGTTGTAACATTATTGTAAATTTCCATTTAATTTGTATTAATGAATATGAAACGCTTAATAAATGTCATGAGCTTTGATGATAACCCAATCATGCCCCGATCACCTTATCCGCTGCGGGTCGGGGTGTGACAATTATGAGCGTTGAGCAGTTCACCATTTCATTATGAGCGTGAACCTGGCGTTGCCTACATACGATCGGCTCCGTTTGATTGAGCCTTGATCGCACAGACATTTTTCATTTTCAGTACATGCAATACGATCGGCTCCGTTTGATTGAGCCTTGATAGCCTTGATCGCAGAGACATTTATCATTTTCAGTACATGCAATACGATCGGCTCCGTTTGATTGAGCCTTGATCGCACAGTTTCATTTATGTTATATATTTATGCAAGTTGATATGTTATTGTATGCTGTTGGTTGTTAATGTATGTTATTGTTTGTTGTTGTTTGATATCGTATGCTAATGATTTGTGATTGTATGCTGTTGATTTGTTAATGTATGTTATTGTTTGTTGTGGTTTGTTATTGTATGCTAATTGATGTTATTGTATGTTTATTTACATTTGTTCATGTATGAATATTGCACGATTTTTCCATATTAAATACAATCAGAAATAAATAATAAATGTTTTCTATCAAGGTTCACTCGCCAACTTTTTTGTTGATCCAAAAACCAATTTTACATATGATACAGGTGAACAGGATGAAGCATGGAAAACATAGGAAATTGCCTTAGAAGAAAAATAATGAAGTTTAGAAGGATGAATAGAACATGTTGTATTTGCTTGATATGATTGTATGATCTCTTTTAAATTGAAATAATAAATATGAAACCTTATAATAAATGTCATGAGCTTTTGATGAAAACCCAATCATGCCCCGGTCACATTTTCCGCTGCGGGTCGGGGTGTGACAATATTTGTGACGTTTGGTTAAACTATGATTAAATGTATACAAAAATTTGTAAAAAAAGTAGTATATAATACGGTTATAACGTAGATAGTATAGTATAATAAACATGTACCAAACCTATACTACATGATAAATTTTAAAAAATACGACCAATATAAGTCCAGCCGCCGCCAGACGAGAACAAAAATGTACCAAACCTATACTACATGATAAATTTTAAAAAAACACACACACAATGCAATACGACCCATATATGTCCAGCCAGCCACCAGACAAGACTGACACATCAAGATCTGACTTTTGAACCTATACAACCCATATGGAAAAAGTAAAGTGTGCGGATAGATTGGCTGGTGTGAAAATAGAATTCCCCTGTTTGTTATGCATATGTATTAATGTTTAATACTTTAATTTAAATGCTATAAATAAACAACAGTTTGATACATAGGGGTGTTATAACCCATGCTTAGGGGAGTTTTCAAAAAAATCTTATTACACTTTTAGCCCAAAACTATTTTATTATTTACTTTTAAACCAAAGTTTTCATATTTTCCAATTTAACCTCAAAACGTTTTTACTTTTAACTTGGTCCCCTATACCTTTCAAATTTCGTAATTTTTTCGTTTTACGTTTCGTTCTAAATTTTGCGAGTTAACATGGCGCAACGTGCGTGTGTGGTTCAACGTTTTTACGTTTCGTTCTAAATTTTGCGAGTAAACATGGCACAACGTGCATGTGTGGTTCAACGTTTTTATTTCGTCTAATTTTTTCCCGTTTGATAGGTTCGTCGCGACGTGCTAATCTTAAATTGTCTTAGTTATAACTTTCTATGTTTAATGTTCCGGTCTAATTTATTCATATTAACAAGCCGCAACTTCAATATTAGTTGTTGCTAACGATGGTGTGATACTGATATTATTTATCATGATTTTACGCCCCCACCACAACACGAAACCTTAATACTAGTTACATAATTATTTTGTATAAAATACGGCATGTGAGATATTATCCAAGTGCAATTATGCATCTTTTCTGTTATGCTCACATGATGATGAAAGTTTCCAAATTTTGTTTTTGCATTGATTTGACCTCCATAAAATATCTCTGTCATTTTCAATTATAGTTATTTAAGAAATCTCTGTTACTTTCAATTATATAGTTATTTAAATTAAATTTAAATTTAAGAAATATCTGTTACTTTCAATTATATAGTAGTTATTTAAAAAATTAAAAGAAGACATGAACCACACAATCTCGACGACTTGTATATCATTTTGATGTCTGTCGGAAAAAATCATTAAAACGTTTTCACAAATCCTATGATAATTAAATTTAATAGTTTTTTTAATGACAACACTTGCTCATACCCTATTATACCAATAATTCTAAACATTCACCTTTGTCCTACCTGGAATCTTTCTTTTAAGAGATATATATCTTTACCAAATAGACTGACCTCGTATTTACATAAGTTTAATAGTTGATTTTTATACTTCTTAAAAAACTTTCTTCTACTGTGAAAAGTCACAAAGAAAAACGAACAATCAAGCTACATTAATTGGAGTTTATATGACTTGTTTTATTTTCTGATAATACAAGTAATATTGTTTTTATACATCAACTTAACATGCATATATTTAACCTTCATTAGTGTTAGAGACCAGTTATGCTAAAATTTAATAAACATTTAAGATCATATCCGTATAATTTAAAATTTGAGTATGCTTAAATTTGTAAAACATACAAGGATTATTCGTATAATTAACTTTACAAGTGTGTTTATTTGAAAAAAAAATCGTAATATAGAGAGATCTTAAATATAAAAGTATAACATAAATAGACTATGGTCTTATCGAATGTTAAGAATTAAATAATCAAGCTTCTAGAAATGCATAGCGTGATTGAACATCTTGGTTAATGAAGGTGTCTCATGATTCAAAAGTCAACATGTTTAAAGATGGCATACATTTATGTATTTCAAATAAGCGGTGGAAGATGATGAAAATTTGAGCTTGTTAGCTTGAAGTTATGGTCAGCTCTTGATGCGTTCATAATTCAACGAATTTCGTTATACATAATATTAAACTAGAAATAAACTAGACATATAGGATGATGAGATAATCCTCACGGTTTAATTCCACCGAGAGCGAGTGAGCGTTTGGGAGGTTAGAACATCGAAGTTACCCTAAAAGAATAAGCAAAGGTTTATAAGTTCATGGAATTTGATGATGGAAATGAATTCGGAAAGTTGTAAATATGAAATACACGAAAGTATTTCTTGTTTAGATATTCGTTTGGACACCGTTTTTGTTAGTGTTCTTTATGAGTGTTGCATTGAAAGCCTGAGGAGGGTAAAACTAAGATAAGTTCCACCTTGCCATAATATTCATCCATTATTTTGGTTGGTTTCATGGTTTGGTTTCGGATTAGATGGTATGTATGTATTTATATGTATATGTATATGTGTATATATATATATTATAGTCTAGTATATGGTCATGTATCAGGTCATGGATTGTCATGCATGGGTAGAATGATCCCTTTAACCCTTTAGTTACCAATGCACAAATCATCACATGGATGATTTGGATGATCATGAACATAAGTACAAGAATATAAATAGCTTATCTAATTCACCAAGCAACCAAATGAGTTTAACTAGACGAGTGCTTTCAACATGATAATGGATGGATGCTTGGTGTAGTTTGTCCACTTTAATTACTTAAAGCTACTTGGTGACTTAGAGTATTCAAAATGTGAACTTAAAAGCATAAACTAAATCATCTAATTCATCTAAACAACCAAGTGACTTGACTAGACGAGTGTATTCCAAAAATGGATAGTATTTGAAGACTTGGTGTAGTCTTATTCACTTTGTTACTTCGAAGTTGCTTGGTGACTTACACCTATCATTTCTTGAACAATCAATCCAACATATCCAAACAATGGTACTTGTGGCAACTTGAAAATGTTCAAGAAATGAAATAGGATAAACAAGGTTATGAAAAGTTTGATAAAAACAGAATTTAAATTCAACTTTGAGCCTCAAAATGGTGATGTTCTAACTTATTTTAGCAAACTTAGTTTACTAAGGTAAACTTGTGGAAACACTCCTATAGATTATCCAAGTGGGTTGAAAGCAAGAAACAAAAAGAAATGATAAAGAAAAAGGTCCAAAACTCACTATTTTGGACTTGTGTATAATCTGCCAAAGTTGCAAAGATCTTGAATATTTGGAGTGTTTGAGAATAGATTTGGAGTGTGCAAATCGAGTATGGCTAACCCCGTACCCATACTTAGTTGTAAAATCGTGTCCCAAACCCGCCGGTATTTACCCCTCGGGTATCTAGCATACCCGCAAGTATCGAGTATACCTGTTTAGATTTACATGTACATGTATTATTTATTTTCCTTTATAATTTTATGTTTTATAAATATATAAAATATATTAGATTATTATAACTAACATACATATCATCAAAATAATATCTTTATACTTAAAAATACAAATATAAATAAATTTGTATTTCTCTCTCTCACACACACACACACACTCACACATATATATATATATATATATATATATATTCCAAATAAAGAGTTTATTTTCCAAATAATAATGTTACAAGAATGAAACATTACTAAACAATAGTTAAAAGAAAATAAATATAAAATTTAAAAGTTTTCGGGTATATATTTCGGGTAAACAGGTATATAGTTTCGGGTAATCGGGTCAGGTATCATCTAATCTCATACCCGACTCATACCCGTGAAATAGTTTTTTTTTTCATACCCATACCCAGCCCAATACTCATCAGGTATTAGGTATACCCGCCCCAATTGCTTCGGGTTTTGGGTATGTTTGTCATCCCTAATTTATAGTGGTGGATCAGGGTTTAGTCATTTATGAATGTGGTTGAGTGTTAGGAGTTGAGAAATGGGTTAAAACAAGCAAACCCGCTTGTTTTAAAAGAGTTCTGTCGTCAGACCCCCTGCGGACCACAAGGGGGAGGGGGTTACGGTCCGCATGGCCCCCCTAAAGTTGAAAATTTTCATTTTAGCCATTCTACTATCCTATCTTGTTATGTTATGCCATAAACTTAATGTTTATCAAGTTTTAAGGTGTGTATGAGCATGTGTATAGTATGAATGTGCATGAACAATATTCCGAATAAATATAAACATAAAGTATGGTTCGGTGTTGCATAAATAGAACGCATATTAGTGATTGATTATGGTTTGTGCATGTATGAATAAACAAGTATGATAAAAATGCGATTTCTATTGATCGAAAGTCTCAGATTACAAGGATGGAAGTTGAATACGAATACAAACTTTCTAAAAAATAGAAAGTACGGAAGTACAGCTACCCCCACCAATAACACCACGTCGTTACCTGATGCCGCAACCGAAACCATCAGCTATCTCTCCCCTGATTGAAGTACATTGTGGTGACTGTTTGTTCACGTATAGTGTTGGATATGGTTAGATGTGGCATGTTAATGAAGAGAGTGCTCTCTATGATTAACGGGTGTTTCAAGTGAAGGTGGCCGACCAAATTTTAAGGGAGGTAAAGGGTGACCGACGTTTCGTCATCTTATCGGGAGAGAATTGAGTTTTTTTTTTGTTTAATGAATGGGGTTGATATTTTGTATATTATTTTTGTTTTCTATACAAAAGGTATTTTGGTGTTTAATAAAAAAAAGTTAACAAAGAAGTTGGATGGTGTTAATTGATATGAAAATCAAAGTTCTGGACTAAAAGAATTAGAAAAAAACAAAGAAACAAAAAAAAAAACAAAAATAAGGACTGAAATGAATATTTTTGTCAAACCATAAAAACTAAAATGTAAGTTTATTTTATTCTCTAACAATGTAGGTGATATTATTTTTATACATCGACTTACTAGACATATGTTTTACATTCAATGGTATTAGAGACCAAATATGCTAAAATTTAATAACAATTAAGATCATATCCGGGTAATTTAAAAAAGAGGATGCTTAAATTCGTAAACATTCTTGTTGCAAGTATCATTCATGTAATTAACTTTACAAATGTGTTTATTTGAAAAGAAAAAAAGCCATAATATAGAGGGATCATACATTGGATATAAAACAAAAACTATAACATAAATAAGAACTTTTGGTTTTAGTGAATGTTTCAAATTAAATAATAAAGCTTCTAGAAATGCATATCGGGATTGGATATTTAGGTTTGCCAATAAGGGTGTCTCCACATGATTCAAAGTCAAAATGTTTAAAGGTAGCATATATTTATGCCTTTTTTTTGGAAAGGATATTTATGCATTTTTAAATAGACGGTGGAGGATCATGAGAATTTGAACTGGTTAATTTAAAGTTGGAGTCAACTCATAATATGTTCACAATTCAACGAATTTAGTTATACATAACATTAAGCGAGACATATAAGATGATCCTGGACCATCTGAAGAAAAAACATACAATGTGATGTTAAAAGGAGTAAATTATAAAATCATTATCTCGAGTTTTTTCCTCATAAAAAACTTTGAGCATTATATCTTTTTTTTGTTAACCGCAGGGAGGATAAAAGCATATCCATATTACTATAAATACATCTATCTAGGACTAAATAATAATTTTTATTTAATTTTAAGACACTTTAAGACGTCCTACAAAAGCTTTTTTATGCATATTGTACGGATATTTTATGGATAGTAGTGTGTAAATTAAATTTTTGCTATGCGTATTATAACCTGCTACTACATTCAATTCGCTATATTAATTTGCATTCAATTTTAAAGTATTTATTAATTATTAATATTAATTGTACTTTAAGAAATTTATATAAAATACATGTATATATAAAATACATATATTTAATTAGATAATACATGAGCAACAGAATCATTAACTAACAATCATTTAATTAATTGTTAAGCCAATTTTGATGATTTATAAGTTTATTTACATAGAACATATACATTATTTTGTTTAAATTTAATAATAATAATAATAATAATAATGTAAATTATATAAATAATGCAAATAATGCTTACATGATATTTTAATACTATGTTTTTTAAGTTATCATTATTTGAATTATATATATATATATATATATATATATATATATATATATATATATATATATATATGGTAGAGTTTTAGAGTGAAGACTAGGTTGAGAGTGAACTATGTGAACTAATCTGAGCCATTGGATTATATCATCTAAAGATTTTTAAACAATGTCAAGATTGTAATTATAATGTTGTAACTTCTCTTTAAATTAATTGACAGAAAGGTATTTGCATCTTTTGTAAATTGCATTTATTAAACAACATAATCAAAATTCTAAAATCTTGCTAGTTTTCGTATATACAGGATACACAATTGTTAGTGTATACACATGTGTACAGTCTCGATAGTACCAGTTTATACAAGATACACAAATGTTAGTTTATACACATGTGTACAGTCTCGCTAACTATCAATT
This sequence comes from Scalesia atractyloides, assembly GCA_947069175.1. Lineage (NCBI taxonomy): Eukaryota > Viridiplantae > Streptophyta > Magnoliopsida > Asterales > Asteraceae > Scalesia > Scalesia atractyloides. The sequence continues at coordinate 2,482,452 of CAMTDV010000023.1, forward strand.
TATACAAGATACACCGTTGTTAGTTTATATACATGTGTACAGTCTTGCTAACTATCAGTTTATACAAGATACACAGTTGTTAGTTATACAGATGTGTACAACCTTTTGATACATCTGTGTATTTTGTAGTCCACGACCTAGTTCTTAAGAGTTTAGTTTCATATATAGTTTGAATCCGGGAGGGACAATTGGTGTCCAGTACCTAGTTCCGTTAAGAGTTTCATATACATTATTAACAACTGATTCTACATGAGTTTAAAATAATGGAGAAGTAATTTAAAATGTGTGAGAGAGAGAGAGAGAGAGAGAGAGAGAATTAATAGATGAGAAAATTAAGGGATTTTAATTAAGAGAGAGAGAATGTCATTCTTACCCTTTAATCTAAAAAATAATCAATGGTAAAGATTAGTTCACTCAGTTCATTTTAAAAAAGTTGTTCACAAATGATCTTAATCATATATATATATATATATATAGATATGTTATACTAAACTGATCACTCCGTTATATCATGCAGGTTCCTGTACTATCATTAAAAATAAAAACTAAGTTCTAGCAAGAGGTAGAAGTGTGGTATCTAATTTTACTACTTTGAATTTTAGTGTTGTTAAACACTTGAACTTTACAACTCATTAGTTGAATAATTTAAAATGGTTTTACTTCATGAACTTGCAGTTTTGGTCTCTTCAACTTGCATTTAATTGATTTATATTATATTTTAATTTAGTTTATTATATTATATGTATGTTTGTATACCTTTATTTCTAATATACATTAATTATTTCTGTTCTTTTCTCGTTATTTAAGTAAAAATGATCTAGTATATTTTGATGGAGGCATCATAGGTTTTTGACTGGAAGATCACATAAAAAATTGATTTTGCGTAAAAAAAATCTTAACATATCATTTATAAAGTCATTGGCTAAATTGAAACTGTAAAAAGAATAAGGTGTAAGAGATATTTTTGGAATAACTTATTTGTTGAATTTATCTTTACATGCAAGATACATGTATATCTTCTCTCCAATTTTTGAAACATTTATAACTTTTTATACGATATTATTTTTTTAAAAGATTGCACCGTAAAATCGAACATGTTTTCATCCTTAATTTGACTACCATATTACTATATAAAATGTAGCAACTTAAAAAACCTCAAAAACTGTGTTGTATTTTTATGTTGTATATCATTTTTATGCTCTTTTTTATTGAATTTTTGTGCTGGATATTTTATATTTGATTTTTGTGTTAGATTTTTTTATATTTGATTTTTTTATGTTGTATTTTGAGAAAACAAAAGTAGTAGGAGTTTGTGTTTTGGTACCAAAGTGCTCCCGCACCCTACTTATAAGAAGTGTCTTATATCATCTCTACAATGTTTATTAAGCTACTTAGACAAGACCAATTTTTAGTGGATCATCATCTGTTATTGGCATATATCACAATATATTGTTTTCTTATTAATATTTGTTCTTAAGAGTTCAAATTAGGTTCAAAGTTGATGTCGAATTGATACTAAGATGTGGAAAATCGTTTATATTTTGTTATAGTTAATTTGATTTAATGGACTTGTTTAGAAATTCAATCAGATCTAAATTCAAATCTTTGTTTGCTCCGGTAAATTGAACAACAAATTGATACTTTAGTAATAATTTTTCTAACGGCAAACTTGGATCACTGACAGACTATTAGAGTATCATCGTGTCACCAGCGGAACCAATAGATCATATCCATTTTCACTAGGCATAATGTCTATACACCAATTCAAGAGGAAACCAAATAAATATAGGAAAAACCCCTTGTGAAACCGAATCGTCTTAAAGCTTTATCCCGTCCCTTAAGATGTCACTAAACTATTAAGCCCTAGACACTTTAGTAATAAATCTATTCTTTAAAAGTGATAGCTTCACAAACTAAGTATTATTTTTTAAAATTTCTATTTTCATACATATATTTACTAGTTCATGTTACGAGCTAAGATTTTGAATAATTCATTTGAAAACACTATATTCAACACGGGTTTAGCCGATAAAGAGACATATGCTTTTTAAAAATGTTTAAACTTAAAAAAAGAATATTTCAGTATAATTGACGTAGAGTAGGAATAATAAATTTTTTTTTAATACTATAAAAACATGTTTTGTCAGGTACATCAAGTGTATTTATTACTAGAAAACGCGGAAGCATCAAAGATTTGGATAAGAGTGTCAAAATTGCTAAAATCCTGTTATTGGGGCCTTGGGGGACCTGTCATTCACTATATTGTCACAGGCCAAATTAATCGTACCAAATCATGTTGATTTAGGTCCAATATTTTTCAACTCATCCTTCAACTATAGCCATCATGGTGATTTAGGCCCTATATTATTATTTAATCCTAATAGAGGTACACTTTCACTTCTTTTTGATGATATCACTAAGCTGATATAGATGATCAGACTAGAAGAGTAAACGAGGACTAACTCACTAACTTAAGGGTATCTTTAGAAAAAACTTTTACAGTCCAATTATACAATAATAAAAAAACGATAATAAGTAAAGTAAAACAAATATCTAATAGGTTTGTCTTTTTTTGTTTTCATAGCTTGAAATCGTTCCATCAAATCGTCGTTTTTACTTTATCAAAACTATTTTTTTAATACAAACCTCATTGTAATAAAAATACAACATCAAAATAAGACTTTACAACATCAAATAGTTAATTTCTCCTCTCAAAATCACTCTTATTAGATTTTTTACACACATATTTACACACGTGTAAATGGCAAACTTACACATGCATAAATTTTCTTTATTTACGAATTCACGTAAATTTAAATGTGTAAATATGATTTCTAACATTGTATTTGAATAATAATGATAACTGCAAAAAAATTTTAATTTGAATTTTTTTACCAAGTTTTCGTGGTTATTTCATTTATTCTCACGAATCTCGCAATATTTGTCATTCGCATTTAAACATTATAAATTAAAAAACCACGGAACTTGGTAAAAAACAATTCAAATTCAAAAATTTTTTTACACTTATCATTATTATTAAAATACAATGTTAGAAATCATATTTACACACACACACACACACACACACACATATATATATATATATATATATATATATATATATAGTGGGGAGTTCAAATGAGAAGAAAAATTTTGTAAGAATAAAAAGAATAACTTTTAAAACAATAGAAATTATCCATTTACCTTATTTAATGTGTGTATTTAATATTATGGAAAGAGCATATAGGTAAATCTATAATTGTCATTAATTAGCTAATTAATTAAATTTGTAACTCATTTTTTTAATATACTTTTTTAAGATAAAATAATTTATGGTGAAGGACAATTTTCGACATGTGTATGATAAATTTTAGCATGTGTAGGATAAATCTTGAAATGTGTAGGGTATATTTACATGTCTGTAGGGTAAATTCCTATAAGTATAAGATATATGTAGGATAAATTCTAAAATGTGTAGGATATAATGTTTTTGTTTTATTAATAAGAGATAACATAATTAATGAAAGGAGTTATAAATTATTTAATGTTTTACCATTATGTCCTTTTTTCTTTTTCTTCTCACATTAAATTTCTTCTCAAATGAACCTTCATATATATATATATATATATATATATATATATATATATATATATGTATATATATATACATATGTATATATATATATGGGAATGTTTAAATGCGAACGCTAAATATTGCGAGAACCGTGAGAATAACTGAAAAAACCACGAGAACTTGGTAAAAAAACAATTCAAATTCAAATTTTTTTTACACTTATCATTATTATTCAGATACAAAGTTAGAAATCACACACACACACATATATATGGGTGGCACGGTGGCATTTTCGTAAATAACATCAACTTTCGAACATGGACGCGCTTCATTTAGGGCAAAAAAGTAAATGTGCATCTACAAACCCATACCGAAACATATATACTTCCCAGAGAAACCTCCCCAATTCCAACGAAAAGCGCGAAAACCCTAAAAAAACACGAAACCGCAATATTATGGCTTCTAAAGATCAAACAAGATCCAGAGGTAAAAAGCAGAGTGAGTTAACTTCGATTTACATTATGCTAGTTTTATCATGTTTTTGGCGTTTTAATTTTATCAATAAATGTGCAACTTCTATGGGTGTGGAATCTGGAGAGTCACCTGCTCTAAAACGCCAAAGAACCACCAAGCATAAAGAATAAAACGCTATATCTGTTGGAATTTTGTTTGAAACGGAATTATAACGCCATTTATTGAGGGGAACGTAGACAATGACAATCGTGCCCTCGCATATCATTTAGCGCCCCCTGCCACGTGTTCGACTAGGATCCGTTCTCACCGTTTTCACACTTCCAACTGTTTTCTCATGATCCCATATATATATATATATAATATATATATAATATATATATGGGAGGGTTCATTAGGAAACACTAAAAAAGTGAGGAACCGAGGAACACTCTTAAAATAAGCCTTTTTTAAACTTTTTTTTGTTTTTAGTTTTTGATTTTATTTATTAAAAATGCCTCTATAAGTATTTATAAGGAAAAGCGCCGTAAAAATTAAAAAAAATGCTTTTAACATGTTAAGTTAATTTTTTAAGAGTGTTCCCCGGTTCCTCACTTTTTTAGTGTTCTCTAATGAACCCACACTATATATATACATAGATGAGTTAAAATGAGAACCATGTTGAGTTGTGAGAATCGTGAGAATTAGGTCATCCAAAAGGTTTTTTTGCAAATATTTTTTCTCAAAATTTATAAAAAATCATTTGTTTCAGCAAAATTAAAAATAAAAAAATGTCGCATACCCACATTTACATGAGGCGTAAAAAATATTATTTTTGTACAAAATTTACACAGCGTAAAAAAACTTGCATAAGTCAAAACTACCGACTCGACAATTTTTTTATATTTTTTTTACAGACATGTTTATAATATTTTCGTCTACGTTTGTGCGAAAAAAATTCGGGCCCAATTTACGGGGATGAAAAAGTTCTCACGGTTTTCACGACTCGTGATGGTCTCATTTGAATCGAGCCATATATATATATATATATAGAGAGAGAGAGTTTGGTTCTTTATAGAACTTCCATTTTAGTGAGAACTTTAAGAACATTTTATAGTCATTGATCGTAATTAATCAATCTCTGATTAAACAAGGGTATCATTGTAATTAATGGGTAACTTTAAGGGTTTTTTGATGCCGAATGGTATCATTGTAAAAACACAAAATTCAGTTTTTTTAAATAAACCCATGATATCAACAAAACTTTCGATTATCAATCTCTCTTTCATGTTAACATATATTTTAAAAACATCAGTCATATACTCATATGGTTTTAGGTTTGAAGATCTCTTTTTTCTTTTTCCACGATTCTTTTTAAAACATTAGTCATATGGTTTTGGGTTTAAACATTTTGGAGGAGGATACGTACGTATGTAAATGTTTTATTTACATGTATCCAAATGTTTTATTTATATGTAAATTTGTTTCATTTAGATGTATGTAGTTTCATTCAAACATGTGTGGAATGTAAGTTATTCGTATATACGAAATTATATTTAACACATATGTTAATAGGTCACTTACACATTTGTAGAACAAATGATATACGTAACTTGAAAATAAATAGCTTACATATAAGTAGATTACAATTGTGGATTTCTGATACATATATGTAACGAACATAATCATACAATAAAAACATATATAAATATCATACACCGAGAGTCTTCAAACTAGAAAACAAATTAAAATTGATCAACTCTTAAAATAAATAAACATTAAATTTAGAAAATCGATCAATACTCGAAAACAAAAAAATGAACCTACAAACAACTTTATAAACAGTATTAACCTTAATCTTTCCCATTGCATGAAGAATCAAATAAAAAAATCTGTTGAAGGATAAAATCGCTCTTATAAGAATAATGTATACATAATACAAGAAATGAATGATTTGAACAAAGTGTCGTTAGAAAATTCAAATCGTAAAACCGAGTAGTCAACAAAAAGAGATAATCAAGGAAGCCGTGGTCCTTGTAATGGGTGTTCACCTCTGGCCCTAGCATTTTGTGTCGTTTCTTATTGAAAGGGTGTTTACCTCTGGCCCTAGCGTTTTGTGTCGTTTCTTATTGAAAGGGTGTTCACCTCTGGCCTAGCGTTTTGTGTCATTTCTTATTGAAAGTCGTTGTTAAAAAAAAGCTGTGGAGAATTGGATAAAATCAAATGCCTTGATTTTACATTAATGCCCTTATATTAAATAAAATTTAAAAAACTAAATTAAATTAAATGATTGGTTAGGAGGAGTTCTGTAAGTTCTGAAATAATTATTAGTTCTGAAATGATTCTTATCATATATATATATATATATATATATAATATATATGAGCTCGATTCAAATAAGAACCACCATGAGTTGCGAGAAGCGTAAGACCTTTTTGTTCCTGCGCGAGTTGGGCTATTTTTTTTTTGCACAAATGTAGATGAAAATATTATAAACACATCTGTAAAAAAAATAAAAGAAAATTGTTGAGTCAGGTAGTTTTGACTTATACAAGTTTTTTTTACGCGCTGGCGTAAATTTTGCATGAAGAGAAATATTTTTTTACGTCTCATGTAAATGTGGGTATGCAACATTTTTTTATTTTTTATTTTTGCTGAAGCAAGTGATATTTTTTATGAATTTTGAGAAAAAAATTCAAAAAATCTTTTGGATGACCTAGTTCTCACGGTTTTCACAACCAAAGGTGATTCTCGTTTCAACCCATCCATATATATATATAAGGGGTGGTTAACGTACAATATTCCTTAACGTACTATGCATGTCGCAACCTCCCATCTTTTTTGTACATATAGTTTTATCTCACTACTCAATTACTACAAACAAATTACGAATTATAACACTTTCCCTTCCGGTTCCCATTACTTTTGTGAACACTCAGTGACGGATCCAAGATTTTCTTATTCTGTGGATATGAGGTTTAACCATATTTTCAATGGTGCAATCGATTTTTTTCCTAAAAAATACGCCATTTTTTTAAATGGGTACGTCTGCTCACCCACCAATCAACATGAATCCACCCCTATGAACACCTATCTTTCCATAGTTTATATAATCACAAACAATCCTAAAAAAGTTGAATCCAAACCCAATTCCAAGCCAATAAACAAATTAAAACCAAATACCAATAAACGATATAAATTAGCATAAAAGTTACTTTAACAGATGTTCATTTTATAGATTATGTAATGTTACACTTCTTAAAAAAATAAGATCAAGTCTTGAGCTGCAAACAAACTAAGCGAACTCTGTTCATATTCGTTTGTTAAAAAATATATGTGTCACGAACTTTTCATGAGCATTTACCCAATGAGATTATATGTATGTGTTCGTTTGTTAACTTTAGTCAACATACGAAAACGAACGTTGGCGAACACAAATGAGCACAAATTAATGTTCATGAACACAAAGGCAAACAAGTGAACACAAACAAGCATTCAAAAACAAAATGTTTAATACACCGATACTTATTAAATATTTTATTTGCCGGAGTTTTGAAAAACACTAACGAACTATCGAACTCAAACGAACACGTTCACGAACGTAAATGAACGAACGCGACATCTGTTCACGTATGTTCATTTAACTAAACGAACTAAATTTCTTATTCATGTTCGTTTGTTTAATAAATGAACGAAGACAAACGAACTTGCCGCCAAACAACGCTTTGAAAATTTGATGCAGGCAACAATACTCGAGGGACTATTTCTGCAAATCACTATACCGCGTTGATCTAGAAGATCAAAGTAAAACAGTTTCAATTTGGCCAGCAAGTAGGTGTGCTTCTTCTTTCACATGTTATCTTTCGAAAAGCAAAATTGGTATCTTCAAACAAATAATTCAGCATCCTATTCCTCCTATAAAGGGGGGTCATACATCCGCAGAATAATAAATATCTCCACCAATAATTTTACCCAACACACACATTGTTCTTAAATCCTCAGAAAACCAAAAAAAAAAAAAAACAATTTCGTTTTACAATCATTCGGTGAATACCCAACAACAAATTTCGAATCTTTTGGCCTAAACAACAACACCCACAAAGATTTTTAGCAAATTTCAAGCTTCTTTCATTCACCATTGATCACATTGTCACTATAAAGTTCGCATCTTTTTGGCGGGTTTAAGGTTTTCTTGGCCTAAACAACAGAACCCAGAAAGATCTTTCGATCTTGGCCAATATTTGGTGAGTTTTGATTAGTGTTTTGCAACAATGGATGGGAGTGACATATATAAAGCTGCTAGTAGTATAAGATTAGGAAGTTTAAGAGCAGGTAGTAGTACAAGAGTACCAAGTTTAAGATCTGAAAGTACTTCTGTATGGAGGAATTCTGGTATGGATGTTTTCTCTAAATCTTCACGTGAGGAAGATGATGAGGAGGCTCTGAAATGGGCTTCTCTTGAAAAGCTACCGACTTTCGACCGGTTGAAAAAGGGTTTACTCCTTGGATCAACTGGAGAATCTAATGAAGTTGATGTAGATAACCTTGGACCAGAAGATAGGAAGCATTTACTTGATAGACTTGTTAAAGTGGCTGATGAAGATAATGAGAAGTTCTTGTTGAAGCTCAGGAGCAGGCTTGATAGGTACAACACTAATTCTTATTTAGTTTTATTTTACGGTTTGGTATTAAAAGTTTTGCTCATTGGTTAATTATTGGGTTTGATTTGAAATGTTTGTAGAGTTGGGATTGATCTGCCAACAATTGAAGTGAAATTTGAGCATGTGACTGTGGAGGCTGATGTTAATACAGGAAGCCGAGCCTTACCGAGTTTTATAAACTTTCATATTGATATTTTTGAGGTAAGAAAAAGAAACCAATTTCAATAGATATGTTTCATTATTCTTAAATGTTATGAGATCTAGATGTTCCTGATCTATGTCATGTCTTATAGGGGCTACTGAGTTTATTTCGTTTACTTCCGAATTCGAAAAAGCATATAACTATCCTTGATGATGTCAGCGGTGTCGTTAAGCCTCGCAGGTGACAAGAAAGAACATAAACCCTCATGTATATAGTTAATTGCATAGAATTGTAACCAACTTGAAAAAAATTATATATAAGGTTGTAAACTGGTTATCTTAGGTAATTGTAAGAGAAGTTGATGGTTTTGTCAGGCTTGGTTACCTTATAAAATTTGATAGCCTTTTTATATGCAATTAGCCTAATGAATATACCTTTCGATGGCAGTTTTTGCGATTACTTGTACTAATTTTTCGCGTATAAAACGTTTGTAGGATGACTTTACTTTTGGGTCCTCCAAGTTCCGGGAAGACAACCCTCTTGTTGGCTTTGGCTGGGACACTCGCAAAGGAGCTTACGGTAAAATCCGATCTTTCGTCAAGTTGTTCACACTTGTAGACGGATGACGTATATCTGAAATCTTTATATAGTTCAAATCCTTTTAGCCATTAAATTTTAAGGAAAGTTTATCTTTAAATACAAAAATCGATTTGTGACAAACATTATTTCAAGCAAAATGAAGCATGAGAGTATAATTTAGCTATTTTGTCACTCTTTCTAGAATTTTAAACAATTTGTTTTTGAAAATGTAGAGTACGGGTAAGGTAACATACAATGGGCATGAGTTACATGAGTTTGTACCAGAAAGAACTTCTGCTTATATCAGTCAAAATGATGTCCATATTGGAGAAATGACTGTTAGAGAAACATTGGCTTTTTCCGCAAGATGTCAAGGAGTTGGATCGCGTTATGGTTAGTTATTGGTTATATAGATTTCTTATTTCTTATTAATGTTATAAAGTTTGGTCTAACGATATCATTATCCTTAAATTTGCAGATATGTTAGTGGAGTTGTCTAGAAGAGAAAAGATGCAAACATAAAGCCTGATCCTGATATTGATGTCTTCATGAAGGTGAGAAATCACTTACATAATACATACACATTGAGTCCTTCATGAACCGAATTCCAAATCATAATCATTATTTTGTTGTTATTCAGGCTGCTGCTACTGAAGGTCAAGAAGCTAATGTGGTCACAGATTATACTTCAAGGTATGATAGACGTAAATTATTCATGTAAAAATGTCAGATTTAATAGAAATTCGAATAAAAGTTCCAATTTTTAAACGGCCTTTTTTCGTGCAGATGTTAGGGTTGGACATCTGTGCAGACACCATGGTAGGAGATCAAATGATAAGGGGAATATCAGGTGGACAAAAGAAACGTGTGACAACCGGTGAAATGATAGTGGGACCGTCAAAGGTTCTTCTTATGGATGAGATATCCACAGGGTTGGATAGTTCTACGACTTATCAGATTGTGAATTCACTTAAACAGTTTCTTCACATTCTTGAGGGTACTGCTGTCATTTCACTCCTTCAGCCCGCACCAGAGACGTACAATTTGTTTGATGACATTATACTCTTGACTGATGGCAAGATTGTATATCAAGGTCCGCGTGAAAATGTTCTCGAGTTTTTCGAATCAATGGGATTCAAATGCCCAGAAAGAAAAGGCGTTGCTGATTTCTTGCAAGAAGTAAGTATTATATCATCACTTTTTCCATTAAGTAAACAAGCAATTGTTTTTGGTCTTTTGTGCTGAATGATATGGTGTTACAGGTAACATCAAAGAAAGATCAAGAACAATACTGGATGAAACGAGACGAGCCATATCGATTTGTGACAGCAAAGGAATTTGCAGAAGCATTCCAATCATTTCACGTCGGAAGAAAAATAGAAAACGATATCGCGACCCCGTTTGACAAAAGTAAAAGCCACCCTGCTGCTCTCACAACGGAAAAATATGGATTGAGTAGTAAAGAACTCTTGAAAGCTTGTACAGATAGAGAAATACTGCTCATGAAAAGAAACTCCTTTGTTTATATATTCAAATTGGTACAAGTAAGTGTTATATTGTAACCTTGCTCTAAAAGTTTTATTTATTATAATGTTTCTGACAAATTGTTGCTCTATATTGTAACTAATATAATTTTTCTTGGTTGTTTTCAGCTAACTGTCATGGGGTTCATTGCTATGACGGTGTTTTTCAGAACCGAGATGCATAAAAGGAATCTAACTGATGGAGGGTTGTATATGGGTGCTTTATTTTATGGTGTCACTATGGTGATGTTTAACGGAATGGCTGAGATTTCAATGACCATTGCAAAACTTCCGGTTTTTTACAAGCAACGGAATTTCCTTTTTTTCCCCTCCTGGGCATATGCTATTCCATCATGGATCGTAAAGATTCCCGTTTCATTTCTTGAAGCTGCTGTTTGGACATTTCTCACTTACTATGTCATCGGATTTGATCCTAATGTCATAAGGTATCTACTTTCCAATACCAAATGAATAAAAACTTCTATCTTTTTATTTACTAATTCTTTTCTTTTTCAAAATCTTGTAGATTCTTGAAAAATTATCTTTTGTTGTTGGTTGTTAACCAAATGGCTTCTGCAATGTTTCGGTTCGTTGGAGCAATGGGTAGGAACATGATTGTTGCAAACACCTTCGGTGCATTTGCAATTCTCTTAGTGTTTGCTTTGAGTGGCTTTGTCCTTTCGCGAGGTATAGTTCAGAATCATACAAAGTTGAATTCTTTGGCTTGTTTTTTTGTCAGCTTAACAAACTGTTTTTTTTACTCATTGCAGATGATGTCAAGGGCTGGTGGATATGGGGATACTGGTCATCTCCCATGATGTATGCAATGAATGGAATAGTTGTGAACGAATTTTTGGGCCATAGTTGGAGTGCAGTAAGTCGAATGATTTTTGTAATGCTAATTATGAGTGCAAATTTAAGTAATTTGTTAATTATGAGTGCAAAAATAAAACAACCTTAATAATAATCTAAATCTTTGAATAAAACGATACAATTCTAGTTAACTATATCTTTGACTTGATTTGTTAGATAATTCAACCAGTTCATAACTATATAGGTCAAAACTAACATACACCTCTCATGTAATGTGTTTTTCTTTGTGTCATCTGTAGCCTTTGAACGGTTCAACGGTTGGGAAGCTAGTTATCACAGGAAGAGGGCTCTTTGCAGAAGCTTATTGGTATTGGATCGCACTGGCGGCCACATTTGGCTTTATTATAATCTTCAACATCGGTTTTACTTTGTCTCTCGCCTTCCTCAATCGTGAGTTTTGCTATCTATGTTCTTAGTGTTTGAATCTTGTTATAAATTGTAACATCTGTCCCACATGGATATTTACTGGACTACTAATAACTTTCTTCATAGTTTTAAGTTGAGATTAAGACGTTAAGTTGGGGTTGGGGTTTTACGTAAACTTATTGTCATTTTGTAACATTTGTTTTCTGCTTCTACAGCTTTTGAAAAACCTCAAGCCAATGTATCAGCAGAGGATGATAGTGATGCAACCGTTGAATTATCATCTATGAAGAGTGAGTCCAGAAACGAGGGAAGTCAGAATAAGAAGGGAATGATCCTTCCATTTGAACCACATTCAATTACCTTTAATGATGTCAAATACTCGGTCGATATGCCACAGGTAACTTTATTCATAAAATATGACTCAAATGGGTCAGGTCGGATTGAGATAAAATACAACCAAAGCTGACTCATTTACAAGCAATTGAGTTGAGAATTTCACATCTCTTTTTTGCTTATTGATTTATGAATACCTTTATAGGAAATGAAAGATCAAGGGGAGACTCAAGACCGATTGCTGCTACTTAAGGGCGTCAGTGGGGCTTTCAGGCCTGGTGTTCTCACAGCACTAATGGGTGTAAGCGGTGCTGGAAAAACTACTCTTATGGATGTGTTAGCGGGTCGGAAAACAGGCGGCTATATCGAGGGTGATGTCAGGATTTCCGGGTATCCGAAAAAAACAAGAAACATTTGCCCGGATTTCTGGTTATTGTGAGCAAAACGACATCCATTCGCCTCATGTAACCATCTACGAGTCTTTGCTTTACTCAGCATGGCTCAGGTTAGCATCAGATGTTGACGAGCACAAGAGAAAGGTTAGTTATATACCCGTGCGTAACAAGAAGGTTTAAAAAAAGCTATTATTTGCGGTTTTTTAAGACTGGATGCTTTTGTTATACAGATGTTTGTTGATGAGGTTATGGACCTTGTGGAACTAAACTCAATAAAGGATGCACTAGTGGGGCTACCGGGTGTTAACGGACTATCAACAGAACAGAGAAAAAGGTTAACGATAGCGGTTGAGCTCGTGGCTAACCCGTCCATAATCTTTATGGATGAGCCAACCTCTGGGTTAGATGCTAGGGCTGCTGCCATTGTTATGAGAACGGTTAGGAACACGGTGGACACAGGAAGAACCGTTGTTTGCACCATTCATCAACCAAGCATTGATATTTTTGAAGCTTTTGATGAGGTACATATAGTAGTTTATTAGCATTGATTCAATCACTCAAAGTTTCACACCTAACAAATGTGTATCTAATAATGACTGGTTTGGCAGTTGTTCTTGATGAAAAGAGGTGGACAAGAGCTGTATGTGGGACCGTAGGTCGGCATTCTTGCGAATTGATTGAGTACTTTGAGGCCATCAATGGTGTAAGTAAGATTAAAGACGGATACAACCCTGCAACATGGATGTTGGAGGTTAGCACTACCGCACAAGAACTCTCACTTGGAGTTGATTTCACTGAAATCTACAGGAACTCTGAACTTTACAAGTGAGTTATCACTGCTAATGTGGCAAACTTTTTCTTAAAGATTTATCTTTTTGTTGATTTTTTTATCAATATTTTCAGGAGAAACAAAGCCCTGATTGCCGAATTAAGCGTACCACGTCCCGGCTCCAAAGATCTGTTCTTCCCAACCCAATATTCGCAGTCCTTCCTAGTTCAATGTGTTGCGTGTCTATGGAAACAACGGTGGTCTTACTGGCGAAACCCACCATACACCGCTGTGCGTTTCGCCTTTACCACCTTCATTGGCATTATGTTTGGTACCATGTTTTGGGATCTCGGAAGCAAAAAGTAAGCACCGTTGTATATCCTATGATAACATGATTAGCGTATTCAATGTCTTGATGACTAACCGACTTATGTTTTTCAGGGGAAAACAACAAGATCTGATGAACGCGATGGGTTCAATGTACACAGCAGTTCTCTTCTTAGGAGTCCAAAACGCATCAACGGTTCAACCCGTTGTAGATATCGAACGAACTGTTTTCTACAGAGAAAGAGCAGCCGGAATGTATTCTGCTTTGCCGTATGCTTTTGCTCAGGTTCTGGTCGAAATCCCATACGTGCTGTCACAAACAGTGGTGTACAGCGTCATCGTCTACTCCATGATCGGATTCGAGTGGACTGCTGCTAAATTCTTCTGGTATGTGTTCTTCCAACTGTGCTGCTTCCTCTACATGACCTATTACGGTATGATGACCGTCGCCATCACTCCCAACGCCAATATCGCTGCCATCATTGCCGCCTCATTCTATGGAATCTTCAATCTGTTCTCAGGATTCATCATTCCACGACCCGTAAGTTTCACTAAACAGTTCTTTTTTTTTTTACTAAATTGTTATCTTTTTCTAGTTCTAAAATGTGGCTATGTTGTATAATATAGAGCATTCCTGTGTGGTGGAGATGGTGCTACTGGGCCAACCCGATCGCATGGACTATATACGGGTTGGTTGTTTCACAGTTTGGGGACTATGAGGATCTACTTGGGAATGGTGAACGAGTGAAAGATTACTTGGATGAATATTTCGGTTTTAAGCATGATTTTCTTGGGGCTATTGCGGGGGTGCACGTTGGGTTGGTTGTTGTCTTCGCGGTCATCTTCGCTTACTGCATTCGTTCCTTCAATTTCCAGAAAAGATGATTGTGTTGGTGATGTTTAGTAGATGAAAACAACATCAATCAATATATATGTAACTACTTGTACATAGGCTGCAGGTATTCTACAAATGTGCAAGTAATCCATGTTTGACGTTAATTTCATGAGTTAATGTTTCAATTTGTAATAGTAGTAATGTTAATATATGCTTTTCAAGACCAAATGACATGTATAACTACAATATACCGTTGAGCTGTTAAGTTTTGTCATCGAACATAAGCAAACATATGTCCATGGTATTATAGCCTAGTGATATAATGGGGGTGGGATAAGGCTTATAGACCGTTGGCTAGTGGAGATGGATATGATCGAGTGGTTTCGCTAGTGGCACTATGATACTCCATTGGTCAGTCAAACATATATAACTATATGATTTCATAAGGAATGTATATTTGCCGGAATTTTGCGACGCTTTTCTGACAAAACTTCTTTTGTCATAATGTTGTAAAAATAGGGTTTTTATCTCGTAGCATATGCATCGCACATGTTTCGGAATATGCGTTGAATTTTTTTATTTTATTTTTGTAGTTGTTTTTGAACGACCAACAAAATTACTTTATTAGAAAACATTTTAACAAAATTGTCAACACCCAAAAAAGTACATACATCATATCTCACACAACCGTACTAGACAACTCAAAATACACCAACATTCTCATGAAAGACCATGCACTTTATCAGGGTTCCTAAACCAAAGAAAACCCAAAGACTTAACCTCCTCTATCACTATTACCGAATTAGGGTCTGTTGAACACCGAATTATTCTGATTCTTCCACATACACCATACGACTGTCTGAATAACGGTATACATTATCTTCTTTCATTTCTTTGAACCCGAAAGCTGCTAGGGGTGTGCGTTAAATCTGGAACACCAAAGAAAAAGAGTGGCGGACTGGCGGTGTTCTACACCATTGAGCCACAAGATCCCACACCTATTGAGAAAAATGGCACGCTGCAAACAGACGATCTGTGGATTCGATCGGTCCTCGCATAAAAAAATTTCGAAAGTTATTTGAGCTGTCAATAAATAAAAAGTGAAAGCTAGGAACACGGCAAATAGAAAGAACTAGTATTGTGCTTAAACAAGTATTTTACCACCCTACCTATTTCCCTTAAGAGTGACATTGAGTTTAATCAAACATATTATCTTCCAATAAATCACATGCTTATCCATTTGAAATAAGAGCTTTTGTTCACCCACATTAATTCATAATTAGAACTTGTGTGCCATATATATTTTGAGATCAATAAACTGGTAAAGTTGCATAAAAAGTGAAGACTCGTCACATCTTTAATTGTAAGGGAAGAAACGAAGAATGTTAGAAGAAAGAAAACAAAGTCATTATGGAAAAGTAATCTATGATTTTGTCAAGAAACATATATTGGATTGAAAACACTAACGATGGAACACGTGTAATTTGGAAGGGTGAGTGCCTTTACATCGGGTTTTCTATCTAGGCTAGAGTGTTCGTACAATCTACATAAATGGACCAGTCACTCTTACTTGGGAACTCTCGAGGTGAGCGCTCACTTCTAGGCTAAACATGTCTTCACTAAACATCGTTTGGGTTTGATCTCCTCTCTCTATTAAAAACATGTTTTATTGTAAATATCTAAAAAGGTTTTTGAAAAATTATAAATAAAGAAGCGAGTTGTGGTCCGACAAAGAATAATCCCTCCTACCAAGACAAATGCCTTTACACAAACGAGCCTAACGAATTGCGGAGAAGAAACCAAATAAAGTTGGTCTTTTACCGGTGAGACCTAAAAGAACTGGATTTTTACCTTCTTGCACTTCTCTCTAATTGCTTGTTCACCTTCTTCTCCTCTCAAGAGCTCAAAATGCATCCTTTCGATTTCCCCTTGCTTTCTTGCCTTCACTTTGCGAAACCCAATTTTCCACCCGAACTTAGAGAATTAATTTTCCTTGAAACCATAAATGTGAGGAAATGGTGTCACCGTCAAGAGCAATCACCACACTACTCTGGTCGATCAAAAAGCGCCGCCAAACAAAGAGGATAAAGATACGAAAAATGTGTGAAATGCGGATATTGGTCACACGATGGAAAATGTAGCAAGAACCAAACATGCTCCCAATTTGAGTATACACACCTCATCGAATTGGAGCCATTTTATTCAAAGAAGAATGCACCGTAAGAAAAGGAAGCAACGTGTATTACGCAATGAAGGAACATGAAATACACATAACATCATACTTGGGAAAACAAATAATACTAACATCATACTTGGGAATACAAATACCAGATTTAAAATATCAGGAATGTTACACGTTGTAGGACATATACTACAATGTGATCACTTAGTTACATGCATACATACACACAATCAATTCTACACTTACTATTGCCTTCATGATTCTACAATTGGCAACACAACTCAAGGTTAGCCAATACAACATAATTCTAACATCATTACTTGCTAGTAAGCCCATATTCCCCACTATTAGCACAAGTTCACTTCTTGATCTCATCTAAGCATTTAATCAAACACATGATATGCATAACACCATTCAAGCATATGGTACAAACTCTTAATGCATATTCCTACCAAATCATACAATCAAACTAAACTCCTACATGGATTCCATCAAAGACACATTCCTCATGTTAGTTTACTACAGTTACATCAATATTCACACTTCATTCGTATTCCTCTATTACTTGCATACAATTTCGCATATTAATGTCATTTAGACATTTCATCATACACTCGGCATGTGTACCATATGTAAAGAACAAAGTACAAGTATCACATGTTTAACTTCCTAGTTCATGGTATCAATCACCATGTTTGTTTCCAAAAACCAAATGCCAATCATTCATAAACACCAAACATAGCATAATCTCTAGTTCTTTCAACCTATTTATCAATTTAGCCAAATATGATTATGGGTTTTTACCCAAAATTCGACACCCATCATCCCACCCTCCAATAATCTTATTCAACTTGCTAATTTCATGATATTAACATACATTCCAATTTAATAATAAATTATAAGCCCAATTTCTACTAAGATTCGCATAAAATGCTAATATTCGTCCATAATCACCAACCAATTTCATTCACCTTCATCAATACCCACTTGTATTCCCACAAAAAGGAAATGACATGTATGATAAAGAAATTTATACTTAGAATGGAGGTAACAATGTTAAGAACAGATTATACACTTGCATTTTGAAGATTCTCATCCAGAATCTAAGAATTCTCTGTTCCTTCCTTTCCCTCTTTCATCTAATATACAACTTCTTTGACTACTTACATTTAGATACATGATTAGCTATGTTAATCAAACCTTGTTAACTTAATTCATGCAGTAAGATAAGTAATCACAATGATTAGAAAATATTGGATTTTGGGGCATCACAATTGTTTTCTTTGGTATAGATGAAGATGGCACTTATGTGTTCATCTGAGATATTTTTTTACTGCATGTTTAATTTATTTATTTGTTTATATTTATGTTTATGTTACATTTAGTGTTACTTTGGGTCTCATGAAAATGATTACTTACTCATCTGAGAGTGATGGTTATGATGGTGCTTCTTATTTGGCGTGTCAATGTTTCTTACAGCTATTACGAGCTTCTGGGCTTGGAAATTTTTTAGTTGTATTGTTAGTTATGGCTGTGAGCACATGCATTGTGATTTATATATTATGAGTTAGCAACATTTGGTTTCTTTTAGTTATTGTGCATGTGAAGAAACCTATCCGATTGTGAACACTTAGTGCTCCATGATAATCTCGGATTCATAACATGTAATCCCAGTGTTGATAACGTTGTATTTTATCAGTTAGCAACGTTGGGTTGTTTTACTTTGTTGTACTAAAGCCTTTGGTGGTGTTTTATGTATCTCTTAGTTGTACCTAATGCTTATTTCTTTGTACCATTTTTGGGCATTTGAAGTAGATTTCTTAATTGTTATGTTAACTATCATATTGTCGGGAAATTAGGTCTCGATTTAGATGACTTTATAGTCATTTGAGAGTGATGGTAATGCATGAGTATAATGGCTATGATGGTGCTCGTCCTTTGGCTTAGTGATGTTTGTTGTAGTTGTCTCGTGCCTTTGAGCGTTAGTAGTTGTTTGGGTGTTTTGTCTTTGTTCATAAAGCCTAACCGACTTGTTGTTGATTGAATATATACAGTTAATTAAAGTTGGTAATCATGGGACATGTAAATAGACTATGATATTTAACATTTGAGTTTTTAAAGCTGTGAAGGCTTAATAAATGCAACCAGTTAAACCCAACTTTCTGAGCCTACAAGATCAAATTTACAACTATGTTAGAGCATTCCTAATCAAAGCTCTTACTTTATCTCTATAATTACACTAAAAAACACAACCATTTCTCTCTTATTTTTAATTAAATAATATATTTTTATTATTACCTTTTCTCTCTCCTCCACTCACAACCACTTTAAAAAAATATTATAAAATTATAGAGGTCA
The DNA here is from genome assembly GCA_947069175.1 of Scalesia atractyloides. Taxonomy (NCBI): domain Eukaryota; kingdom Viridiplantae; phylum Streptophyta; class Magnoliopsida; order Asterales; family Asteraceae; genus Scalesia; species Scalesia atractyloides. Next base: position 2,501,819 of record CAMTDV010000023.1, read on the forward strand.
ACGATATCTCCTCTAAATTTACTGATGAACAATAATTTTTTATTTTTTTTTCTCTCTCCTCCACTCACAACAATTTACAACCACTTTAAAAAATATAAAGGCTACACTCATACGTAAATAGAGGGTCCACTGTGAATGCTTTAAATAGGTATTAATGTTATGGTCAAATGCTTGGCCCCTTTTGTTTATATGTATTTTTATTGTCATTTGTTATTTATATTCAGATTTACGACTTTCATGGAGATGATGAATCAGTTATTATGGTGTGTATGACTGAATCAACGGAGCTACAACTTGCAATGGATATGCTTTACGCATGTTACACACAACCTAAAAATATAGAATACAAATTAATATGATTAGATGTTTTAATATTTTTAAGAGTTAAATGCCAAAATGGTCCATGAGGTTTGCTCACTTTTGCCACTTTAGTCCAAAATTCAAATTTCTTAAATTTGGGTCCCTGTGCTTTGCATTTTATTGTCATTTTAGTCCAAATTTCAAATTTGATCAGATTCTCAACTTAAATCCTGATATTTTGTCTTTATCCTTAGGGATATTTTGGTCATATTAGCATCACTATATATACATATTAAAAAATACAGATCTGCAAACTCTCTCTCTCTCTAAACAACACCCTATCTCTCTGTCTGAATTACCACCACCACCCCCACCACCGCATCATCCCCACCACCACCATCCCGCTGTCGCCGACACCACCATCTCACTGAAACCCCAACACCACCATCCAACTGCCGCCACTTCTGGACAACACCCTATCTCTCTGTCTGAACTACCACCATCACACCACCACCACCCCCACCACCGCATCATCCCCACCATCACCATCCCACTGCCGCCGACACCACCATCCCACTGAAACCCAACACCACCATTCAACTGCCGCCACTTCTGGACAACACCCTATCTCACTCTCTGAACTACCACCACTACACCACCACTACCACCACCGCATCATACCCACCACCACCATCCCACTGCCGCCGACAGTCACCCACAAACAAAATCAAATTTTGATCAAAACCCAATAACCACCATTCTCTTCAAAACCACCCCCAACATCCACCCTTGTCCCAAATTCACAAGAAAACCCTAATCCAAACCCTAATTCCTCTGCACTTGACCACCGCCGCTGCTAGCGGCTTTCTGTTCGTCTGCTCCCCCTTCTCCCACCGCTCTCTCTCTCCTAATCCAAACCCTAATTTCTCTGTTCCCCTCTTCCCACCGCCATCTCTGTCCTCGTACTCTCTATCTTCGTAAGTCTCTTTCTCTCTACTCGTCTCTCTCTTCGTCGGCGGCGGTGGGATGGTGGTGGTGGGGATGATGCGGTGGTGGGGGTGGTGGTGGTGTGGGTGGCGGTAGTTCAGAGAGAGAGAGCAGAGTGGTGGTTATTGGGGTGTATTTTAGGGTATTATATATATATAAATTAGTTATAATAAATCTAATATGACCAAAATAACCTTGAGGATAAAGACAAAATATTATGATTTAAGTTGAGAATCTGACCAAATTTGAAATTTGGACTAAAATGGCAACAAAATGCAAACCACATGGACGCAGATTTAAAAATTTTGGATTTTGGACTAAAGTGGCAAAAGTGAGCAAACCTCAGGGACCATTTTGGCATTTAACTCTATTTTTAAACATTGGTTGTAAATTTTGTAATATTTTTATCAACAATTAATATTGTAATATATTGTTTTCAGTTGTACTTTATTTACGTTGTCAGAAAATTGCAGTATATAATAACAAAGTTCGCTGCAACGCGGCGACGGCGAGGGTTTCATCTAGCATTATTTAACTGTAACATCATCTTAAATTTATAACAAATTGAATGTATTCTCCAATCAATCATATGAACAACGATTTAATGGTCGGTTAAATAAAAGATTGATTTCAGTAGTAGTTGACAATACATGGGTCTACATATGTAAATAATTTTGATTTGAAAGCACTGAGAATCATTGAATAACGTGACTATCTTTTTACCCTAAAATAGACAACACCTAAATTTAACTGATGATAACAAGACTTGGTTACTGTTGTATTAAGACCACTCGGTGTGGGGTCGTCCAGGCTCGGCCGGTTCGGCGACGCCCCCCAACATCATCTCGGGTGGTCGGTTGTCGTCGCGGAAGTTTCCTAGGAGGACGGGCCGAGTGGAGACAAAACTGATAAATGAAGAGGTGGTGGGGATGGAAAGTGAAGAGGTGGTGGTGGTGACGGCGGTGGTGTTTGGGGAGGTGGAGAGAGAAGTGTGGCATGTTGTCTGCCGGAAAGTGAAGAGGCGGTGGTGGTGGTGGCGGTGGTCTTTGGGGCGGTGGAGAGAGAAGTGTGGCATGTTGTCTGCCGGAAAGTGAAGAGGTGGTGGTGGTGGTGGCGGCGGCGGTGGTGTTTGGGGAGGTGGAGAGAAGTGTGGCGGTTTTTGTAGGGGAGGAGGTGGTGGGGTCGGGTCGTCACTAATTTCCTTGGTTTCATCCTTGGAGGGGCGTCCTCCAAGGGCTCTGACTAGCGTTGACGTGGCGGGTCGTCCTCCATGGAGGCCCGTCACCCACACCGAGTAGCCTAATATCAAACAATCTAAATTTTAATAAAAACAAACTTATATATAATGTACTATTTATAATAAGTTGTAAACTATACGCTTAATTAACAAACACTATTTTATCCTTGATGTAACCGTGACATTTTTGTGAATTTTCGGGTTAAATCTATACACACAATTGAAAATAAAAACAATCATTACTTTCATATAAAGCTTATTTAGTACATATTTGTATGAATAATAAACAACTAATTGTGTTACAATGTAAATCATATGACCAAAGGTAATCTAACAATAGAACTTAGGATGTTGATTGCTGCCTCCATTTTTTCGGAGTCTTGCTTCTTCCTTGTTTCCCTTTTAGAGGAGTTTGCCTTCCGACGCTACATGAATCATAACCATGTTCGTCGTACACTTCAGTGCTTGTAGCCCGAGGATTCGTTGACATTGCCAATTTCCGCCAACTGAAAAACTTCTTCTTCTTCTCCGACAATTTACCAATTTGCACTTGCATCAAGTGACACTGCCGTTCAAGCTTCGTCACGTTTTCTTTTAGCTTCTTGATTTCCATTTGTTGAAGGGTCATAATATCTCTTGACGAGTGGCACCAGTCGTGTGGGTCCAACCCTAGAATCGGGCTCTTGGAATTACTGAATGATCGACTCCAGTCTATATGAGAATGGAGCTTGGCTTGTTCCGAGAAGAGCACTTGAAGAACTGATCTAACAGGCAAACGCTCGTTTTGGGCCGCATGAAGAGACGCTTCTATCGATAACTTTTGATTGTCGATTAATTTGCACAACGTCTTTCTTTCTTGTTTCGTCATGTCCGCGTGCGACTGCACAATTATTATGTATTTGGGGAAGGTTCATTTGAAAAGAAATTTGAAATTTAATGTGAGAAGAAAAAGAAGAAAAGGAATAATGATAAAACGTTAAATAGTTTATAACTCCTCTCATTAATTATGTTATCTCTCATTAATAAAGCAAAAACATTTTATCCTACATATTTCAAAATTTATCCTACAAATGTCTTAAATTTACCGGAATTTACCCTACACATTTCAAAATTTATCCTACACATACTAAAATTTATCTTACACATGTCGAAAATTGTCCTACACCAAAATTATTTTATCTTGAAAGAACTGATCTAACAGGCAAACGCTCGTTTGGGCCGCATGAAGAGACGCTTCTATCGATAACTTTTGATTGTCGATTAATTTGCACAACGTCTTTCTTTTTGTTTCGTCATGTCCGCGTGCGACTGCACAATTATTATGTATTTGGGGAAGGTTCATTTGAAAAGAAATTTGAAATTTAATGTGAGAAGAAAAAGAAGAAAGGAATAATGATAAAAGTTAAATAGTTTATAACTCCTCTCATTAATTATGTATCTTCATTAATAAAGCAAAAACATTTTATCCTACATATTTCAAAATTTATCCTACAAATGTCTTAAATTTACCGGAATTTACCCTACACATTTCAAAATTTATCCTACACATACTAAAATTTATCCTACACATGTCGAAAATTGTCCTACACCAAAATTATTTTATCTTGAAAGAGTATATGAGAAAAAATGAGTTACAAGTTCAATTAATTAGTTAATTAATAAGACGTATATGTCATTTTTCATGATATTAAATACACACGTTAAATGAAATAAACGGAAAATTTCTATTGGTTTAAAAATTATTCTTTTTATTCTTACAAAATTTTTCTTTTCATTTAAACTCTCCACTTATGTATTATTAATCAACTAGTATTATTATTAATAACTAAGATTATTGTAGAGTGAATGAAACTCATTAAATTATAATATGTCATAATTTTATATTAAAGTTTCACTAGCATATATCTAAATTATATATGTATAAAACCTAATTTCATGATGATGTTTTGGAAGTCTGAATATAGAAGACCAAGTAGTCACACTCATCACGGGAGGATAAGAAAAGGCCAAGTTGTAATTCCAATGTGCCACCACTTTTATCTTCTTTATTCCTATCATTTGGTTTTGCTCATAAATGACAACACAAGCATATTTTTGATTCAATATATAAAACAACAAAAATACTGAATTTATATTTACATATAAAAAATATTTGAGACAGAAATAATATCATAAAAAAAGAAATGACTTAATGTTTGAAATTTTAGTGAGAATAGTGTATTTACAATCATTTTAGTACTAAATATAAAGTTATAATAAACACTAACCACAACTTTTTGTCAATTTGAAAATTGTATATATACATTTGATGAGAAACATTCTAATTTTATTTTTATAATGTTATTATTCAATATTACAATAGCTTATTATTATATTATATTTATTATTATATTTAGATTTAAGTTTTAACATTTTTTTCAATTTTAAAATCATATTTTCGTTATTATTTATTTTTTAAATTTTAATAACTCTTTTTAAATTTTTAAATTATATTTCCTTCATCAATTAATTTGACTTTTCTTTAATAACTTTCATTAGTTAATTTTTTTCCTCGACAAAAGTATAAGTTTTGTTAAAAATGAAGTTGTATTCAATCTTGAGTATTCATTCGGTATCGTAAAATGGTACGATGATAAACTTAACCGATACTAACAGTTTGGTTTTCTAAACAACATGCTTTATTTTCAAATAACGCTTGTTTTTATCATGACACCCCGCTTGCGGTATGCGCATATAATGCATATATGCGTGGGCTATCGGAGACGAAAGTGAAAATACACTAATTTTAACGTTACTTTAATTAAAATAGTCGGTTAAGTAACTTACTTTTAAAAAAGTGTCAATGGCACGATACAACCCATCATCAGTAGCACGAGCTTGGGCAGGAACAGCACCGGCGAGCTCCATAAACTCCGGCAATGCAAGCTCCGAATCGACGGCAACTTCTGCGAGGTACGCGTCTACAAGCTTCGCAACCTTAAACACCCCAGCACCACTCCTCAGACCATCAAGCTCCATTGCCACATACCTCTTCACCAACCGGACCATCAGCTCAACGTCGAGCAACATGCGTTGCACATGACTAAAACACGGTATCATTAGCTCCTTCAGCGTCGCCTGGTCCAACCGCCACGCCACCCGCTTTTCTAACTCCTCGCGGTAATTTGAATCCACACCCACCTGTTAGAATAATGAAAACCCCGTAAGGTAACTTATTAAGTTTTATTAATAATTAATTATATAGAAATTAGAAAAAACATTATCAAATAATATATTCATATGGGTCCCAGTTACTTACTGGGACTTTCTATAAGGCTACTCAGTCTGGGTGATGGCTACAAATCGGTTTTTTTAAAAAACCGGTTTCGGTTATTAACCTAACCGGTTTTTTCTCTTAAAAAAATAACCGGTTTTTTATAACTGGTTCCGGTTACTAACCGGTTTTTTTAACTTAAAACAATAACCAGTCCAACCGGTTAGGACCGTTTTTAACCGGTTTATGCCAAAAAACCGGTTTTTTCCGGTTTAAACCGGTTATCTATAACCGGTTTTGAAGATAAAGATCACTAACCGGTCTATAACCGTTGGTTCGGTTCTAAAACTGGTTATAGAAAAACCGGTTAAAAAAACCGGTTTCGGTTTTTTTCCAATTTCGATTCTAAAACCGGTTTTTTCTACGCCTCTAGTGATGGTCCTTCTTGGAGGATGACCCTCCACGTCAGCATCACGTAAGATGGGTGTGAGGATGGCCTGAAGGGGATGAAAAATATATGTATATGTATGTATAGGTGTGTAATGAAGAAGAGAGAGAGGACCGTCTCCAACGTCCATTGCTAGACGTCTACGACGACGGCACACACCGAAAATGATGCTGAGGGCGTCGCCGGGCCTAGACGACAGCCGGACCGAGTAACCTAACTTTTCATAGAAGTTTTGCCGTTAAAATAATAATATCTTCATGTTACAACGTAGTAGTATAATAATAAACCCTAACAATATATTCTCTAATACTACCATGTGAGCGGTTTTCAATAACCGGAGAAGAAAGCTGCAAGGAGCGGCGTCTTTTTCCGGTGGGAGAACCGACACAATTGTCTCTATGAAAAACCTTTTTTTGAGCCACGAGGCGGTGGCGCTTTCTGGTGGAGAGTGGTGGTCGGAGGTGGCGGGGGACGGTGGGTCGCCGGAGAGTTCAGGGATCCATTTGCAAGCGTAATGTGTGATAATGGAACCGATGAGGTCCGGTCGGACGCCTTTGGCTTTGATGCCGGAGAGGGTTTTGACGAAATGGTCGATGTCGACGATGCAAGCGTCGTCGAGCCAGCATTTGGCGGCGAGGGAGGTTGGTCGGTCGACGGGGAAGGTGGCGGAGTCCGGTGACGGGAGGTTGTTCATTTTTGTGTGGGGGTGGGGGTGGAGAAGTAGTTTGGTGATCATGGTGTGTTATGTTATGTCCTTTTTACATGGTACATGATGCCTCATGTGGATAAAACTAAAATGGAACACTGACCACATGTTGCATACTATAAAACGTTACGTGGATACGTAATTCGATAGTTTGATGCACTCAAAGGCTAATTGTATGTCAAATACAAATTTACTTATGAAATATATATATATATATATAAGTAAACAACTTTTTTATCCATTAAGAGAAGGTGGGTAGCTCCGTAATCTGTCAAGGAGGTGGCTTTCGTCTATAAGCTGGGACGGACCTAGAGTGATAGAAGGGGTAATCTACGTTGCCTCTTAACCCTCCGACGGTAGTGTAAATTTTGATTTAACGTTTTTTCGATTTCGTTACCCCTTTTGATTGAAACGTTACCCCTATGCGAATTTTCTAGATACGCCACTGTCTATAAGGACGGTTAGAGTTGACGGTATAGTAAGAGTTGTTGCTAGAATAACTTGTGTTGATGGAATAGAAGCTCTTCCTAAATTGCGTAAGAAATGTAAGAGTCTTACATTTTCTTTGAGCTCTCTCCTGCTTCGGTAGCTATTATGCTTAACACATGCAAGTCGAACGCGAAGCTGAACCTGAAAATAATCTTATTTCATAAGTTAACCTGAGGTTCATATACCAAATTTGATCAGATTTAAGAATCCAAACTACCTTCTAATTTATATAGATATAGTATTTTTATTTTTGTTCTACAAATGCTTTTAAAAATAAGAAATGTACAAAGACACAATGGATCGCACATGATGACACAATTTCGAGGAAAATATAACACAATGCTGAAAAATATAACAAAATGTCAAGGAAAAAAGACACAATGAGTCGCAAATATAGAAAAGACACAATGATAATAAATAAATATTCTAGAATCTATAACCTATAAATCCAAAAGTGAAAACCTAAAATTTCACATCGTAGAGTTCGACGAAATTGTTCCAATGGCACTTGAATGAGGTCAATCAGAATCCGTTTGATACCCTTTATACGACTTCTTATTCTTAGAAGCCTTTGTATTTGATTCTAAAACTTTGATTTAAATAACTAAATAATTATATACATATCATGTTAATAAATAAAACAATCAAATGATTTAACAATAATAAATTGATCGAGTTTAAACCGAACTCAAGCTTTAGATGTGGCAAGCTTTAAACAATTAAGCTTAGCTCATGTTAAACTAAGTAAGTCGAGTTCAAATTCTGCTTGACTCGGCTCATTTATATCATGTAGAAAAACCATTGCATGTGTTTTGAAGTAGGAAAGATGCGCGAGTGTTGTATATGACAGAATCTTTTGATTTCTTAGAAAAGCCTTTGCTAATTTTTATGTCACACTCCTAGTTTACCAGATCAAGATCCTAAATAGTAAGAGAGGAAGTGGGTTGTTAGTAAGAGAGGAAGTGGGTTGTAAGCCTGTATTAGTGTATTTAGGGCCTTAAACGAATTGAACATTCGGCGGGAAGTTCGTTTATGTTCGTTCGTTAATAAACAAACGAACACGAACAAGACATATCGTTTGATTAACTAAACAAACGAACACGAACAAAGGTCTCGTTCGTTTGATTACGTTCGTGAACGTTCGGTAATATGTTTGTTCGTTTATGTACGTCTCTGTTCATTTGTTTATGTTCATTAGTTAATATTCTATAATTTTCAATTTTCTTCTAGCTTTTATTTCCTCTAAACATTAATCAATTTCTCTCTAAACTTTTTTCCCTCATAATCTTTGTTACCCTCTTAATATTTCTCCCATAATCTTTTTTCCCTCCTAACCTTTTCCCCTTGATTTTTATTTCCCCACTACACATTAACTCTTTACAAACAAAATTTGACAAATCATTTATACGAGGATGATATGAAGAATTTAGGAAAGTTGGTCATTCAAGAATCAAGACATTTTTTGGATAACAATGAACTTATTAATAGGATTTTCATGTATTAATTTTGGATAATTATGTCTAAATTAGTATAATTTAACTTATCATGTGGTGGATTATCATAAACTTAAATAATATAATTTAACTTATCGTGTCTAATGTTCGTTTGTGTTCAGAACTTGTGTTCATGAACTGTTAACAAACACCTAAAGTTCCTTAACAAACGAACACAAACATAGAATCTTGTTCGTTAACATGTTCGTGAATCGTTCGTTAGACCAAAAAACCTTAACAATTGAACACGAACAAGACCTTGTTCGTGTTCGTTTGGTTTGTTTAGAGCCCTAAGTGTATCATATCATCAAAACGCTTATTTCTAAAGTCATTATGGTGATCCATGTCAAGTGAACTAGAGACAAGTTTTAGAGTGATCCGTACCAAGTGTCATTAGAGAAGTTATATGTGATCTACACCACATGTCAAAGAGAAAAGTTATTAGTGATATCTAACATGTTGTCAATATGCATAGGTAAAGCCTTTAAACACTTTAGGATGAGAAGGTTTTGGATTCAAGTCCCACAAACAACAGGGAATAAAAGAAATTAGCCATTCAAAAAGAGATATAGAGAAAGAGTATTTTGCAAGGTCATCATTTTAGATAGAAGATAATCACGAAGAAAACTCTTGGTTTTAAGGAAATGATGATGTAAACTTGCTAACATCTACCTCAACCACATTATGCGTAATACATTAGGTGAATTTGATATTGGGTGTGGACAAGGTAAACCACTAATGCTTTTGGGAGCTTGGTTGTATTATAAAAGAGAACTTAATGAAGTATATAAAAGAAAGTCAAGAGTTTTTAGATTAGGGCAATATTAATAGGTATGAGCAGTTGAATATTAGGAATGAAATCGGAATCACTCTTTTTCGTCTAGGATGGAAGGGCAAACATCATCAAGGACATGAGACTCTAGGTAGGTGTTTGTGATCCTTTATGAGAGTTCCACATCTCTTTGTTGTTCGGGGTCATGGGTCATACCTTGTTGAGGACAATGAACCCCTAAGAGGTGTGACTGTAACGATGTGTGAGTCCCACATCAATGATGGATTAAATATATGTTGGGTCTATAAGAAATCTAGTCTTAAGTATCACTGACATGTTAAAGAAGAAATCCATAGTTAAATGTGTTTGGATGGGAGAAATTTTATGATGAGGATCTCCTACAAAGTCTTCACTCTAGTAACAAAAGCCAAAATTGTAAGATCTCAATGGGTAACATGAACAATATTTATTGAATTAAGGATATATCTTATAATACGTTTTTATGCTAGTATGATAACATTTTTTTATTCTACTCTCATATTTTGTTGTTTGATTATTTTTAGATTTTAGGCTATAAGGTGTGGTCATTACCCAAATGACCACCACCACCACCCACGTGAACATCATGTCACCCCACTTCATCCACCATCCAAATCCACTACTCTATAGGTGTGGTCATGACCCAAACCACCATCCACCTTTATCAAATTCATCAATGGGAGGATCGTTGTTATGGTGGATCAAACCACGCGAACCATGCTGATTCAACAAGGGGAGAGGTGTACCACGAGAAACATGTCTTGCGTGATAATCCTGTTATCCAATCCACCACCCCCATACCCCATACCTTAGAAGAGATTTTATAAATCGATATACAAACCAGAATAACAATTTGATTCTTGAAATATCTTACTTACACTATTTTGTTTCCTAATTTGATTCTTGAAATATCTTGCACTATTTTCCTTATTCCTACTCGTGGATAACAATAGATGATACGTGGATCGTTAGTTTCTACAACTTTCAATTTCATAAAGAAAAAGTCAGTGAAAGATCTAAAAAGCTTTATTGTAATTATTAGTCAACATATTACTGCTAACATTATAATAAAACTTGTAATTTATGTAAACGATAAAAAAATATTTGAAATGTAATTTATGTAAATGATAAAAAAAATATTAAATTATTTTACCATTAAAATAATGACTATCGTATTTCCGTAATGAGGTCTAAGAAACAGAGGTGTACAACCGGACAATTTTCCCAAACGGTTAGAGTTGGAACCGGTTTCAGTTTGAGTCAAACATGATTAAATCCGGTTTTTGTTGAAATCATTTTTTAGGGGGAAAGGATCAGGTCGGTTTTAAAAATGTGTTTTAACCGGGTTCGATTCAGATTTGATTGGTTTTGAACCGGTTTCAAAGTATGGTTTCCAAACCAATTACAACCCACGGTTCGTGTAGGTTCTAAACCGGTTTCAATCATCCGTTCGGGTTCCGGTTCGGAACTGGTATTTTTTTCTCACCTCTACTAAGAAGTTGTTTGACAAGGATGTGGGAATGCGGCCATGGCCATCTTTAATGGGCCAGCTGTTTTGTAATGGGCCGAATCTTGGTCCTTGCACAAGAAGACAGTGATGCCTTTAATGTAGTTTTGTTCTTCTATTACCCCAATTCACAACCCGACAGAAACATGTAATTCCAAAGCTCCAAAATTGTATCAAAAACATTCTCTAGGACGTATATACGTATCCACATTTTGTCTGGTCATATACAGCAATTATCAGAGTTTAATAATTAGGGCTGTAATTGAACCAAACGTTCGGCGAACAGTTCGTGAACCGTTCGGCGGGAAGTTCGTTTGTGCTCGTTCGTTAATTAAACACACGAACACGAACAAGAAATTTCGTTTGTTTGGCTAAATGAACGAACATCAACAGAGGTCGCGTTCGTTCGTTTATGTTCGTAAACGTTCGTTAACGTGTTCGTTTATGTTTGATTTTGTTTGATAGTTCATTAGTGTTTTTACTTTTTATATTTATTTAAATACCTAAAATTCCGACAAATAAAATATTTAAGTGTCATTGTATTACATATTCTGTTTATGAACACTTGTTTGTGTTCGTTTGTTTCCCGTTTGTGTTCATGAACATTAGTTTGTGCTCAGTTGTGTTCATCGACGTTTGTTTTCGTTCGTTGCCTAAAATTAACAAACAAACACAAACGAACACGAACAAGTTCATTTCCTTAACAAACGAACACGAACATAAAATCTTGTTCGATAAGCGTTCATGAACAGTTCGTGAACACGTATATTTCTTAACAAACAAACACGAACAAGGTTTGTTCGTGTTTGTTCGGTTCTTTTGCAGCCCTATTAATAATCCATATAATAAAATAAAATAAAAACCAAGTGATTTTTGAGACATAAAAAAGGTATATGGTAAAACGGTTTGAAGAGTCCAGTATAATCGTATATGCTACCCATCTTAATTTTAATTTCACACCGTATATGCTACCTAGTTGATGATTTAAGAATAAACATCGACCATCAACTTTAAGAAACATCTATTCCAACCAAACCCGTAAAATTTCATCCTCGTCTAAGCATTAACGCTCCACTCGTCGGACTTGATGTATAGAACTATAATGAATATTATTTTTGTTTTGAGAGACAGTTGGTAATTGAAAATGAAGTTTCGAGGGGAACAATGGGATTCGAGGATTGAGAATCCTAGGAATTATTATTGTTGTCATTTAAAAAACCAGAATACGAGGAAAAGAACAAAAGGGATAACGAGGAGGTTGTTTTCGGCATTCAGAGCAATGAGTGTTTATTTCTAACGTCTATTTGTATTCAAACGTATACCACATGATCACCCCCATGCCCCATTTTTGTCTTGTTTGTTATTTTCAAACATAATATGCTTGCGTTACCAAGGGGATACCTTAACTGGTACTGACCCAACGGTTTAAAACGTTCAGCAAACAGTTTGTGAAATATTTGACGGGAAGTTTATTAATGTTATTCGTTCGTTTAATTAATTAGAGAGAAAATAATTAATGTAACGAGTAATAAACTATTTAATGTTTTAATATTATACTATTTTCTTCTTAAATTGATTTTCTTCTCGTTTGATTCTCCTCCTACCCTTTAATGCCTAAAATATCATATATGTATATTGTTGGTAATGTTGAGCGGAAGCACAAGGTGCCTTTTACGGAATATTTTAACTTAGCAGTTTTGCCAACCTTTTGAAGTTACAAATTGGTTCGTATTAGTGAAATAAACTAATAAAGACGCAAATTAAGTAAATTGGTGATTAGGAAAGAACTAAAAATTGCAAAATTTGGGGAAAATTATTGGTTGACGAAATTGGAACCCTGATTGGTGGAATTCGGGTCTGACAACTAGGTCAAACCGCCTATGGCATTTGCCATGTAATCCGTCTCGTCGAGACCTTTCTGTCTATTGGTTATGGGCCCATGTAACTTCATTCATAGCCAAAGTTATGCTCGTTGAAATTTTGGGTCTACTATGTCGTGTTTCTCGTTATCCAACTGGTCCAAGTAAAAGTTTGCAAACTATTGGGTCACCTATTCATCAGTCGAATGTGTCGTGGACCTTCTAGAGTGTTGTTGATGTTTGCGGCCTCTATTGTGACGCAAAAGAACAAATAACACAACATCATCAGCAACAGGTTTTTCTAGAAACACGCCTTGTTAAGAAGATAATGTGACATTATTAAAAATCAAACAACAATCGTAGTTGGAGTCACTTTGTAATATTAAAAATCTCAAGAACAGTTTAGTTAAAATTTGTTACATTAAATCATGCCTACGTTAAATATTTATTCCTACTAATAAAACTACAAAAGGCTATGGATTCATGAATATAATTTTTTAACTAAACCAAAATGCGGAATACAGGACTAATCCAAGAATTTGACGATTCTCGCATTGACCAAATGTACAGAAGCAAACAAAGCAGAAAGGTGAACTCCTTGCGTGTGAAGGCGCATTTTTTTGTGCGTAGAGGTAAGCTTCTTGCGTAAGGTGAGCTTCTTCTGGTTCGACCGAAGCTACTTTTCACTAAGGTGGTGTTTGTTTTTATAAAAAAAAAAGATTTGCGCAGGCTTTTCTGTCTGCAGATATTGCCATATGTAGACTGTTTGTTTTTCACGAACTCTTCTTGGTGCAGAATTGGCCTAGCCACTTTTAAGATCTTCTAAGGTCTGCAAAGGGTTAAACACCATCACCCACCAGCATCGTCTACCACCACCACCACTGTCTGTCATCACCACCCACCGTCCACCATCACCATCCGTACACCACCACTAGTTTATTTTAGAAGTCTACATACGTTAAAAAAACAACCTTCTTTTTGTAAACTGTAGAGGTTTGGTCCACCTTTTTTTCTACAAATGTCTACAGACGTGGTTCACAGACTGGAGGCATTTACGCAGACCGGAGGCATTTATCTCTTAAAAAACAAATTGCACCTAAGACTCTTGCAAGTGAAACTAAGCTTCTTAGCTTCTTGTAGCAAAAGTTGAGCTTCTTAGTTTTTTGCGAAGACTTAGTTGCTAGAAGGGTCAGATCTGATCTATTTTTGGTAGCAGCACAGTTTGTTACTCGTTTACCTTCTATTTCGATATAATTTATAATACAACTTTTTAATTCTAATTTCCACAATATTTGGTACATTGTAATGGACAATCTATTTTTCATCTTTTATCAATTCTTTTTTAATCATCATTGTAATATAAAAAATGAGGAAGTCTAGAGCATAAACTATAAAACCAACCTATAATAGCAAAAAAATGAAAATAACAGAAGTGTGAAGCATACACAAACTAATAATAAATTTATGAAAATAATATCCAAATGCTGTTTGTACACAGATTTAGATGAATAAAACTAAAAATGAAACTAGTAAACATGATATCTATGTAGATCAAAGGCTTCAAATACTATAAAACCAGTTCAAACTGGACCAAACTGATCCTGCAAACAACTTTTATTGTTCTTAAGAGTTGGTAGGATACGATGTTTCGGTTGAGCTTCCAAGAGATTTGTTATCGTCTCCGTTTGAAGATACCACTGGGATTTTGACAGCTGTCCTCTCCATCTCTTTCTCAATCTCTTCTTCGCGTCTTAAAGCAGTGAACTGTGTGTCTAACGACCTTGCTCCCGCTAACCACGCCAAAACGATTACTAGTAATACCCCACCAAGATACGGTGTTGAGTTTGCAAGTGAACCGAATGTCAATATCATGAATTGTTGGATCAAAGCACCGCCTGATTTCCCTAATGGTTGCACACCACATCAATTGCCGCCTTCCCTTTAACCTGATCAAAATTCAAAGATTTCTTAGAGTGTGTTTGGATTGAGCTTTCAAACTTATTACCGGCTAGAAGTTTTAAGTCAATACCATAAAAAAAAAAAACACTATGCTTTCTTATTTTCACCAAAAAATCCCCCAACCTAATTTTGATATATTAAAGTTGCCAGATTGTAAAAAGTAAACAAAAACCTCACTAAACCAACCTTTGTTTATTAAAGTCCCTAAAGTTGTCTAAAATGCAAGTATTTTTGAAGTAGTTTTAGTAATAACTTTCTAACTCTTAAATTGGTCAAAAATAGATAAATATTGATAATCAACATTTTTGCAAAAAATAAAAACTGAATGAATTTAACCATCTAGTTTTACCACTTTAAAAGTCAAAAAGTCATTATTTGAAAAAAAAAAATAAAACCACATGCATTTCATACAAGTTTAGGGATTTTGGTATATAAAGATGAGTTGTGAAATTTTCGTGTATGTTTAGCTGTTGACGGATTTTAATATACCAAAATTAGATTGACGTACATTTTTTTGTGAAAAATAAGAAAGTATAATGTTTTTATAGTATTAACCCGCCATAAAAATATTATACCAAGCAGTAATAACAATAACCATAATAGATTAATAGTAGTAATAAAAATTATAAATTAAGTGACTTTAAGTAACAAACCTTGGTATCCTCATCCAAAGGAATATAGGCCCTTTCCTTGCAAGGATCAAACAGACTATATTTGGCACTTTTACTGAATATATTTTGCATAGCACCAACATAAACAGCTACTAAAAGTGGAGTGATTCCAAACTTCATCATGCTTGGTGCGAGTGGATCACCAAATAGAATCAACGAGAAAAACCCGATCCCTGTTGCAAGTAGAACCGTGAGTGTGATTTTGGCTGCAACACCCCACCCGTATTTGTCGAATATCCACCCACTTAGCAACATCATTGTGAATGTTGTTATCCCAGTTGCGGTTGAGAAATCACCCATGAAAGCAGAGTATTCATTCGGGCTAGGAAACTGAAAGACCAAAATGGATGTCATGAGTCCACGTAACCGTCATGCATGCATAAATCCCAAAAGTCGAATCATAAAGGTCAACTGCTCGTTAAACGATTGTTTAAATTTTTTACCTGGGCTTTGAGCTTTGATTTCCATGTCACCTCAACAAGATTAATACTAATACCATAGGCTACCACCAATGTGGCTAGATCCCTAATGTACGGTGACGACGCCAAAAACTTCAAACTCTCCATTGTTGACATGTTCACTTTTTCCTGCACACGGAGAATCAAGCAACGGATGGTTTCAAGATTCATTACATATGACATATAAACTAAACTGTAGTTAATATCGCGATCTATCACCGATATATCGGTTGTCGGTCCCCTGGTAAAATATCGGTGCAATAAATCAGTCAGAATATCGGTACCAATATTATCGGTGATATTGACCGATATTTGACCTATATTCGACCAATATTTGACCAATATATCATCGATTTTCCCGATATCAGTACCTTTCTTCTTAGTTCTACCATTCGTCTTTCCTCTTAGTGCTTATATTAGTGTTTTAAGTCTTAATTGTTAATTGTTAGTGTTAAACGTTAGTGTTTTAAGTCTTAATAAGTTCCTACTTGCTACAATTGTTAATGTTTTGCAAGTTGCAAAAGGTTAATGGTAGGAGAGAGTAAACTGAATTGTTAGTATTAAATTGCTATATATATAAATTCAGCATGATATTAAAATTACCGATATCCCACCGCGATTACTTATATCTCAAGTATCAGTCCTTGACCGATATCCGATCTTTTAGCGCATTAACTACTTAGATACTCATCATCATCAAATAGACAAATATCAAATTACGAGTGTTACCTTCTTCTTTTTGCTACGGGTAGGAAGCGGAACGTAAGCATTGACCCACCAATAAAGACCACAAATTGCTAACCCCATAATCACAACAATGCTCATCATATATTTTAACAAAATGGCCCATCCATCGACCACGGGGCCCAAATGTTTTCTCATGTTTGAAAAATATTTCACCGTACGGCCCGAGAAGATCAGAGCAACATTTGCCCCCAGACCAAATAGAGGATAGAATTTCTTGGCTTC
Source organism: Scalesia atractyloides (assembly GCA_947069175.1). Taxonomy (NCBI): domain Eukaryota; kingdom Viridiplantae; phylum Streptophyta; class Magnoliopsida; order Asterales; family Asteraceae; genus Scalesia; species Scalesia atractyloides. Next base: position 2,518,966 of record CAMTDV010000023.1, read on the forward strand.
CTGTACAGTAGTTATCTGCGTTTTACGAGGGTTAAAATGTCATAAAGCAAATGTATAAGCCTCAACATAAGGGTAAACATGTATTTTTTTATGATTTGAACGCCAAAATTGTTGTTTCATGTATGATCTTGACTTACGAACAAAGTAATGTACATCAAATATTGACACTACTAAATCTTGTATGTTTAACTAATATAACTGACTGATTCATATATGGGACTGTGAAACAGAATAAGTACGGTAGCACATAGAAAAAATAGACAAACTTCAAACAACCGATGAATTTTGAACGGGCTGGAGCTACAGCTTTGGGCCACTTTTTGGCCGAAAACAATAACTTCTATTTTGAGTAATATAATGTTTTCTTTATCCTAAAAGGCACAAAATTTCAGAAAGTCATTACTTAATGTAAGAAATTTCAGCATATTTTCCATTATTATTTACCAAATACAGACAAAAAAATAGATTTGTATCTTTCAGGAAGATATGCTATTTTATCAACCAGAATACAAATTTGAGCACAAAAAAAAAAAGTATTTAGCCCTAAACAACTCATTGTCTGCCTATTATATCCATCTAGAAGTACAATATATTCCTCAAACTCTTGTTTTTCTTTTAGCTTGCTTAAGATATGATCCAAGCTTCAATGGTAATTTCAAACATAAAGCATTTGCAACAAAGTAAATCATGATCTCCAATCAAGATATGACCCAATAACAACAATCAAGAAACTATCAATCTATCACAACTTAATACTCATAAACATAGTCAACAAAATTATATAAAGTTACTCAAACAAAAATAGATTCAATACCTGATTTGCAAAGCCCCAAAACAGAACTGAAACCACCACACTGCCCCAAAGCTCAGCCATTACATAAAACAAACAAAAACTCCATATCCTCAAAATCGCAAGCGGTCCGAGAAACCGAGGGCCCAAAAACTCAAGAAGCCTATCAGCAAGAGCTGTTGGGTGAAAGTAACCACTAAGGGGATAAAACACAAACCCAAAAGCCCCAAAGAAAGCAATTGTTCAACCCCAAGGGGCAAGGTTTGTATTTGGAAGGTTAGGGTTATTAGCGGCGCAGCTTGTTGCAGGCTACCTTCTGTTTTGATGTAACTTGGCAAGTTTTCTGAATTTAAAATAATATTATAAACCTCAACACCCAAAAACTTCGGCGGTTCAGCTCCGTCGTCGTCCGGCACGGCGGCGGAGGCGGCGGCGGAAGCCTTACAGACATGAAATTTGACTTTTTGGGTGGTGGTCAAACCAGTAGGTGTCAAAAAGCTTCCAAATTTTTTATACCCATCAAGATTTCTTGAAAACCCATTTGCAGATTTGGGTTTTAATGAATTTGGAAGATTAATTCGTTGGCGAAGAGCGTTTTGAGGCCGATTAAACAAATTTAAAGATTTGGGATTTGAAGGGAGAGATAGAAGCCCTTTTGTTTGTATCAAAGCTTCCATTTTTTCCACAAATTTCACTTTTTTTCTGCACAGTGACCTTAATTTATGAGTGGGTTCAAGAATCTTGAAGAATTCTTGAAGATAAAGAGGAGTATAAGGGTTTATGTAAAAGTGAAAGAAACCTGAAATAAAAATGGGATTAGAAATTTAAAACATAGATTATTGAAAAATGAAATCTTGTAATAAATTGGAATTGAATTTTGGCCGGAAAAGAGAAAGAAATATAAGACAATAAAGAATCTGTAAAGTGCAAGAGAATCATGTGAGTGGAAGAAAGAATGGAAGTTTGGCCCCAGAAGTGAAATGACGTAAATGCCCTTGAAGATATTTATGGGAGTTTGCGTAGGGGACTCGATCCCCAGAGATCGCGTCGAAGTTTTAACCTGCATTTCGTTTTCATTTGTCTGGTTATAGTGCCTTTTTTTCTAAAAAAAAAAAAACTAATGAGAAAAGCAAAATAAAAAAAAAATAGTTAACGTTATATCATCATTTACTGCGTTTGAAAATCCTGAAAAGGAAAAACATAAGGTGACTCGGTGTGGGGTCGTCTAGGTCCGGCGACGCCTCTCAACACCGCCCCGGATGGTCCGGCGTCGTCACGGAAGTCTTCTAAGAGCCGTTGGAGACGGGCCGAGTGGGGACAAAAAAATGTAGGTGGCGGTGGTGTTTGGGTAGGTGGAGAGAGAAGTCTGGCGGTTTTTGTAGGGGAGAAGAGGTGGTGGTGGTGGTGGTGTGATGAACTTGATAGAAAAAGTTGGTGGTGGTGGTGGTGGGTGCCGGAAACTGAAAAGGTGCTGGTGGCAGTGGTGTTTGGGTAGGTGGAGAGAGAAGTGTGGCGGTTTTTGTAGGGGAGAAGAGGTGGTGGTGATAGCGGTGGCGGTGGTGTGATGAACTTGACAGAAAAAGGTGATGGTGGTGACGGTGGTGTGATGAACTTGACAGAACAGGTGGTGGTGGCGGCGGCTGTGGGGAGGTGAATTAAAAAAAAAGATAATTAAATCAACTAGGTGGCGTCGGGTCGTCACCCATATCCTTGGTTCCATTCTTGGAAGGGCGTCCTCCAAGGACTCTGACGTGGCGCTGATGTGACGGGTCGTCCTCTAGAGAGGTCCGTCACCCACACCAATTAGCTTTAGATTTTGTTGATTTCGTGTTTTTGATTGTGATGCAACAACTTTATTCAATCTCAAATTAATAGCAAAGTTGAAATTCATTATAAACGCATGAAATTTGTTAATAAATGTATAAAAAGATCACTATTTTAATATAGTTTATTCGGTTGATAAATTAATCATCCTGTAAATATCTAAATTTAGAAAAAAATTTATAAACTATATTTGTAAACAAGATATGAAATAGAAGGTAGCAAGTACAACCAAAAAATAAGATGTCATATTCATTCGTATCAATTACCAACGCTTTATTTAATGGTCGGAAATCTTTATTATGGGTAGAGGATTAGAAAAATATATTAATCCTGTTTACTATATATAGATAATAATTATAATTATTTTATCGTAGTTAAAAGTTGTGATAGATATAATCATAATTATTTTATTGTAGTTAAAAGCTATGAAATGATTAGAATTTACTTTACAATCTAATCATTTTCATATTATAAAATATAGTTTTCATGTTGCTATTTACATATTGAAAAAATATAGTTTTCATATTCTATTTATATCTTGAAACTTAAGGCTATTGACTTAATTGTCTTTTTTCTTTATTTCCTGTTCTCATTCCTCCTCAACCCATGCCAACCTTCTTTATTTGCCCTTTGTCTTATGGTTTTATTCTTTCTTGTCTCTCGTCTTGCCATGGATCTGTATTATTGTAGTCAAGAGAACTTGTTCCAGTGGTAAATTGGCTTGTTCTTCTTAGTAGAGATGCAAGTTTGATTCTCGTTCGAGTCATTTTCAAGAGACATCTTGGTGAAGGGATGAACCGCGGCTTTAATCCCAGGTTTGAACCTGACGGGGGGCGAGGGTTTACGGATTCTATCTGGTTCACGCGCATCAGGGGTACAGTCTCATAACTGTCGAGGAGTCGACCTTGGACATAGCCCCGAACAGAGTGGGTTTACACATGAGTTTCTTTACCGTTCAATATGTATTATTGTATTTGTACACATAGATAGATTATATTATATTTTTTTATTTTATTGTAATCATGTTATTTATTGTAATCTTGGTCACGTCTTTAAAATCCTACCTTATGACATTGTAGTAGTAGCTAATGTCACTACATTCATACATTTTGTCACCACAATCGCCTCTATGGCCTTAGTTAAACTTTTTTTTTAACTGCAAAGATTGCATAATTACTACTTCTAAATTACACCAAGTTTATCTCATACCAAGAATTGAATCTTGGTCTCTCCTCAAGAAGCACAAAACCTCTAACACCCCACCAAAGTAGTGATGGCATGACCTTAGCTAAATCATTGTCATTTTCAAATACATATTTTTCTTATTGCTTAAATCTTTCAGACTCAGATGCACCTCATACGTCACCATTACACTACTAGTCGTCACTGTCATAGCTCCAGTCGTTCCTATTGCCACAACCCTCCCTTCGATCATTTGCTTGATTACTCTGTTTTCTCAAGATTATTGTATCTTTTTAACAAAATTCGTTATTTCTTTAAGTCCTTACAAAGTAAACAAAAATCCTTTTAATAATATTTTCTATGTCATTCTTTACTATTAGTAATTATATAAAGTTAATGTTTACAAACTATTTCGTAAAAAGGTTCAATATTTTATTATAACAATAAACATTAATGCTATCACACTATCACGCTTAGTTTAAATTATAAAAAACATATGATAATTTTTCTATTAGTTACAGAAATGTGTAAAACGTTACCTTCATCAAAAGAGTTGATCAAGAAATTCGGAAAAAAATATATGACACTAGGTGCAGAGAGAGATAAATAATAAATAGAGACGTATGTCTCTTAAAAGAGATGTCCCGGGTTCAATCCCTGGGAATCCTGGGCAAGAGTGAATTCTTTTTTTTTTTTAAATGTATGTAAGTTTTTCTTATAAAGTGTAGTAGCAATTCTATATTCCCTTGTTTTAACCCTTTCTTTGTAGGCGGGTTGTAAAATTATAAATCAATACAAAACCTACAAGCTATAATAATTAACTAAGCATTGGTTTTCTAATTAAGGCGAACATGTTAAACGAAGATAAATAAAAAGGCTCATGATAATGGTTAACATTTGTTGAAATATATATGTTAGATGCATTGGAATCCTATTCGTGGGCCGGGATGAGTTATATGGAGGTGAAAGAGAAGTAGAACAAAGAAATATTACAAAGTATTATGCCTACTTTTCATGGTTTCGATATGTGGCTACAAGAGATAGAAATATATATGGCGACATTGTTGGTTGAAATCGTTAAAGGATCGAGTGGAGGAGAAGACTTCATCTTTTGCAACGTAGAGGTTCATCGCTCGATGGAACAATTTCTTCTTTAAGAAGATCCACGTGCTTGCACGAATAGCATCTGATGTTCGTCTCTTGACCGTTCAAATATAGAGAAGACGATTTGCATATTTCTTTATGTGTAGGGTGTAAGGGGTATATGGAAAGAGTTGACCACCACTTGATACAAAGAGATGTATCCAACTTTTAGGTATGACAAATATATAAAATTGGGATTTTAAGGGTTTGAAAAGCATATGGATCCACATATTCATGATCTTACTCAAACTAGTGATGCATACAAGACATTGCTTACACATTACATTACATTACATAGTGAGATTAAAGAGATGATTGAACTAAGCGTAATCTGTGGATGCACCCGAGTCCATCACAAACTTTGGTGTTTTGAGTTTTAAGTATGGTTCCTATCTTGCTCGATGGCTAATTGTCTTTCTCGTATAATCACTAAACGAACATAAGGATTTTAGACATTCTACGCACCCTTTGAGCGAGGTCCCTTTAAGAACCTTAACATCCTTTTTCACATATCTTCTTCATCCATCGTCGCCGTTAACTTTTTCACCATTCTACCATCAGAAACTCGATCTAAGACTATCACCAAGATGCAAACTCTATCAATATGTTTTCAATATATATCATGTCCTTCAATATTCTCTCATGTGATCACACCTTGTTTTCGTATTAGCTTTACATATATATGGAAATTGTAACGTAATGAATGTTTATTAGTTGTGTATCGAATAATAAAAAGTAGAATGGTGCTCAATATGTCTAAGAATAATACATAAACAAAAGTAGCTTAGGTTATGGTGTACCACCATTTTTACAAACGTTTAAAAGTGTAGTATAATTAAGTTATATCTTCATGATCTAATTTAGACAAAAAGCTTAACCAGTGGAGAAGGGGTCAACATTGAAGTGTCAACGAGGGCAAATGACTTGCAAAGGTTGTTTGTAAAGGGTGGGGGACAATGTGGTTCATATCCTAACATGTTTTTAGAATTGTAATTGTATAGAGGGTAACACATATAGGGATCTTTTTGTGTCATGGCTTGCGGTCTTTGTTACATAAGGGGTTGTTTGACAACTTCTGAATTGATAAATGTTAAACCAGTAAGAGACCTGAATCATTAAGTGTTAAACCATTAAAAGTCAGTATAATGCTAACCATTCAGAAACAAATGTCTGACCAATTCAGATAAGAGGTCTTAGCCATTCAGACAGTAGCGGATCTAGAAAACCTTCATATGGTAACGTTTTAAAAGAAAGGGGTAACGAAATCGAAAAAACGTCAAATTTTTCTAAAATTTACACTACCGCTGGAGCGCCAAGTAATAAGGCTACCCCTTATAATAAGGTACATCCGCCCATGCATTCAGACTCAACAAAATGTCTAACCATTCAGAGACAAATGTCTGAACCATTCAAACATCTGCTCGTGAAACAAACAGTCTAACCATTAAGTGTTAGTAAGGGATCTAAACCATTGAGAGCCTATTAAGAGCTGAAATAAGGGCAAGTAGCGAGTAAGTTTTAGCAGGACTCTAGGTAATCACATGTATTTTCCTGAATAAAGGCATACATCAAAATAACCTATCGTTGTTTATTTTATTACACTTTAAATGTTTTAACGAATGTTTATATAATATGTTAATCTTTAGTAAAATAATTCATGGCTACAAAGGTGATATGATACTTGATAGGGTCGGTGTTTTCGATAAACGCCTCATCATAGAATTATTGCAATACAATTATTGTTTTTTGAGAGAAAAAAAAAGTATCATTATTGTTGTCTATTGTAGCCTTTTTATTTTGTGGTTAATAAAACAAAATTTTTCCAATTAAAGAAAAGTAGGCACCTTTATTCAGGGCGGATGTACCTTTATATAACCCTTTGGCGCTCCGACGGTAGTGTAAATTTTGAAAAAAATTGACCTTTTTCGTCCTTACCCCTTTCTTTTAAAACGTTACCGCTATGAAAGTTTTCTAGATTCGCCACTGCCTTTATTGCAACATCTATTATAACTCGTAATTGGAGTAACTGTGTATTCATGTAGCATTATTGGTCAACTATGCCACTATGTGTAATGTATATGTTTAGTCTTTATATGACATTATTATTGCACAATTGAACCAAGGAATTGAAGGTGACTTTACATATAAGATTAAAATCAATTGCTTTTGAGGGGAAAGTTTTATTGATGGATAATAACTAACAAAGTACTAGATCAAGCGATTAAATATGACTACATCGAAGTTAGACTAAAACTAAAAGTTACACCCTTAGCTCTATTCTAATTGATCTAGTTATCCTCTATTTTTAACCATACCTTATATTGTTTTTACGGTTTGTGGTATATTCATGGAAGGAGAAGAAACTACTTCCCATCTTCTAGTCGGGTTTATTTTGTATGGGGTAATGAAATGGACGAGATAATTGAATGGACAAAGTAATGGAATGGATTATTACCATTCTGGTGTCTTGTTTGGTTACGATGTAGGAATGGAACGAATAATTACTCTGTGTTATTGGTAGACAAGAACAAAATCATGAATAAAATCGATAGAGTGGTTGTGATGGAATGGTGGTGGGTGGCAGTGGCGGTGACGGTGGGTGGTAAGTGGTCGTGAGGTGGGTGGCGGTAGTGGCGGTGGTGGAGGCAGAGGTGGGTGACAACGGCGACGGTGGGCGGTGGTGTCAACGGTAGTGGGTTGTGTTGTTATTCTTGCAAGGAGGTGGATGGAATTATTACCTTTCCTTCATTTTCTCTCAATAATCCATTTCATTCTGTTTTTTATTCTTGCATTCCAAACACTACCTAATTTTTCACAAGCGTTAAGGGATGGATATAAAATGAGTTTGTTAACACCGATCCAAACTACTAAAACAATTGTTTTTGTGTAGTGATCCTGTGGTTTAATTTTGAAGCCTTAACACCAAAATATCCAACTAACAAAGAACTTTAAAAAAAAAAACTAAGTATTTTTTCTGTGCGCGTTGCAGCACACATAACCGAATAATTCACCGTTTGATAACACACTCGTCTATGTTTCGATTACTTATAAATTAATACAAACAAAATGTTCCTCTTGATTTCTAGTATCCTTCTAGCAGCTTATTTTCTGTATCTAGCCTATGTGCTGCAGCCCCAAATTGTCAGCAAGTACCTGCTTTTGCTCACATAAAACTAAAATTAAAAATCAATAAATCAAGATCTATTTTGGGCGGTGGCAGGAGGTGAAAAAGGCTGTTATTTGCTAGTGTCACAATCATGCTGTTATGCATACTTGTTGGCCATTTTGATTATGATATAATACCACTTTCAACCTTTTCAGGTAAATCTGATTACGATATAACATGGCTTACTATATTCAGATTTGAAACATGTTTATTCACATATATCTAAACATCATGTATTCATGTTGCCATGCATAACTGTCAACTACCCCAATATCAAACACCAAATATTAAAGCCCCAAATCAAAACATATACCTAAAATACCAAAACTTTAAACGGACACAACAAATTATACCCCCAAATCAAAATATAAAATTAATGTGTAGCTCTCACCAACATGTGGATACGGATAATACTCTGAATCAAAATATAAAATTACACCCCTAAAATACCAAAACCCTAAACGGCCACAACAAATTATACCCCAAATCAAAATATAAAATTAATGTGTAGCTTTCACCAACATGCGGATACGGATAATACTTGGTGGCCGTAATAGAAAAGCCATGTGATCTAATAACATAGTGCTAGGAAGTCTGACACTATTCATTGGTTCTTATTAAAAGATAGTAATAATAGTAATAGTAATAGTAATAATGATAATAAGTGTTGAGAAATAACAAAATATTAAAAAATTGCATATACAAGGTATGAAACTTTTTATAAATTTTCGATCTAAGATACTTAGCTTTCTTTGTTGATGAAATAGTGATCAAAACCGTCTTTTTTTCTTCATTTGAAGAATTTCTAAGGAAAAAAAAAAAGAAGAGTTTATTAAAAAGAATAATGACAACAAAAAGTTTAATGCATAAATTGATTTGGTAAACAAAAAATAGTATCCATTTGCTTGTATAAAAATGAGAATAACGAGGAAGAGATGGTTTTTGCTTTCGTTTGAATTCAAATTCACATTATCAAACACTGGCGGACCTACCTTAGGAGAAGGTGTAGCCTCCGCTACCCCTTAGCGCTCCGGCAGTAATGTAAATTTTGATAAAAAATTGACGTTTTTTCGATTTCGTTACCTTTTTTATAAAACGTTACCCTACGAAAATTTTTTAGATCGCCAAACACAGAATTAAGTTTGAAAAGGAAAACAAACAAATTTGCATGTTGCTTCTTTGACCAAACTTATTACAAGTTTGAAGTGTGTTTGATATTTTTGGAACTATTTATTTTGGGCTGGTTGATTTCTTATTTTCATGTTTTGTTAGCTTTATAAGATATACGCTATACCACGTGTTTTAAAGGTCAAGTTATACGACATTTCAAATGAACATTCATATTATGTGTAAACACGTCATAAAAAAATGTTTGTGGACTCATATATATATATATATATATATATATATATATATTGCAATAAAATTCTTTGTGTTATAGGCCAGTGACATCCTGTGGTATGATAAGACTTAGGGACTATTAGGTATTAGGTTCTGAGAAAGGGTAACTGTTGTTTGTCTGGAGACACCTTAATTCTTAATAAAAGTAAAAGATATAATGTTTTATACTTCAATGCATTTTAACTATATTCACTTTGTCAATAAGTAATTTATGTAATGTGTTACTTTTGTATTTATATTATTTATACACTTTGTGATAATACAGATTGAATAACCTAGTTAATGTATAAACAATATTGCCTAGTGGAGATGAATATAATCTGGTAGTTCTACTGATACTCTAGTGGTCCGTTAGCGATCCATATTAACTGTTAAGAAAACAAACTTTTGATGTCTACTCAAAAGGTCTTTGACTTCCAACAATTGCATATTTAGTCCTCCTGAATCCTATGAACATTTAGCCATTTGCAATAAAGCCAAGTAAACAGATTAGCCATCAAGATCATGTTGATCCACCAACTTGTGTTATAATATTAAAGAATAGTTAAGTCACACGTTATATAAAACTAAACTGAGTTGGTGTATATTACCGGTTATCAAAGAAACAAAAGTTATACTATTTGACTTGCATTTGAAATAGCTTCTCTTTTTCCTATTACTATGCAAGCAGGGGCGGACCTACCTTAATAAAAAGGGTAGTTGACGCTCCGGCGGTAGTGTAAATTTTGGAAAAATTTGTTTTTTTTTTCGATTTCGTTACCTTTTTTTATAAAACGTTACCCCTACGAAAAATTTCTAGATCCGCCACTGTATGCAAGTCAAATGCCGAGTCATTCTGCTGGTTAAATCAGATGATTTAATAATCAATTTTTTTGAACGGATTTAATAATCAATGAAATGCAATATTCCTATGGGCTTGTATAATAATAATTATAATAATAAGAAGAAGATATACCAGAAAAAAACAAATTAAATTAAATATAATAATTAGTTGAATAACATTCGTGGTGAAAAAAGATAAAAAAATGTAGTTTTTCTCCTACTTTTATAACCGATTTTAAGAATTGTATATTTTTAGGGGAGGGTGCAATGAGTTTTCGGGGACGCTAGGATGCACGTGACGAAAGGTCCTTTTCGTGGCCAAGATTAACGTGTTATGTTATTGATGTGATATCTTCTTTTATTTGACTTTTTACGAGTCCACATTCACGAAGCGTCTAGATTTCATATGTTTTACAATCATATGAGTTGGTCACTTGTTTGCTAAAATTCAATAAATATGACTATTGACGCAAAAGTTGAGACGTGTTTAAAAGTTTTAGAGACTCACTTATGTGTCTCGGAAAATCTTTTTATTATTCAAGTTAAATTTACATATCTTGTCCTAAACATTATCATATACAATTATATAATTTGGTCTTTATAATCTCATTTTATTTATTTTTTAAATATAGTGTATAGACACATTTGATTATATTTAATAGAACTCCAACCTTATTTTTCATTTTTAATATAATCTAAACAATAGATCAATGATTTTTACCATCAAGAGCTAAAACCAGGTTCAATAAAAAAGAGACGATCAAAACGAATCAGATTAATAAGAATTGTATTAAACCGTAATATAAATTAAAGTTATGACTCGTGGATCAAAGTCATGACCTCATGTTAGAAGTTACCTCTATGGATCCATTGCTATAAGAGGATCTTCAATGCATCCATTTTCAAACGCATCTAAACGTGCTACATAGGTTGCCAAATCAAATTTCCACCCATACATTAAAAACACCAATTTCCTAATGCCACATTCTTTTTCAAACATCCACTTAAAAAGTATAATTAAAACAGTGTATGGCAATTCGGATAAACTCGAATGAACGCCCACTAAACGCCTTTGATGGTGACGTCAGAAACTGAAGAGGGTAGAAGAAGATGTAACATACCAAGTATAAGAAAATGACCATACCTTTATTGTCCTGAGTATTTTTCTCTTAGAGTGAAATAATACATATATTTTTAGTCTATGTTGTTTAAAAGTTTTTAAAACAAAATATGTTTCAGTTTTCAAGTAGATCTTATTATCTTAAACAAAAAGTACACAGGTTTAAGCCCAGCCCACCCAAGCCATAAGTTTTAAAACAAGGCCCAAATGTTATCAGATCTGGTGACCCGACCCGAAACATACGACTCATAACTAACCCGATAATCTGTTGTGCTGCGTGTCCATAATAATATCTCTCATCAACCATCGTCCTCTTCCGAATCTGAAGATGTCGGAAACTGCGATATTGGTTGGGGCATCAAGCTCATGGGCCCGTGCGTTAGTCAAGATTTCACCATACACCTTTTCCGCCATCGGTATCGCCATTTCGATAGGCGTCTCTGTCCTCGGTGCTGCTTGGTTCGAATCCTTTACCTTCCAATTTGATCTGGTTACTTGTGTATAGTAGTAATGATTTTCATCTTATTTGTTGTGATTTCAGGGGAATTTACATTACAGGTAGTAGCTTGATCGGTGCTGCCATTAAAGCCCCTCGTATTACCTCTAAAAATCTCATCAGGTACTTTTGTTTTCCCAAATTAGGGTTTAATGACCGTTTTGTATTATATAAATCTACCTGTAAGCTATGATCTCTTGGTTTGATGATTGTGTTTAGTGTAGGAACTAGGTTCATTTTTTTTATAAAATATAATATAATTACAAAATATATATAACAAGACCCTCGTTATTCATAGGAAATATCATAGTACAATATCGGTTGCAATAACTAAATAAAAAGAATATAAAAGATAATTATATATACCAATCTTGATTCAAGCCGTATTTCTGGGGTCCTTCACCCGCACTTGATAGCATCCTAGACTGCAACAAAGAGCACACTAAAACGTTGACGATTTTGGTTGAGGCACGTGTTCAACACGCTTCCCTTAAAACAGATTTCGCGCCTCTGCTAAAGACGACGCGACTGTTTCCCAGGGTACAACAGCCGAAGCAGTATGTACTGCCGAAGTTGGCTCACTCGCCCGAGGTTACACCGGGTAATTGTAGTGTTTGAACTTATGGATAAATAAGGATGTGATGGTGGTAGAAAAACAAGTAGAGAGTACTCCTCTCTCTAGTTGGTCTTCAAGTGTTCATCCTCCTTCTAGTATTCTTTTTGTATCAAGCAATACCATATTCTTATATACACAAAAATAAGCACATAGCCTACTAATTGTACAAGAGTTAAGGATTAGTGAAAGGTTTCACTTAATTAGTTACTTAATTAGAGACTTAAAACTCTAATAAAACTAATTAAATGTCATAAAAAGCTCTACTCAAGAGTTTCTCTTTTATTCACCACATGAAGATCCTAATTAATATTTATAATTTCATTAAATTTTAAATATATTAAATATCCATTCACCAAATTTCCAACATTTACAAAGTTTAATTGCGAAGAAGTTAGGTTTATTTTCATTGAAGCGTTGAGGTAGCTTAGGGGTACTTTTTGAATCATGATTAATCTGTGTTAAGAAGCTTGGCTTTCTTATTCTTTTGCCACCAAGATAAATGATTGCAAGTACAGTTAATCAGTTATGCTCATTTCGCTCGTTGACCAATGGCGTTACTGTTGTGGTCTTTGTTTATCTATCCAATAGCATAGTAGCTATAGCTAATGTTAAGCTTCTGGTAACTAGAATTTCAATTATACTTATGGTCCACTTAGGATGCATAGAGCTTTACTCACACAAGAATTATGACTGTTAAACATTAAGTTCTGTTCTTTAAGTATGATCGCTGAACTCCTAGTCTCCTACTTTTTTGATTTTTCCAAATTTTTATTACTCTAGTAACTGTAATTGTTATATGCATCAACAATCTATCATGGAATCCAAGTATCTTGAAAATAAAATGCGTTTCTCGAAGGTAAAAGGTGCACACATTTATAAAAGGCCTTGAAGTAAAAACAAGTGGAGCTAACATAATATTTTATTAGTATGTATTCTTGGTTTAAAAAAGCGCGCCTAGGTGCGAGGCGCAAGTCTCAGCGCCTTATGTAGGCTGAGGCGCACTATGTACATAAAGCGCACCCAAGGCGCACATTTTTTTGGTGAAAACCCCCTTGAGGCACGCGCCTCATGTATATGCCACATTTTTGTGCAGCAGATTGTTGAACATCATGCTTTTCAGGCTGTACATGTACGTATTTTCAATATTAAAACAAAGATAAAGCTATTCGTGTCTAAATATAGGGCAAATGACCCTAGAAACCTATAGATTATATAAAAATTATATAATCGCGTTGCGCCTCGTGTACGTAAAGCCTGCTGCTTTTACGCTTTTTGCACCTCAGTTTTAGACCTTGTCGCTTTTGTGCGCTTCACGCTTTTTTAAACCAGGTATGTATTTTACTTTCTGTATGTATACATTTTAATTCCCTAACTATCAATTACATGATCTTTGGACTTTGAAATAATTTAGGGTTTCTGTGGAGTTAAATTTGTCAATCCAGAATTTCTAAGACGTAAATGGTGGGAGGATACAGCCTTCCCCTCTCCCACCATCAAACAAACATGCATTATAATCATCAGAGCTTTGACTTAGTCATGACGAGTCAATGGTGATTATAATAGATTCCTAATACAGTAATCTGTATGTTTTGTATATTTTCAGTGTAATTTTCTGTGAGGCGGTTGCTATATATGGAGTAATTGTGGCAATTATTCTTCAAACAAAGCTGGAGAGTGTGCCATCATCACAGACATATGCTCCAGAATCCCTCAGAGCAGGATATGCAATATTTGCCTCTGGCATAATTGTTGGATTTGCAAACCTTGTTTGTGGGTATGTTATCTTACCTATTTACCTTTATATATGAAAAAAAGCCATGTCAACACTCACCTAGAATTGGGGTTGATTTGGGTTATATATCACCTCTTAACGGGTCAAACCAATAAAGGTTTTAAAACATGGTAAAAAACGAACCTCATAAATTTCTTACTTAAAAAAGTTTGGTTATTAATAATTATTTATGATACATTAGTTATCTACAAAATAAATAAAAGGTGGACATATTTTGACGCGTATTATAAAGTTACCCGATCTATGATGGACCCAATTCAACACATCAATCAGCCCATTTTGCCACCTCTAGCTAAAAACATAAATGATTTTTTTTAAATACGTGTTCTTTTATTATAGAGGTGGTACTTATTTACTTATAAATTGGTTGATTCAGGTTATATCTTATGTATAACGGCCCAAATGGGGTGAAATTGAAAAGGTGGCCAAATAGAATGGGTCAAACATGTCAAAATTCATACATAAGTTATTATTCCAATAATATGATCTTTATAATCACATCTGATCTAATAATTGTTTATAACAGATCAAACTAATAGGGAAAATTAATGAAAGGTCAATCTAAACGACCCGTTTCAACGTACCTTTACAACTACTTTATAGAACTGCAGTCCCCAAAACTAAAGCATACATCTATAAGTATAATTTTTGGCGACTTCTGCCTAGGGGGTGTAAACAGGCCAATTCCAAGCTCGACTAAGCTCGCGCTTGAGCACAGCTTGTGATTAATTGGACAAGCTCGAGGTCGATTCTTTTGCATTTATCTATTTTAATGCTTATATAATATTTTTTTCTATAAATTTATAGTTATGCATATAACATAAGGTTAAGTTTTCGGTTTTCTCATCATAATAATTATATATAATAACACTAGGTTAGAAACATGTGTATTACACTTGTTGAATAAAGGAAATATTAAATAGTTATTAATGAAGATTTAGGAATTATAAAATGATATATTGAGATAAGATATATTTAAAAAAATAAGAGATAGAAGGGGTAATATAAGAGAGGTGGGGAAAAAAATTTTGGGTTCACATAGTTGTGACGCATGGCATAACCAGTTACTTATTTATGTCACACCCCAGATTTGCAACCCTGAAATCCAAACACCGGTGGGCCCGGGTGGGGAGTATCGTGACGTAAGTTGATAATATCATTGTCAATTAAACATAGCACAGCGGAAGTCTTGGAGTAAAATTACTATTACAAACCGAAATGTTCGAAATCTAAATAATATACAGGCTCGTAATAGAAGATCCACAGGCGGATCGTAAAATGTACAAGAAAAGAATATAAAACAGACTTTAGGCAGATCTAAGGATTTGCAAGATCCTCTTATTCTCTACCGAGCAGCTTCCGGCCTATTTCGTATTATACCTACAGATTAGCCTTTGGAAGATACGTCAGTTTACGTTGGTAAATACACTCAACAGACTCATTTTGAAAACATTAAAAATGATTTTAAGTGCAAACGGCACAAAATCTTTTATTAACTTAGGAAGGTTAACCTTGGAATGGACCATGCAATAATAATTTACCGTATCCCAAGCCCTTATAGGGGAAATAAGTCGAGAGTATTTACCTGAGATTGCTTTCTTCTTTTATTTTTAAATAACTCAGCCGTATACAAAAGTACTGAGTGCAGATAACTTTTACCGAGAAGGCTCTAGTCTGGATTATGCCAAAACTAGCCAATAAATACTAACGGTTATATAAACCGAATAGTGTACATGATCATTACGTATAACGCTTGATTAAACGATGATCAGATAGAATGTAGTTTAAACTCGACAAGTACTTGACTTGTATAATATGGGTAAACTATAAACATTCTGGATTTTGAACTTTAAATGATAAGGTTAAACCCGTTACTGTTGAATTCCGTAAAATAGTCACATATACGTAATTGTGCGCATAATAGCGATATCGGGTAACCGGATAAGTTATGGACAAGTTCTATATGTCATTATACTTTAAATAAATTAAGATATCAGTAGGATATTAACTTGTATGCCCGTTGAGGTTTTAAAACGAAATTATGCCTTATAGGGGCATTATAGTAATTTCGTATCGTATAAAAAGAATTTAAATAAAATTTAAGTTTATGATCATGAGTATTCTGGAAAAATAATTTATTTATGATATAATATTAGTAGGATATCAAATATATGTGTATTTTACCTTTTATGACCAAACTATGCACCGGAGGGGCATTTTGGTCATTTTACACATAGTTTATAAATTATTTGGGACTCTGAGTTTATAATAAGTACCTACTGTAAATATGTTTAAAATAAGTTTTAAAATCAGTAGGTAACAAGTCTTGGTCCACTAATATGGTTTAAAACCATACTATGCGCCGAAACGACGTTTATGTCGTAAAGTGATGTCTTTAATCGATGTTTATGAAAACTGATGTTTTGATCAGATTAAAATGTTTAAAATATGTTAATTAATATAACATATCGGTAAGTAAGTGATTTATCTCGAAAAGATTTGATGAAAACTATTTTATAAGCCACAGGGGCTAAAACCGTCATTTATCGACATAGTTTAAAGACTTGTTTTAAAAACTCAGTTTATAACTTGGTTTAATATCCCAAATAATCCTACTTATGATATTACATTAGTAAGAAATTCATTTTCAAGTTCATTACCATTTGAAACCTTGTTTTATGCAAAAATGGCATTTTAGTCAAAGATGGCATAATTATGGAACTTGCGCATAAACTTGGATTCTGATTATGATCATGTAAAATAACCTCAGAGGGTTATGCTATATTATATTATGATCATAATGCAACTTTAGATCAGTGGGTAACTAATCTAAATCGGGTCAGAATCGAAAGTCAAAGCAGAAGTCAAACCTTGCGACTTTCGGTTACGAACCGACCCTAGAACTGAAATTGACGAGCCGGACATGTTCATACATGTTCTGATAATTATTACCAACTTGTTTAAGTGTCAAAACAGGTTTCATAACATATATAAGATCAATTTATGATTTTTCCGAAAAATTGCCTGTTTGACTTTTTAATAACATAACTTTGACCCGTCAATTGGTCTAGCAAACGTGATCTTCAGGAGGTGCCCTTTAAAGGGATTAACACCTACCTTATTACGATCACTTAGCCATGTTCATTTTGAACAATGGCTGGACCATAATGGTCTTAACCGAAAGTCAAAGCGTTTTACGTAAAACGCTTGACTTTAGGCTATAGAAGCCTATAAAAGAAAATGCACAAGGAAGGAACACTTACCAGTGATTCCTAGATGCAAAAGAACTATGTTGGACTGCTCCTTTTAGTTAGGAACTTCCAGATGAGGGAGAAGAGTGAATAAGAAAGGTGCAAGTTGAAATGGTAAACTTAAGCACCTATTTATAGTTGGAGAGCTCAAAGGATGTGAAGCCAGGTGTCTAGGTGTGTAAGAAGAAGCTTACAAATGTCCCAAAACGTGGCATAGCTGATTAGGAAGGCCATGGTTTCGATTTAATGGTTTTGGAGGTTTGCTTGGGCTCCAAAACAAACTTTCTGTTGCAGGTCTGTTCTCGCGGGGCGCGAGAGACACAGGCCGGGTCTCTCGCGGCCCGCGACTGCCCCTATTTCAGTTTTAAAATTTGACACTTTGGCCCCTAAACTATATAAAGCTTATAAAAACGATTTTAAATACCATTTTGGCACTTTTAGCCCTCCGTAGCTAATACTTGGCATACCCGGGATTATTGAGCTCTTGGTTCGTTAAAAGGTCACTCAGATGTATAAATTAACATGTTGATACTTTTAATCCCTCCAATATCCAACTTTCACATATTTACAGAATTGAACTCTCTCGTCCAACAAACGGTACGTATGAGAGTTTGGACTTCACAAAGGATCACTCAGAGGCTTATCACAAGCATGTTGATTCCGATGTCACTCAGAGGCTAGGCATCTTGACATATTAGTCACTCAGAGGCTAAGTTTCAAGCATGTTGACATATCAGTCACTCAGAGGCTAATTTTTAAGCATGTTGACGCATCAGTCACTCAGAGGCTATTATTTATGCATGTTGACATCGGTTCGTAACTCAGAGGCTCAATCTTGAGCATGTTGACGCCTTTAGTCCTTATTGCTCTTTAACAGACAATTATATAAAATACAACACGTGTCACTATACTATTGGACACGATTTTACAGGGTGTTACAATTTATTAGGTATTATTACATATATTTGTATAAGTTGGCTTGTTCTTGCGAGTCTAACCGACCTCAGTGTTTGGAGCTAGTACTTGGGCTATAAGGCCTAGGGGTGTTCACGGTTCGCTTTGCTGGTTCTGATGAAAATTCTGGGCCTAACTTTGGTTCTGGAAAATGAGAAAGCAAATGGCTGGGTTGGTCAGACCGGAAAAAGGGTTTCGTTTTTTGTTGTTTGAGTTGGTTTTTTTCTTTTCTTTCAAAACCCTTAATGTGTATTAAGTTTTTTTAAATAATAAAGACACTTCGCTAATACAATACACATACACAAATGCATCTTCCCAAAAAACAAAAAAGTTCAAACGACCGGTTTTGTCTACTTGGCCTGTTCCAAGTTCCCTACAGTTGGCCGAACCGTAAAAGTTCCAAAGCCAACCGTGGACTGAACTATTAAACCGGCTAATTTGTTTCGGTTTGGACAACTCTGTCCTTTTAATGGTTTATGAAAACCCGTAGATTGAACATGTTTGCTAAATCAGCTTCATAGTAGGATTGAGCTCCACTCCATTCAAGCTTTTAATCTCGAGTAGCTAACTAAAGTAGTGTGAACTTTGAGTATGTTTGAACCTAATTAATTTTTAAGTTTAATTTACTGTTTTGTTTGGTTAACAGATTATGTGTTGGTATTATTGGAAGCAGTTGTGCATTATCAGATGCACAAAACTCGTCGCTTTTTGTAAAAATCCTGGTAATAGAAATCTTCGGAAGTGCACTTGGACTGTTTGGAGTAATCGTTGGCATAATAATGTCTGCTCAAGCAACATGGCCTACTAATGTGTGACATCAATCGATCTTGTATGTGGAATTATTCATTACTTTTTTTATATATATATTTCTCCCGCGTTGGTTTGTATTTTTCTTTGTTCAGTTAAAAAAGCCTTATGAACCTATAAATTTTCATATATTAATGACATTATTTATAAGTCTAGGAAACGAAGACACTTAGCGAGTTTGAGTTGTGATCTCATTAGAGGTGCCAAGTGATGGCATGTTTGTTGGAGGACAATCGTAGGTTGTATCCAACACAAGCCTGAATATTTCACTCATATCTAAATATGATATGAACACACAAAATCATCTTCGATACAACAACAATCACCACCAAATTACATTAGATACATTGAACCCGACTATGGCACACATATACATAAGTTGATACGAACACAACTCGTTTAATTTTTGTACTTGTTTTTTTATACGTATAGAAAAACTACAAGTCTACGACACGCATCCACACCTCCTTAGCAATTATTTCTACGACACGCATCCACACCTCCTTAGCAATTATTTCTACGACACGCATCCACACCTCCTTGCAATGTATCAAAGAATTATTAGCCTATAACATCAAACTTATAAATCCTGATGCCTATTTCTCTTTTAAATTTTGACATAATATATAACCAAGTTAAGTGATAATATAAACATATCTTTAAAAAAAATGGGTTCTGCAAGTTAAGCTTGACTCGAAATAATGAAATTCCCTTCAATAATTTCAATAGTCACATTCCAAAATATTTATCACATACAAAATATGGATGTTGTATTAGAGGTACCAACATGCGTGATGATTGTGTTTCTTTAGTGGGTAGTGTGAATTATTTTGGTTGTTCTGTAAAACCAAATAGTTATTTAAAAAATAGATAGGGACTAGACTCTTAAAAAAATTCACGAGTGGGGCAACCTCTGCCTTATTCATAGAGACAGGGGCGCAACATAGTGGGGGCGGGAGGGGGCCCCGAACTTTTCGCTTAGTAAGGGAGTGTATGTAGTTTTCGTATAGAAATTTCTGGGTATATACGTTTTCGCCCCCCCCCCCCCCCCTCCCGTTTTATAGAAATTTTTGGGTATATACGTTTTCGTCCCCGGTCGGAAATCTCAGGCTTCGCCACTGTTCAGAGACGCAATTTTAATTAAATTCCTTTGTGGAGTACAACAACCACCGTTCATCATGACGCCGACGAGGGAGGCAGCCGATAGAGTTGCAGTGCCCCTTTTATCTCCAAAACCCTCTCCTACACAATCTCTCTCTTCTGATTCTCTCCTTGTCTCTATTGCTTTTTTTGTTACACCCTAATCCGTATCTCACCAACATGTGGATAAGGGTAATACTTGGTGGCTGTAATAGAAACAACCACGTGGTCTAACAACATAGTACCAGGAAGTCTGGCACTATTCATTTGGTTCTATTATTAACAGATAGTCAGGAAGTCTGGTACTATTCATTTGGTTCTATTATAAATAGATAGTAATAAATTGTAGAAGCATGTATAGCATACATAGTTTTTTGACTTTGATGTATAAGTTGTTCATGTAACCATCTTCAAATCTCTATTACACTTTGTCTTTAATGCTTTATGTAAAAGTACTAATATGTGTATCTCGATTTTGTATATGAAATTGTTTATCTGATTAACACGCATGAGGTATGTCAAATAAAAGAAGTAGAAAGGAATTTAAAGAGGCACCGTTTGCACATACATTTTGCCACAATAATTAGTTGTAAATAAACCAAAAAGAGAATCGAAGAATACTTTATATCTAGGGCTTTAAACGAACAAAACATTCAACGAACAGTTTGTAAATTGTTTGACGGGAGGTTCATTTATGTTCGTTTGTTTAGTTAATGAACGAACATGAACAAGAAATTCCGTTCGGTTAGTTAAATAAACGAACACGAACAAATGTCTCGTTCCTTCAATTGCGTTCGCGAAGGTTCGATAATCCGTTCGTGAGCATTCGTTCATGTTCGCTTGTTTATATTGTTGATTAAAACTTTTTAAGCATTTACTTATTATATCTAAACCTTTTATATTCTTTAATTTTTTTTATTTATCTCATCACTCGAACATATAAAACAGGAAACACTATCTCCACCTTGTTTATGCACCGTTCCACTTTTCTTCTCAGTATTCACATCAAAAAACACTATCAACCTTCGTTCAACGATTAAGGCTTCAAGGTATAGCGTTGCTCCCTCTCACTATCCACCTACAGCCATTGTCGTCTTCGTCAATTCTATCTGTGACCACGTTCCTTTCCTTAATGAACAAAGACGAACAAAAAACTCATTCGATAAGTGTTCATAAATTGTCCGTGAACGCATTATATCCTTAATGTTCGTTCGTTTGTTTCGTTTATAGCTCTAAGTGTACTTGTAATAAGTGCATGGATTCGAATATTGGACAACCTGAGGGGCTGAAACTGTAATAACTAAAAAACACGAAGGACCACCAGGAAGAAGAAAGAAATCCGGAAGCATAGACCTATATAAGGATGAAAATTGCATCAGTGGCAGACTTGCGCCTAGCCCTGTTCGCAGTAGTCTATATATTATTTTTTTTTTCTTTTTCTTTATTTTAGTTTACACAAATAATAATAATAATAATTGCAGCAGCAGCAAGGAGGGGGTGTGGATTCATCTTGTTGGATCGATCCGTGATCGCCGCCATTCTCCTTCCTATCATACCATTTCTTTCTTGTTCGATTTCGATTTCACTTTCGATATTCGACTATCGCTTTTTGGATCAATCGTCGATTCTAGGGTTTTTCGACCACTCCGCGTTCGGATCAGATAATTAGGGTTTTTGTGTGAGAGATTATGGATAAGAAGAAGGTCGCTGTTCCTCTCGTGTGTCACGGTCATTCTCGGCCTGTAGTGGATTTGTTCTACAGTCCGATTACTCCTGATGGATTTTTTCTCATTAGTGCCAGCAAAGGTCTGTTTTATTGTTCAGTTTAGGATCTGATTCGATAGTTTTTGCAATGCAATTTGGTGGAACAATCATGACTCTTGAATTGTAGCATTGTGTCAGCGTTTGGATTGATTAACTGTATCTGTGATATGTAGTTATGGGCCCTGCTGTACGTACACCCAATAGGATCTTTTGACAGTTGACACTCTATATGCATACGAGTCGTTTATGCTTTGTTGGGTGAGGTGTCTATTTACTGAGTCGTATAGTTTATGTAGAAAAAGGATATGCGAGTCGTAGATGCTTATGAGACTCGTATACGTGTCAAAGTGTCAAAAGATCCATCAGGGGCGGGGGCGTCACATTATCACGAGCCTTAGTTATTTATCCATGTGTTGCATCTCGTTGTTTTCGTGTGTGCATACGTAGCATTATTACAATTAGAATTGTTGAAATCCATTGATTGTGCTGTTGATAAAGAATCAGTTAAAGAAATAATACCATTTTAGTATGAAGTGTTACTTATTCTGTTGACTCTGGAAGTCCAGATTCCACTCCCATGCTTAGAAATGGTGAAACTGGAGACTGGATAGGAACCTTTGAGGGGCATAAAGGTGCGGTTTGGAGTTGTTGCTTAGATAAAAACGCTCTGCGTGCTGCATCAGCGTCTGCTGATTTCTCAGCGTATGTGGTGAATATTTACTTCATTATTATCGTTATTATAAAAGTTCTGCTAGTTCTATCTTGGATTGATTACATTGAAATGTAACTTACTTTCATTTTTACCATTCTATGCAAGTGACCTTCTATAGCATTTAAAAAGTTATCTGACATGGCATTGGCAGTGTACCATGTCGCTATTTTATTTGCCATAAAAGCATGTTATATACAATGGAAAAGAAACATTTTTTCTTGCATACAATGACTAAAAGGTGAAACTAAGTTACATGTCGGTGAAAAAAACACATTTGTCACAAATATTTTCTTTGCTGTGCCTGTCAAATTTTCAGGAAACTGTGGGATGCGTTAACTGGGGATGTGCTGCACTCGTTTGACCACAAACACATTGTTCGAGCATGTTCCTTTTCTGAGGTGGCCTCATCTTTTTCGATATGCAGTTAGTTATTGTGGTAAAAAGGACGGGTCGGGTGGGTTAAGTAACTGAATAAACTCGGACTGAACCTCAAAACATTTTTGTTTATGTTTTACAACAATGAGTTAAATATAATGAAATAAAATCTCTACACAAAACAGAAGGGTGTTGCAATTTTATTGATTCAAGACAACTAATAATCTTAACGAGTGATCTCATTCGTTCAAAAGTTTTGATTTTATGCTTTGACGTTAGAAAGAGTAAAGAACAGTTGATTAGGGATTCTATGTAAGACAGTGAAATAGCAATGAGAGCCTCAGGATTATAATCTGTCAAACGTGAAGCTTTTACCCGATAAAGATTTATACTCTATTTATGAGAATTTGGAATATTCTAAATGTATTTATTTAATACAGAAACAGTAAAACATATATAACTAGATGGTTCCTATTTTGTTCCCATTCAACTTTGATTCTCAACTGAAGATTTCTTTCCTTTTTCTTATTATTTATTGGCTATTGCTTTTATGCATATGAATGTTCACATTAAATAGGTAATCTACATATCTGATGAAAGTTATAATGTACACCTACGGATGCACTTGTTTACTTTTATAATTGTCTTTATGGTTAATGGATAGAAACAATTTGTATAATTTACAGGATACACATTTTCTGCTAACTGGTGGTTTTGAGAAAATACTTCGCATATTTGATTTAAATAGACCAGATGCACCTCCAAGAGAAATCGAGCATTCTCCAGGTTCTGTCAGGACTGCTGCATGGCTCCACAGTGACCAAACAATATTAAGTTCGTGCTCCGATTCCGGGGGAGTGAGGTATGTCACAACTCATAATCCGATTCTTATAATTTAATTATCAGATAATAATTCCATTAGAAATTTCATCGTTTTGTTTCATTGAACTTTCAACAATTCTTTTACCCATGTGGTTCTTGAATTTGTTAATTTCTATGGTGGTTTGTTGAAAATAACCATCACAATCCATTAGTTTAAAAATTGCCAAAACAGTATCAGTGCTTCACTTTTGTAACAATTACAATCCAACTCCATTAACCCAATCCAAACCACCGTTAAGTTTTTTGTGAAAAGTCTAAGTTAACCTTGTGTGAATAAAATAAAAAACTGTGGAAATATAATTTATCCAATAATTAAACAGTGCTTCACTTTTGTAACAATTACAATCCACCTCCATTAACCCAATCCAAACCACCGTTAAGTTTTTTGTGAAAAGTCTAAGTTAACCTTGTGTTAATAACATAAAATACTGTGGAAATATAATTTATCCAATAATTAAATGTTACTTAATATTATAAATATTGTAGAAAGTTAATTATATAAATACAAATCACGATTGAATTTCCATAATACAATTTTTTAACTTTCCGTGGTTTTTTATTTAATTAACACAAGGGTATTTTAGACTTTTCACAAACACCTTAATGGAGGTGGATTGTAATTGTTACAAAAGTGAAAGTACTGGTACCGTTTGTCAATTTTTAAACTAATGGAATTGGTTAGTTTCAACAAACCGCAGGGACGAAAAAACCGTAATTAACTCTTATTTTAATGTGATTATATTGTTATATTGACAGGCTATGGGATGTGAGAAGCGAGAAAATGGTCCGTACTCTTGAAACAAAATCATCTGTGACCAGTGCTGAAGTCAGCAAGGATGGTCGTTATATAACCACTGCAGACGGTTCTTCTGTCAAATTCTGGGATTCAAACCAGTAAGCTTTTAAACACGTATTATCATGGATGACTGTCTCTTCATGATTTTAATGCGTGTATACTAAAACAATTTCTTTCTATGTCATAGTTTTGGTTTGGTGAAAAGTTATGAAATGCCATGCAATGTGGAATCAGCGTCATTGGAACCAAAGTTTGGTGATAAGTTTATTGCTGGAGGGGAAGACATGTGGATTCGCCTATTTGATTTCAACACTGGCGAAGAAATTGGTATGCATTTTGACAGCTTTAACTACAACATATTCATATATCCAATAATGATTGAATATGATGCAGCAAGCCAATTTATTATTTATCTAGTAATCTTGTCATTTTCATCCGGCTCGTTAACTCCATCCATTTTTCTCCGTTAAGTCAGGGGTATTTATTCAGTATTTTTCACACATCTCCAGCGAGTTCAGTTCACATAAAGTGTAAAAGACCGATTTGTCCTTTGTTAACAAAAAGACGGAAATACCCCTGACTTAACAAAGAAAAATGGATGGAGTTAACGAGCCAAATGAAAATGACAAGATTTCAAACCTTTTGGGTCCGGATGCGGAAAAAAAACCTTTGGAGAAAGTTGCAAAACTGGCCAAACCTCAGCGACGAAAATGGCATTTTACTCTTATGTTTTTGACCCTTTGATAAGTAAACGGGTGCAAAAGGCACATCTGACATTGATGAGATGGAATTTGTGGATATTGTCGTAGGGTGCAACAAAGGTCACCATGGTCCGGTCCATTGTGTGAGGTTCTCGCCTGGAGGTGAATCATACGCATCTGGGTCAGAAGACGGAACCATAAGAATATGGCAAACAGGGCCTTCAAATCCAAAGGAGAAAGAAAGCTCTGTTCCAAATGGGCCGGGCAAGCCCATCACAGTTGATGAAATTGGCACAAAATTGGAGGATGTGAAAGTTGGCAGGGAGTGAGAAGGGTTGGTTGTTAACTAGAAACATACATACATATATTATATATGTTTGTTCTACCTTTGTGTGGCTAATATGTAAGTCTTAAATGCTGTCACTTTTTTCTTTAAAATAAATAGACGCTCTACTTGTGGATTCTGTTTGCTTGTTTAGTTCTTGTTTTGCAGTATGTTGATTAATGCGCTTTTTAGTAATTTATGTGACTATCACTAGTCGGATCAGTTTTAAAAACCAGATGTCGTTATAACATTGGCAACACATCTACATATGCATAGTTATATTTAAGATGCAACATATGTACAACAATGTATTTTCATTTGTTTTTCCCTTTTCATAAAACATAGTTACATTCATTAACTTTTTAATAAAGCTGAATATAGCATATACTATTATATCAAAATAAAAGATTATGAACTACAAAGTTTTTTTCAAAATCATTAAGTTTTGTGAATTGTGAAGGCATGTTGCCGTCCCAATCCCAGTGAAAGCCATATTCTAGTCTACAGTTCCTCTATAAAAGTCAAGATTGAAGCAAAATTGAACTCTTTCACTTGCAGTTTTGGCTCTTCGGCTAAATTAAATTGTGTCAATGCAGTTTGTGTGCGGAAATGGATGAGGATGACGCCGATCACTTGTTTGCGTCATGTCAGCTGGCTACGCTAATTTGGCAATTGGTTAGTGGTTGGTGTGGGATTCCTACGTTAATTTGGCAATTTGTTAGTGGTTGGTGTGGGATTCCGGATATATACGCTTTTTCAGTTAGGGATTTAGTCAATGTTCATAGGCATGTGAGTTTGGAGAAAGAAAAGCAAAAGTGGTCCAGGCGATTGTGTTCATTGGCATGTGGTGCATTTGGAAGGCTAGAAATGAGGTCGTTTTTGCTAGGAAGGAGTTGTGCCTTAACAAGATTAAGGAGGACATCAAATCGCTGAGGTTCCTTTGAATCAAAAATAGATCCACCTATAGGAATTTAGAATGGAAGAGATGGAGTAAATTCGATTTACATGTTTGGTTTGCTGTCTTTGTGGCGCTAGCGTTTTGCTAGGGTCGTTTTTAAGGGAAACTGGTCTGTAATAATCCCTAGTAGAGTCATTGGCTATTGGCAATCCCACTTTTGAAAATTCCCCATGTTAGTCCAACCTTTCACCTTTTTTTCTTCCACCGGTCCCCCATTAAAAAAACTTAACGGAGTTAAAAAAAATTTTCCAAATTACAAACAAATGTTTTAGGGCTTTGATCAGAACGACGATATGAGTCAATTGATGTAAAAGTTACCTCGAAATGGTGCTCTAAACAACTTGATGTTTGTTAATTGGAAGTTTAAACACTCGACTTGAAGCCCCGTTTTCGTCGTTTGGAGCACCATTTTGAGGTAAGTTTTACATCAATGGACTCGTATCATCGTTCTGAACAAAATCCCTAAAACACATGTTTGTAATTAAAAAAAAACTTATCGGATAAGTTTTCTTTAACGGGGGACCGGTGAAGAAAAAATAAGTGAAAGATTGGACTGACAGAAGGAATATTAAAAAATAAAACTGTCAATAACCAATGACATCTAACAGAGAACATGACAAACGAATTCCTTCTTTGATAAAAGTAGCCATTCTAAGAAACAAAATTTTCCAATAATACAATATGTACTCACCCTCTCTTCCCACCTTTCCTTCTCCTTTCACATTATGTTTACTAAAAGAAGAAAATAAATTGATTTAAGAGTTAATTACTATTTTTGTCTATGTGGTTTGTCAAAAATCACTCAGACCATTAGTTTAAAAATTGCGGTTTCAGTCCCTGTAGTTTCACTTTCGTAACCATTTCAGTCCACCTCGCAACCATTTCAGTCCCTGTACTTAAATAATAAATGGATTGAAGTGGTTACGAAAGTGAAACTACATTGACTGAAATAGTTATGAAAGTGAAACCACAGGGACTGAAATCGCAATTTTTAAAATAATGGACTGAAATAGTAATTTTTGACAAACCACAGGGACGAAAACAGTAATTAACTCTTGATTTAATATGTATTTAAATGTTTGTACTATATCTAATTAACTTTCTAAGTAATATTTAAATATTGGATAAATTATATTTGATTTTACGTGATATGTGGAAGATGATAGTTTTCTTCAACAAATGTCAAATTATATAATATATTAGTGTAAAAAGTGGGATCAAAAAGCACAAGAACAATTATAAGAATATATTTGTGTTGTTGGGGTTTGTGGAAAAACTAATAGATACTATTCAAACCGCAAATTTTGGCCGACTATATGCCACATGACAAAAGTCATTGAGAATTTTTTGCACTTATTGTCTATTCTCTTACTTATAAAATGTAACTAACAACCAACATATTTTTAAGATACTTCACATAAAATATACATACCGCATAGAAATATAATTCTCTTATGTAAACATGTACATAACAGAATTAAAAATTGAAAAAAGACAATTGTGATCAGGGCCGGACCTAGAGTGATAGAAGGGGTAACCTACGTTGCCCCTTGACGCTCCGACAGTAGTGTAAATTTTGGAAAAATTTAACGTTTTTCCGATTTCGTTACCCTTTTTCATTGAAACGTTACCCCTATGCGGATTTTCTAGATCCGCCATTGATTCTCATGATACTTATCGTATTTCATTGCACGCTATTGGAGTAATAAATTTCTAAGCTAGCAAAAAGTTTCCACATATTTAGGAGTTAGTCCAAAGCATATCCCCATTTTCAACTTTCTTTAAGGTAATAAAGCCACAAGTACGATATTGACTTGAAAGAGGGTTCATGTTTTTAGTTAGAAATACTTTGTTAAAAAATAAAATATGATCCAAAAGTGATTGGTTAATTGAAAGAGTGTTCATGTTTTTAGTTAGATATACTTTTTAAAAATAAAAAAAAATATACTCCAAAAGTGATTGCTTAAATATAACCCTCAAGATATCCATAGTTAACAAGATAGAGGTACAATGTGACTAATTTAATATTAAACTCACCTTCATCAACTATGAGTATCTCTCGGACCATCCATAATCATTTTCATCGAGAAAGCAAAATGTTAAAATAGGTAATCAATAAAGTTTAAAACACTAAACACAACAATATCAAGTTAACTACATATATACATATTAGCTTTCTCAGATGACAAACAATCATCATAACCGAAAAACAACCACCGTTAACCAAAACCCCAAAATTTCAAATACCAAAACAAACAGTATCAAGGTAATTTCTTACATGTAGATTACCTCTCTCATATGACAACACAGTCATATCCATCGAGTAATAGGGTAAACAAAGACCCAAACTTTCAAACACCACCGTCTTCGGAACTTGCGGAACAATGTTTAAACACTAAACAAAACAATATCAAGTTAACTGCATATATGCATATTAGCTATCTCATGTAACTAACTCACTCGCATAAATATAAGAGATCCATTGTGAATGCTCTGAGATGCAAGAACTTGCGGAGGGTATGAGGGTATCTATTGCTCGCGGAGTTTAATAATATAGAACAAACTTTAGCTAAATGCATCAAATTAAGAAAAATTTGTGAAGAATGACTACATTTAAAAAATATATTCCTATCTATAATCTATAATAGTATATAATACATTTGAGACGGACACTATAGTAGTTTAACACCAATTTTAAGATACTTGACGATGGCAATTTGATGTTACAAAATTTAAGAGTTTAACCAATTACAAGTGTTAATACACAAGGTAAAATCTTTTGAAACATTCAAATCATCAAATCTCATGGAATTTTTACATTTTTACTAATCCCAGAAAATAACATTGGAGGAAAGAAATAGTTATAAAACGGTTCCGTTCTTTCCGTAAAACATCCATTTTGCATTTTTGCTCATCCCACATTTGACATTTGATGAAATAGTTATAAAACGGTACCTTTCTTTTTGTAAAAGTTCATCCATTTTACATTTTTGCTCATCCCAAATTGGATGAGGAAGCAACTTTGGACGAAAGAAATGCCTATAAAACGGCTTCTAGTATCAACACAAATTCACACGTTTGAGTTTAGTTAAAACGAGTGTTGAACCCGCATAAAAATAGTTTTCATTTTGAGTTATTCTTTTTAATATATCTAAAGTTTTTCGAATGGCGTTTCAAAAACTTTACCTTGTCCCTTCGTAGTTTTTTTAATATGCATTTTCTTTTTCTTGAGGGTTTTGTTTGATACAAGTTATAAATACGTGTTTTTGGGTAGGGCTAAGCAAATCTCGGGTTAATCTGAAAAAGACAAAACTCGTACAGAATTAACTCGAGACCTGGATGTAATATAGAAGTTCGGTTAGTCCTCAGTTCCAGATTATCAAATGTGAGTTTTAATTCGGTCCTCGAATATGGACTGAGGAAAACCAAAACACCAAACACCAACCCAATTAAGAAAAACATAAATACATGTTACAACCAAATTAAATATTTAACCTACATGTTTTGACTGTTAAATATATAACAAATTTGAGTAAAATGGAAGCAGGCATATCATGATAAGTTCCAGAACGTAGATTTATACTTTGCAAAAGCATTTATTACATTATTAATATTGATGTTAGCAAGATTTATTAAACTATGAATTAGTTTCTTATTTTCAGTTACAAGTGAAATAAAACTTAGATGCTATCAAGTTAGATACTACAACAGTCTAAAAGTTTAAAAAAGTACAAATAAAGAACACCTGCAATAAGTTTAAGAAGGTTGAGGGAAAAGTGAAATATATATTTAAATAAATAGAACATGGATGCATAACACACAAACAAGTATACTTATATATCTTTTAATGTTTTCATATAAAAAGAAATATTGGATTTTAATAATACTAACTATTCACCGTTGGCCGTCAACAGTCTCAACTTCAAAAACTATCGCTACCAGTCCTAACTATTAACATATTGGCCTCCAATAAACCCTAAACTAACAGAACCCAAACGTCATTAGTCTCTGGTTGCCCAGAAAAAACATTTTTGGCCGGTAAACTCCATTTTGGCCGGAACACTAAACCTTTTTGTCCCAAATCTCTTTGTAACCTTATTACGGACCTTAAGGAACCTTTTTCTAGTAATAGCCCCAATTATTGAGTTCGCCGGAAAACTCAACATTTTCGTTCCAAATCTTTTTGTAACTTTAGATTGAACCTTTAGGAACCTTTTTTTTGTTGCTAAAAACGTTTTTCCGGCGACCGGAGATTAACGACGCTAAGGTTTTGTTAGCCAGGGTCCATTAAAGACCAATATGTTAATAGTTGAGACTGCTAGTAGTTATTTTTTAAGTTGATAATGTTGGCGACCAACGACGAATAACTGGGATTATTAAAATTCAATATTCTATATTAAAAATATCCACATCTATAGATCTTTTAACATAATTTTACTATTTATAAACTACAAAAAGTTAAAAACAAATAAAAAAAATACGTAAATAAATAGTAAACTACACAACAAGGAAGATGCAAAAGAATTATTGATGAAACAATTAAGAAGTTTTTGTTTAGTATTTTGGTCTTATGGATGATCGTTCAAGATTAAGGTTGAGATTTCATCGAATATTATACAATTTACAATAAAATGAGAGGTAAACGGGCAACGAGTTACGTTGTAACCATCTTTTTAATAACAAATCCGATCTTACCGAAAACAAAACTTTAGTTCCTCGACGCCAAGAAACTGTTGTGCACTACACTCTCTGTTTAGGAAACCAATAGCTTTGGAAGCAACGTAACCAAATGTATCAAAGGCAAATGAAATGAATGCATGTTGGTTCTCAGCATAAGCTTTTTCATGATTAGCAACTTTCTCGGATTCTGTCTTCAACATAGCCTGGCCAGTCACAAACCCGTTTTGTAACGCCTCGTTTTTCATACTTTCATTAATTAGGAAAGGTTGTTGTATTTCTATTTTTTTGGAAACTTGCGATCGTATTTTTTTTTCAATCTTATAATCCGAGACTTGAATCGTAATAAAAATTCACACTTAATCTACTGTTACTTGTTATACTTGCTTGCATACATACAATCGTTTGATACTTGTTATACATGCTTACATACAATCAATACTTATTTTTATGTGCAAAGGACTCACACAATCGAATTCGATATTCAATCTCACTTATATGTTTAAAACATGTGCAAAATGACAAATTAAACTAATCTAAGGACTAAAAGTGTCAAAAACCAAAGAATCTTCTAGAATACCTTGCCTCGCGCCCCGCGACCGACCTTGTGAAACCTTCTCGCGGCCCGCTAGACACCTCGCGGCCCGCGACCGAGTCTTCTTCACCCTCTCGCGGCCCGCGAGAGGGGCATAGTCCGGAGATGTTGGTTTCAAGCTCATGGATTGGTCAAGAGTGTGTTTTCTTCATTTATTACACCCAACTACCACCCTCCCAACTTTACCTATAAATACTCCACTCCATCTCCTCTCATTTCACACCTCAAATCATTGCTTCTCTTCTCTCTCAAAAGCTCTAAGAGCTCTCCTTCTCTAAAAGATCAAGGCTTCAAAAAGTGAGTTCTCACTCACCTCTCTCCTTTTGATTTTTCCTTCTTCTTCACACTTGAAACACCTTTGGGGATACTTCCATAAGTTTTCCATGGAAAACCAACTAGGAATATCACCCTACTTTAAGATCCCAAGTGTAAGAACTTTCTTGTTTTAATAGGGTTTTACCCACAAGTGTTGTATCCTTCTAAGCCTGTTCTCGAAACAAGACTTGAGTTAGTTGAGTGTGATCACTTGGAAGCCTTGGCTATCCTACCTGTCGATCCACCCACCTCACTTGATGTTTTCGTTTACTTTTGTCTTTTACTTTTACGTATTAACTTACTCATGACCATCCTTGTCGTCCTTGTGACGACTTGTGCATTGGTATCTATACAAGCGAGGTTCCAAAAGGAATGTTATCCTCCTACTCCATGCATGACTTCCATGAAATTACATGATGTTTATGATCTACTTATTACGTATGATATATAATATATGTATGTATATTTGCTAACCGAACTCTTGATGCTAATCAATTGATTGTCCGTCATGGTACTTGGTTACATCACCTACGTACTTAATCTCTCGTTACGATTCTAATGGGTATCCTAACCCATGAAAGCACATCAACTCGAATGGGTATTATAGTGTCAAAAACGAGTATTAAGTCTAGATGATTACTTTTTCGTATAAATTACTTTATTATATTTTATTCCTAATCCCTCGTTATCATTCGAATACTTACCAACCTACGTTTTCCTCTTGTAGGATAACTCGGCATTCATCCCATCCATCAACCACCTTCACGAGCTTGTCAAGTTTGAAGACTTAGCAAAACCGTGAGTACACTCGAACACCCTTTTTACACTTTACACTTTTGGGTGCAATGTGTTAGCCTATCAAAATACACGCAATCACACTTATACTTTTATGCAATCACACAAACAATCCATCATACATGCTATAGTTACTTGATACATGATTCGTATACTTGGAACATTCTTATGTGATACTATTCGTCATTAACTTTGGCTAAGGCCTCCACCTTAACATGTATAGCGCTATAGGAGTAACGCACCGCCCGTATTCTTAAGATCATGTTAAGTCTTATTTTATTTTTGCGGTACATGCGAGGGTTGACTTATAGATTGCATGCCATGTTTACATGAATCTTGTATGCTAGCTTTACATGTGGATTCATTTAAACCTTTTTGTACTTATGCTATATCAAACTTGTGTACTCGCCAATACTTGTTGTATTGAACTATACTTTTAACGTGTTGCAGGTTAAAGATGTTGATCATGATGAATCTTACTAGGGATGGCATAGATACACACCTAGAATGTTAAGTTTATGTTGCTATTGTTGTATTTGAAATTTTGTGATGTACTTGACAATCGTGTTATGAAATGAAATTTGGTTGATTTAAATATTGTCGCAAATAGTGTTGTGATGCAATGAGCAATCTATTTCGTCTCACTCTGATGTTTCCGCCATCGGTAGGGGGTGTGACACGTTTTCCCTAATGCCAACAAAGGGTGACATTCCAATAAAGTCCACATAGGCGTGTTTCCCACCTGAGAACATCCGCTAGGTGAATAGTGGACCTCCCTTCATGCGAGTCTGTCAAAAAAGTCACAGGAGTCTCTTCAAGATTAATTTTTTTTTGGTCATCCCACATCGACTATGAAGGAAAAATATGAGATTGGGTAATGCCTATACAAAGGAAGGTGAGGGTAAGGACCTGGAAATAGGAGAGGTCCAGTTTGTTTATAAAAATATAGCTTTCTTGTTTTAACCTTGTTCATAATAAAGCCAACAAACATTCATCTGAATGAACCATGGTTTAGGCCAACCTGGTTCGATTGCTCACTAGTATGAACCATCATAGTGAAGAAGTTCTCGTTCTCTTCATGAGTATCTCTATCCCATATCATATTGTAACACCCTAAAAATTTTCGTCTAACTATGCGACGACATGTGTCCCGAATCTCCAACTTATCCCGACTATGTGGAAAGAGAGGGACCTCATATTTTAAAATTGAAAATAAGTTGAGGGGCTAAATTTGCCATTAAGGCAAAATCCATGGTATGCTGAGGATCCTTACGGGTCGTATGGTTTTACCCTTGTGGTCCACACGGTATTCATAAATAACCTACGCATCTGAGGTCCCTAACAAACCATATCCTAAGCCCCTTACAATCTACAAGGGTGTAAAAATAAATTAAATTTGCTACCGGAGGTCCTTACAGACCGCAAGGCTTAGCCCTTACGGTCCGCAAAGAAGTTTCAAACTGTCAGCGCTAGAGGTGCTTACGGACCGGAAGGCACCACTCTTACGGTTCGTAAGGGGGTGCAAGTGACAGCCGGCCTGCCATGGCTGCCAAGCTGTCACCTAGCTCTGGTTTATGCCACTCTAAACCTCCATCCTCCATGTGTTGTGAGACTAATCAACTCCTAAAGGCCTTTGGCAACACTTGCCAGGATTTTGGAGCACTTTGATTCATATAAATAGTTGGTCATTGTGATCATTTTCACTCACACCATCACTCTCACTATAAAACACTCTCTTGGAACTTCTCTAAAGATTTAGAGTTGCTCCCAAATATTCTTTGGTGTTCCTCTATCCTAGTAAGTGTTTCCATAAGCTAATTTATTATCTAGTCAGTTATTAGGTTAAAAGTCAAAATAGTTGACTTTCTACTTTTGACTTTAGCTTCTGACCATTATGGTAAAGTCAAAGTATGAATTGGACTTTGCAATGTGATTATGAACATGTGGGAATTGAGCCTCTAAAGTTACATCCATTGATCATCACATTTGATAGGTGAATTGACGAGTCAATCATGCTACTTAAAAGTCAAACTATATACTAATTTTATATAAATTGCATAAATGAGTTTTTAGGCTTATAACTCATTTGTTTTAACACTTAAACAGAATATATAACTTATATAAACACATATTAGCATGCCCAACTCGTCCAATTCAGTTTAGAACCTCATTCCATGTCAAAATCAAGCAGTTTGACTTCTGTTTTGACTTTTGATTCTGACATGTTTGGTCAACGTTATAACCTATTCAAAACCGATATTATGACCATAATAATATAATGTATAACCCTCTGAAGTTATACATCTTGGTCATATCGTTTGGTAAGTCAAATGGTAAGTCTTGTGTATATATATTTAAAATGACAACTATGTCATTTTTCATCATAATAACTAAATAAAAGGGTTTAAGCTAAACTAATCAACATTATGATTTTCTAATAGAATGTATTATAAAAATATGTTTTGACACCTCGGACTTGCCATAGATCCGACCGACCTTCCAAACCTGCTTACACGCGCATAACTTGTTATACGAACCTAATTCGTATGAATTAGGCGTAACGGGTTAAAATACTTCAAAATCACTTCAAAACAAAACGTTTGGTTTAATTGACATTTATCCAAAGAGTCCTTGCACTCGGATAGGCATAAACCACAATTATACCGGTATACGCTTAATCCACTGAAACCAGACCTAGTCTTAAGTAACGGGTCATGTCTAAGGAACTAACCTATGACCTGTATACATTCTAACAGATAACTAATTCTGTTCATTCCGAACTATAGACACCCCCCAGATAATCAGACTTAGGTCAATAATACTTAGACTTGCGACTTTTGTTAAATTAAAACCGTTATCGGTTGGAAGCTAGCAAGAGGTAAATACTATTAACTTATTTTGTTTTTAAACTTGGGGTATGGCAAATATGTCAGTTGGAGCGGGTATTATATAAAAGAGCCATGTGATTGCTTATAAATATAAGAACTCGGTTTAGTCCGTATTACTTGATAACTAAAACAATTGGGGGTTAAGGGTACCGTGTCCGGGCGACCCGACTCATGAACTATTATGGCCATACTAAATAACGTGTTGGGATAGGAATACTGACTATAAGACGCGTTAATAAACTTTGGTGTGTACCTTAAT
The DNA here is from genome assembly GCA_947069175.1 of Scalesia atractyloides. Lineage (NCBI taxonomy): Eukaryota > Viridiplantae > Streptophyta > Magnoliopsida > Asterales > Asteraceae > Scalesia > Scalesia atractyloides. Next base: position 2,555,512 of record CAMTDV010000023.1, read on the forward strand.
CATTATAGCAATTAAAATGACCGGCACTGATTCTGGTTCCCGACTTGTCACACCCCGGATTTCCAACCCAAATCCATACACCGGTGGCCGCGGGTGGGGAGTATCGTGACGTCAGTTGATAACATCATTGTCAATTAAACACGGCACAACGGAAGTCTTGGAGTAAAATTACTATTACAAAACGAATGTTCGAAATACAAAAATAATATGCATGCTCGTAATAGAAGATCCACATATGGATCATAAGTTGTACATAGAAAGAATATAAAACAGACTTTGGGCAGATTTAGGATTTGCAAGATCCTCTATCACTACCGAGCACTTCCAGCCTATTTTCGTATTGTACCTGCAAGCTCAGTCATTAGAAAATACGTCTGCTTTCGCTGGTAAATACACCTAACTGACTCATTTTGAAAACATTTCAAAAATGTTTTAAGTGCGTATCAGCACAAAATCTTTTTATAACTTGGGAAAGTTGACCGTCCAACCTTGTTAACAGATTTACATGTTTGTCCATACATACAGAGCCCGATACGAAGAGCGAGACATGATTAACATACACACCACTTTGGACTCACGAAGGAGTCAATTACTCCCAACCTTGTGGGAATGCATTATTGAGCGTCTATCGGGTGTATGCCTACACCCGCGCTAAGGTCGTGGCCATTTCTATTGTAATGAGGCAAGGATGTCTAGGACACGATAGTTAACCCCTGATATTTAAGTTATCAAACAAAACTGATTAAAACAGAATATGCGGATTTACTAGCCACAATTCGGCATTCGAGTGATCCCATTTCCGACGAAGCGGTAATAATTTACCGTAACCCAAGCCCGTATAGGGGAAATAAGTCGAGAGTATTTACCTGAGCTACTCTTCTTTTAATTTTTATAACTCAGCCGTACACAAAAGTACTAAGTGCAGATAGCATTTACCGGCAAGTCCCTGGATTATGGCACAAACTAACCAATTAAATACTAACGGTCTTATTTAAGTCATAGACTTATTCCGACTAGCGTACTTGATCAAAACGTATGACGCTAGATTAAACGATGATTGGATAGAATGTAGTTTAATCCCAACAAGTACCTTGACTAGTATGATATGGATAAACTATAAACATTCTGGATTTTGAGACTTAAATGACAAGGTTAAACCCATTTTGGTTAACGTAAACTAGTTACATATACTTAAACCGTACGCATGTCAGCGATATCGGGTAACCGGATAAGTCATGGACAAGTTCTATATGCCCTTATATTTTAAATAAGTTAGAATATCATTAGGATATTAACTTATATGCCCGTTAAGGTTTTAAAACGAAATTATGCCCCATAAGGGCGTTTTGGTAATTATATACCGTATAAAAGAAACTTGAACACATTTTAAGTTTATAACCATAAGTATTCTGGAAAAATAGCTTCTAAAAACCTTCTAAAACACCTTTTTGGCATATTTAGCCCTCCGTAGCCAATACTTGGCATACCCGGGATTATGCCCGGACATTATCGAGCTCTCGGTTCGTTAAAAGGTCACTCAGAGGTATAAATTAACATGTTGACACTTTTAATCCCTCCATTATCCAACTTTCACATATTTACAAAATTTAACCCTCTCGTCCAACATTTGGCACGTATGAGAGTTAGGACTCTGCAAAAGATCACTCATAGGCTTATTATAAGCATGTTGACTCCGATGTCACTCAGAGGCTGGACATGTTGACATATCAGTCACTCATAGGCCAAGTTTTAAGGATGTTGACATATCAGTCACTCAAAGGTTAATGCTGTTATTTATGCATGTTGACATCGGACCGTCACTTAGAGGCTCAGTTTGAGCATGTTGACGCCTTTAATCCTTATTGGTCTTTAGTAGACTATATTTAAAATACAACACGTGTCACTATACTATTGGCCACGATTTTACAGGGCGTTACACGACTGTAGGACAAGTATTGTAAAGCTGGTGACATGATAAAATCCCAATAAATATTAAATGATTACCTACGGGTTTTCTCTATCTATAAAACTCGTTTTGAAAATTTATCTTTTAAATGGGTCGGTTAATTGTATTTACCAGCTAAAGATTACGTATTTTCAAAAGGTTGAACCACAGGTACCGAACCTTGATATTATGTGTCACACCCAACCGATGGTGGAATTATCGACGCGGACGTAATTAGATTACTCGAGACTTCATAACACTATTTATGACAATATTAAAATAATTCGATTTCATTGATACCAAAAGGACAATACATAGTTTCAAAAATGGAAATACAACAAGTTTCGAATGACATAACAACATGAATTGAAATACATAAATTTAAGTCTAGATGTGTATCTAATCCACCCTAAATAAGTTTCTTCATCGGCAACAACTAGTTTTCCTGCAACATGTATTAAAATAATGATCAACAAAAGATGTCAAGCATACAAGTTTATTTACATAGCATAATAGTGAAAATTTGCCTCATATCCAACATGGTAAATTGCATATTATGTTACAAACATACTAACATGTGATAACTATATGTCAATCTAAAGTTTAACGCAATTGTGATTACCATTGTCACCGAAATGACAAGGTGTAAAATAGTTTACTTAACAATACCACAAGAATACGAGCGGTGCTTTAATCCTATAGCGGTATAATTGTTAAGGGAGGCTAGCAAGGTTAATGAGCATGTAGACACAAGTATACATAGCATGCGATAACAAGAAGAATACAAGTTTTATGTTTATAACGTATAGAGTGTAATTATAACAAGTTTTAAATATGAATCGTGATTTGTATAATTGTACATGTTGCACCTAAAGTGTGTAAACGGAAAAATGGGTTCGAGCCTACTCACAATTATGCAGAGCTTTCCGATTATCCGTGAGTGACGAGTTGTTTGAGAATGGTGAATCGAGGGTATAAGGTCATTCGGGGTTTATGGAGTGGTTGAATTCGGAATGTAGAATTTAAATACAAAAAAGTATGTATGCACAAAGTAATTATCTAGTCTTAAAACACTCGTTTTTGACACTATAAATCCCGTATGGATTGATGTGATTTCATCGGTCAAGATACCCATTAGAATCATTAACGAGAGGTTCAAGACTTAGATAATATAACCTATTACCATGACAAGTAACCATGTTGATCATCGTCAAGGATTCGGTTATGTATATATATTTATCGTATAATTTATATAATAATTCTAAGCTAAGTCTCAAGGATATCATAGATTGTCATATAAGTCATGCATGGAGATAGAAGGATAATCATCCTTTAACCTCATTATAAAATTCACCAATACACAAATCATCACAAGGATGACTCGGATGGTCATGAATGAAAAGGAAATGTACAATAATTACTATAAATGTAAGCAACATTTTTTAATCTTACTTTGGACCTCAAATGTGATGACCTTAGTTTGCCAAGGCAAGCTTGTGAAAACCTTCATAGAGGTTATCCAAATAGAAAGAAAGAAGAAAAATATAAGAAAATAAGAAGAAAAGTGTGCTAAAACTCACTTAGAATGGTTGCAACTTTCTACCAAATCTTGGAAATTAGAGGGTAATCAAGAAGATTTGAGAGTGATTGACTGTTTGAAGTGTGTTTAGGAGTGTATGGAGGCTTGTATTTATAAGTGGGGATTATGGTTTGAGAGTTAATGAAGGTGATTGGAGGAGAAAGGAGGTGAAGAATGATGAAATATGATTGACTTAAAAAAATGTGGAAGATGATTGGAGAAAAAGATGTGGAAAATCTTTTAGTTTTGCTCATTTTTAGTCTATGTACTTTGTAACTAGGTTATGTGATGTCGTTTTCTTGTATTTTAACTTATTTTAGGTATCTAAAGTGTATTTTAAGTCTCGGTTTTTGTATATAAACGCATATTTAAATATTGATTGTGTATATAACACAAATATGAAATGTAACACGTATATGTATAAAATGAATTTCCATTATGATTAACGCCTCAAATTGTGAAAACGAGATGGAGTACGATTGTAAGGTTTCTAAAAACAGAATGCGAATACGAACTTTTTAAAAATAGGAATACGGAAATTCTAGGTGCTACATTAGGCTGGAAATCCGGGTCAGCTATGATAAAAGCTATGGAATTTGCATCTCTATAGCTTAGAGGCCTATAATGTCCAAAGCTTTTTTTATTTTAATCCCGCCTGTGGGCTTGTACTCGAACGCTTGTATAATCATTTTTATATATTCAAAATTTTATTGAATTAAATATATTTACTTAATACTTTCGCTGCATATAAATTGTAATTCTGTTATTCAATCGTCACGTTTAAACTTTACCTATCCGGGCCCACCGGAAATCGAGGTGCGACACATACTTTGAAAAATGATTTCATTGCGTCTTTTTTATATGAAAATGTATCTTGCGTTGAAAGGTTAAGAAAACATTGTTTGGAGTCTTGTTTATAAAAGGTGTGGACAATAAGAAAAAAAAAAGTTTAACCAATATTCTTTTTGTGTATCTTAACTCAATATAAACAGGTGTGGACAGTAAGAAAAAAAGTTTAACCAATATTCTTTTTGTGTGTCTTAACTCATGTCGCCTCAAGTTACTTTTTTTTGAGCCAAAATAAGCTTTTGGTTATTAATTGAAAAACAAACCTATCAAATGTTCATAACCGATTAACCAAAACCAAAATATTCGAAATCAATCATTCTGAAATATCTTAATAAAAAATTTTGGTTTTGCTTATTGTTATAGCTGAAAATTGAATCGAACATCCCGTGCACACCATAAAATCACTAACTTAAGTATTGTATTTATCGTCGCATCACACGAACACCTAACTAGTTACTCCTTAAAGCATTTTCTCATAAATATCTAGAGTAAAATATTTGTTGGACTAAATTTTTTCTTTTTCTTTAAAACTACAGAAAGTAATTAGTATACTATTTGGAAATAATAACATTTAATGATACCATTAACAAGGTTCAAGATTAACTATATATTTATAAATTTAAATTTTATTTATTTAATAATAAGAAAAATTATACAGTTCATCATCATCATCATCATCAACTTAAAATTTAAACTAACAATGAAATACAATTAGTAAAATAAAAAAATAAACTTAAGAGAAATTTATTACTTGTATCATCAAATTAAATACTTTTCTTTAGTTGACATGCTTGACCTTTATAAGTCCATTTTAAAATTTAATTCAACTTAGAATTCAAAATAGAACCAACCTCTATTTCTTTCCAATCCAGTCTTTAACATTGCGTAACTCGTGTAGTAGATAGCTAAGGCTATTTGATATGGGTGATGAGCCTCTCTGGAGGACGACCCGTCACGTCAGCGTCGCGTAGGATGAGTGTGAGGACGATCCTAAAGGGGAGGACCTAGGAAATGGAGGATGAGGCTATATATATATGTATATATATATAGGGGAAGGTTCATTTGAGAAGAAATTTAACGTGAGAAAAAAAAGAAGAAAGGGCATAAAAAACATTAAATAGTTTATAACTTCTCTCATTAATTATGTTATCTCTCATTAATAAAAAAACATTATATCCTATACATTTCAAAATTTATCCTATACATATCTTATACTTATCGAAATTTACCCTACACACATGTAAATTGATCCTATACATTTCAAAATTTATCCTACATATGTCGAAAATTGTCCTTCATCATAAATTATTTTATCTTGAAAAAGTATATTAAAAAATGAGTTACAAATTTAATTAATTAGTTAACTAATGACAATTATACATTTACCTATATGCCCTTTTTTCATAATATTAAATAAACACATTAAATGAGTTAAATAAAAATTTCTATTGGTTTAAAAGTTATTCTTTTTATTCTTACAAATTTTTTCTTCTTATTTGAACTCACCAATATATATATATAGAGAGAGAGAGATGCGTGTAGAGTAGAAGAGAGACAGGACCGTCCCCCGACGCCGCCGGACCACCGAAAATGGTGTTAGGGGACGTCGCCGGACCAGGCTGGGCCAGGACCGGACCTACTAGCCTAATCAAACTAGTTTTTCTTATAAATTATTATAATTGCAGGGTTGTAGGATAAGCTAGGGTAGGCGGCACGTAGAGTATCCCAACCCACCAGCGCGAAACGGGTAATTTCATTTCATTTCAATAAAAACCCTTTGCCTTAAATAGTTTCTTCCGACTTTCAGTTTTCTGTCTCTTTTTTGAATCCATTCACCATTTTTTTTCAACGTTCGTTTCTTCACTCTGATGCTACTTTTTTCATATCTCTTTTGTTAATTCATCATTAACTGCATGTTAGTAGTTGCTCACAGTTTCATAATTCTATATGATATCACGCTACATGTGTGCATTTGAATGATTTTCAATTGAATATCAAATAAGTTTAAACTGATTGCGTTGTAATCAATTATCTATTGTATCTTAATGATTTCAGTGATGGAGCATATGAAGTCTCCATTCAGAGGAATTGTAAATGATGTTAGAGGAAGATTATTGTGCTATAAACGCGATTGGATTGCCGGTGTTACCTCTGGATTTGGGTAAACTATTTCACTCTACTCATCTAAATACATACATGAATAGCTGAATACGCATATGAATGTTTCGCATATTTCCGTTTGGTAGTATATTCGTGCGAAATGTTAGTTATCGTTGAATCGTTGTTGATTAATGTAATTAAGTTATGTTTGTAGGATACTGGCTCCAACTACTTACATCTTTTTTGCTTCTGCACTACCTGTGATTGCATTTGGGGAGTGTTGGTTCAGGTCCCTTTGATTAACACACACAAACACACACTATGCTTGATATGTAGGAACGAATGAAAGGAATTGCAAAGCTACTGTGTATTTGATTAAAACAAAAGGGTACATTAAAAATCTCAATACTAATCCTATTTATATAAAATACAAAACACATGTGTAGAAAGAATATTCCAAATAAAGCTTCTTTTGTTCCGCATACGACTTCACTAACTTATTCCCATTAACCCGGTCAAACTTGACCACTTCTGATTTATTTGTAGCATCTTCTAAAACATGGGTAAATCCTTTTAAAACGTGCAACCTATTATTGACCCGATAATGTCACGACACGTGACTCGTAAACGAACCCGATTAATCCAACAGGGGAGCAACTTAGCAGAGATACAGGTGTTATAATTGATGATTGATTTAGAATTAGTTATGTATTTGTAAGTTAATTTTATCGTTCGGTTTGTAGATGGAAGCTTGAGCACTTTGAAACATTAGCTTCTACTGCAATATGTGGTCTTATACACTCCATACTTGGAGGACAACCTCTTCTCATATTGGGAGTTGCGGAACCGACTGTTATTATGTACACTTACTTGTATAACTTTGCTAAAGGGAAGCATGATTTGGGCCGAGAAATGTTCTTGGCTTGGGCTGGATGGTAATTTCTCTGACCTTTGTGTGAAATAAGTAAATAATTATTCTAAATCCATTCATCTAGTAGTAGTGACATTTTGACATGCTTTTTGCAGGTTTGCACTTGGACAGCTTTGTTGTTGTTTCTTCTGGCGATTTTCAACGCGTGTGTTATCATCAATAGATTTACAAGAATTGCAGGGGAAACTTTCGGGATGTTAATTGCTGCTCTTTTCATACAAGAGGCCATCAAGGTAATCAAAATCACCCATGGAGGAAAAGTTTTCTAAACCAGTAGTTTATTACTGTTGTTTTAAGTTTTAAGTTTATTACTGTGTTGTGATTATGTTGCTTAGGGACTAGTTAGCGAGTTCAACGTACCTAAAAATGAGGACCCGAATAAAGTGAAGTATCAGTTTCAATGGCTTTACACTAATGGTCTACTGGCGATCGTATTCTCATTTGGCCACTGCACTAAAAAGCAGGAAAGCAAGATCATGGTGGTGTGGAACAGGTGGATGGATTAGATCATTAGATTTTAGATTGATTTCACCATTTTTATAAGTTTTATCTTAACACGCAACTATTATCGTGTTCTATATAGGGCGGCTACGAAATTTCATAGCAGACTATGGGGTACCGTTGATGGTTGTCGTGTGGACCGCACTCTCATACAGTGTACCAAGCAAAATCCCTTCAGGAGTTCCAAGAAGGCTCTTTAGTCCACTTTTATGGGAATCTGAATCCACACATCACTGGACCGTAATCAGGGTACAAATTTGTAATTTTTTTTTCGAGTAATGATAGTATACTCATAACTAAGATCGAACTACAGGATATGGGTAGGGTTTCTCCTGCATACATAATGGCAGCCATCATCCCGGCTCTTATGATATCGGGGCTTTATTTCTTTGATCATAGCGTCGCTTCACAACTGGCTCAGCAAAAAGAGTTCAACCTCAAGAATCCTTCAGCGTATCATTACGACATTCTTTTACTTGGATTCATGGTAAGAGCGATATTTTTGTTCCATTAATCCGTGCTGGATGCTAATTGTTGCTCTTTTCAGACGTTACTCTGCGGATTATTAGGACTACCTCCTTCAAATGGTGTTTTGCCTCAGTCACCCATGCACACTAAGAGCCTTGCTGTTCTTAAAAAACAGGCGAGTGACAAAAAAGAAAATCAAAGAAACCGAAGTGTTTTAAGGTTTATTTGTTCTAACTAGTGTTTTTAATTATTGTGCTACCAGTTTATTAGAAAGAAACTGGTAGAGAGTGCTAAGGAAAGTATAAAAATGAAAGCTAGCAGTTCTGAGATCTACAACAAGATGCAAACTGTGTTCATAGAACTCGACAGCTTACCGATAGTAAATCTTCATTCTATTAAACAAAATTTATAATATATGACATATCACCTTACCTGATTTTCAGATTCTTTTACTTTTATTAACTGGTGTGTTCAAATTGCAGACAACTACAGTTGTAAATGAACTAAAGGACTTGCAGGAAGCAGTCATGAAAGTAGAAAACGGAATAGAAAAAACTAACGGTATGTTCGATCCTGAAAAACACATTGATGCCCATTTACCTGTGAGAGTTAACGAGCAGCAGGATAGTAATTTACTGCAGTCAGTTCTTTTAGCAGCCTCTATTTGTGCTATGCCCGTTATAAAGTTAATACCAACCTCGGTTTTATGGGGCTATTTCGCCTACATGGCAATCGACAGCCTCCCCGGAAACCAATTTTGGGAAAGGATCTTGCTTCTTTTTGTCCCGTTTAGCAGGAGATATAAATGTGTCTCTCAACTATCTAATTCTAAATCTTTATTATAAGCTTCTATGTACATCTGTATTCCGTATATTCATGTTTTCTTGTGAAAAAAATATGGCAGGGTTCTGGAGAAGGTTCATGCATCTTTTATTGAGTCCGTGCCATTTAGAAGCATCGTGGTATTCACGATATTCCAAGCTGTCTATTTTATGGTGTGTTACGGTATGACGTGGATTCCGATTGCTGGAATTCTGTTCCCTGTGCCATTTTTTCTTCTGATTAGCATAAGACAACGTATTCTACCAAAAGTGTTCCAATTGCACCATTTGAGGGAACTTGATGCTGCTAAGTACGAAGAAATCGTCGGCAGCCCGACTCGTGCTCCCAGCCGTAATCTCAGGGTAAGTTTCTACAATGTTACATTCAAAGGTATCAGTTTTGACCCGTTTACCTGAAAATAGATAGCTTTGGGTTTCGTTTCATCTCCGGCGGGCCAAACACTTAATTTTTAGAGTAAAATATCACTTTCGTCCCTTGGGTTTGGCCACTAATTGTCCAAAGCTTTGTTTTTTCGCATCTGGATCCAAAAGGTTTGAAATCTTGCCATTTTCATCCGGCTCGTTAACTCCATCCATTTTTCTTCGTTTTGTCAGGGGTATTTCCGTCTTTTTTTGCTAACTTAAAGGGCAACTCGGTCTTTTTTAATTTATATAAAAAGATCGAATACCCTTGAAAAGGACCGAATTGTCCTTTAAGTTAACAAAAAAGATGGAAATACTCCTGGATTAAGAAAGAAAAATGTATGGAGCTGACGAACCTGATGAAAATGGCAAGATTTCAAACCTTTTAGATCTAGATGCGGAAAAACAAACCTTTAGACGCAAGTCGCAAAACTAGCCAAACCTCAGGAACAAAAATGGCAGTTTACTCTAATTTCTAATACATAGTTAAAAAAACTTTAACATATTAAAAAACGAACTTAAATGTGCTGGGAATATGGCACCGCTGTTGGTAACTTGTACCTGCATAAGAAAACTATCCGTTTAACCCAAACCCGTTTTACTCGTTACTTAGCGTAACCAACCAACCAATTTTGGCACCAGTTAACAGTTAGTTTTGGACCATCGCTAACTGCATAAAGAAACTGTTTTAGGAAATGGATAATGCTGGTGGTGGGAGTAATGAAGGTGACGTGTCAATATGTGATGCTGAAATACTAGATGAATTGACTACAAGTAGAGGGGAGTTTAAGGTTCGAAGTCTTAGCATCAAAGATGATAGACGTACACAGGTAACAGCTACTATTAATTTGAAAAAAAAAAAAAAACTCCGGTCACACAATCACTGTTGAATTTTGTTTGACTTTTTTGCTTTCTTTTTTAACTCTTTAATTTTTATTTACTTTTAATCCTTTTGTTTATTTATGCATTTAACCTCAATAGTTTTCATCTTTTACACTTTTAACCCTATAGTTTTCATCTTTTACATAATTGTTACAAACAGTTTCTATTTTTAACCCTAACACTTTTCCACTTTCAATTTTGGTCCCTATACTTTATATCTTTTACAAATTTATTGTTTTACAATTCGTTCTAAATTTTTTGAGCTAACATGCTGCAACGCACGCATGTGGTTCAAAGTTTTTACGTCTATTTTTTCGGTTTAACAGCTCTGTCGAAACTCATGGGTCCTAAGCTGACTTAGATATTTTCTCTATGTTTTACTTTTTCGGTCTTTTTTTTTGCGATTTAACACGCTGTAATGTGTGTGCGTGATTCATCATTTTTACGTTTACTTTTTGTTCGGTTTAATGGTCTCGCCACAAAGCGCGGGTCCTAAATACCGGTTTTTATTATTTTTTTAACTATACAATAAATTTCTAGATCTTAAGGTGATGGGTGTAATTTTTTCTTGTAATGTTTTTGCAGCCAATTTACGATGGTGACTCAATCCAGCCCGAGTGATAGACACAGCTGAACAGTTGGTTTGAAGGCCCAATATAAATATAAACATTGTGAATAAAGAACCTACTGGGCTTTTTAAACCTGAATTTTTCTTTTTTGGGCCTCAAGGCCCAAGGGTCGAAATTACCAAATTTAATGCAAAGCACGTTCATTTCTAATTGGGTAGAATTTCAGCAAATCAGCAATATTGAACCTTTGATTGATATGAAATGTTTTGAATCGTTAGTGGCAAAATAGCCTGGAAATCAAATTGCTTTTCATTACAATTAGAGTTGATTATGGTTTTTGTATTTGTGTTTTGGCGAACATCATAGTCTTAAATCTTAATCCTTGACTTTTTATTCCCATCGATTATATTTAGTTTTTATCAGTGCGGATTTTGAACTTTTAAATAGGTCCTGGAAGTTATAAAGAAAAATAAAGGAGGGGGGTCGGACTCAATATGACTAACAAGCCCCTCCCTTGGTTTTGTCATTTCAAACCATGAGACACATTTAGCTTTTAAACCGAAGGTATAACAGATCTTATGTAAAAACTTTTACGCATAAAATACGAAAACTGATCCCCCCTCCCCCCTACAAAAAAAAATCAGCAACCCTGTTGAGTCACCAAAATGCAACCATCATCTATCACCGCCGACTCTAAGACTACCGGGTATGGGGACGTCCCCTGCCCGTCCGCCTCCGGTGCCGACCACCTTAGGCCCGTCATCGTCCCCATCGTTCACCTGCAGCAGCTCTCGACGAACCCCCCCCCCCCAAACTCACACACACATATATATACATATATATTGAGGCCCATCGCCCACACCCTAGGGCCATCCCCTTTAGGCTCACCCTCACACCCGCTAACGTGAATGCCTACGTGGCGGGTCATCCTTTGAAGACCACCCTCCTCCACACCCAATAACCTAAAGCCACCACATGAACTCCAATAGCACTTCTTTTTTGAAACAATCACCCCGCAATAGGTATTAATTTACTTTTCATACACAACTAGGAATTTGCTCGCCGCGCGTTACCGCAACGCGGGGAGAGGGGAATGTGCAATAAAACACGAAGCGTAAAACACAACGGGTATGACAAAATGAGCTACGTACAATTTGTAAAACACAATGCGTAAAAATAAATTACAAAAAAATGTAAAACACAATAGTAACACACCATAAATATCATAAGTATCTACACAAAGCACCTGCTAAAAATTTAGGCATTATCTGAAAATTTAGGGGTTAAACTTGGTAGGTGGCTTAGGCATTATGTGAAAGTTTAAAGGGACTAAAATTAGCATTTTTAAAAGTGGGAGGAGAGTTGGTGGTCAAATAAGATTAGATATATAATGCACAACAACGTGAAAATTATTGTAACAAATATTATTTAATTAGTTGCATGCATCATTTAATAGTAGACAAATTATGTAAAATTATGAAAAGATGAGGGTTTCTTATGTAAAAGTCACCGACTAATTGACAGGTTAACTAATTGACCCTATAAATACATAAAATACAATTTAACTAAAAAAAACATCCAAAAATACATTACCCCATTATAAAAAATATCCCAAAAATTAATTCATTATATAAAAAATAATTCAAAAATTCACTATCAACTTCATCCTCGTCAAATTCATTCGTATATATTTTCTGTTATCAATTTAATGTTGGTGCATGTTCATAAAATATAATAAGCAATTAGCACAACACAACTAAATAATTTTGTATACAACAATTAGCAAATATTTTGTTTGCAAATATTATGTGCACATGAAAACGTGAATGAACAAACCCACGTGAATGATCGAACAAATCTGGATAGGAACGTGAATTATTGAACAAACCTGAATGATTTTGTATTTATTAAGATAAAATTTGAATGTTCGATCGATGTGGGCGTTAGGTTAAACTAAGAAGGTAAATCTTCACTTTTTTGGACCATAAAACTCTAAATTTTAACCTTGGGCCGGTACCAGTTTACCGGTTTAAACCAGTATAACCCAATTTACCGGCGGTACAACTTCTTTGTCGTTTCCTCTCTTTACCGGTATGATTCGTGTCGGCCAAGCTTTTGGCATCTGGTTTAACCGGTTCAATCGGGCGGTATAAAATGGTTTTTAAAACGTTGTGTCAACAGTAGTGGATCCAGAAAATCTTCGTAGGGGTAATTTTTTTTATAGAAAATGGGTAACCAAATCAAAAAAATATCAAATTTTTCAAAAATTTACATTACCGTCAGAGCGTTAAGGGGTAGCGGAGGCTACCCCTACCAATAAGGTAGGTCCGCCCCTGTGTGTCAAACTATTTCACATACATAACATTTTCAATATGTAAATGTTAATAACTAGAGGTTACATAAATGCTAATTACTGTTCCAAAAAAGTAAAAGCATAAATGCTAATTGAACTTAATTTTAGTTTGTAGTGGAATTTTTAATATCTATTTTCTCCACATTGTTTTTATCCTATTTTAGATTAGCCTTTTTGCTTTATGGTTTGTCTTTTCAAAACTAGTCTTTAACGATGAATATAACCTTTACTTGTCCACTTCATTTAAATGTTCATCATCAAACTTATCCTATACCAAGGGCTTAGCAAACAAATAAAATTGGTAACCAATGTCTCATGGGACCGAAATTAAGTGATAAACACATAATTTATACTCAAGTGGTGACATCTTTCTATTTTTTCTATTTTTGACATTTGAAATCGAACACTCGTTACAGATAGATCCACGACTAGTTCGTGCATCGAACGTACTCTCTCCGTCAAGTATGACATTTCCTTTCCTTTTAAAATCATTTTCTTCTACTATTCAATCCATTTCATAATCTATGACTTTTAAAATGTATTCATATATTTTTTTATTCCAATGTAAGAAGTTACACCATATGAACATAGGTAGTGTGGTCAAGACTAAAATTTCGGTTTAATTTCATGGATCTTACTCAAAAAATTTGTAAGAACCAATGTTAGTAAAAATAATTTTGAAAAAATTATAGCAACCTGCTATGATACTAATTGCTAGAAGCAACGGATTTAACTCAAAATATTTCGGTTTAATTCCATGGATCTCACTAAAAAAGTTTCAACGTATTTCTTGTTCGAAATCAGACTCTTGATCAAACACAAAAACACGGTATTTGAACGAACTTGTTCGATTTTTTTCTAAATTTTTAACAATAAAAGTACACCAATTACATAGTCCTAACTATCTATTTATAATAGACTCATTCTAGTCTTAACGCAACCCAAACTCTATTTAGTTAGTAAAATAACCAATTAGATAAACCTATCTAATTTAAAAATAACTAAGATATGACTTAAAATTCTAGGGTTTTTAGTATGCAATAGAGAGTCTTAAATGTGTGCAGAAGTCTTGCTTAAATAATGTGGAAATGCAACTTGGAAAATTCTTCATATAATTAATGGCGGATTAAGCCATGTTTTGTGGGTTCACATAAATCCATTTGGTTTGGAGAAAAATGAAAAGAATTAGCAAGAACCTTGAAGGATTTGTGAAAACTTAGTGAGAATCTAACAAAACGAACCCATAAAAAAATTTCTGTATCCGTCACTACGTACACTCCAAGGTCGATTTCATAACACCTGCACAGTTTGGCATTGGATGTCTTAACAACATCTGTGTTTTAGAACGTTTTGAGTTTTTAAGACCTTGTTCCAAACCATTTGACAGAAATAGAACATTTTAGAAAGCACCAAAGTTATCACTTTATTACAAAATATATTCAAACATTTCGGATAGATTAGACATGCAAGGAATTTCGTCAATAATGCATTAATGCTAACCTTAATACAAAGTGGTGATTGATATAAATACTATTATATATATTGCTTTGTAATTTTTAACAAATTTTTAAAATATAATATTTATTATATAAATACATATTTAATATTTTAAACAAAATATTATAAATAATAGGCTCGCAAACTAACTAGAGCTCGATAAGTGAAGTTCGGGCTCAGGCTCATTTAATTAACGAACCTTATTTTTAGACTCGAGTTTGGGGCTCAATCTTGTTTAAGCTCAGCTCAATTCAAGATTTTAGCGAACCGATCCCGAATAGCTTACGAGCAACTTGTCTCGTTTGCACCCTTGATCTTGTTATTTTTAAAAAGTTAAGACCATTTAATCATTTTAAAATACAATTGAATAATTTATTGTTAGCATATTAATATATTAAGAAAAAACAAAATTAAGAACGTCACCAATTATGTCGTGGATTAGTGAATGTGTTGCTTATATACATCATATTCTTGTTTGAATTCTTTTGTTATGATCTTCAAAACGAAAAAGAAATCTGCAATAGAATAATGTTGAACAATATGAATCGTTATTTTTTGGGTAACTTTGTAGAATAGTAACCGAATTTTAAAAGTATTTCAATTAGCTCACTCAAGTTTTAAAAGTGTTTCAATTAGGTTACTCAACATTCACTTTCATCAAAATTAAGAGTATTTTCATCCATTTCATTGGTAACCATGGTGATACGGATCTTTGTTTTTTTTTTCCCTTTTATTTAATGCTAATGTCGAGTGATGACGTGAAATTTTAACTTTGTATAATAGTAACCGAGTTTTTAAACTTTTAATGTAATTAAAGTGTGTTTTTTTTCTTTAACAAATATAATTTCGTATTTTAAAATAATCTAACCCTAGCATCTTATGCTCTATTTTTTTTCTGGACACATGGAAAAAAGGACATGACTCGATTTGAATGTTAAGTTATCTAATTGGGTTAAAAACGATACAAATGACCTAATTAGAACACTTTTAAAACTTGGTTACTATTATGTGATTTTTTCTCTTTTTTTAAATAAAAGTTTTTGAAACTAAGAGATAATGATAAAAGTTTTTGAAACTAAGAGCATAATGAGGACACCATTTATTAAACTAAGAGCCTAGCTAGTATATAAGAACATCATGTTCTAGTTCGAATGTGTTGAAATATACGGCAAACCTTCCAACTAAATGCAGTATATTCTTATGTATATTTGTTGAAGTAAACTTATCATATTTCTGTAACATTTTTCCAAAGTTTATTTAAAACCAATGTTTTAAAATCCAGTTTTTATACCGTAGTGGATTTGGTTCAGAAATGGTTTAATCGGGTGTATCAGACGGTTTAACCGGACGACTCAACCGGTGCAACGGCCGGTTTGAACCGGTTATTAAAACATTGTTTAAAACTATAGAAAGTCATTAAATTAAGGATCAACAAACCAAGCGTAAAACTATTCTGTTCATTTTTGTATTTCAAGGCCCATGGCATTATAGCCTTAGTGGTATTTTGAAGGTGACATAAGGCTTAGGGAGTCATAAACCATTAGGTCCTGAGTTCGATTCTGACAATGGGGTTTTTCCCAGATTTATTGAGTTTCCTTTTGAATTGATGTATGACATTATAGCCTAATGGAGATCGATATGATCGGGTGGTTCCGCTGGTGGCACGATGATACTACAGCGGTCCGTTAGTAATCCAAAATTGCCGTTCAAAAAAATATTTGTTTATTCCAAGAATTCTTTTAACCATACAGCCCAAGCAAGACTTAATTAGGTTTGTCACTTGTCGGGGTGGGTTAGCTAATTTAATAAACCAAACATGTAACAAACTGAAAATTAATAAACCAAACACGTAACAAACTGAAAACCACAAATGTGACATGAAACTTAGAGTCTAAATAAAAAAATAAGTAAATATAATTAACCCATGACATATTGGTCTATACGTATCGTGTCCCCCTTATAAATGTAAGGCTGTAGATTAAAATCCTTGCAAGTGCAAGAAAAAACAAGATGAAGGTGGAATAATTAAGATATTGAAAAATTTACCGTTCAAAAATAAAAAAAATAAATATAATTAGTTTCATGAAAGCTGAGGGACTATTTATATAATTAAGTTCCAATAAAAAATATATATATATATTTAACAAATAAAATAAATAATAACAACC
This sequence comes from Scalesia atractyloides, assembly GCA_947069175.1. Taxonomy (NCBI): domain Eukaryota; kingdom Viridiplantae; phylum Streptophyta; class Magnoliopsida; order Asterales; family Asteraceae; genus Scalesia; species Scalesia atractyloides. The sequence continues at coordinate 2,572,598 of CAMTDV010000023.1, forward strand.
TTCAGTTCCTCAACTCTATTGTGTGTTTCTTCAATGTTTTTAATTCTGTTTTCTGAATCATCAGTTATGCACTTCAGTTTATATATGATTCTAGACAAATATGAATTTATAGTAAATTAAATAAGTTTAAACTGATGGCGTTGTGTTTATATTGTATATAAATACTTTCAGTGATGGAGCATATGAGGTCTCCATTTAGAGGAGTTGCACATGATGTTAGAGGAAGATTATTGTGCTATAAACGCCGATTGGATTGCCGGTATTACCTCTGGATTTGGGTAACTTATTCCTTCATTCCACTCGTTTACTGTATGCAACACGTACGCACTGCGTATAAGTATCTTAACTGGTTGACGATTTTTAAATAATGGAAGTTATGTTTGCAGGATATTGGCTCCGACTACATACATCTTTTTCGCTTCTGCACTGCCTGTGATTGCATTCAGGGAGCAACTTAGCAGAGATACAGGTGTTGTAATTGATGATAAATTTAATATGTTAAGTTAAAAGATATAGTTATGTGTTTGTAAGTTAATTTCTTCATTTGGTTTGTAGATGGAAGCTTGAGCACTGTTGAAACATTGGCTTCTACCGCAATATGTGGTCTTATACACTCCATACTTGGTGGACAACCTCTTCTCATATTGGGAGTTGCGGAACCGACTGTTATTATGTACACTTACTTGTATAACTTTGCTAAAGGGAAGCATGATTTGGGCCGAGAAATGTTCTTGGCTTGGGCTGGATGGTAATTTCTCTGACCTTGGTCTGAAATAAAAAAAAACAAGTGATTATGCTAGTTTCACTTTCTTAAGAGCAATCGACATTTTGACATAAATCTTGCAGGGTATGCACTAGGACAGCCGTGTTTTTGTTTCTTCTAGCAATTTTCAATGCGTGTGTTATCATCAATAGATTTACAAGAATTGCAGGTGAAACTTTTGGGATGTTAATTGCTGTTCTATTTATACAAGAGGCTATCAAGGTAACCAAAATCACTCATGGAGGAAAAAAGTTATAAAACTAATAGTTTATTATCCTCGTTCTAAGCGTCATTAGACTTTGGGCTGTGACGTTGTTGCTTAGGGACTAGTGAGCGAGTTCAAAGTTCCTAAAAATGAGGACCCAAATGAAGTGAAGTATCAATTTCAATGGATTTACACTAATGGTCTGTTAGCGATTGTATTCTCGTTTGGTCTTTTATACACTGCGTTAAAAAGCAGGAAAGCGAGATCATGGTGGTGCGGAACAGGTGGACAGATTAGATCTTAAATAGATATTACCATCTTTATCAAGTTTATCATAACATATAACTACTACAATGTTCAATATAGGGCGACTCAGAAGTTTCATAGCAGACTATGGGGTTCCATTGATGGTTGTCGTGTGGACGGCACTCTCGTTCAGTGTACCAAGCAAAATCCCTTCTGGAGTTCCAAGAAGACTCTTTACTCCACTTTTATGGGAATCTGAATCCACATACCACTGGACTGTAATCAAGGTACAAATTTGTAAATTTTCTTTTGAGATAATAATGGTAAAAATTACTTAAAATCATATTTTTGACTCTCTTAAGTTCTACTACAGGATATGGGTAGGGTTTCTCCTACTTACATAATGGCAGCCATCATCCCGGCACTTATGATATCCGGGCTCTATTTCTTTGATCATAGCGTTGCGTCCCAATTGGCTCAACAAAAAGAGTTCAATCTCAAGAATCCTGCAGCCTATCATTATGACATTCTTTTGCTTGGATTCATGGTAATAGTGATTTTTTTGTTGCATTAATCTGCACTCGATGTTAATTGTCGCTCTTTTCAGACGTTGCTCTGCGGCTTATTAGGACTACCTCCTTCAAATGGTGTCTTGCCTCAGTCACCCATGCACACTAAAAGCCTTGCTGTTCTTAAAAAAACAGGCAAGTTGTCAAAAAAAAAAAACCAAATTTCTGATCACTTGATTAACATTCATCTGTTCTAATTAATGATGTTGATCGTGCTACCAGTTTATTAGAAAGAAACTAGTAGAGAGTGCCAAGGAAAGTATAAAGTTGAAAGCTAGCATTTCCGAGATCTACAACAAGATGCAAACCGTGTTCATAGAAATTGACAGATCACCAGTTGTAAATCTTCATCTTACTAACCATAACAAACATTATTTCATATCATATATCCTGGTTTCAAATTCTTTTAACTTTTTCAGACAACTTCAGTAGTCAAAGAACTAAAAGACTTGCAGGAAGCAGTCATGAAAGTAGAAGACGGAAAAGAAAACACAAATGGTAAGTTTGATCCGGAAGAACACATTGATGCCAATTTACCCGTTAGAGTTAACGAGCAACGAGTCAGCAATCTACTGCAGTCAATTCTTTTAGCAGCATGTCTTTGCGCTATGCCCGTTATAAAGTTAATACCAACCTCAGTTTTATGGGGCTATTTCGCCTACATGGCAATCGACAGCCTCCCGGGAAACCAATTTTGGGAAAGGGTCATGCTTCTTTTTGTTCCCTATGGAAGAAGATTTAAGTGAGTTTTCAACCATCTCAATCTTTATTCAAAGTTTTTTTTTGTAGTTTCAACATATTCATGTTTTTAAATATGGCAGGGTTCTTGAGAAGGTTCATGCGTCTTTTATCGAGTCTGTTCCATTTAGAATCATGGTTATATTCACAGTATTTCAAGTCGTCTATTTCCTGGTGTGTTAGGGTATGACGTGATTCCAGTGGCGGGAATTCTATTCCCTGTGCTGTTTTTTCTTCTCATTAGCATAAGACAACATATTCTACCAAAATTGTTCCAACTGGGCCATTTGAGGGAACTTGATGCAGCCGAGTATGAAGAAATCGCAGGCGGTCCAACACGTGCTCCCAGCTTCAGCCTCAGGGTAAGTTTCCACAATCCACAATCAAGAGGTGTCAATTTTGACCCGTTTGATTAAAAAATTGTTTTGGATTGAGTTATTTCTCCGACGTGTGTACATTTTTAAAAAGAAAACACATCAGATGGTTCAAACGGGTCAAAACTTTCGTTTCTTGGTTCTTGATATGAAAAAAATCAGTTCTCACACAGATATTTTAATGATGGCAATTTTTATAATCTTATAAACACATTAACAAACTAAAAGACTGTATTGGGGGATATTAATTAGTGCCCGTATTAAAAACTATCCGTTTAAACCAAGCCCGTTTTACTCGTTGTTTAGCTCATTCAACCAACCACCTCTTAAAAGTTAGTTTTGTACAATCACTAACTCCATCAAGAACCGTTTCAGGAAATGGATAGTGGTGATGGTGGGAGCAATGAAGGTGACGTGTCAATTTGTGACGCTGAAATACTAGATGAACTGACCACAAGTAGAGGGGAGCTCAAGGTTCGAAATCTTAGCTTCAAAGAAGATAGACGCACTCAGGTAACAGTAATTTTTACAACGTATTCAATGATGCTAGATTTTAAGGCGACGGTGTATTCATTTATGTTTTTTGCAGCAAATTTACCATGGTGACTATATCCAGCCTGAGTGAAAGGCACAATGAAACATTGCAACTAAAGACCTGAAGCTTTCTAGTTTTGGGGTCGAAAGGACAAATGCGAAGCACGCTCATGTATAACTGGGCATAATGTTAGGGGTGTGGATTGCTCAATGTGAAATATATCGAATAGTTATGTGTAGAATAACATATGGATTGTTCAGTAGTTGAGTAAATAGTTGTTTTTCTTATAGTCGTCAAACGTCTGTTTTATGACGAAATTAGCAAGTGTATAATCTTGAAAATGGGCTATAATGGAGTCATTTTTTGTTCAAAACTTGGCAAATTTTTGTGCAGCATAGATATTATTCCATATGCTTCTAATGTAGTTCGTAAACTGGCGGAAAAGGATTCGCCTTATGAACTTCACACCAGTCCTTATGGGATCAAAGTCTTGGCTTTCAACTATAGCCTTGATTATACCTCTCGATTTGCTAATGGCGACTTCGATTTAGTTTCATCACAAAGTCATCATGAGGTTTTCAGGATATAATAAAACCAAACCTGATGTAATGCATTTTAGGTCCATTTGTGACACGTATGATAAGTTAGAGGAGAGAAAATAGAGAGAGGGTAGAAATATTTTTGGCTAAGTGCATTTATTTGTAGAGAGAGAGAATAAAGTTTGTGAGATGTTGTGACAGATTTTTTTTTTTTTAAATTCTGATCTTGCATTGGAGATGGTTTATTTAACTTGATACCGAACAACAAAAACACCATACATCTCTCGCGACATAATAAATCAAGAAAGAAGATGGGCCAAAACATGTAAGATTCATGTCATAAAGATTATGAGGCGATACATAATATTGGAAATGAATTCAGGCATTCTACCATTAATAAAGGTTCTGTAGTGAAGTTGAACTGGCCTAATTTCCAAGCAACATAGATATCATTTTGTATGCTTTTGATGCAATACTTGACTAATGAAATTCACACCACCATTTATGAGATCAAAGTGCTGGCCTTTTAACTTTTTTTTTTAAAGTAAACTTCTCCGATGCAAACATGAAAAAGGCCAACAAACAACACATTTCTGACTCAAAATTGGCAAAAGACACACAAATTACAACTTATATAACATATATTTACACCAATTCTCTCATCTAATGAAATTATAGAAAACTATAGGCATGATTATTATATCCTCGGTTGCTACGTGCTATTGACTAGTTTCATTTATTCTCGTTAGAAAACCACAAAATTGTTAACTTTATCTGTTTTGTTTCCTGTCAACAAAATTGCGGTTGAATCTAAATAATATTTTTTAGATTCATTTCTTCATAAAAAGTGTTCATTTGAAAATGAACCAAATTCTCTATACCTATAATTAAAAGCCTGATAACCAGTGTTATGTTGTTGTATGATAGCTAGCTATTAGTCATCAAAGTTTTTTTTCCTTTTAATAAGTTCTGTTATTTTATTTTTTACCCTTCAACATTTAGTATTGACACTTACAACTCTTAAACTTTCTAAAAGTTTTATAATTATTTTTTACGTGCTTTAAAAATGAGCAGGTTCAGATATAATATGTTCTTTTTTTATATTTTCAGTTAATCTACATTTTGGAATAAACTTTGTTTTGCAACAAGTCGTATTAAATATAATATATTTTCATTAGACTTTATAAATTCGACTTACTTTACGTTTCAGCACCACTGCAACGCATGGTACCATTTTTAACTTCAAAAAATATAATTTTTTTTCTTATTTTTTTGTATGTGTCGGTATAGGTTCAGGTTGGTGTTCAACGTAAATTTCTTTCACAAATAAGTAGGACCATATAATACATTTTCGTGCTTATTTTTATGTAGTTAACGTAACTTTTGTTTTGAAATTTATTCACGTGATGTGACCTGAGAGGCCCAGATATTATAATTTTGGTTTTATTACTCAAAATCGCGTGTCACCACGTGGACATCCTTATCCAAACCACTCCCCATCACTATATCTCCGTTACCTCCGTCTCCATCCCCGCATCACCCTTTTGTTTTCTTCCTTTCAAAGTTTTAACGTCATCCATGGCAACGTCACTCTCCACTTGTTTCCATCCCATCACCATCCTCTCTACACCATCATCATCATCATCGAATACTCGAATTAGACGGTTAAAACCACCGGCCGCATCTTCCTCCGCCAAGTGGTGGGCCCCGCTTTTCGGCGTCTCATCAGATCCAGATTACATTCACAATCCAGAAACCGAATCGGTAAGCGGAAAATCAGATCTGGATAGATCCAGATGGCGATTTGCTCCGGGATGCTTTACGGAGGAAAAGGCGAAAGAAATGCGGATGAAGACTATTGAAATGGCTAATTTCCATGACCTTATGTACCATTCTGCTATTGCTTCTCGCCTTGCTTCCGATGTCTCTGGCCGCTGATGCCGTACAACAATTTGTCGACTTTAAATTATTTAGTGAGTGAACATGTTAGATTTTAAGTTTGCTTTCAGTGTAGCTTTGGATAATTTGTTTTCATTGGGAATTTTTTTTGAAACCGGATAGATTAGAAAGGCGTGTTGATAGCAATCGGTTCGGTAACGGCTATAAAATTAAAACTCTAAATAAGACGGATTAGATCTAACGGTCTCTTGTGATACAGAAACACCACACAAGAAAACGATTATGGCAAACCAAACGAGAATCAAGATACAGATACACCACTTGATTCTTGATTCTAATCTAGACTCCAAGAATACTATTCAAGTTATCACACTTGAACTAGCATGGAAATATTAATTCAACTCAAAATCCATTGAGAAAAATTAACCAATAAAACTTTCATTCATAAAACTCACTGCCCTTTTTGTTCCTCTGGTTCTTCTTTTTAAACTAACAATTACAAGAGTTCCCTAAAAACTAATAACTACCCGCTAACTCCACTAACCTAAATAAAACATAAAAACTAACTTTGAAAGTCAAATAAATTAAACTAAATTTAGAATAAAAATTGCATGTAAATTAAAATTGGAAGTGCAACTTGCTTGCTAGACTACGTAGGTTGAATGGAAGCCTGCTTCAAGTAGGACCCGGACCCGGTACCATCCGAACACAATGAACGTTGGCTCGGGAGATGGCTATCACGTGTAGTCACTCTCAGATCAAATTATTTTCGTGATTCTACCGAATAATTTAATCGGATACAACTCTGATTTTTGGAGAATGAACAACGGTGTGCATTTTTGTGTAGAAATTCGTATGAATCAATCTGACAAAAAAAAACCTTCTGAATTTTGGAAATAACTGCCACTTAGGAGTTATTGGTGGTTATTAGCGGTTGGATTTCAAATTTCGACAACAGCTTGACCCCGGCCAGGGGCTCTGCCCCTTAGACCCCGTCAGGGGCTGCCGCAGGGCCGCTGCCCTCGGACCCAAAGGGGCGCCCTCTTGGAATTATAACAACTTTCGATGTACATCATAGATCTCTTTGGTCACCAAGTTAATCCCGATTACATTAAAATTAAAATTTGAAACTGATCGATTTCACGATTCCTCGTAGATAGCTACACTATTGTTTGGATATATATATAGATGCTGATGGTTGATGTCAGATCCATGTTTTGAATTGAATCACTATATGTTATCATAACAAAACAAATATCATATCGACTCCTTTTTTTAATCCTTTATTTGATTTATCAAAGTCATCGGACTATTATAGGCCAATTTGAAATTGGGAAAATTACCAAAATATTGACTGAAATGTAGTCTTCGTGTGGGTTAAGTTTTAGCCGGCATTTAAAAGCTGGGACATGTATGTTTTTTTTTAATAAAACAAAATATACATTTTAACGGGATTAATGTAAACTTTTCTCTCTGAAGTATGGCTGAAGAAAACATTAAAAATATACGACACAATATATTCAAAATAAAAATTATTTTTAAAACAAACTACTTAATGTAGTTCTAAATGAAAGAACATAAACAAGTTTGATATGGATGGTGTAAAAACTACAAATCATATCATATATATGTAAAATAAATTAGATTATATATCTCATCAGGGTTAGAAATCATATAGTTAGTTTTTTTTTTCTCAAAACCGGTAGTGAAACCAGTTCCCTGTATGGTCGGGTTAAAAGTAAAAACCAGATATTGCAATAGTAGTTAGGTTATGATTATGAAAATGGTTTTAAAGATATTGCAATAGTAGTTAGGTTATGAATTATGAAAATGGTTTTAAAGAGAGAGTGATTGGTTTTTTTGGTTCCAGATCCTAGTTATTTTCGAGTTTTGATCGGTTCAGATCAGGCATAACCAGGATGGAATCTGTTTCAAATCATAGGGTATGAAATCGATAAATGTTGGAAATTTGGTGAATGGATATTTAATATATTTATAATTTAATGAAATTATAAATATTAATTAGAATCTTCATGTGGTGAATAAAAGAGAAACTCTTGAGTAAAGCTACTCATGACATTTAATTAGTTTTATTAGAGTTTTTAAGTCTCTAATTAAGTGACTAATAAGTGAAACCTTTCACTAATCCTTAACTCTTATACAATTAGTAGGCTATGTGCTTATTTTTGTGAATATAAGAATATGGTATTGCTTGATACATAAAGAATACTAGGAGGATGAACACTTAAAGACCAACTAGAGAGATGAGTACTCTCTATTTGTTTTCTACCATCATCACATCCTTATTTGTTCCATAAGTTCAAACACTACAATTACCCGGTGTAACCTCGGGCACGTGAGCCATCTTCGGCAGTACATACTGCTTCAGCTGTTGTACCCTGGGAAACAGTCGCGTCGTCTTTAGTAGAGGCACGAAATCTGTTTTAAGGGAAGCGTGTTGAACACGTGCGTCAACCAAAATCATCAACGTTTTAGTGTGCTCTTTGTTGCGGTCTAGGATGCTATCAAGTGCGGGTGAAAAACGCACCAGAGATGCGGCTTGAATCAAGACTGGTATATATAATTATATTTTATATTATGTTTATTTAGTTATTGCAACCAATATTGTACTATGATATATCCTATGAATAACGAAAGTCTCGTTATTATATATTTTATAATTATATTTTATAAAAAGTGAACCTAATTTTTACAATAAATAATAAATAATAGAAAGAAGTAGGATGAGGTATGGAACCAAATACAGAGGAACCAGCTTTTTAGATTACTATCCAGTTTTTTAAAGATGTCCGGTTTCGAGTACGGTTGAGTACCCTTTTTCAGCTCTAGTCACATTTGAATTTTTATGGGCCTTTAGAGAACTAGTAGAAATAAATGGGCCAGTTATGGGCCCAAGAGAACTAGTGGAAATAAACGTCCCACGTCGAATGGACAGACCGAACTCCGATAAGCAACGTAACGTTCTTCCAAACCGATCTTAACGACTACTCATCAGTCTTACTTATTAATTAATTAATTATTATTTAAAAAAATATCGTATAAACAACGGTTATAAAACGGCTATCGTGTCACAACTCCCTCCATTTCTCACCCCATTCAAATGCGACTCTCCTCTCAAACCTTCACCCGTTTCTCTCCCCCCATCATACCCGAATATGACATCCGGTCGAACTCGTTAATGTGGTTCCGAAAGGGTCTTCGGATCCACGACAACCCGGCCCTGGAGTACGCTGCCAAAGACTCCACCCATGTCTACCCGCTTTTTGTCATTGACCCGCATTACATGAAGCCCGACCCCACTGCATTCTCCCCCGGTTCGAACCTTGCAGGGCTGAACCGGATCCGGTTCTTGCTTGAGAGTCTAGTTGATCTGGATTCTAATTTGAAGAAGTTGGGCTCACGGTTGTTGGTGTTGCATGGGGAACCTGCAGAGGTTTTGATTCGTTGTTTTAAGGAGGTAATATTGTGTAATTGTTTCTTGATTTAAGATTGTTGTTGGGTTTTTTTTATTGTATTTTAGGTGTAATTTAACTTTTTAGAGTGATGTATAGTTGTATTATTTAGAAGACCAATTAATTTGTTAGTGCAATTTAGATTATAATTGTGAATTAGGATGAACTGCAAAATGATATTTTGACTTTGAGTGTTGGCATTCATATATGGGGAAATAGCGAAAATAGCCATTGACCGACAAAAATTTCGAAATAGTCGTCTGAGGCGTCAGAGTGGAGACAGCTGTAGCGTCCACGTCTCAGCCTTTTCCTTTTTTTCCACCACGACTTTTAAAAGGGTATAACTTTTTCATATGATAATATATATTTTTTTGAATCCCACTAAATTAAAGATGATAAAATTCTCTTTAATTTGGTGTAATTAAAAAATAACACTATTGTATGAAAAAAGTTTTGCCCGTTTAAAAATCGTGGTGGAAAAGGAAAAGGTTGAGACGTCTGAGTGACGCTACAGCTCAGACGCCTCACATGGCTATTTTCGAAATGTTTTTCGGTCAATGGCTGTTTTCGCTATTTTCCCTTGATATTTCCTTTTATTTATTTATTTTTATCATGTAGTTTGTTTTAGTTAGTGACCTCTTAGCACATTATTTTACTTGCAGTGGGACATAAAAAGACTATGCTTTGAGTATGATACCGACCCATATTATCAAGCTTTAGATGCTAAAGTACAGGTACATGATCTCCAATTTGTGAACTATCGATGTTTAACTTTTTAGTTAATCACCTTTACATAAATGTGCTTTCATAGTTTCATGTCAATAAGACGATTAAAAGGTATTATTTTACATACAGAGCTATTCTTTAGAGAGTGGCATAGAGATATTCTCTCCAGTGAGTCATACACTGTTTAATCCTGCAGAGATTATCCAAAAGGTACTTGTTTGGACACATGAACATCCAATGTTTTGGGTCTTACTAAAACTGATTATCTGCGTATTGCTTTGCTAAAACAGCCTAATTCACTCACAAACGTTATTTCTGATTACTGAATAGCTTTCCCTTTCCAATACTTTCTGTTATAATTTATGAGCAGAATGGAGGAACGCCGCCAACCAATTGCCTATCGTTTTCAAAAGTTGCTGGCGAGCCTCATTGGTTATCATCCTCGCTCTCCACAACTCCTTCTGTGATTCCTCCTGTTGGTGATGTCAGAAATTGTGAAATTTCAGATGTTCCAACTGTTAAACAACTTGGTTATGACGACATCTAGAGGTGTGTGTGCGTGACTACTTTAGTATTTTTAGCCTTCGGGGTAATGTATGTGGAGGTCACCAAGTATTCAACTTTCTTCATTATGGTCACCCATGTATTGAAAGTAGTATACAATCATGAATCAACCAAGTATGTATCTGGTTTCATTCATATCAAGTCCGGAAAAAAATATATGCTTAAATCTTAATGACTGATGCACTTAATATCTTTTTTTTTTCTGAAATGTCTCCAAATGCCGTTGGATCTATTAGGTATTATCACCTATAGGATATTTAGTGCCCAATTTTTCTAATGATATTTTTGTCACTAAGCAAGTTTTTTTCTCCGGATGGTATACAGAAAACCAAATATATACAGCAGGTATATATAGTAGCCTTGATGAAATAAGTTGAATACTTGGGTAACGTTCACGTACATATTGCTTTGTTTATAAGTGGTCCATACTCTGGTCACAAACCATATATCCGCCACTACTCACTAGTTACACGATGAATCATGTTGCAGAACGGACCACCTGTATTTAACGGTGGTGAATCTGAAGCATTGAGGAGGCTTAGAGAATCAACTAAGGATAAGGTTAATTTTTTGGTTCAACTGATATTTTTTTTTCTTTTAGATCCTTTTGTTCTGTTTGTGCCTTTTTTATCTTGACTCTTGATTAATACATGATTTCAGGAATGGGTAGCGAAATTCGAGAAACCAAATACCGATCCTTCTGCATTTATAAAGCCTTCAACAACAATGTTATCGCCATACTTAAAAGTAGGTTATTTACATAATTGCTTTTGTTATTACCTTTATAAGCTTCTAATCTTATTTGTTTGTATCTGTATAGAAGTTTGGTTGCTTATCTTCGAGATACTTCTACCAGTGCATCAAAGAGATTGAAAAAGAGTTCAAAAACCATACTACACTGCCAGTTTCCCTTCGTGGGCAGGTTAGTTTTCTTTTTTCTTTCTTAATTTGTATATAAATGTTGCATATTGTTATGGTAATAATAGTGGGTCAAATTGTAATTGTTGAATAGTAGAAGGGTTAGTTTGTTAATGATGGGTGTACTTAAACAAAGTTATCAAATGAAACAGGTATCGATAGGCCTGTACACGAACCGAATGAACACGAACAGAGGCATGTTTGTGTTCGTTCATTTAACTTTAACCGAACACAAACATGAACATATAATCGAACAAATTTTTGTGTTCGTGTTCGTTCATTAAGAAAATGGGCATGTTCGTGTTTGTTTATGTTCGTTCGTTTAAAACCTAAGCGAACAGTTCACGAACACAAACAAACTTAAACGAAATAACTTAACAAATATAAAACAACAGAAATGAACATAAATGACCAAACATAAACGGACATAAAGTAGCTTTTTTTATATAAACAATTGATTAATTACGATAAGTTCTATTGGAAATCACATTTTTAATACTAGAAAGTCCAATTATCAATTAGTTATATGTATACAAGTACTTAGAAACCCTCTTTTATGTTTATATTCGTATAAATACAACTCCATATGCATTTGTTAAAATATAAATGAACATAAACGAACAAATATACAAACATAAATGAGTGAACAACACGTGTGTTCATGTCCGTTCATTTAATTAAACGAACAAATAAATCTGTTCACGAACAGTTCATGAACGTTCGGTTTGTTTACAGGCCTATATCGATTGATTTGCGTAAACCTTCTTCCCTCTAAAATCGATCTTGACACATATTTAGTGGGTTAATATGTGCTTCCGGTTTTTAGAGTTGTTTTGGAGGGATTTCTTCTACACTGTTGGTTTTGGCACTCCTAATTTCGATCGCATGAGGGGTAATAAAATTTGCAGACAGGTAATCCCTTGTGCTTTAACCTACAATGCGAAAAAACACAAATGAACAACTTTTTTTGTAGATACCTTGGAACAACGATGACGAACTGCTGGCGGCGTGGAGGGATTCTCGGACAGGGTTTCCTTGGATCGCTGCCATCATGGTCCAGGTTCATTCTTGTATCACAAGCTCTTAAATCATGATCAGTTTATACCTTTTACGACTGTTTAGATCCAGTAGTTTCCAGCTGAAATCTATCCATGTTATTGTAGCTTCGAAAATGGGATTGGATTCACCATTTGGCTCGCCATTCTGTTGCTTGTTTTCTAACTCGTGGAGATCTCGTAAGTGGATATATTAATCTCAGAATCTAAAATTATTGTAAATGAAGAATAAACGTACAACGTATTGCTTCTCAGTTCATTCACTGGGAAAAAGGGCGCGATGTATTTGAGAGACTTCTTGTGGATTCAGATTGGGCGATCAACAATGGGAACTGGTTATGGCTATCTTGCTCGGCGTTTTTCTACCAGGTGATTTACTCATTTACTCTGCTGCTTACTTGATCAAACATTTATTAAAAAAGCGACAGATTTCATCGACGTGCTAATGTTTTTTGGTCAGTATCATCGTATGTATTCCCCGATCACATTTGGAAAGAAATATGATCCTAGTGGCGCGTACATCAGACACTTTCTTCCTGTTCTAAAAGGTTGGTCTCTCTTCTTCTCGGTAGTTTAGTGTCACTCGATTATAAAATACACATAATTTTGTGTATTAGATATGCCGAAGGAGTATATCTACGAGCCATGGACAGCGCCTTTAAGCGTTCAAACAAAAGCAAAATGTATTATTGGAAAAGACTATCCAAAACCAGGTGAGTCTAGGAATTGATTATTTTTATAAATTCTAATCTGTATTAATGCATAATTTATTTATTGTGGTTTTAGTAATTTCTCATGAAATTGCAAGCAAAGAATGCAAGAGGAAGATGGCTGAGGCGTATGACTTGAACAAGAAACAAAATGGTATGGTGAGCGACGAAGATCTACAAAACTTAAGAATTCGGGTGGAAGAGCAAAGCCAAGTGACCGTTTCCAGACGACTCAAACAGAAGTTGATTTGATGAGTCATGGGTCGTGTTGGTTAGATCATTTTGGCTAGAATGCACCCAATTGGCATGATGAACAAGTTTGGATAGTATATGTGGTCAAGTTACATTTGTTTTATAAAGTTTGTTGTTGTACTACTTAGTTTGTTAAAACTTAGAAATAGATATGAGCAACTTGTGATTTATGAATTAATGAAACGTTTTGATATTTGATAGATATTGGTGGTATATGTTTTTGTATACGATGAATGCGTTAAATTAAGCTACAATTAATGACTACCATTTGTAAAATAAGATTATATTGGTCGTAATTGTTTTTTTAAAACCCGGGTTCCAGTCCGGTACATAACCGGGTACGGGTATGAACGGGTTTTGAATTTTCGGGTGTTGCCAATACCCGGGTCGGGTTCGGGTATACCTTGTGTGTCTGGGTTCGGGTTTTCTATACCCGGGTATTAGAATACCCTATTTCCAGGTTAGGGGATGAAAAAAAACCTAGGCGGGTATTAAAATAACCCGGACGGGTATTCCTAAAACCCGTGTATGGGTATTGTAAAAACCCGGGTATACAGTGGGTCTAAAATACCCGGGTTCGATTCGGGTTCTCAGCTAGAATACTGATCCTGGTCAATAACCATAGGGTAAGGTCGGGTTCGGGTTGTCAATATCCGGTTTTTACAAAACCTGGGTCCGGGTATTTTTCAGGTCCGAGTTTTTTGTGCACATCTGAACAAGTGTTTTCAAGTACCTAAACTTTACAAAAAGGACCTGTTTGTTGGTTTTTTGCAACCCTAAAGATTTAACCATGCATCAAGAAAGGACTTGTGTATGAAATATGAATCCAACAAATGTCCATTGGCCTTATAACTTATTTGACATTTTCCCTTAAAAATACACTTTTAGTAACTACAACCCATTTTGTAAAGCTAGCCTTTTTTTATGTAACATGCTATGTAAATGTCCCAAACTAACCATTTTATACATTAGAAGTAAGCAGGTCGAAATGGTTACCAGTAGGTTTGATATAACAAAGTTTCATAATACCTTGGGTTTCATATAAAAAGAAAACCAAATCTGAAATTATTTAAGTACATGTATGGCCACATGAGCCAAGAGCTAAAAGGCATGTTGATGTTTTTGCACAGTCGGAAGTGGTACCTTCAGATGTTCATATCATCATTAATTGCATCAGCTTCCACCTTTATGTGCTAGACGGAATAAGAATCCGGTGACATTACGAGGTAAAGTAGTATATTCTGTAGCAGCCGAGGATTTGTGTTTTGTTTTCATTTGCTCCGTCTTACTCCGTAGACATTCTTGGCCCCTATTTTGGAGCATATATTCTCTCCTTCTCATCTTTTTTGATTGTGCGAGTGTTGCCATCATGGTCTCCATAACCATTAAGTTTAGGCCCTTTCACTCATCAGCTCAAATGTGGCTGCTAAAGAAAATCAAACACAAATCTACTCTAAACTAAAGTTATAAGTTAAAGTATGTATTTATACTAGTTAGAACACCAACTGTCTTCAAACACTAACAACTATATATTTATTATTCAAACATGTTTGTCAAATCGCTTGAAAATAATAATTGGAATTTTGAAGTTATGATTGAGTCAATAAAACTCATATTTAGCAACTCTATATTATGTTTCATGGGTGAAGAATTTTGGTCAAGTTTATAAAATCCGACCCTGTCTATAACCAATTTGTCCCCAAGGAACGTTCTGGTGGTTAGATGGTGTACTTCACAACTAAAAGTTTAAAACTATTGGGGTGCAGGTTATGGTTTTTTATCTTAAAAAAACAAACTAGGAATTGATGTATAAAAAAAGTAAAAAACAACCTATAACCAATGTTAAGGTAAAACATGAATTTAGGTGGAAAGGTTTATTAGTTACTATCATAGAAGTTGCAAGATGACACGTGCATCAAAAGCACTTATTAGCAAAATTTATTTATTATTCCTTGAAGAAGACATTGACACACCACGTATTCAAGTTGCATGTGGCATCGTATTCATGCCTTTTGCCGGTTTCATCCTACGAACCAAAATGCCAAAAGCTTTGGCATTTTTCGTTGTTCTAAACCCGACAATCAACATCCTAAATGAATCAACTTTAGTTATAGAATTAGGGGAGGTTCATTTAAGAAGAAAATTTAAGGTAAGAAAAAAAAAAGAAATGACATAATGGTAAAACATTAAATAGTTTATAACTCATCTCATTAATTGTGTTATCTCTAATTAATAAAGCAAAAACATTTTATACTACACATTTCAAAATTTATCCTACATATGTCTTACATTACTAGAATTTACCCTAAACACATGTAAATTTACCCTACACATTTCAAAATTTATCCTACACATACTAAAATTTATCCTACAAATGTCGAAAATTGTCCTACACCATAAATTATTTTATCTTGAAAAAGTATATGAAAAAAATGAGTTACAAGTTTAATTAATTAGCTAATTAATGACAATTATAGATTTACCTATATGCCTTTTTTCATAATATATAAATACACACATTAAATGAAGTAATGGAGAATTCCTATTGGTTTAAAAGTTATTCTTTTGATTCTTACAAAATTTTTCTTCTTATTTGAACTCTTCACTAAATGATTAATTTCATACATATGCCAACAAAAACTAAAAGTATCATGTATGCCTTTACAAAATAGTTAAAATATCAAATATGCCCAATTTATTAAAAACAATCTAATAAATAATCATTTTACACTTGTTTTTTAACTTCTAACTTTTCTTATATGTTCATCTTTTAACTTTATATTTTTATATAACACATTTAAACTTATATATATTATATATATATATATATATATATATATATATATATATTCATAAACAATAGTATTCTTCTTATATATAATCTTTAATCTAAATAAAATAAACTAGAAAAGAGTAAATATAATATTTGAAGTTAAAAGGTCATATATGAGATTTCAAAGTTTAGAAAAATAAAGGTAAAATTATCTTTTATTAAATTATTTTTGATGGATTTGTTATATATGATATTTCAACTACTTTTTAAGAGTAAATATGATATTTAAAATTTTAGAAAGGCATACATGATATTTTGCAAGTTTGTAAGGGTACATATGAAATTGCCCCTTTATAAGATGAATTTCATATATACCCTTAGTTATATTTAAACCATTATTCACAAAATACATAACGCGAATTAATGAGGAGAAACTCTCCCCGTTTTGGTTGACTAATGATTGCTCTTACAATGCAAATAGAGGTATTACAAATTGGGAAACCGATGATTTAGTAATTCTTATATTATATTTATTATAGCAAGTTTTGGGTTTGGTTGTAATTTTCTTAAATTCAAAATAAACATTTTATAATATATATCGATCAATTTCAAAAATCTAAATATCATTATCAATACAATAACACAAAAGCAAAACGAAACATGTTCACCCAACTTTAACATGCCAAAGCTCTTTTGGTGATCTTGACATATTATTCTTTGATTTATGGGGTGGTTATATGCCGAATTCTTCTTGTTGTGTGGGAAAGAAATATGAACTAATGTCGAAAAGTAATTATTAAATATATATTTATTGTTTATTATATTAAAAGAGTAGATATTCCAATTCTTAACGCGTTTGACTTTCCACAAAAAAATAATTATATTTCGTATAGCTTTATGCATTAAATAGTATTTAATCGTCTTTGTTTCCAAAAAGTTCACCATGTTAAATATGAAATAAATCACTAGAATTCTATTTCATGTAGCTAAAGTTGTTGATTCTATAACTTTTTTTCCATTTGTGATATATGTTATTAATAAATTCGTAATTTGAAATTAAATTGAATCGGATTCTTTTGAGTTTATCTTTACTAATTCCAACAACCAATAAAGTTATTTTTTTATATGTATTATAAGCTTGTTTTATACACCTATAGGTGATATTAAGTATGTGATAAATCTATTATTTAGGTTGCATAATAAAGAAATGAAAATATAATAGTGTATGAAATTTATATTAACTAAAGCATTTTTATTATGTACAATAATAAAAATTAAAAGTATAGTTACAATTCACAAATTTAATAGTTATTTGTAAAAAACATTTATTGTTTTGTTTGTAATTTTATTGTCTTTGTCAACTATTAATTGCTTAAACTCATCTCTATTTTTTTAATACACACACTCGATTTAAAATACAAAAATTAACGTTTCAACGTTAGCTTTTAAACAACAATATTAATCAGTTTTAAAACCAATATAAAACATGGATATTAAATGTCACACCCTCAAATTCCACATGCAGTGTTTTACTGCAAGGCGTGTGACCGACCAGGATCTAGCCACTAATCATGTTGAACCAACCATTTAAAATAATAAAAGTATCATTATCAACATGATTAGCGATCCGGTTTTAATTTGTTCAAAAGACAGTTTGTATTGCAGCGGAAAATAGAATTTAAAAACCAACAGCAACTTAAAATTTCAAGTTAAGTAAATTATCAAAACAATACGTTTAAATGGACCACCCACTCCGGCCGAATGCAATGCACGTCCAAAGTTGTACCTACTGACCTGTAAAGCATGCAACTACGTGTCAACAATAAAGTTGGCGAATTCACAAAATTTGAGTTTAGTAAAAGTGAAGTTCACAACATTTTGATATAAGTATGACTCGGGTAGCTAACCCTCATTATATGACTAAACTGTGTACCGAATACTGACGTTTCGTTTGTGCCCTCAATAATGTCTATCAACATTAAAGCAAGAGTGAAGGTTAGAAGTTCACGCCCGGCCTCCAGCACGGTGTGAGGTTTGTCAAACCTAATAGCGCTATCAACTAATACCCCGCGTATGCCCACCCGGCAATCTAATCGGTAAAATGTAGGGATTTTCATGATAGAGTTTTGTTTAGTCTAAGTGTACTATCCACCTCCAATGGATAGCATGTTTCAGTGGTCCACACAAGGGACGCGTGCGTAGCCCAAACCAGGGATACCGTAAAAAGTGTTGTCCCAAACCAGGGACGCATGCTTTTAGAAAAGAGTTGTGAACTCACCTTAGTTTGCTCGGTAGTAAACTTGAAAGGTAATCAGGAAACTCAATCTCCTCCTGATATGTTTACCGTTTCAATTAGTTTAATTTATGAATCCTACACGTAGTCTAACACATAGTTACAGAATCCCGTTGTCATACAATTACTCATTTAGGTAAGTTTGGGCATATGATCGTCTAATTACATATTATGCATTCATAGACACCCGTTAACATTTCTAATAACATACAACACTTTGTTGCAACATATAAGCATATTTACAATGTTCACAACTACTTTCAGCTCATTGCAGTTTCATGTCAGTTTTTAGGCAGTTTTCCAGAATTTATTTAAAATACTAAACGAACTCATGAAATTATGATATTTTAACACAACGTGAAATTTGGACCTCAAATACTCTTGTATTTTTCTCATAACCTGAATCTTTACAGAAAAATCAATAAAAATCATTCTCTACACCTAGGTTTGGTCTACAACTTTCTGATGACAGTTTACGCCAAAAATCATTTAAAAATCCTCGTTTATTCTTTTTACGAAATTCCAGTTGGAGATTTTGATGACCTCCTGGAACTTCCTACAGTAAAAATTTGAGATCATAAATCAATTCCTACATTGAGTTATGACATTCGTAATGGGCTACAAATTCTGCTAGAAAACGCAGCTTGAACCTTCAATACGGAAAAATTCATAAAACATTCATTTGTCGTCGAAAAAATGCCATTACGGTGGGGTTTGAAAGCTTTTTCCTGAAAGTTCATCTTAGACTCAAGAAACACACATTTTTATTTAGTTTTGCCCACGTTACAGCCAATACAAGTCGGCTGTAAATTCTGATTAGGTTCTGTTTGGATTCAGCTTTCAATTTTAACATGCTTATGACACTATAAACCCTATTTTCAGCAATCAAACCCCAACAACACCACATACACGGATCTAGCGTCAAGTTTAATCAACAACATCAAACATAATCAAAACCCTAGCATGCATAAATGATCATAGAGTTACTAACTAACAAGTATCATCATCAACACATTAAAATACATGATTATGGCAAACTCTAACACATAAAATCCATGTTATCATACATTAAGAATAAAAGGAAATCTATCAAAATGCAGCCATGAATAACAAGTTATGAGTGTGTTTTAGAGTGATTACCTATAGTGATAGAGATGAAGATTAAGAACCCGAAAAGAATGAGTTTTCCTTGCTTCTTCTTGAGTTTTCTAGAGAGTAGTTAGAGAAGGATAGAGGTTGATGTCTGAGGAATGGGTTTGATCTAGGGTTAGGTTTGGTTTTATTATATATATATATATATTTTTAAACAAAACTTTAGCAAATGCACGAAAGGTCCTCCAAGTTTTTCAATTCTCAAACTTAGACAAGAAGTTATCAACATAACTTTATAAAATGTCACACAGGTCCTTCGTTTTGCAAAGTTAATCAAATTAACTCTATATGTTTGTTCGTGTGCTACTAACTTGTGCGATTATAAATTGTAATTAACATAAATAGGTTATCAGCGTTAACCTGGAAGTATGGGATGTCACATTATCCCCATTTTGAAAGAAATTTCATCCCGAAAATTGAGTAAGAATGAATTGTGTCGCTAAGTTTGATTGAGAATTTTCCCATGCTATCACATCATCCCCTCGTTGGAAGAATTTCTTCCCGAAATTTAGTTTGTGCTATATGCAACCTGTGCTTCGGTTCTAAAGAGGTGAGGGTACTTGTCTTTCATCTGGTCCTCTCTTTCCTACGTGAACTCCAGTCCACGTTTAGTGGAACGAACCTTGACAATTGGTATCTTGCCGTGTCTCTGTGTTTTGACCTCCCGATCCATTATTTCGATTGGTTCTTCAATGAACCGCAGTTGTTCGTCCACTTGGATCTCGTTCATTGGAATGACTAGTGTTTCATCCGCCAAACATTTTTTTTTGAAACGTGGAAAACATTGTGAAGTCCACTGAATTACTCGGGTAGATCCAGTCTATAGGCCATCGGGCCTATTTTTTTTACGATTATGAACGGTCCAACGCATTGCGGATTTAATTTGCTTCGCTTCTCGAAATGAATCACACCTTTCCATGGTGAGACTTTAAACAAAACCATATCACCCACTTGAAGTGGTACCCTATTGTGTTAGAGTAGTGAGGGGTTGGGCAGTCTTGGAGAATCCCTCGATGAATCTACGGTAGTAACATGCCAGGCCAAGGAATTGGCGGATTTCAGTTGGAGTTTTAGGTGTAAGCCAATTCTTGATATAGTCAATCTTGGCTGGATCAACGTGAATCCCAACTTCATTGACCACGTGACCTAGGAAATGGACTTCATGAAGCCAAAAGTCGCATTTCGAGAATTTAACATAAAGCTGTTCATTCCGTAAGAGTTTCAAAATAAGGCGCATATCTCGCTCGTGTTCCTCCTGGCTTCTAGAGTAGATTATGCTATCGTCAATAGAAACAATAATGAACTTGTCAAGGTAGAGCTTGCACACCCGATTCATAAGATCCATAAAAACCGTTGATGCATTTGTTAGCCCAAAAGGCATAACAACGAACTCGTAATGGCTGTATCGAGTCCTGAATGTTGTTTTAGAGATGTCTTTGTCTCGGACTCTCAACTGATGATATCCTTATCTCATATCGATATTTGAATAATAGCTCGACCCTTGCAGCTGGTCGAATAGATCGTCAATGCGTGGGAGTGGATAGCAGTTCTTGACAGTCACCTTGTCTAGCTCCAGTCAGGCATCATGCCCCTTTAGCTCAGAATGGTAGCATCTTGCCGCATTCATGCAGAGGGAAATCAGATTTTTGGTAGGTATCAATCATGGTATTATGGTTGTAGTTGGTTGCAGTAGACGAGATGACCATCTCCCGGTCTAAGAGGAAATAAGTACAGAAATAAAGAGGTCGATGAAGACGAAGGTATACATAAGTAAGGTACTTTCACACAGAAAAGGTGTTGACCTCGGCATACCTCATGGAAGTAGAAAATTTACTTTGTGCTCATGCACTTAATGAACTTAAGTATGGCTCGTTGCTCCTCGAGTAACGTTTGTAGAGAGTGATTTAACCAAGCGAAGATTTGGGTATGTCAGGCTTAGATAAGGACTATGGTATTCATTTGAGTGCAACAGGATAAAACGCGAAGAACATAACAAAGTGTGGCCATAATCGATGTGTTCAACTAGATGCAATACATAAATGTTTTAGGATCAGTAGTAAGGATTTATCCGATGTCGAGAATGTAGTTGGTCATACGCAAGTGGTATAAAATAGTAATAAAGAATGTTATTCATCGATAAAAATGCTACGTCAATGGTGTTGGCATAACAAGAGTTAACCAAAGAAAAATGGTTGTTACGAGTTTGTAGTGTCTAGGTTCAACTGAAACGTCCGTTAAGGTTTTCGTGCTTGCCCGTGTGCGAGTAAAGATATATTCACTATGACCCATGAACTTAAACGAGTTTACGATTTGTCAAGCCGGTAATCAACCTAACTTGAAAGGGTTGAATTATGTTGTGCGGAGGAAATAGAAATAACACATATGTCGTCAAGAGGTTTCAATGCGAAGACGCAAAAACATGTTCAAAATGGTATGGTCGTATCAACAACACATCACTATCTTCAGGGTTCAAGAAGTGATCACCAAAGATCGAAAGTCGAGCTTACCAAATTCTCTAAGCTAGAGCAAAATCTTATTAGAGTTTTCGCATGGAGAAGCGAAGATGTAGTGTCACCGCAATAAAGGAATGATAGATTTGTCCAAGCTGATAATAGTAACTATATGCCGCATTAGACGGTAAGCATCGGCCAATGCATACGCTAGTGAAGAGATTCGCATAAAAATAAAAACTCTCATGGAATAACGACTCATGCAATATAAGGGGTAAAGTAAATCTCTAAATCATCGCGTTCATCTATGGGTTGACTTATCCGCATCTCCATCTTCCAATGTCCCTAAGACCACCGAATCATTAGAAGACATCCATTTGCTGAGTTGGGTATGCTAAGGTGCAATTCAAGTTAGGCTAAGAACTAACCACATAATAGGGAAGAGGAGGTAGCCTTGTAATTATGGAGTTTGCCATATGGTTGTTAGCGTTTAGCTATTTCGGTTTTGAATTGAAGGAACGAAAGGTTGGTTATGCTTAGGCGAGGAATTAATCGAAAAACAAAGAATCTGACGTATAACCAAATAATTCGACAACTATTCCGGTCACCGGCAGTAGCTCCAGCAGCAGCCTGCAGCGAAATGGCACGGGATGAAAGTTTGTTGCGTCACGGTCATGTGGATATATCCTTTGTCCAAAACGGAGTTTGGATGATAGGGTTTCGAGCTGCGCAATGACAAGCGCGCAAAACTTGTGACTTCTAGCCACAATTTCATTTTCCAGAGACTATAGTGGTGGTTTCTAGCGACGACCACAGGTGGAGATGATGGGGTTCGTTGACACGAACACGTGGACATATTATTTGCCTAAATCGGAGTTCGTTTGGGTCGGTTCTGGTCTGCTTGAATATTAACGCGCAAAACCCAGCGAACGGAGAGTCAGATCTATGTTCTGGTAGTAGCGGCGGCGTTGGCGGATGACGCCAATAATTTTAATGACGTTGGGCATGTCGAGAAGATCACGTGGATAGGTAGAACGCATGAAACGGATGTCGTATGATCTGTAACATTTGTCAAAAACGGGTTTCCAAAACCCGCTCCGTTTTGTAATCGAATGTCAAGTTATAAATGTCACGTTGTATATTTATGGTTATTTTGATTTTTAATGATACATAATTAATAAACAAACTAAACTATAAAAATATATTTGATAAAAAGTGAAAACAAAATAAATAAAAATAAAAAGTTGCTCCGGGACTCGAACCCGGGTCAGCCGGTTTACAACTTCAAAGACTTAACACACACACACATCACCACTCCGCCACTTGTTTGTTTTCTGTCATCTTTAGGAAACAAATAGATTTTATGGACTAAGGTAAATCAATCGATTTCACCAATTGTAACTGAAATCGGTTATCAAACACCCAAAGTCGATCTGGATACTCGCGATTCAACTAGTATAACCGATAAACTGATGATTCCAATCAATGCTGCCGTGAATGGAACTTGAATTCGGAAGTGGATCGGTTTAATAACTGAAAGTTTTCAATTCTCGGATTACTTCAATCTTAGACCCCTCCTGCGACTCAAAACACTTTGCAAGACTTTCAATTACATTTCCGCAACCTTACAGTCCACCGGAGAAGCTTAAATCAACTCGCCGGAAAAATTCTGCAAGTCGCCGGAAAACCGAGACTCACATCCACACGGTAATTCCTTCGACTCTTTCTGTTTCAATCATGTGATTAATCGGTCACTAACACAACTCCACCATCAGAATCAATCCTAGTCAACGTTTGTCGAAAATCCTACCTTCGCCGGAAAACTTCTGAAACTTCCGGAAACCCACCGAGAACTGGTATGACCTTTCAAACTTCTGTTAAACGTTGATTAAGTGCCTCAACTTCTCAAATAATCGAACAAACCTGTTAATTGATTTTAACAGCCAGAGTTCACTTCCAGAACCGACGGACCTCTGCCGGAATTCGGTGAACAAACTGATCGGTACATCTTTCTCCCCAAACTCTCTCAATTCTTTACCTTTAAATTACTTATAATGTTTAAAAATCGAAAATGACATGAATCAGTTAAAATCAGTTAGGACTTGGTTTTCTGGGTAAAATTAATGAAGAAGACGAAGACACAGTATAACATAAGTATAATAAAAATTGATATAATGAACGGGTTAGACACACAGTCCAGCGGTGGACTGTGTGCAAACATATACGCATACGGCGCGAGTTCGAATCCTGTCCCAGCCTTACTCTCTATGTAATAAAATGCCTTTTTGTTTAAAACTGAACCGGGTTAATCTTTGTTAGTTGTTATGTATAATAAAAACCGAGATATTAACCAGGTTAGACACACAGTCCAGCGGTGGACTGTGTGCAACGCTAATTCGCACGTCACGCGTTTGAAACCTGTTACTGGCGGCACCGGGTTGTTGAATTAAAATGTTTTTGAAATTAAAAGAATTTTGGTTAAATCGAATTAGTATATAAATATAATTAAAAATAAGATTATTTCGGGTTAGACACGTAGCTCAGTTGGTAGAGCTGCGTGCACGCGTACGGGAGGTCTCGGGTTCGAGTCTCACCCAGCGCATTCTTGCACACTGATCGAACCGGTCAACAGGTCAACGGTCAACGGTCAACGCAAAATAAACAATTTTTTTATATTTTATTTATTTAATTTAATTTAAAAATCAATTAAAAATACTTAAAAATAACATTTTTAAAGATAGAAAATAGCCTTAAACTCACAATAATATATCTAAAAATTCCATTAAAATCCTTAATAAAATCCACTCATTTACTATATTTTTTCGCCATTATTTAGGTTAGAAATTCTCGTTGTTCATCTCTCCCGACTCGTGCGCATCTTATCATCTCCATTCAAACGCACCCAATGTGAGTGAATCTTTACAAATTCCCCGTTTTAATCACGTTTTGGGGTGTATCATGTGTCTTGTTATATATATTATATTTAAACCATTGTGCATACATCATATCATGAACATGTGTATTCAGTTTGTTTCAACTGTTGTGTAGTTATTATTAGATGCAATTTATTATTTCCAGTACATGCAATTTCATAGGCCGCCGCTCCCCATTACATTATGAGCGTTGAGCATGTTCCCCATTTCATTATGAGCGTGAACCTGGCGTGCCCACATACGATCGGCTCCGTTTGATTGAGCCTTGATCGCACAGACATTTTCACTTTCAGTACATGCAATACGATCGGCTCCGTATGATTGAGCCTTGATCGCACAGTTTCATTTATGTTATTTATCGTATGATGTTGGTATGTTCATGTATGCTATCATATGTTATTGTATGTTGTAGTTGTGATTGCTATCTGCCACTGCTTGATTATTTACATTTGCACATTTATGATTATGCACAATTTTTCATTGATAAACTAATAAGTAAATCATTAATAAATGTTTATCTAATAAGGTTCACTCGCCAACTTATGTTGACCCCAAAACACCCATTTTTCCACATGATACAGGTGAACCAGCAGCAGCCAGAAACACATAGGATTGGACTAGAAGAATAAAATGATTTAGAGTTTGGGATTGTTATGTTTGGTTTATTTACTTTGTATTGTATGGACATGTTTGGATATTTGAAAATGTAACTTGACTTTAATAAATATGAAACATATTAGTAAATATCATGAGCTTTGGTGATAACCCAATTATGCCCCGACTCTTATTCCGCTGCGGGTCGGGGTGTGACAGATTGGTATCAGAACCATGACTATAGGGATATAGGATAGGTTATTAGACCCTTAGAGCCTATACTATAGTTGATTAGAAACTTATAAGATTCTTGTGTGTTACATGCCAAATTTCATGATGTTTATATGTTTTATGTTAAATGTTACATTCAATGTTATGCAAGCATGTTCATAAATATATATTATCATATAATGCCTATTATGAATCATATACTCATAACATATCACATCCATGGAAGCACACACCACATCATGATTGCTTTTACAATGATATTTGTGTTTTCAAATCTCATCAAAGTGAGTTCTCATGACGGGCATGTAGTAACTGGAAGGGTACCAGTACCGGTAGTCGGAACGTCCTGTCTAGGCTGGCATTCGTATAAATCCAAAATAAAGGACCAGTTTGCCTACCTGGGGACTAACGATGAGAGTACGAAGTACCTATTAGGCCAAAGCATGCTATACCAAACGTCGTGTGAGCTAACCCAACTTTGAGTTGTCATTGTGTCTACACCTGGACACATTCCGACCATACATCTCGTAAACATATTTTGTGGTTTGCATTCGGGTGATGCAAGTGTTAAATCGCCAATACTAATGTGAATCCTACCAAGCCAATAGCCATGGGGGCCCACATGACTATATAGGTGAAGGTATGGGGGACATTTGAGGCCCAACATGAGCGAACCCAAGACATCCTATGGATGTAGTTGCATTATTGATATTTATATTATTTTCATTTTCTTAAAGACACATGACACCTAAAAAGACACCATAAACTCACAATCTTCTTATGTATGTTCCTGTAGATGTCGTCCAGACAACAACGAAGGGGTAAAAGATCAGGGAGGTCTCAGGAACGCTTGGCCACACAAATCGCGAAACAAATGGCCATGTAACATTTGTAATAAATCGGGTCTCCAAAACCCGCTCCGTTTTGTAATCAAATACCAGGTTAAGAAAATACAGTAATTATTTATGGTTATTTTGAGTTTAAACGTTACATAATTAATAAATAAACTAAACTATAAAAATTAAATTGGATAAAAAGTTAAAATAAAATAAATAAAAACATTTGCAGCTGACCGGACTCGAACCCGGGTCAGCTGAAACACTCCAACAACTTATCAACCGGTCCTCAAACCACTCCGCCACTAAGTGTTTTCTGCTAACTTTAGGAAATCAATTGAGTCTTATACGCAAACTTGTATTAACAGCTAATGATATCTGAATAACGGAAATCGGTAAACCAAATCGCCAAATCAGTTTTAGTTTGTTTAGCTGGCTTATAACCGATGATTATTGGTTTCTAATTAAGTTCAAATTGAATGTAACGGTAAACACATTCAATCGTGCAAATAATCCATGTACTCTGGTTCAATTTCAAATCTAATTCTTTAATTCTGTTGTTAGACCCCCTCAGCCGAAGGTTCAAAAACAGTGTTGCCTGTTCTCGCCGGACTTCCTGAAGAAGAAGACCTGTCCGGTATTTCCTTTCCCCAAACTGTTCGGTTGTGCACATTCAAGCTAGTAGTCATGTTATTTAAGTAGTTAGATCATGAACCAGTTGTCTGAGTAAAATCGGTAATTGTAGTGAAGAAGACGAACTTAAAATCAGGATAAGAGTAAATAAAATTCGGATAATTAACGGGTTAGACACACAGTCCAGCGGTGGACTGTGTGCAAAGTTTATATACAAGTCCCGGGTTCGATCCTTACTACACACACTCTGCGTAATAACTTTCCTTTTTATTCATGAACTAACCGGGTTAGAGCGAGTAGTTGTTAAGTATAATATAAATCAAGAATATAACCGGGTTAGACACACAAGTCCAGCGGTGGACTGTGTGCAAAATAAACTACACGTCGCGCGATCGAGTCCCGTCACAAGCACCGGTTCAATGAGATTAAAACGTTTTGCAAAATAAAGGAATTTTCGGTAAATTCGAATAAGTGTATAAATATAATTAAAACTGGATTTCTAACGGGTTAATCACGTAGCTCAGTTGGTAGAGCTACGTGAGCGTGAACGGAAGGTCACCGGTTAGAATCCCGCTTGGCGCAAGTATTTACCGCTGACCGAACCGGTCAACGGTCAACGGTCAAACCCCTGCTGAGGGACAAACCTCAAACCACCACACTCCTTCCTCTAAATTTGCTAACAAGAGGAAGCGTAACATCAGGAACTTTGCAGTCACCCATACCAACACCCCTGTTCCTGCTGCA
This sequence comes from Scalesia atractyloides, assembly GCA_947069175.1. Taxonomy (NCBI): domain Eukaryota; kingdom Viridiplantae; phylum Streptophyta; class Magnoliopsida; order Asterales; family Asteraceae; genus Scalesia; species Scalesia atractyloides. The sequence continues at coordinate 2,600,803 of CAMTDV010000023.1, forward strand.
CCCATCACTCAAGCCACTCCTCCACCCGCGCCATACAAAAGACCATACACAGGGCCACTACCAAAATGTAACCGTTGTCAGTATCACCACTCCCCTGACTATCCTTGCCAATACTGTACCGGTTGCGGTCCCGCTGGACACACTGTTCAAAACTGCCGCACGCTCCAACGAACAAACCGCCACCAACCTATAACCCAAACCCACCAACAATTAATGGGTCAAGCCCAACAAAAACAACCATTTCCACCCACTCAACATTTAGCCCAAACATAATATCAACCCAACTACCCTATGGGCCAACCTATGCGGGCATGTTTCAATTGCGGCGACCCAAGTCATTTCAGAAACACATGTCCAAGATTGGTCAATATCATTCATGCTCAGGCCCAAGCCAACCCTGTGAATCAAGCAAACCAGGCTCCTCCACCTGCTAGAGGAAGAGCTTTCAATATTAACGCAAACCAGGCCAGAGCTGACGGCAATGTGGTCAACGGTACGTTTCTTATAAATGGTAGATATGCCACTATGTTATTTGATACTGGTGCGGATAGAAGTTTTGTGTCATTAGAGTTTGAATCTATCTTAAGCAAAAATCGGGATAAGCTCGCGGAATCCATAACGGTGGAAGTTGCAGATGGAAAACCGGTTTCGTTAGACTCTATTTTACGCAATTGTAAGCTCACCCTAAACGACCACGATTTCTCAGTCGATCTTATTCCTATGAAGCTGGGAAGTTTCGACATCATAATCGGAATGGATTGGCTCAGCCAGCATCATGCAGAAGTTGTATGTCGTGAGAAATTTATTCGTATTCCTCTTTCAAACGGTCAGACTCTTCGAATTATTGGAGAAACCTCGGCGAAAGGGCTCAACTTAATGTCTTGTCTTCAAGCTCAAAAATACCTTCGCAAGAATTATGTCGCGTTTTTAGCCCATATCATCAAGAAGGGGACCTCAGAAAAGAAACTTGAAGATATCCCTATTGTAAAAGATTTCCCACAAGTTTTTCCTGACGACATTTCAGGACTTCCTCCAATCAGAGATGTCGAATTCCGTATCGATCTCATACCTGGTGCTACACCAGTGGCAAAATCTCCATATAGGTTAGCCCCCTCTGAAATGCAAGAGCTAGCCAGTCAATTGCAAGAGTTGACTGACAAGGGATTTATACGCCCCAGCTCATCGCCTTGGGGTGCACCTGTACTTTTTGTAAAGAAGAAGGATGGATCTTTTCGCATGTGCATCGACTACAGAGAGCTCAACAAGTTAACTATCAAAAATCGATATCCTTTACCTCGTATAGATGACCTTCTTGACCAACTACAAGGTGCCAGTTGTTTTTCGAAAATCGACCTTCGATCCGGCTATCATCAGCTTAGAGTGCATGAAGAAGACGTCCCTAAAACTGCTTTTCGAACTCGATATGGTCACTATGAATTCATGGTTATGCCATTTGGATTAACCAATGCACCAGCTGTTTTCATGGACCTAATGAATAGAGTCTGCAAACCTTACCTTGATCGATTTGTTATTGTTTTCATCGACGATATTCTTATCTATTCAAAATCTAAAGCTGATCATGAGCGTCATCTGCGACTTGTTCTCGCACTTCTAGAAAAGGAAAAGCTTTATGCCAAGTTCTCTAAATGTGAATTCTGGTTAAAAGAGGTGCAATTTCTCGGGCATGTAGTCAATGACAAAGGAATACATGTGGACCCATCAAAGATCAAAGCAGTTCAAGAATGGCAAGCTCCACGTACGCCAACTGAAGTAAGGTCTTTTCTTGGACTTGCTGGCTATTATCGTCGGTTCATTTCAAACTTCTCTCGCATTGCGGTGCCACTCACGGCTTTAACCCATAAAGGGAAACCATTTGTATGGGGGCCCAAGCAAGAAGAAGCTTTTCAAACTCTCAAGCAAAAACTTTGTGATGCACCAATCCTCACTCTTCCTGAAGGTTGTGATGATTTTGTGGTCTATTGCGACGTGTCAGGGCAAGGATTAGGTTGCGTTCTCATGCAAAGAGGAAAGTCATAGCTTATGCCTCAAGGCAACTCAAGACACACGAAAAGAACTACACCACTCATGACCTTGAACTTGGAGCCGTTGTATTCGCTCTTAAGATATGGAGACATTATCTTTATGGTACGAAGTGTGAAATATACACTGACCACAAGAGTCTTCAACATATCTTCAATCAGAAAGAGTTAAATATGAGGCAACGAAGATGGGTCGAACTCCTAAATGATTACGACTGTGAAATCAGATACCACCCTGGTAAAGCAAATGTGGTGGCTGATGCACTTAGTCGAAAGGGTTATGCGAACTCCATTCATCTTCTATGCTCGCAAATTATAACCAATATTAAGGATCAAATTCGAGAAGCTCAACACATTTCAATAACAGAGGAAGATGTACAAAAAGAGATGTCCTGTGGAGCTGAGCTAAAACTTGAAACTAAATCTGATGGTATTTTGTATTACCTAGATCGTATATGGATTCCTAACCACATCAATCTTCGTGAAACACTCATGCATGAAGCTCATAAGACGCGATATTCTATACACCCAGGAGCCGATAAGATGTATCAAGACCTACGGTACACCTATTGGTGGCCTGGAATGAAGAAAGATATTGCCGTTTTTGTTTCCAAGTGTCTCACTTGTTCTAAAGTAAAGGCTGAACACCAAAGACCCTCAGGACTTCTAGTCCAACCAGAAATACCTGTTTGGAAGTGGGAAAATATAACCATGGATTTCATTACCGGGTTACCTCGCACTTCTAGTGGGTATGACACTATATGGGTGATTATAGACCGACTTACAAAATCAGCTCACTTTATTCCTATTCGGGAAGATTTCAAGAACGAAAAGCTTGCTCGTATTTATATCAACGAAATCGTCAGCCGTCATGGAGTTCCATTAAGTATTATTTCTGATCGTGATGGCCGTTTCACCTCACGAACATGGCAAGCAGTACAATCCGCTATGGGCACTCGACTAGATCTCAGTACCGCCTATCATCCTCAAACTGATGGACAGTCTGAGCGCACCATTCAAACCCTTGAGGACATGCTTAGAGCATGTGTCATAGACTTCAAGGGAAATTGGGACGCCCACCTACCGTTAGTCGAATTTTCATACAACAACAGCTATCATTCTAGCATCGGCATGGCACCTTTTGAAGCTTTATATGGTCGAAAGTGTCGATCTCCTGTTTGTTGGCACGAAATTGGGGAAACACAAATTACTGGTCCAGAATTGATCCAAGAAACCACAGATAAGATTCATAAAATCCGAAACAATCTTCTAGCGGCTCAAAGTCGTCAAAAGAGTTACGCAGATAAACGACGGAAGCCCTTGGAATTTAGCGTTGGTGATCATGTGCTTTTAAAAGTATCACCGTGGAAGGGAGTAGTTCGTTTTGGTCAAAAGGGAAAGCTAGCACCACGTTACGTAGGACCTTTCAAGATACTCGAAAGAGTAGGTCCTGTAGCTTACAAGCTTGACCTACCGGAAGAACTCGAGAGGATTCATCCCACATTCCACGTGTCGAACTTGAAGAAGTGCCTCGCTGATGAGAATCTTCATATTCCACTAGAAGATATTCAGATCGATGAATCCATGCACTTTATTGAAAGACCAGTGGAGATTATGGACTATGGAGAAAAGCGTCTACGACGAAGCCGCATTCCTATTGTTAGGGTACGCTGGGAGTCGAAACGGGGACCTGAGTTTACTTGGGAACGTGAAGACTCAATGCGTGAAAAATACCCTCACCTTTTCCCTACTACTTCAACTGTTTAAATTTCGGGACGAAATTCCTAAAAGTAGGGGATACTGTAACATTTGTATAAATCGGGTCTCCAAAACCCGCTCCGTTTTGTAATCAAATACCAGGTTAAGAAAATACAGTAATTATTTATGGTTATTTTGAGTTTAAACGTTACATAATTAATAAATAAACTAAACTATAAAAATTAAATTGGATAAAAAGTTAAAATAAAATAAATAAAAACATTTGCAGCTGACCGGACTCGAACCCGGGTCAGCTGAAACACTCCAACAACTTATCAACCGGTCCTCAAACCACTCCGCCACTAAGTGTTTTCTGCTAACTTTAGGAAATCAATTGAGTCTTATACGCAAACTTGTATTAACAGCTAATGATATCTGAATAACGGAAATCGGTAAACCGAATCGCCAAATCAGTTTTAGTTTGTTTAGCTGGCTTATAACCGATGATTATTGGTTTCTAATTAAGTTCAAATTGAATGTAACGGTAAACACATTCAATCGTGCAAATAATCCATGTACTCTGGTTCAATTTCAAATCTAATTCTTTAATTCTGTTGTTAGACCCCCTCAGCCGAAGGTTCAAAAACAGTGTTGCCTGTTCTCGCCGGACTTCCTGAAGAAGAAGACCTGTCCGGTATTTCCTTTCCCCAAACTGTTCGGTTGTGCACATTCAAGCTAGTAGTCATGTTATTTAAGTAGTTAGATCATGAACCAGTTGTCTGAGTAAAATCGGTAATTGTAGTGAAGAAGACGAACTTAAAATCAGGATAAGAGTAAATAAAATTCGGATAATTAACGGGTTAGACACACAGTCCAGCGGTGGACTGTGTGCAAAGTTTATATACAAGTCCCGGGTTCGATCCTTACTACACACACTCTGCGTAATAACTTTCCTTTTTATTCATGAACTAACCGGGTTAGAGCGAGTAGTTGTTAAGTATAATATAAATCAAGAATATAACCGGGTTAGACACAGTCCAGCGGTGGACTGTGTGCAAAATAAACTACACGTCGCGCGATCGAGTCCCGTCACAAGCACCGGTTCAATGAGATTAAAACGTTTTGCAAAATAAAGGAATTTTCGGTAAATTCGAATAAGTGTATAAATATAATTAAAACTGGATTTCTAACGGGTTAGTCACGTAGCTCAGTTGGTAGAGCTACGTGCGCGTGAACGGAAGGTCACCGGTTCGAATCCCGCTTGGCGCAAGTATTTACCGCTGACCGAACCGGTCAACGGTCAAACAGTAAAAAAATAATTTTTTTTTTTAAATATTTATTTGTTTATTTTAATTTAAAAATCAATTTAAAATACTTAAAAATAACATTTTTAAAGATAGAAAATAGCCATAAACTCACAAAAATATATCTAAAAATCCCATTAGAATCCTTAATAAAATCCATCCATTTTAATATATTTTCCATTGTTATTTAGGTTAGTATTCCTCGTCGACTCGCTCGTCTAAATCGTGCGCATCTCGCTATATCCAATCCAACGCACCCAAAGTGAGTGAACCCTTCAAATTCCCCGTTTTAATCACGTTTTTGGGGTGTATCATGTGTCTTGTTCATTTACATATTATAACCAAGTTATTGTGCATATATCATATCATGACATGTGTATTAGTTTGTTTCTGTTAAGTAGTTATTATTGTTTGCAAATTATTGTTTCAGTACATGCAATTGCCGAGGCCGTAGCTCCCCATCCATCGAGGTTGAGTTTGATCCCCATTTTATTATGCGGTTGATCAGGGCGTGCCCGCACGATCGGCTCCGTTTGATTGAGCCTTGATCGGTCATTTCATTTTACATTTCAATACATGCAATACGCTCGGCTCCGTTTGATTGAGCCTTGAGTGCACAGTTCAATTTACATTTCCAGTTCATGCAATACGTTCGGCTCCGCTTGATTGAGCCTTGAGCGCACAGTCCAATTTACATTTCCAGTTCATGCAATACGATCGGCTCCGTTTGATTGAGCCTTGATCGCACAGTTCAATTATGTTAATTGTTATATGCTGTTGGTATGTTCATGTATGTTATCGATTGTTAATTGATGCTTGCCAATGTTTGATTTCATACATGTGCTCTTTTATGATTATGCACAATATTTTATTGATAAACTAACCAGACAATTATTATCAAATGTTTATCTATAAGGTTCACTCGCCAACTTATGTTGACCCAAAAACCTCCTATTTTACACATGATACAGGTGAACCAGCAGCAGCTAGGAACACGTAGGACCTGGATTAGAAGGAATAAAACGATTTAGTATTTGGATTATTTTTGGTTATTTTCCCTTGTAATGAATGGACATGTTTGGATGTTTGAGAAATGTAACTTTGACTTCATTTAATTATGAAACATAATAGTAAATGTCATGTGCTTTGGTGATAACCCAATTATGCCCCGACTCTTATTTCCGCTGCGGGTCGGGGTGTTACAGATTGGTATCAGAGCCATGACTATAGGGATATAGGATAGGTTATTAGACCCTTAGAGCCTATACTATAGTCGATTAGAAACTTATAAGAATTTTGTGTGTTATATGCCAAATTTCATGATGTTTATATGTTTATGTTAAATGTTACATTTGATATTGTTCAAGCATGTTCATAAGTATGTATTATCAAATAATGCCTATCATGAAATCGTATGATCATAACATATCACATCCATACAAGCACACACCACATCATGATTAATTTTACAATGATTTTCGTGTTTTCAAATCTCATCAAAGTGAGTTCTCATGACGGGCATGTAGTAACTGGAAGGGTACTAGTACCGGTAGTCGGAACGTCCTGTCTAGGCTGGCATTCGTATAAATCCAAAATAAAGGACCAGTTTGCCTACCTGGGGACTAACGATGAGAGTACGAAATACCTATTAGGCCAAAGCATGCTATACCAAACGTCGTGAGAGCTAATCCCACTTTGAGTTGTCATTGTGTCTACACCTGGACACGTTCCGACCAAACATCTCATGAACATATTTTGTGGTTAGCATTCGGGGATGCGAGTGTTAAATTGCCAATACTAATGTGAATCCTACCAAGCCAATAGCCATGGGGGCCCACATGACTATATAGGTGAAGGTATGGGGGACATTTGAGGCCCAACATGAGCGAACCCAAGACATCCTTTGGATGTAGTTGCATTATTGATATTTATGTTATTTTCATTTTCTTAAAGACACATGACACCTTAAAAGATACCATAAACTCACAATCTCCTCATTTTATGATCCTGTAGATGTCGTCTAGACCGCATCGAAGGAGTAGGAAATCGTAAAAGTCTCGGGAACGTTTGGCCACTCATATCGCGAATCAAATGGCCACGATATTACCTGACATCGTAGTACAAGTACAACAAGCCCTTGCTGCAAATCCTACTAACCCTCCTCAACAACAGGACCAGATCATCAACAACCCTCCCACCATCAAATGCTCCTACAAACATTTTAAGTCCTGCGATCCCCCAAAATTCGAAGGGACTGAGGGAGTCACTGCTCTCCTACATTGGTTCGAGGAGATGGAAAACGTTTTCTTAAACTGCGATTGTCCTGAGGATCGCAAAGTTCGTTATGCCACCGGGAGACTACTTGGGGTAGCTCTCACTTGGTGGAATACTGAGAAAGGAAAGAGGGGAACGGAATATGCGATGGCCTTAACTTGGGAGGAGTTAAGGGAAATTATGACTAGGCGATTCTGTCCTAGAAGTGAAATTAAGAAATTGGAAGATGAATTTCATGCCTTGAAGCAAAAAGACGGTGATCACACTACTTACAACAAAAGGTTCTTGGAGTTGAACCAAATGGTACCAAACTTATTCACTCCAACCTACCGTCTGATCGAACATTACATTCGAGGATTTCCCTCGAAAATCCAAGATTCGGTCCTCAGCGTTTCACCGGTAACACTCGAAGCTGCCATGGAGTTGGCAACAGAACTGACCGAAAACCGAATTCGCAATGGGAAGTTCAAGGAGGAAAAGAAGAAAACCCCTGCTGAGGGACAAACCTCAAACCACCACACTCCTTCCTCTAAATTTGCTAACAAGAGGAAGCGTAACATCAGGAACTTTGCAGTCACCCATACCAACACCCCTGTTCCTGCTGCACCCATCACTCAAGCCACTCCTCCACCCGCGCCATACAAAAGACCATACACAGGGCCACTACCAAAATGTAACCGTTGTCAGTATCACCACTCCCCTGACTATCCTTGCCAATACTGTACCGGTTGCGGTCCCGCTGGACACACTGTTCAAAACTGCCGCACGCTCCAACGAACAAACCGCCACCAACCTATAACCCAAACCCACCAACAATTAATGGGTCAAGCCCAACAAAAACAACCATTTCCACCCACTCAACATTTAGCCCAAACATAATATCAACCCAACTACCCTATGGGCCAACCTATGCGGGCATGTTTCAATTGCGGCGACCCAAGTCATTTCAGAAACACATGTCCAAGATTGGTCAATATCATTCATGCTCAGGCCCAAGCCAACCCTGTGAATCAAGCAAACCAGGCTCCTCCACCTGCTAGAGGAAGAGCTTTCAATATTAACGCAAACCAGGCCAGAGCTGACGGCAATGTGGTCAACGGTACGTTTCTTATAAATGGTAGATATGCCACTATGTTATTTGATACTGGTGCGGATAGAAGTTTTGTGTCATTAGAGTTTGAATCTATCTTAAGCAAAAATCGGGATAAGCTCGCGGAATCCATAACGGTGGAAGTTGCAGATGGAAAACCGGTTTCGTTAGACTCTATTTTACGCAATTGTAAGCTCACCCTAAACGACCACGATTTCTCAGTCGATCTTATTCCTATGAAGCTGGGAAGTTTCGACATCATAATCGGAATGGATTGGCTCAGCCAGCATCATGCAGAAGTTGTATGTCGTGAGAAATTTATTCGTATTCCTCTTTCAAACGGTCAGACTCTTCGAATTATTGGAGAAACCTCGGCGAAAGGGCTCAACTTAATGTCTTGTCTTCAAGCTCAAAAATACCTTCGCAAGAATTATGTCGCGTTTTTAGCCCATATCATCAAGAAGGGGACCTCAGAAAAGAAACTTGAAGATATCCCTATTGTAAAAGATTTCCCACAAGTTTTTCCTGACGACATTTCAGGACTTCCTCCAATCAGAGATGTCGAATTCCGTATCGATCTCATACCTGGTGCTACACCAGTGGCAAAATCTCCATATAGGTTAGCCCCCTCTGAAATGCAAGAGCTAGCCAGTCAATTGCAAGAGTTGACTGACAAGGGATTTATACGCCCCAGCTCATCGCCTTGGGGTGCACCTGTACTTTTTGTAAAGAAGAAGGATGGATCTTTTCGCATGTGCATCGACTACAGAGAGCTCAACAAGTTAACTATCAAAAATCGATATCCTTTACCTCGTATAGATGACCTTCTTGACCAACTACAAGGTGCCAGTTGTTTTTCGAAAATCGACCTTCGATCCGGCTATCATCAGCTTAGAGTGCATGAAGAAGACGTCCCTAAAACTGCTTTTCGAACTCGATATGGTCACTATGAATTCATGGTTATGCCATTTGGATTAACCAATGCACCAGCTGTTTTCATGGACCTAATGAATAGAGTCTGCAAACCTTACCTTGATCGATTTGTTATTGTTTTCATCGACGATATTCTTATCTATTCAAAATCTAAAGCTGATCATGAGCGTCATCTGCGACTTGTTCTCGCACTTCTAGAAAAGGAAAAGCTTTATGCCAAGTTCTCTAAATGTGAATTCTGGTTAAAAGAGGTGCAATTTCTCGGGCATGTAGTCAATGACAAAGGAATACATGTGGACCCATCAAAGATCAAAGCAGTTCAAGAATGGCAAGCTCCACGTACGCCAACTGAAGTAAGGTCTTTTCTTGGACTTGCTGGCTATTATCGTCGGTTCATTTCAAACTTCTCTCGCATTGCGGTGCCACTCACGGCTTTAACCCATAAAGGGAAACCATTTGTATGGGGGCCCAAGCAAGAAGAAGCTTTTCAAACTCTCAAGCAAAAACTTTGTGATGCACCAATCCTCACTCTTCCTGAAGGTTGTGATGATTTTGTGGTCTATTGCGACGTGTCAGGGCAAGGATTAGGTTGCGTTCTCATGCAAAGAGGAAAGTCATAGCTTATGCCTCAAGGCAACTCAAGACACACGAAAAGAACTACACCACTCATGACCTTGAACTTGGAGCCGTTGTATTCGCTCTTAAGATATGGAGACATTATCTTTATGGTACGAAGTGTGAAATATACACTGACCACAAGAGTCTTCAACATATCTTCAATCAGAAAGAGTTAAATATGAGGCAACGAAGATGGGTCGAACTCCTAAATGATTACGACTGTGAAATCAGATACCACCCTGGTAAAGCAAATGTGGTGGCTGATGCACTTAGTCGAAAGGGTTATGCGAACTCCATTCATCTTCTATGCTCGCAAATTATAACCAATATTAAGGATCAAATTCGAGAAGCTCAACACATTTCAATAACAGAGGAAGATGTACAAAAAGAGATGTCCTGTGGAGCTGAGCTAAAACTTGAAACTAAATCTGATGGTATTTTGTATTACCTAGATCGTATATGGATTCCTAACCACATCAATCTTCGTGAAACACTCATGCATGAAGCTCATAAGACGCGATATTCTATACACCCAGGAGCCGATAAGATGTATCAAGACCTACGGTACACCTATTGGTGGCCTGGAATGAAGAAAGATATTGCCGTTTTTGTTTCCAAGTGTCTCACTTGTTCTAAAGTAAAGGCTGAACACCAAAGACCCTCAGGACTTCTAGTCCAACCAGAAATACCTGTTTGGAAGTGGGAAAATATAACCATGGATTTCATTACCGGGTTACCTCGCACTTCTAGTGGGTATGACACTATATGGGTGATTATAGACCGACTTACAAAATCAGCTCACTTTATTCCTATTCGGGAAGATTTCAAGAACGAAAAGCTTGCTCGTATTTATATCAACGAAATCGTCAGCCGTCATGGAGTTCCATTAAGTATTATTTCTGATCGTGATGGCCGTTTCACCTCACGAACATGGCAAGCAGTACAATCCGCTATGGGCACTCGACTAGATCTCAGTACCGCCTATCATCCTCAAACTGATGGACAGTCTGAGCGCACCATTCAAACCCTTGAGGACATGCTTAGAGCATGTGTCATAGACTTCAAGGGAAATTGGGACGCCCACCTACCGTTAGTCGAATTTTCATACAACAACAGCTATCATTCTAGCATCGGCATGGCACCTTTTGAAGCTTTATATGGTCGAAAGTGTCGATCTCCTGTTTGTTGGCACGAAATTGGGGAAACACAAATTACTGGTCCAGAATTGATCCAAGAAACCACAGATAAGATTCATAAAATCCGAAACAATCTTCTAGCGGCTCAAAGTCGTCAAAAGAGTTACGCAGATAAACGACGGAAGCCCTTGGAATTTAGCGTTGGTGATCATGTGCTTTTAAAAGTATCACCGTGGAAGGGAGTAGTTCGTTTTGGTCAAAAGGGAAAGCTAGCACCACGTTACGTAGGACCTTTCAAGATACTCGAAAGAGTAGGTCCTGTAGCTTACAAGCTTGACCTACCGGAAGAACTCGAGAGGATTCATCCCACATTCCACGTGTCGAACTTGAAGAAGTGCCTCGCTGATGAGAATCTTCATATTCCACTAGAAGATATTCAGATCGATGAATCCATGCACTTTATTGAAAGACCAGTGGAGATTATGGACTATGGAGAAAAGCGTCTACGACGAAGCCGCATTCCTATTGTTAGGGTACGCTGGGAGTCGAAACGGGGACCTGAGTTTACTTGGGAACGTGAAGACTCAATGCGTGAAAAATACCCTCACCTTTTCCCTACTACTTCAACTGTTTAAATTTCGGGACGAAATTCCTAAAAGTAGGGGATACTGTAACATTTGTATAAATCGGGTCTCCAAAACCCGCTCCGTTTTGTAATCAAATACCAGGTTAAGAAAATACAGTAATTATTTATGGTTATTTTGAGTTTAAACGTTACATAATTAATAAATAAACTAAACTATAAAAATTAAATTGGATAAAAAGTTAAAATAAAATAAATAAAAACATTTGCAGCTGACCGGACTCGAACCCGGGTCAGCTGAAACACTCCAACAACTTATCAACCGGTCCTCAAACCACTCCGCCACTAAGTGTTTTCTGCTAACTTTAGGAAATCAATTGAGTCTTATACGCAAACTTGTATTAACAGCTAATGATATCTGAATAACGGAAATCGGTAAACCGAATCGCCAAATCAGTTTTAGTTTGTTTAGCTGGCTTATAACCGATGATTATCGGTTTCTAATTAAGTTCAAATTGAATGAACTTAAAGTTTCGGGTTTTGAAACCGAAAGGCATTCAAACTCCAAATAATTCAGGTTCCAATCATTTATGCGATTCAGAACCGTCTCAAATACACTCCAATTCCTTTTCGTCGCATTTTCAAGCCTTTTGAGCACAAAAAAACTGTTCGCCGGAATTCTCCGCAAATCTCGCCGGAAAACCGTGTTCAACACAAACTGGTAAGATCTTCCTCTTTTGCGGTTTCAATCTATTGTTAGGACTCTACTAACATTAATCCGTCACTCAAAATCAGTCACAGAAGACTTTGCTGGATTTTCTGGGTTCGCCGGAGAAATTCTGGAATTTGCCGGAAACTCGCTAGTAACGGTAAACACATTCAATCGTGCAAATAATCCATGTACTCTGGTTCAATTTCAAATCTAATTCTTTAATTCTGTTGTTAGACCCCCTCAGCCGAAGGTTCAAAAACAGTGTTGCATGTTCTCGCCGGACTTCCTGAAGAAGACGACCTGTCCGGTATTTCCTTTCCCCAAACTGTTCGGTTGTGCACATTCAAGCTAGTAGTCATGTTATTTAAGTAGTTAGATCATGAACCAGTTGTCTGAGTAAAATCGGTAATTGTAGTGAAGAAGACGAACTTAAAATCAGGATAAGAGTAAATAAAATTCGGATAATTAACGGGTTAGACACACAGTCCAGCGGTGGACTGTGTGCAAAGTTTATATACAAGTCCCGGGTTCGATCCTTACTACACACACTCTGCGTAATAACTTTCCTTTTTATTCATGAACTAACCGGGTTAGAGCGAGTAGTTGTTAAGTATAATATAAATCAAGAATATAACCGGGTTAGACACACAGTCCAGCGGTGGACTGTGTGCAAAATAAACTACACGTCGCGCGATCGAGTCCCGTCACAAGCACCGGTTCAATGAGATTAAAACGTTTTGCAAAATAAAGGAATTTTCGGTAAATTCGAATAAGTGTATAAATATAATTAAAACTGGATTTCTAACGGGTTAATCACGTAGCTCAGTTGGTAGAGCTACGTGAGCGTGAACGGAAGGTCACCGGTTAGAATCCCGCTTGGCGCAAGTATTTACCGCTGACCGAACCGGTCAACGGTCAACGGTCAAACAGTAAAAAAAATAATATATTTTTTTAAATATTTATTTGTTTATTTTAATTTAAAAATCAATTTAAAATACTTAAAAATAACATTTTTAAAGATAGAAAATAGCCATAAACTCACAAAAATATATCTAAAAATCCCATTAGAATCCTTAATAAAATCCATCCATTTTAATATATTTTCCATTGTTATTTAGGTTAGTATTCCTCGTCGACTCGCTCGTCTAAATCGTGCGCATCTCGCTATATCCAATCCAACGCACCCAAAGTGAGTGAACCCTTCAAATTCCCCGTTTTAATCACGTTTTTGGGGTGTATCATGTGTCTTGTTCATTTACATATTATAACCAAGTTATTGTGCATATATCATATCATGACATGTGTATTAGTTTGTTGCTGTTAAGTAGTTATTATTGTTTGCAAATTATTGTTTCAGTACATGCAATTGCCGAGGCCGTAGCTCCCCATCCATCGAGGTTGAGTTTGATCCCCATTTTATTATGCGGTTGATCAGGGCGTGCCCGCACGATCGGCTCCGTTTGATTGAGCCTTGATCGGTCATTTCATTTTACATTTCAATACATGCAATACGCTCGGCTCCGTTTGATTGAGCCTTGAGTGCACAGTTCAATTTACATTTCCAGTTCATGCAATACGTTCGGCTCCGTTTGATTGAGCCTTGAGCGCACAGTCCAATTTACATTTCCAGTTCATGCAATATGATCGGCTCCGTTTGATTGAGCCTTGATCGCATAGTTCAATTATGTTAATTGTTATATGCTGTTGGTATGTTCATGTATGTTATCGATTGTTAATTGATGCTTGCCAATGTTTGATTTCATACATGTGCTCTTTTATGATTATGCATAATATTTTATTGATAAACTAACCAGACAATTATTATCAAATGTTTATCTATAAGGTTCACTCGCCAACTTATGTTGACCCAAAAACCTCCTATTTTACACATGATACAGGTGAACCAGCAGCAGCTAGGAACACGTAGGACCTGGATTAGAAGGAATAAAACGATTTAGTATTTGGATTATTTTTGGTTATTTTCCCTTGTAATGAATGGACATGTTTGGATGTTTGAGAAATGTAACTTTGACTTCATTTAATTATGAAACATAATAGTAAATGTCATGTGCTTTGGTGATAACCCAATTATGCCCCGACTCTTATTTCCGCTGCGGGTCGGGGTGTTACAGGCCACGATACTGCCTGACATTGTGGTCCAAGTACAACAAGCCCTCGCTACAAATCCTACTAACCCTCCCCAACAACATGACCAGAACATCGACAACCCTCCTACCAGCAAGTGCTCATACAAACATTTCAAATCTTGTGATCCTCCTAAATTTGAGGGGACCGAAGGTGTCACTGCTCTCCTCCACTGGTTCGAGGAGATGGAAAACACTTTTCTCAACTGCGATTGTCCTGAGGATCGCAAGGTTCGATACGCCACCGGGAGACTATTTGGGGTAGCTCTCACTTGGTGGAATACTGAAAAAGGGAAGAGGGGAACTGAAGATGCAATGGCCTTAACTTGGGAGGAGTTAAGGGAAATCATGACTATGCGTTTCTGTCCTAGGAGTGAAATTAAAAAGTTGGAGGACGAATTTCATTCTTTAAAGCAAAAGGAGGGTGATCATACCACCTATAACAAGAGGTTCTTGGAGTTGAACCAAATGGTTCCAAATTTGTTCACCCCAACTTATCGTCTGATCGAGCATTATATTCGAGGACTTCCCTCGAAAATCCAAGATTCAGTTCTCAGCGTTTCACCAGTAACACTTGAAGCTGCTATGGAGCTAGCAACTGAACTGACCGAGAACCGAATTCGCAACGGGAAGTTCAAAGAAGAGATAAAGAAAGCCCCTGTTGAGGGTCAAACTTCAAACCATCCCATCTCTTCCTCTAAGTTTGCCAACAAGAGGAAGCGCAACACCAGAAACTTCGCTGTTACTCAAACCAACTCCCCTATCCCTGCTGCACCCATTACCCAGGTTGCCCCTTCACCCGCACCATACAGAAGACCTTACACTGGCCCGTTACCAAAATGCAACCGTTGCCAATATCACCATTCTCCTGATCATCCTTGTAACATCCGTCAAAAACGGATTTTACCAAACCCGCTCCGTTTATTAACCGAACAATCAGTTTAAAATTTCGTGGCGTATTTAATGCCCAAATTAATTTTAAAGGATACATAATTAATTATTATATTGGAATATATAATTTGTTTTTGAAAAATTGTTAAAAATAATGAAATAAAAATAAATGGTTCTGCCGGGTTTCGAACCCGGGTCAGTCAACCGTTTCAGCAAACAACTTAACACACACACACTCAACCACTGCGCCACTTGTATTTCTTGTTGATTATTAGAAGTAATTAATTCATATCATGAATCCCAAATTCAAAAACCGGCGCTCAAATTTCAGTCGTCGGAAATCCCGACTAACTCGCCAAGAAATTACGATATCTTCAGTTATAACGTAAACATTTACTAGGACATCGGTTATAACCGACGCCTGAGTCCGCGACACAAGCTATAACCGCCGGAAAACGTAATGACTTTGAATCAAGTCGGAAATTGGACCAAATTCATCGATAACCTGCCTTATAAATACCTCCTCGAACCTCTGCTAGCTTTTTCGCTCAAAACCCCACCTTTACCCAACGTAAATCCATTCGCCGGAAAACTTCTGTACCTCGCCGGAAAACCGAGCCCTTCACTTCTGAGCCTTACTGAACCCCTGAGCTTATACCGAAGTCACCCACATCCTTTCAAGCTTGCTGAAGACTCTCTGCCGCAAGACACACGACTCCGGAATCTTTTGCTGTCGTCGGAGTTCTGCCGGAGAAACAGAGGAGTCCAGTCGGTATACCTTACGCTTAAATCTTTCATTCTTTTTACATATCTCATCTGTAATTAACCTCAAAACACTAAAGAACACGATTAAAACATCGAACCAGTCGGACTTCCGATTCTGGTTAAATTCAACGAAGAAGACGAAGTTCCAGTTGTGTATAAGTATAATTAAAATCAAGTTATAACTCGGGTTTGACACATAGTCCAGCGGTGGACTGTGTGCACAATAAACACGTAAACGTCTTGAGTTCGAATCTTGTCCCACGCATGCTGCCTTAATAAAAATGTCCTTTTTTTTTGTTAACCGAACCGGAGTCACCGCTGTTACATGTTAAGTTTATTAATAACCGGAATAATAACCAAGTTAGACACACAGTCCAGTGGTGGACTGTGTGTATGTTTAATCACAGGACACGAGTTCGAGTCCGGTCTACTGCACCGATCCGGACAATCATCTAACTTTTTAAATAAGTCAGAAATGAAAATACTTAGTTTGTATTTAAGTATAATAAAAATCGGTTTATATAACAAGTTAAACACACAGTCCAGCGGTGGACTATGTGTTAACCTAAACCACAGGTCCCGGGTTCGAGACCTGTGGAGCGCACCGAGTCACTGATTCAAATCTTTTTAGAAATAAGTTGATTTTCGGATTAATCTGATTAATATATAAATATAATTAAAAACAGAAATATTTCGGGTTAGACACGTAGCTCAGTTGGTAGAGCTGCGTGCACGCGTACGGGAGGTCTCGGGTTCGAGCCTCACCCAGCGCACACTTACACGCATACGAACCGGTCAAACAGTCAAGGTCAACGGTCAACGGTCAGCGGTCAAAAAAGTCAATTTTTTTTATTATTTTTATTTATTTATTTTAATTAAAAATCAATTAAAATACTTAAAACTAACATTTTTAAGGTTAGAAAATAGCCTTAAACTCACAAAAATACACCCAACAATCCTACTAAAATGGATTAATAAAATCCGTTTACTTACCGAACCATAATGCTATTTATCTAGGTTAATTTCACTCGTGGTTAAAACCACTTCGCGTGCATTCAACATCATCAACCGAACGCACCCACTGTGCGTGAATCTTACAACTCCCCCTTTTTAATTACACGTTTTGGGGTGTGTCATGTGCCACAAAATAATTAACTCATTTATTTAAACTTGTGCCATACCATATCGTGATCTAAACTTAGATTGTTTATATTGTTGTGATTATGTATTTCATTTTGTCAACTTATATGAAATTCATTCATTAAGCCCATCAGTTCCACGTGGGAGACGAGTTGAGCAACGCGTGCCTCAAAACCAATCCATTATTGTTCATGTGTGTATTATTGAGTTTATATTGTTTGTAGTTATGTCTTTCATATTGTCATGTTTATGCAATTCATTCATTAGGCCCATCAGTTCCTCGTGAGAGACGAGTTGAGCAACGCGTGCCTCTAAACGATCCATTATTGTTCATGTGTGTATTGTTTAATATTAAATTGATTTATGAATAAGTTTACATCTATTTTTACTCATGTGTGGTTGTGCACTTTATTTCATAATCAATTAAATAAACTTGTTCAAATGTTTTCCATAGGATTCACTCGCCAACTTTTTGTTGATCCAAAAACCCTTTTACACATGATACAGGTGAACAGGATGAAGCAAGGAAAACATAGGAAATGCCTTAGAAGAAAACAATGAAGCCTAGATTGATATTTAGGACATGTTGTAATATTGATTGTAATTTTCCATTAAAGTGTATTAATGAATATGAAACGTTAAAATAAATGTCATGAGCTTTGATGATAACCCAATCATGCCCCGATCACCTTATCCGCTGCGGGTCGGGGTGTGACAATCCTTGCCAATATTGCACCGGCTGTGGTGGCGCAGGCCATACTGTTCAAACCTGCCGCATGCCTCAACGAACGAACCGCCACCAGCCTTCAACCCAAACCCACCAACCAATAATGGGTCAAGCCCAACAACCCCTACTATTACCACCCACCCAACATTTAGCCCAAACATATTACCAACCCAATTATCCTATGGGTCAACCAATGCAGGCTTGCTACAATTGCGGAGACCCAAGCCATTTCAGAAACACTTGTCCAAGGTTGGTAAACATTATTCATGCTCAGGCCCAAGCCAACCCGGTGAATCAAGCGAACCAAGCTCCTCCACCTGCAAGAGGAAGAGCTTTCAGTATTAACGCTAATCAGGCTAGAGCTGACGGCAATGTGGTTAACGGTACGTTCCTTATAAATGGTAGATATGCATCTATGTTATTTGATACTGGTGCGGATAGAAGTTTTGTGTCTTTAGAATTTGAACCTATCTTAAACAAAAATCGGGACAAGCTCATGGAATCCATAACGGTAGAAGTTGCTGACGGGAAACCAGTTTCATTAAACTCTATTATACGCAACTGTACACTCATCTTAAACGACCACGATTTCTCAGTCGACCTTATTCCTATGAAGCTGGGAAGTTTTGATATCATAATTGGTATGGACTGGCTCAGTCAACATCAGGCAGAAGTTGTATGTCGCGAAAAATTTATACGTATTCCTCTTTCAAACGGCCAGACTCTTCGAATCTCTGGAGAAACCTCGTCGAAAGGACTCAGCTTAATGTCTTGTCTTCAAGCCCAAAAATATCTTCGCAAAAATTATGTCGCGTTTTTAGCTCATATCATCAACAAGGGAACAATGGAGAAGAAACTTGAAGACATCCCGGTAGTAAGAGACTTCCCGCAAGTTTTTCCTGATGACATTTCAGGACTTCCTCCAGTTAGAGAAGTCGAATTCCGTATTGATCTTATACCTGGTGCTACACCAGTTGCAAAGTCTCCTTATAGGTTAGCCCCCTCTGAAATGCAAGAGCTAGCCAGTCAATTACAAGAGTTGACTGACAAGGGATTCATACGTCCTAGTTCATCGCCTTGGGGTGCACCTGTTCTGTTCGTAAAGAAGAAAGATGGATCGTTTCGTATGTGCATCGACTACAGAGAGCTCAACAAATTAACAATCAAGAATCGCTATCCTTTACCTCGCATTGATGATCTTCTTGACCAACTTCAAGGTGCCAGCTACTTTTCCAAAATCGACCTTCCATCTGGTTATCATCAACTTAGGGTGCATGAAGAAGACGTCCCAAAGACCGCATTTCGAACTCGTTATGGCCATTATGAATTCATGGTCATGCCATTTGGTTTAACCAACGCACCAGCTGTCTTCATGGACCTAATGAACAGAGTCTGCAAACCTTATCTTGATCGATTTGTGATAGTCTTCATCGACGACATTCTTATTTATTCAAAGTCTACATCTGATCATGAGCGTCATCTTCGACTCATCCTTACACTTCTAGAGAATGAAAAGCTTTATGCTAAATTCTCCAAATGCGAATTTTGGTTAAAAGAGGTGCAATTCCTCGGACATGTAGTCAACGACAAGGGAATACATGTTGACCCCTCAAAGATCAAAGCGGTACAAGAATGGCAAGCTCCACGTACACCAACTGAAGTAAGATCTTTTCTTGGTCTAGCTGGCTATTATCGTCGTTTCATCTTAAACTTCTCTCGCATTGCTGTACCACTCACGGCTTTAACTCATAAGGGAAAACCTTTCATATGGGGACCCAAGCAAGAAGAAGCCTTCCAAACCCTTAAACAAAAACTTTGTGATGCACCAATCCTCACTCTTCCTGAAGGTTGTGATGATTTTGTGGTCTATTGCGACGGGTCAGAGCAAGGATTAGGTTGCGTTCTAATGCAAAGAGGAAAAGTTATAGCTTATGCTTCGAGACAACTCAAGACGCATGAGAAGAACTACACCACTCATGACCTAGAACTTGGAGCCGTTGTGTTCGCTCTTAAGATATGGAGACATTATCTCTATGGTACTAAGTGTGAAATATACACTGACCACAAGAGTCTTCAACATATCTTCAATCAAAAGGAGTTAAACATGAGGCAACGAAGATGGGTTGAACTTCTAAATGACTACGACTGTGAAATTAGATACCACCCTGGTAAAGCAAATGTGGTGGCTGATGCACTTAGTCGAAAGGGTTATGCGAACTCCATTCGTCTTCTATGTTCGCAAATTATAACCGACATTAAAGATCAAATTCGAGAAGCCCAACACGTTTCAATAACGGAAGATGATGTACGAAAGGAGATGTCCTGTGGAGCTGAGCTAAAAATTGAAACTAAATCTGACGGTATTCTGTACTACCTAGATCGTATCTGGATTCCTAACCATAACAATCTTCGTGAAATTCTTATGAATGAAGCTCACAAAACGCGATATTCTATACACCCAGGAGCCGATAAGATGTATCAAAACCTACGATATACCTATTGGTGGCCTGGAATGAAGAAGGATATTGCTGTTTTTGTTTCTAAGTGCCTTACATGTTCCAAGGTGAAAGCTGAACACCAAAGACCCTCAGGACTTCTGGTCCAACCTGAAATACCTGTATGGAAGTGGGAAAATATAACCATGGACTTCATTACCGGGTTACCTCGCACTTCTGGTGGGTATGACACTATATGGGTAATAATTGACCGACTTACAAAATCAGCTCACTTTATTCCTATCCGCGAAGATTTCAAGAACGAAAAGCTTGCTCGTATTTATATCAGTGAAATCGTAAGCCGACATGGGGTACCGTTAAGCATTATTTCTGATCGTGATGGTCGTTTCACTTCACGAACATGGCAAGCAGTACAATCCGCTATGAGTACGCGATTAGATCTCAGTACCGCCTATCACCCTCAAACTGATGGTCAATCTGAACGCACCATTCAAACTCTTGAAGATATGCTTCGAGCATGTGTCATAGACTTCAAGGGAAATTGGGACGCCCACCTACCATTAGTTGAATTTTCGTACAACAACAGCTATCATTCAAGCATCGGCATGGCACCTTTTGAAGCCTTATATGGTCGTAAGTGCCGATCTCCTGTATGTTGGCACGAAATTGGGGAAGCTCAAATCACTGGTCCAGAATTGATCCAAGAAACCACAGACAAGATCCATCAAATCCGAAACAATCTTTTAGCGGCCCAAAGTCGTCAAAAGAGTTATGCAGATAAACGACGGAAGCCTTTAGAGTTTAACATTGGGGATCGTGTACTTCTAAAAGTATCACCGTGGAAGGGAGTAGTTCGTTTTGGTCAAAAGGGCAAGCTAGCACCACGCTACGTAGGACCTTTCAAGATACTCGAAAGAGTAGGACCTGTAGCATACAAGCTGGATCTACCAGAAGAACTCAACAGGATTCATCCCACATTCCACGTATCAAACTTGAAGAAGTGCCTCGCTGATGAAAACCTCCACATTCCTCTGGAAGATATTCAGATTGATGAATCTATGCATTTTATTGAAAGACCAGTAGAAATCATGGACTTGGGGAGAAACGTTTACGACGAAGTCGCATCCCAATTGTTAGGGTACGCTGGGAGTCGAAATGGGGACATGAGTTTACTTGGGAACGTGAAGACTCAATGCGCGAAAAATACCCGCATCTTTTTCCTACTACTTCTACTACTTAAATTTCGGGACAAAATTCCTAAAAGTAGGGGATACTGTAACATTTGTCAAAAACGGGTTTCCAAAACCCGCTCCGTTTTGTAATCGAATATCAAGTTATAAATGTCACGTTGTATATTTATGGTTATTTTGATTTTTAATGATACATAATTAATAAACAAACTAAACTATAAAAATTATATTTGATAAAAAGTGAAAACAAAATAAATAAAAATAAAAAGTTGCTGCCGGGACTCGAACCCGGGTCAGCCGGTTTACAACTTCAAAGACTTAACACACACACACATCACCACTCCGCCACTTGTTTGTTTTCTGTCATCTTTAGGAAACAAATAGATTTTATGGACTAAGGTAAATCAATCGATTTCACCAATTGTAACTGAAATCGGTTATCAAACACCCAAAGTCGATCTGGATACTCGCGATTCAACTAGTATAACCGATAAACTGATGATTCCAATCAATGCTGCCGTGAATGGAACTTGAATTCGGAAGTGGATCGGTTTAATAACCGAAAGTTTTCAATTCTCGGATTACTTCAATCTTAGACCCCTCCTGCGACTCAAAACACTTTGCAAGACTTTCAATTACATTTCCGCAACCTTACAGTCCACCGGAGAAGCTTAAATCAACTCGCCGGAAAAATTCTGCAAGTCGCCGGAAAACCGAGACTCACATCCACACGGTAATTCCTTCGACTCTTTCTGTTTCAATCATGTGATTAATCGGTCACTAACACAACTCCACCATCAGAATCAATCCTAGTCAACGTTTGTCGAAAATCCTACCTTCGCCGAAAAACTTCTGAAACTTCCGGAAACCCACCGAGAACTGGTATGACCTTTCAAACTTCTGTTAAACGTTGATTAAGTGCCTCAACTTCTCAAATAATCGAACAAACCTGTTAATTGATTTTAACAGCCAGAGTTCACTTCCAGAACCGACGGACCTCTGCCGGAATTCGGTGAACAAACTGATCGGTACATCTTTCTCCCCAAACTCTATCAATTCTTTACCTTTAAATTACTTATAATGTTTAAAAATCGAAAATGACATGAATCAGTTAAAATCAGTTAGACTTGGTTTTCTGGGTAAAATTAACGAAGAAGACGAAGACGCAGTATAACATAAGTATAATAAAAATCGATATAATGAACGGGTTAGACACACAGTCCAGCGGTGGACTGTGTGCAAACATATACGCATACGGCGCGAGTTCGAATCCTGTCCCAGCCTTACTCTCTATGTAATAAAATGCCTTTTTGTTTAAAACTGAACCGGGTTAATCTTTGTTAGTTGTTAAGTATAATAAAAACCGAGATATTAACCAGGTTAGACACACAGTCCAGCGGTGGACTGTGTGCAACGCTAAGTCGCACGTCACGCGTTTGAAACCTGTTACTGGCACCGGGTTGTTGAATTAAAATGTTTTTGAAATTAAAAGAATTTTGGTTAAATCGAATTAGTATATAAATATAATTAAAAACAAGATTATTTCGGGTTAGACACGTAGCTCAGTTGGTAGAGCTGCGTGCACGCGTACGGGAGGTCTCGGGTTCGAGTCTCACCCAGCGCATTCTTGCACACTGACCGAACCGGTCAATAGGTCAACGGTCAACGGTCAACGCAAAATAAACAATTTTTTTATATTTTTATTTATTTAATTTAATTTAAAAATCAATTAAAAATACTTAAAAATAACATTTTTAAAGATAGAAAATAGCCTTAAACTCACAATAATATATCTAAAAATTCCATTAAAATCCTTAATAAAATCCACTCATTTACTATATTTTTTCGCCATTATTTAGGTTAGAAATTCTCGTTGTTCATCTCTCCCGACTCGTGCGCATCTTATCATCTCCATTCAAACGCACCCAATGTGAGTGAATCTTTACAAATTCCCCGTTTTAATCACGTTTTGGGGTGTATCATGTGTCTTGTTATATATATTATATTTAAACCATTGTGCATACATCATATCATGAACATGTGTATTCAGTTTGTTTCAACTGTTGTGTAGTTATTGTTAGATGCAATTTATTATTTCCAGTACATGCAATTTCATAGGCCGCCGCTCCCCATTACATTATGAGCGTTGAGCATGTTCCCCATTTCATTATGAGCGTGAACCTGGCGTGCCCACATACGATCGGCTCCGTTTGATTGAGCCTTGATCGCACAGACATTTTCACTTTCAGTACATGCAATACGATCGGCTCCGTATGATTGAGCCTTGATCGCACAGTTTCATTTATGTTATTTATCGTATGATGTTGGTATGTTCATGTATGCTATCATATGTTATTGTATGTTATAGTTGTGATTGCTATCTGCCACTGCTTGATTATTTACATTTGCTCATTTATGATTATGCACAATTTTTCATTGATAAACTAATAAGTAAATCATTAATAAATGTTTATCTAATAAGGTTCACTCGCCAACTTATGTTGACCCCAAAACACCCATTTTTCCACATGATACAGGTGAACCAGCAGCAGCCAGAAACACATAGGATTGGACTAGAAGAATAAAATGATTTAGAGTTTGGGATTGTTATGTTTGGTTTATTTACTTTGTATTGTATGGACATGTTTGGATATTTGAAAATGTAACTTGACTTTAATAAATATGAAACATATTAGTAAATATCATGAGCTTTGGTGATAACCCAATTATGCCCCGACTCTTATTCCGCTGCGGGTCGGGGTGTGACATGATCAAGTTATGGGTGAAACAAGATTCTACTCGCATTTTGTGTCAGGAGTTTAGAGTAAAATAGACGTGCCAAAGACGTCACGTACGCAAAGGTACGACTCCGTAAAAACTTATATTCCTTGTTAGGGTTGTTTTGGGATGTGAGAAAATTGTCGAGGATGACTTTTGGGAACGTTTTTCGGTAACATTAAATCATGGGTATTGTACGCGAATGGACGCGTTGGTTGTATGTTTTGGGACGGTTTTAAGCTGAGCTTACAACCTTATGATTTGGAGTAAATGGATTGGGTATTTTGATTGAGTTGGTGGTTCAGAAACGATCAGTTCCTTGCTAGCATGTTGTGGTTTCGAATTAGAGTTAAAGGAATTCATTCTCACCTAAGGTATATCATGTTTATGTATTTTAGTTCACACATTAGCCAACAATGTTGAAAAAAAATGCATGAGTAAATGCCAAATAATATAATTACCATGTATGCATCTAAGTATGACGAACCTTGCAATCCGGAGTGCGGTTTCGTTGTGGTTTCCAATGAAGAACGGTTATAGTCTGGTTTTATAAAAAAATATATTTTACATTTTAAACCTAGTTCACTATAACCAATGTCTTTGATACCAATCTGTCACACCCTCAAATTCCACATGCAGTGTTTTACTGCAAGGCGTGTGACCGACCAGGATCTAGCCACTAATCATGTTGAACCAACCATTTAAAATAATAAAAGTATCATTATCAACATGATTAGCGATCCGGTTTTAATTTGTTCAAAAGACAGTTTGTATTGCAGCGGAAAATAGAATTTAAAAACCAACAGCAACTTAAAATTTCAAGTTAAGTAAATTATCAAAACAATACGTTTAAATGGACCACCCACTCCGGCCAATTGCAATGCACGTCCAAAGCTGTACCTACTGACCTGCAAAGCATGCAACTACGTGTAACAATAAAGTTGGCGAATTCACAAAATTTGAGTTTAGTAAAAGTGAAGTTCACAACATTTTGATATAAGTATGACTCGGGTAGCTAACCCTCATCATATGACTAAACTGTGTACCGAATGCTGACGTTTCGTTTGTGCCCTCAATAATGTCTATCAATATTAAAGCAAGAGTGAAGGTTAGAAGTTCACGCCCGGCCTCCAGCACGGTGTGAGGTTTGTCAAACCTAATAGCGCTATCAACTAATACCCCGCGTATGCCCACCCGGCAATCTAATCGGTAAAATGTAGGGATTTTCATGATAGAGTTTTGTTTAGTCTAAGTGTACTATCCACCTCCAATGGATAGCATGTTTCGGTGGTCCACACAAGGAACGCGCGCGTAGCCCAAACCAGGGATACCGTAAAAAGTGTTGTCCCAAACCAGGGACGCATGCTTTTAGAAAAGAGTTGTGAACTCACCTTAGTTTGCTTGGTAGTAAACTTGAAAGGTAATCAGGAAAGTCAATCTCCTCCTGATATGTTTACCGTTTCAATTAGTTTAATTTATGAATCCTACACGTAGTCTAACACATAGTTACAGAATCCCGTTGTCATACAATTACTCATTTAGGTAAGTTTGGGCATATGATCGTCTAATTACATATAGTGCATTCATAGACACCCGTTAACGTTTCTAATAACATACAACACTTTGTTGCAACATATAAGCATATTTACAACGATCACAACTACTTTCAGCTCATTGCAGTTTCATGTCAGTTTTTAGGCAGTTTTCCAGAATTTATTTAAAATACTAAACGAACTCATGAAATTATGATATTTTAACACAACGTGAAATTTGGACCTCAAATACTCTTGTATTTTTCTCATAACCTGAATCTTTACAGAAAAATCAATAAAAATCATTCTCTACACCTAGGTCTGGTCTACAACTTTCTGATGACAGTTTACGCCATAAATCATTTAAAAATCCTCGTTTATTCTTTTTACGAAATTCTAGTTGGAGATTTTGATGACGTCCTGGAACTTCCTACAGTAAAAATTTGAGATCATAAATCAATTCCTACATTGAGTTATGACAATCGTAATGGGCTACAAATTCTGCTAGAAAACGCAGCCTGAACCTTCAATACGGAAAAAATTCATAAAACATTCATTTATCGTCGAAAAAATGCCATTACGGTGGGGTTTGAAAGCTTTTTCCTGAAAGTTCATCTTAGACTCAAGAAACACACATTTTTATTTAGTTTTGCCCACGTTACAGCCAATACAAGTCGGCTGTAAATTCTGATTAGGTTCTGTTTGGATTCAGCTTTCAATTTTAACATGCTTATGACACTATAAACCCTATTTTCAGCAATCAAAACCCCAACAACACCACATACACGGATCTAGCGTCAAGTTCAATCAACAACATCAAACATAATCAAAACCCTAGCATGCATACATGATCATAGAGTTACTAACTAACAAGTATCATCATTGTAACATCCGTCAAAAACTGATTTACCAAACCCGCTCCGTTTATCAACCGAACAGTCAGTCAAAATTTTCGTTGCGAATTAAATGCCCCAAAATATTTTTAAACGATCCGTAATCAATTATTATACGGGAATATATATTTAGTTTTTGAAAAACTGTCAAAAATCGCAAAATAAAAATGAAATGATTCAGCCGGGTTTCGAACCCGGGTCTGTACCGAGTCAGTCAACAAATGATCGGAGGCATTATCAGGTGATTATGAGAGGTTCCATGCATAGGCTGTTTGTGTGGTTAAGTTATTCATATTCAGTACATGCAATACGCTCGGCTCCGTTTGATTGAGCCTTGAGCACACAATTTCAATTTCAGTACATTCAATACGTTCGGCTCCGTTTGATTGAGCCTTGAGCGCACATCCATTTCATTTTCAGTACATGCAATACGATCGGCTCCGTTCGATTGAGCCTTGATCGCACAGATATATTTCATTTCAGTATTTTATGTTTGTTGTATTGATTGTAGAGTTATAGGACTAATCATAATTCACTGATAAAACCAATGAAAAATTGACAAGAATATGGTGGATACGCCGCTGGTACTTCCTATATATAAGTATTCTTGTCAAAGGATCAGAGGCATTATCGGACGGTTATGAGAAGTTCTATGTAGGATTTATTAGTTTCTTGGTAACCAATCATAACTTGTGGATAAAACTAATGAAAATTTGGCAAGAATATGGTGGATACGCCGCTGGTACTTCCTATATATAAGTATTCTTGCCAAAGGATCAGAGGCATTATCAGGCGGTTATGAGAAGTTCCATGTAGGATTTAGTATTGCCTTGGTTGGAATTTGTGTTACATTGATATCATCATGTTATTTAAAGAGATTGGATTGTGTTCCATTTCTACATAAACTGACCTCTCCATCATAACAAACGAGAGAGGAACTTCCATCATTCAAACATATATGTTATCAGAATGTGGATTCAAATATTTGCTGTTGTGTTTATTCATGTTCAAATATTCGCTGATGTGTCTATTCATGTTCGAATATTTGCTGTTGTGTTTATTCATGATCAAATATTTGCTGATGTGTTCATTCATGTTCGAATATTTGCTGTTATGTTTATTCATGTTCAAATATTTGCTGATGTGTTCATTCATGTTCGAATATTTGCTATTATGTTTATTCATGTTCAAATATTTGCTGATGTGTTCATTCATGTTTGGATATTAGCTGTTGTGCTTACTTATGTTCAAATATCAGCTGTTGCGTTTTTATTTATGATCCATGTAGATTGTAGTGTTAAAGGTTTTGCCTTAGGATATAACCATATTTTCCCAAACGTATCTAAACTCTTATGCATGATATCATTTTTTTTTTTTTAGCAAATCATTCCTGTTTATCAATACTTATACAGTAGGCAACAAAAAGCGATTCCTGAATAGGGTACTTAACCCTTACAAGGAACGTTACCGCCTCGAGCAAAAACTTAAGCCTTTATTTTGCTAAGCGTACAACTGTCAAACAAAACATCATCATTCTTTTAGTCAAATATATCACAATTTAAATTTCGGGACGAAATTTCTAAAAAGCAGGGGATACTGTAACATCCGTCAAAAACGGATTTACCAAACCCGCTCCGTTTATCAACCGAACAGTCAGTCAAAATTTTCGTTGCGAATTAAATGCCCAAAATATTTTTAAACGATCCGTAATCAATTATTATACGGGAATATATATTTAGTTTTTGAAAAACTGTCAAAAATCGCAAAATAAAAATGAAATGATTCAGCCGGGTTTCGAACCCGGGTCTGTACCGAGTCAGTCAACAACTTATCTCTCAAC
The DNA here is from genome assembly GCA_947069175.1 of Scalesia atractyloides. Taxonomy (NCBI): domain Eukaryota; kingdom Viridiplantae; phylum Streptophyta; class Magnoliopsida; order Asterales; family Asteraceae; genus Scalesia; species Scalesia atractyloides. The sequence goes on from CAMTDV010000023.1 coordinate 2,629,546, forward strand.
ACACAAACCACTGCGCCGCGGATTTTGTTTGTTACATATTGAAATCATTTAATTGATAAAGTGTCTTTACGAATTCAAAACCGGCGCCCAAACGATTCAGTCGTCGGAATTCCGGTAAAATCGCGAGTCTTAACTACAAATTTACGTTATAACGTAAACCATTAACCAGATATCGGTTATAACCGATGTTTGAAGTCCGCGACCAAATTCATAACCGCCGGAAAACTTAAACCGATGAATACAGTCCGAAATCAGACCAAATACATTTCGATTTTCTCCTATAAATTGACCCACAACCGACGACAAACACTTTCGCTCAAAAATCACACCTTTTCTCGGCGTAATTCCACTCGCCGGAATAAACCTGTTCGTCGCCGGAAAACCGGTTTCCCCACTGCTGAGCTTTTCTGAACCTCTGAAGTTTATACCGAAGTCCCCCTTACCTTTTCCAAGCTTTCCGGAGACTAGCTGCTATAAGGAACCTGTCGCCGGAGTCGAATTCTGTCGCCGGATTTCTGCCGGAAAACAGAGAGCCCTGTCGGTATACTTTCTCCGCCCAGTTTCTTTTTCTTTTCACTTTTATCTTACCCTAATGGACAGTAATTCGCTAATGAAACTTGAATAAAACTCGAACCAGTCGATTTCCGATTTCTGGTTATTTTTCAGTGAAGAAGACGATGCACTTTCGTATCTTATAAGTTTAATTAAAATCATGATATTAATCGGGTTAGACACACAGTCCAGCGGTGGACTGTGTGCACATAAAACGTTAATCATGCAAAGGTCTCGAGTTCGATTCCCGTCTCACACACGCTGCCTTTAATAAAAACCAATTTTTGGGTAACTGAACCGAAGTCGCCTTAGATATATGTTAAGTATATTAATAACCGGAATAGTAACCAAGTTAGACACACAGTCCAGCGGTGGACTGTGTGTTTGTTTATATCGCTGGTCACGAGTTCGAGTCCGGTCTTCAGCACCGACTCGGACCATTATCTCTTCTTTTAATTAAGGCAGAAAAGGAAATAAATAATTTGTCTTTAAGTATAATAAAAATCAAGTTATATAACATGTTGAACACACAGTCCAGCGGTGGACTGTGTGTTAGATTAACCCACAGGTCCCGGGTTCGAGACCTGTGGAGTGCAAGGCCGGTTCGTTTAAACTGTTTTTAGAATAAAAATGATTTTCTGTAAATTCTAATTAATGTATATATGAAATTAAAATCGGATATATAACGGGTTAGACACGTAGCTCAGTTGGTAGAGCTGCGTGCACGCGTACGAGAGGTCTCGGGTTCGAGCCTCACTCAGCGCACAATAATCTGCCATTGAACCGGTCAACGGTCAGGTCAATGGTCAAAGGGTCAGTCAACGGTCAGAAAAAAAAAATATTTTTATTATTTTTATTTAATTATTTTAATTAAAAATCAATTATAAATACTTAAAAATAACATTTTTAAGATTAGAAAATAGCCTCAAACTCACAAAAATGCACCCAACCATCCTACTAAAATAGTTTAATACAATCCGTTTACTTACCAAACCATAATGCAATTTATCTAGGTTAAATCTCACTCGTGGTTAAAAACCACTTCGCGTGCATTCAACGTCATTAACCGAACGCACCCACTGTGAGTGAATTTTACAATTCCCCCTTTTAAATTACACGTTTTGGGGTGTGTCATGTGTTATGAAATTAATTAATTTATTTATTTAAACTTGTGCCATACCACATCATGACTTAAACTTAGATTGTTTTTATTGTTGTGATTCACTTATTGCCATTTGTCAAGTCATATGAAACTCATACATTAAGCCCATCAGTTCCTCGTGGGAGACGAGTAGAACATCGCGTGCTTCACATCAAATTCATTATTATTCATGTGTGTATCATTGAGTTTATATTGTTTGTGGTTGTGTTATTCATATTATCATGTTTATGCAATTCATTCATTAGGCCCCTCAGTTCCTCGTGAGAGGCGAGTTGAGCATCGCGTGCCTTTAATTGTTCCATTATTGTTCATGAGTGTTTTCATTTAACATCTTATGATTATTGATCAAGTTACATCTAATTTTACTCATGTTTGGTTGTGCACATATTTCATAATCAATTTAAATAAATTGTTCAAATGTTTTCCATAGGATTCACTCGCCAACATTATGTTGATCCAAAAACCTTTTTACACATGATACAGGTGAACAGGTTGAAGCAAGGATAACATAGGATATGCCTTAGAAGAGAACAAAGAAGTTAGATTGTTAGTTAGATCATGTTGTAACATTATTGTAAATTTCCATTTAATTTGTATTAATGAATATGAAACGTTTAATAAATGTCATGAGCTTTGATGATAACCCAATCATGCCCCGATCACCTTATCCGCTGCGGGTCGGGGTGTGACAGATTGGTATCAGAGCCATGACTATAGGGATATAGGATAGGTTATTAGACCCTCAGAGCCTATACTATAGTCTGCCTAAATTTTAAATTGATTAGGTGGTTACATACAAACTTGTGATATTTATTTGTTTCATATTTGTTTACATTTCAGTCAAACATACATGCTCATATACATATTCATTGTACATATATACATTATACATATATCGATGTTCATGAATTCAATTTATTTTCATATTCTCATTATCCAAAGATTTTGTGCAAATTTTCAAATCTCATCAAAGTAAGTTCTGCGACGGGCATGTAGTAACTGGAAGGGTACGAGTACCGGTAGTCGGAACGTCCTGTCTAGGCTGGCATTCGTATAAATCTCATATAACGGACCAGTTTGCCTACCTGGGGACCAACGATGAGAGTACGAAGGACCTATTAGGCCAAAGCATGCCACACCAAACGTCGTTCGAACTAACCCTACTTTGAGGTGTCACCGTGTCTACACCTGGACACATTCCGAACATCACACGTTGTATACATATTTCTCGATTTTCTCCGGGTTTTTTTTTTGTGTACACAACCAGGCAGAAACCGTGCGAACCATATGAAAAACCGGTATTCATGGGGGCCCACATGATTACACAGGTAAAGTATGGCGGCATGACGGGCCTAACAGCGAGCAAAGCCCAAGACATCCTATGGATGTAGTATTTTTGTATAATTATTTTATAAATGATCATTCTTGAATGCGACCCATGATCCCAAAAGCATCCAACTCATACTCTTGTCATGTATTCATTGTAGATGTCTTCTAACCTCGCCCGTAGGAAGACGAGAGCAAGAAAAGCCCGCGAACGCATGGCTACCTTAATCGCTCAACAAATGGCTGCCGTAATACCCAACATTGTAATCCAAGTTCAACAAGCACTCACCGATAATCCCGTCAATCAAGCAAACCAAAACATTTTCAACTCTCCCCCAAATACCACTAAATGCACCTACAAGCATTTCAAATCATGCGACCCTCCGAAATACAAAGGGACTGAAGGCGTCACCGCTCTCCTCCATTGGTTTGAAGAAATGGAGAACACATTTCTAAATTGCGATTGCCCTGACGATCGCAAAGTGCGATATGCTACCGGTCGATTATATGGGATAGCACTTATTTGGTGGAACACAGAGAAGGCCAAACGAGGTGTGGAAGATGCTATGACCTTAACTTGGAACGAATTGAAGGAAATCATGACCAGGCGATTTTGCCCAAGGAGCGAAATCAAGAAGTTAGAAGATGAATTTTACTCATTGAAGCAAATGGAAGGAGACCACACCACCTACAACAAAAGGTTCCTCGAATTACATCAAATGGTTCCCAACATGTTTACTCCCCCCTACCGTTTGATCGAGCACTACATTCGTGGTCTTCCGTCAAAGATTCAAGACCCTGTGATAAGTACCAAGCCTGCAACTTTGGAAGCAGCAATGGAGCTAGCAACAGAGCTCACCGAGAACCGAATCCGAAACAAAGACTTCAAGGAGGAGAAGAAGAAGGATAAAGAATCGATTGAAACCTCCGACTCCACTCAAACTGAATCCCCTTCTCAACCCAATCCTAAGAGAAGAAGAGTCGGGCGACTTTTCGCTGCTACTCAACGAAATCAACCCGTTTTTCATGCCATACCCATCCGAGCTATCCCAATCACCCAAGTGGCACCCAACTCAGCTTACCCAAATAAGAAACCATATCTTGGACCTCACCCTCGATGCAACAACTGTTTTTATCACCATCCCCTTACTTTACCTTGCCGGCTATGTACAACTTGTGGACGCTATGGTCATTTGAGCAATGTTTGTCGCACCTTTCAAGACCAAACCTTTTCCCCTACTCAAAACATGGCCCAAACTTATCACCAACCCCAATACCCCATGTTCCCATATGCGCGAGCCTGTTTCAATTGTGGCGACCCTACCCACCTTAGAAACACATGCCCTCAATTGGTTAACGTTATCAACACTCAAGCCCAATCAAACCCAGTTAACCAAGTAAACCAAGAAAACCCAACCACTATGCCACCAGCAAGAGGAAGAGTCTTCAATATCAACGCCAATCCTGTCGAAGATAATGACGGCCCAAACGAAGATACTCAGCTAGTTCTCTTCGCCGAAGATCCAGATTCAACTCCTATTGTTTAGTCTTATGTTTTTCTTTATCACATGTGTAGACTGTTAGAGAAATTATTGAATATTATATATTAAATATTGTTTTCAGTATATGCTTTTGCCGAGGCCGTAGCTCCCCATCCATCGAGGTTGAGTTTGATCCCCATTTTATTATGGGTTGATCAGGGCGTGCCCGCACGATCGGCTCCGTTTGTTTGAGCCTTGATCGGTTATTTCATTTTACATTTCAATATATGCAATACATTCGGCTCCGTTTGATTGAGCCTTGAGCGCACATTTCAATTTACATTTCCAGTTCATGCAATACGTTCGGCTCCGTTTGATTGAGCCTTGAGCGCACAGACAATTTCATTATCAGTATCTTATGGTTGTGGTATTTGTAGTAGAGTCGCATCGAACTAACCATAACTTTCGGATAAAGTCAACGAAAATTTGACAAGGGTATGGTGGATACGCCGATGGTACTTCCTATATATAAGTATTCTTGTCAAATGATCGGAGGCATTATCAGGCGGTTATGAGAGGTTCCATGCATAGGCTGATTGTGTGATGGTTGTTTAGATTAATTTGTTCAATTACAGTACATTCAATACGTTCGGCTCCGTTTGATTGAGCCTTGAGCGCACATACAATTTCATTCAATACGTTCGGCTCCGTTTGATTGAGCCTTGAGCGCACAGACAATTTCATTATCAGTATCTTGTGGTTGTGGTGTTTGTAGTAGAGTCGCATCGAACTAACCATAACTTACGGATAAAGTCAATGAAAATTTGACAAGGATATGGTGGATACGCCGATGGTACTTCCTATATATAAGTATTCTTGTCAAATGATCGGAGGCATTATCAGGTGGTTATGAGAGGTTCCATGCATAGGCTGTTTGTGTGGTTAAGTTATTCATATTCAGTACATGCAATACGCTCGGCTCCGTTTGATTGAGCCTTGAGCACACAATTTCAATTTCAGTACATTCAATACGTTCGGCTCCGTTTGATTGAGCCTTGAGCGCACATCCATTTCATTTTCAGTACATGCAATACGATCGGCTCCGTTCGATTGAGCCTTGATCGCACAGATATATTTCATTTCAGTATTTTATGTTTGTTGTATTGATTGTAGAGTTATAGGACTAATCATAATTCACTGATAAAACCAATGAAAAATTGACAAGAATATGGTGGATACGCCGCTGGTACTTCCTATATATAAGTATTCTTGTCAAAGGATCAGAGGCATTATCGGACGGTTATGAGAAGTTCTATGTAGGATTTATTAGTTTCTTGGTAACCAATCATAACTTGTGGATAAAACTAATGAAAATTTGGCAAGAATATGGTGGATACGCCGCTGGTACTTCCTATATATAAGTATTCTTGCCAAAGGATCAGAGGCATTATCAGGCGGTTATGAGAAGTTCCATGTAGGATTTAGTATTGCCTTGGTTGGAATTTGTGTTACATTGATATCATCATGTTATTTAAAGAGATTGGATTGTGTTCCATTTCTACATAAACTGACCTCTCCATCATAACAAACGAGAGAGGAACTTCCATCATTCAAACATATATGTTATCAGAATGTGGATTCAAATATTTGCTGTTGTGTTTATTCATGTTCAAATATTCGCTGATGTGTCTATTCATGTTCGAATATTTGCTGTTGTGTTTATTCATGATCAAATATTTGCTGATGTGTTCATTCATGTTCGAATATTTGCTGTTATGTTTATTCATGTTCAAATATTTGCTGATGTGTTCATTCATGTTCGAATATTTGCTATTATGTTTATTCATGTTCAAATATTTGCTGATGTGTTCATTCATGTTTGGATATTAGCTGTTGTGCTTACTTATGTTCAAATATCAGCTGTTGCGTTTTTATTTATGATCCATGTAGATTGTAGTGTTAAAGGTTTTGCCTTAGGATATAACCATATTTTCCCAAACGTATCTAAACTCTTATGCATGATATCATTTTTTTTTTTTTAGCAAATCATTCCTGTTTATCAATACTTATACAGTAGGCAACAAAAAGCGATTCCTGAATAGGGTACTTAACCCTTACAAGGAACGTTACCGCCTCGAGCAAAAACTTAAGCCTTTATTTTGCTAAGCGTACAACTGTCAAACAAAACATCATCATTCTTTTAGTCAAATATATCACAATTTAAATTTCGGGACGAAATTTCTAAAAAGCAGGGGATACTGTAACATCCGTCAAAAACGGATTTACCAAACCCGCTCCGTTTATCAACCGAACAGTCAGTCAAAATTTTCGTTGCGAATTAAATGCCCAAAATATTTTTAAACGATCCGTAATCAATTATTATACGGGAATATATATTTAGTTTTTGAAAAACTGTCAAAAATCGCAAAATAAAAATGAAATGATTCAGCCGGGTTTCGAACCCGGGTCTGTACCGAGTCAGTCAACAACTTATCTCTCAACACACAAACCACTGCGCCGCGGATTTTGTTTGTTACATATTGAAATCATTTAATTGATAAAGTGTCTTTACGAATTCAAAACCGGCGCCCAAACGATTCAGTCGTCGGAATTCCGGTAAAATCGCGAGTCTTAACTACAAATTTACGTTATAACGTAAACCATTAACCAGATATCGGTTATAACCGATGTTTGAAGTCCGCGACCAAATTCATAACCGCCGGAAAACTTAAACCGATGAATACAGTCCGAAATCAGACCAAATACATTTCGATTTTCTCCTATAAATTGACCCACAACCGACGACAAACACTTTCGCTCAAAAATCACACCTTTTCTCGGCGTAATTCCACTCGCCGGAATAAACCTGTTCGTCGCCGGAAAACCGGTTTCCCCACTGCTGAGCTTTTCTGAACCTCTGAAGTTTATACCGAAGTCCCCCTTACCTTTTCCAAGCTTTCCGGAGACTAGCTGCTATAAGGAACCTGTCGCCGGAGTCGAATTCTGTCGCCGGATTTCTGCCGGAAAACAGAGAGCCCTGTCGGTATACTTTCTCCGCCCAGTTTCTTTTTCTTTTCACTTTTATCTTACCCTAATGGACAGTAATTCGCTAATGAAACTTGAATAAAACTCGAACCAGTCGATTTCCGATTTCTGGTTATTTTTCAGTGAAGAAGACGATGCACTTTCGTATCTTATAAGTTTAATTAAAATCATGATATTAATCGGGTTAGACACACAGTCCAGCGGTGGACTGTGTGCACATAAAACGTTAATCATGCAAAGGTCTCGAGTTCGATTCCCGTCTCACACACGCTGCCTTTAATAAAAACCAATTTTTGGGTAACTGAACCGAAGTCGCCTTAGATATATGTTAAGTATATTAATAACCGGAATAGTAACCAAGTTAGACACACAGTCCAGCGGTGGACTGTGTGTTTGTTTATATCGCTGGTCACGAGTTCGAGTCCGGTCTTCAGCACCGACTCGGACCATTATCTCTTCTTTTAATTAAGGCAGAAAAGGAAATAAATAATTTGTCTTTAAGTATAATAAAAATCAAGTTATATAACATGTTGAACACACAGTCCAGCGGTGGACTGTGTGTTAGATTAACCCACAGGTCCCGGGTTCGAGACCTGTGGAGTGCAAGGCCGGTTCGTTTAAACTGTTTTTAGAATAAAAATGATTTTCTGTAAATTCTAATTAATGTATATATGAAATTAAAATCGGATATATAACGGGTTAGACACGTAGCTCAGTTGGTAGAGCTGCGTGCACGCGTACGAGAGGTCTCGGGTTCGAGCCTCACTCAGCGCACAATAATCTGCCATTGAACCGGTCAACGGTCAGGTCAATGGTCAAAGGGTCAGTCAACGGTCAGAAAAAAAAAATATTTTTATTATTTTTATTTAATTATTTTAATTAAAAATCAATTATAAATACTTAAAAATAACATTTTTAAGATTAGAAAATAGCATCAAACTCACAAAAATGCACCCAACCATCCTACTAAAATAGTTTAATACAATCCGTTTACTTACCAAACCATAATGCAATTTATCTAGGTTAAATCTCACTCGTGGTTAAAAACCACTTCGCGTGCATTCAACGTCATCAACCGAACGCACCCACTGTGAGTGAATCTTACAATTCCCCCTTTTAAATTACACGTTTTGGGGTGTGTCATGTGTTATGAAATTAATTAATTTATTTATTTAAACTTGTGCCACACCACATCATGACTTAAACTTAGATTGTTTTTATTGTTGTGATTCACTTATTGCCATTTGTCAAGTCATATGAAACTCATACATTAAGCCCATCAGTTCCTCGTGGGAGACGAGTAGAACATCGCGTGCTTCACATCAAATTCATTATTATTCATGTGTGTATCATTGAGTTTATATTGTTTGTGGTTGTGTTATTCATATTATCATGTTTATGCAATTCATTCATCAGGCCCCTCAGTTCCTCGTGAGAGGCGAGTTGAGCATCGCGTGCCTTTAATTGTTCCATTATTGTTCATGAGTGTTTTCATTTAACATCTTATGATTATTGATCAAGTTACATCTAATTTTACTCATGTTTGGTTGTGCACATATTTCATAATCAATTTAAATAAATTGTTCAAATGTTTTCCATAGGATTCACTCGCCAACATTATGTTGATCCAAAAACCTTTTTACACATGATACAGGTGAACAGGTTGAAGCAAGGATAACATAGGATATGCCTTAGAAGAGAACAAAGAAGTTAGATTGTTAGTTAGATCATGTTGTAACATTATTGTAAATTTCCATTTAATTTGTATTAATGAATATGAAACGTTTAATAAATGTCATGAGCTTTGATGATAACCCAATCATGCCCCGATCACCTTATCCGCTGCGGGTCGGGGTGTGACAATCATCAACACATTAAAATACATGATTATGGCAAACTCTAACACATAAAATCCATGTTATCATACATCAAGAATAACAAGAAATCAATCAAAATGCAGCCATGAATAACAAGTTATGAGTTTGTTTTAGAGGGATTACCTAGAGTGATATAGATGAAGATTAAGAACCCGAAAAGAATGAGTTTTCCTTGCTTCTTCTTGAGTTTTCTAGAGAGTAGTTAGAGAGGGATAGAGGTTGATGTCTGAGGAATGGGGTTGATCTGGGTTAGGTTTGGTTTTATTATATATATATTTTTTAAACAAAACTTTAGCAAATGCACGAAAGGTCCTCCAAGTTTTCCAATTCTCAAACTTAGACAATAAGTTATCAACATAACTTTATAAAATGTCACACAGGTCCTTCGTTTTGCAAAGTTAATAAAATTAACTCTATATTTTTGTTCGTGTGCTACTAACTTGTGCGATTATAAATTGTAATTAACATAAATAGGTTATCAGCGTTAACCAGTACGGGATGTTACATTAAAGAAAGTTTGATTTATTTAATCACCGTCATTTATTATAAGTATTATTAAACATTTTAATTGAAGCATCCTAAAAAGTAACGATAATATATTAATATTCCAATAGAATTCTTTCTTTTCTTAGTTAAATAATAGTTAGAATTCAAGTTATGCATTAATTGAAATTGTTTGAAAAAAACATTATAAATAATTAGATTTCAAAATTTAAACGTACCTAAAATAAGGAAAACTAAATTTTTTTGGTCAGAATTAATATGGTATCGATGTCTGTCATTCTTTAGAATCATTTATTACAATAAAGATTAGTATAGGAAGATGACATGAATTAAAAATTGATATTTAAATTAATTCTTTTTGCTAAAATCATGGTCGCAAAAGTCGCTAAACGCTCTTAAGTCGAAGTTGAGAGTACTCGGTCTAGGCGAAAGGTACTCACGCAGTACTCGGGACTTGGCAGCCTATCTTATAGTGATTACTCGAGTAGCACTCGGTCTCTGAGATCTTATTATACATCATTGTAAAAATAAATGTGAGAGAGTAATTTTGATGATGACTTTTGTAATCATTTATTATTTATTGTAATTAGGATTTTTGGAATGATTTATATTATAAGGATATGATGAATGCTTGATAATTATATTACCTAATTAGTTTAAATTATAGTTATACATTTATCCTTTTCATTACTTTGTTGTATTAGATTTTAATGTATAGAATTAAATTATTGACATATACAATACATACTCATGGATCAGAGTTAAATGCTTGGTTGGTCACTGTGGTTTGCGAAAATTGCAGACTTGGTCCCAGTGGTTCACTAATTACACGCTTGGTCCTAATAGTTGTAATTTTTGCACTCGGGTGGTCCTTATCACTAACCTATGTTAAGTTTTTCAGTTAAATACGTGCAAAATTACTAACTTGCCCCTAAACAAATAAAAAAAAAGAACTGAACCCCCTTTATCTTCTTCATCCTCTCCCCCTCTCTCCCTCTAAAACCACCACCCACCTCCATCGTTAGCCCATCACCACCACCACCGCCACCTTCAACTCACCACCACCTCCTCCACCGCCTCCTTCAACCCATCACCCCCACCTCCACCGTCAATCGACCACCACTATTTTGATTATGTTAGTTATTATCTTGTCCCTAAGAGGTGCAACGGTTCAATATGTTTGTTGTATAACCGCCTTCCGAATGGGAGAGTGCGCTGGTTCAATGAGGTCTATTCGTACAATATATATATGTACGTTTTTAATGCGACATATATATGCTATAGTTAGTTATCAGAGATGAAAGCTCTCTTCGAATCCCTAGATTTATGGGACACAATCAAGTATGGGTTGAAGATCCAGAGGTTGAAGACAAAATTACCAATGCCCAATTGGTTGTGATTATTGAAATCAAATTTCAGAAAGTATAAAACCGAAACATATACCTAGGCTTTTCAGAAAATTCAAACCAATTCATGTGGTTTTTGTTGGTTCAGGTAGTTCTCTTCTGATTTGTGGATTAACTTGGTTTCAGTTTGGTACCATCGCTTTTTTGCTCATCCCTACTAACGGGGCGAATGAAATCTGATACATAAATCAGTTAATAAAAGAAGAGAAAAAACTTTTATTGTGTCTTGGTTGAAGTTGTTTCAGCTTCTTATTTTAGTGGTGGTCGATTGACGGTGGAGGTGGTGGTGATGGGTTGAAGGAGGCGGTGGAGGAGGTGGTGCGTTGAAGGTGGCGGTGGTGGTGGTGATGGGCTAACGGTGGAGGTGGGTGGTGGGTTTTAGAGAGAGAGAGGGGGAGAGGATGAAGAAGATAAAGGGGGTTCAATTCTTTTTTTTTATTTGTTTAGGGGCAAGTTAGTAATTTTGCACGTATTTAACTGAAAAACTTAACATATGTTAGTGATAAGGACCACCCGAGTGCAAAAATTACAACTATTAGGATCAAGCGTGTAATTAGTGAACCACTGGGACCAAGTCTGGAATTTTCGCAAACCACAAGAACCAACCAAGCATTTAACTCCATGAATCATGATTAGTTTAAAAATGGGATTAATTCTCTAAAATATGCACACATGAAAAATACTCAAATAAGGCGGTGGTCTCGCGCCCTATTCAAATCATCAAATTTAGTATCACTAGAAATCTATACTACTTATACATAATCGATTTGTCTTTCAACTTTCATAATAATAATAATAATAATATTATTATCCATAATTTCTGGTAAGGAGAAGGTATTGATTTCTGATGAAATTAATTTCTAGTCCCGTAGTAAATAAAAATATAGCTTTAGAGTATGATTAGTATTAATAGGTATATGGGTTTGCCTTCTAAATATATATTCAATGTTTTGATGGTTGGATATCGATACGACGATAACCAAAGATGCTACAAACTATTACTATAATGATAGTTGACAAAGTTAGTGGCAACAGCATATGTTGTCTTGTGTTTAAAAACGAATTAACCTAACAAGGAACATTTAAAGTTTCTAATCTTTTCTCTTAAATAACTCCACCCTAAAGGAGGGAAAAGGAACACCTTCAAAATTTTATTATATGACAATTCGAACATAAAATAACAATAAAAAAACGATTAAAATAATTAATTATAATAAGAACAAGACAAAGCCACCCGTTGCTTTGATGCGAGTTAAATTCTCTCATGCTTTTTACTTGAGCACTGAATTGAACCCTAGATGTATTTGACATCTATTAATATTTTACTCAATTCCGATTCTAGTAATTGTAAAGGTTACGAAAGTTAGGGTTTGTGCTTCTGCAAAAACCCAACAAAGTCCGGAGGGTTAGTACCCTCTTGACCCCCTTGTGGTTCCAAAAACCCAGCAAAGTCATGTGACAGGAGGGTGAGGACCCTATTAAGCCCCGATAATTTCATCCACATACATATATACTTATTCCTTGTGTTAGAGTATTCACATCACGTCAATCAAATTATGAGAGAGTTTTTTATATTATAAAAAGTGGTTGTGAGTGAAGAAGAAGGAAAATATTACTGTTAAATCTCTAAATATATAATTTTCCGAAACTATCTCTAAATATATAAAGATAATTATGTGTGCATGACTCATGCATCGGGCATTTAACAAATAATACTATATTAATAACTATACAAGATAAGTGTTTTGAGCATACTTATTGAAGATGCTCTAACTATGAATACACGTCATTGCTATTTTAATTTTCAAACATCTTTTCAGTAACATTAGGACACTCGCTTTTTATACAATCTATAGGTTATTTGTCGCCAATATCATTACACTTTTTATTAGGGATCACAAAAAACTCGAGCATGACGGGTATAGTATGCGAAAAAAAACATTACATTCCTATAATCCTAAAACAGAATGAACTAATAAAAGTTGATACCATGAATGTGAACATCAAGCAGATACCATGAATGTGAACATAAGCATTATCAAGATAAGGTTTTTCTCCTCAAAATTCAAATGATTGACCTACTCATTTGATAGACATTAATATGTAGAGACGGATTTAAAGGATGTGAGTTAAAAAGGGATGACAATGGGTCCGGTATGAGACAGGTTTAGGTAATTCTAATTCTAAACTTGATTAAATAAGTTTGTTTCAAACTCGTTCTAAAACCCGTCGGGTTTCTATCAGGTAGTTACATGTTGGGTATATCAATCGATTTTGAGTAACCCCATTAATTTAAATAAAACTACCCGTTGGGTGTACCCGACCAAAACCTGTCAGGTATCTATCTAGTAACCAATAATCAACTAAATTTAACATATTCACTATAAAGATATATCAAATAACTACAAAGGTATATAAATAAAATGCCAAAATGTATATTAAAAATATACTAAAATCCATAGATGAAAAAAATAGTCTACGCTAATAATTGATATATCATATATTCATATATAAACTTACTTAAAAAATTAAAGAAATTATATAGGGTACACAATCAGGTAAACGGGTATACTTTATCAGTAATCGGGTCGAGTAAATGAGTATATCATCAAATCCCAAACCTGCGAAAAAAATAAAAAACAATCTCAAACAAGATCGTCAGAAAAAGTTAAAGTTGTATTTTTATAAAACTATACGAATTTAGATCGAGATAGAAGGTAAACGGGCAACAAATGTGTTAGGTTTCGAGTTCAATTGTGATCTTAGGGTTGATACTTAGGCTACTCGGTGTAGGTGATGGGCCTTCCTGGAGGACGACCCGCCACGTAGGATGGGTGTGAGAACGTGCCTAAAGGGGATGGACCTAGAAAATGAAGGATGTGGCTAAATATGTCACATCCTCCATTTTCTAGTATATATATATACATATATATACATATATATGTATATATATGTATATATATATGTGTGTAGAGATGAAAAAAGGCAGGACCATCCCCAACGTCTCGTGACAGACGTCCTCGATGTCGCCAAACCCCACACCGAGTAGCCTTAAAAAAACATGATGACTCACTTGGTAAAGTAGAAGAAAGTGAAGAGTAGTTCCAAAAACCAGGCACGAGGAATGTACCCAAAACCAGGCAGTAGGCAGCGAAATCAATGAGAATTTGAAATTTAAAAGCAAAAAAGGTACACACACAAGATGCCTTTGAGTTCTGCTCCTGCCTGCCTAAACAAACCAACAAAAACACTATTCAAAATTATTATTATGTCTCTGTTTACGCTGCATTTCACCTTGATGCTGTTTCTTGAATCTTAAAGATTTCATCTTGATGGTAATCATCATAGCTTAGACGCTTCATCTTCACTTTCAAGATAATGGGTATCCATCAATCATCATCATTCATCAATAAAACAAATCATTGATGACTTGAAAGTAAAAAAAAAAAGTTTTTTTTTATTTTTTTTTAATTTTAATATTTGCAGTGCACCGGCAAGCATAAATTCCCTCCATTTTTGAGCCCTTAATCTCATTTCCTGAAGTGGGGTTTTATGATTTTGTGCTCTGCATTCGATTCCTTTTCTCTTTCTCATTATGCAAAAGATTTCTTGCTTTTTCCATTTGTGTCTTTTTGGGTTTTAGGCACAATGTGCAGCAGCTGGTTCACACATATGTGTGTGTGTTTAGTGTTTGAATATTCACTTGTTCTCTGTTCTTTTCTTTTCCCTATAAATTAACACTCCCACAACAAACCTGTTTCTTCATATTGCAGCTTATACACATTACAAACACAAACCAGCAGTGTTAATAGTGGTGGTTTTCAACTTTTCATTAGTAATTGTTCACTCTTTCACACGTCTAAGATGAGCTATTCAAGTGCTTCCATGGGTTCTGGTTAGTTAAACTTCAAACTCCATTTCCCTTCATCATTTTTGTGTTTCGCTCAAACTGTTCGAATGTTTCGTATTCGAAGGTTTGTTGCACACCAAGTGTTTTATAAAATTTTTGAACGAACCCCAGGGAGTAGAACGGCTAGCCGAACCGTCGAATTTGGGAGGACATATGTTGTGAGGCCGAAAGCAAAGCATCAAGCAACTATAGTTTGGTTGCATGGCCTTGGCGATAACGGGTCAAGGTAGATTCAACTTTTTTATATTCAAATAATGGTTATGTTGTAACGACTTTATTTCGGATCTTGACGCTTTTTATTACTACAGCTGGTCACAACTCTTGGACAACCTTCCTCTTCCAAATGTAAGCATGTTTCATTTTCTTCTTCACTTTTCATTAAAACGCCATTTAACGATTCCGATAATGTTACATTTTGCAGATTAAATGGATATGCCCGACGGCTCCTACTCGCCCTGTGACTGCGCTAGGGGGGTTCCCTTCTACCGCATGTAATATATCATTATTAAATATTTAAAGCCATTGAATGTTATTTAATTCAAATAAACTTGTGATGATCTAGTAACATGTTCGGGTTCTTAACAGGGTTTGATGAGGGAGAGCTTTCGGAAGACGGTCCAAATGATGTTGAAGGTTTAGATGCTTCAATAGCACATATAGCAAACTTGTTATCTACAGAGCCCTCTGATGGTATATTGACTTTTTTTCTTTTGCTTTTTGTCTGTATATTGATCTCGATATTTTATGCATCGAAATTTATAAAACTTGCTATTCTCGGTTTTTCAAACAGTAAAACTCGGTATTGGAGGATTCAGTATGGGTGCTGCATGTGCACTTTACTCTGCAGCTTGTTTTGCTCAAGGAAAATACGGAAACGGAAACCCATACCCGATTAATCTAAAAGCTGTTGTTGGATTAAGCGGATGGCTTCCTGGTGCACGGTAAATTTCACAAACGAAAGCTTATTTATTACATTTTAAAATAATTCGACACAAAAAATGCTGAAAGTAGTTGTATTCGCATGCAGGAACTTAAGGAACAAAATGGGATCGAATGATGCTGCAAGACGCGCTGCTTCATTGCCCATTTTGTTCTGTCATGGACAGTGTAAGTATTTTCAACTTTAACGCTTGTTTCTACAACGGTAACTAAAGGTAATCTTACTGATTCATGTAATCAAAATGCATGACAGGCGATGAAGTAGTTCCGTACAAATACGGAGAGAGGTCTTCCCAGATGATGAGTTCAGCGGGTTTTCGTTACGTTACCTTCAAAAGCTATGAAGGGTATGATATCAAAATCATAAATTCATATTTCAATTCGACGTAGTTATAAAAATGAATAGGAAAATTGGATTTTAATTATCCCAGTTTTGACATATTGGCCGGCAACAATCCCAACCAACAAAATGTTTTGTGACAGTCCCAACTTTTAACATATTTTTCCTCAGCGATCTCATACTAGCTAAAAGTTAACCCAGTTAGTTTTTGATGACATGGACTGCTTATATGGCAAAAAAGTCTTTTGATGATGTGGACCGCTTATGTGGTAGTCCACGTCAGCAAAAAAACGGAGTTAACATTTAGTAAGTATGGGACCTCAAAGGAAAAATAGGTCAAAAGTTGGGATTGTCACAAAACATTTCCTTAGTTGGGACTGTTGCCGACAAATATGTCAAAGTTGGGACTATTAAAATCAAATTTTGCAAATAAATATTTGAACATTCTTTATACGATTTTGCAGGCTTGGTCATTACACTGTTCCTAAAGAGATGGAAGAAGTTTGTCAATGGTTACATACAAGGCTCGGAGCCTGAGAGATTAATGATATGATCAAATTATGAAATTAACTCGTGCGTGAATTAAAGAATAACCGAAGACAGTTACACAGATTTTGAGTTGGGAGAAATAATTAGAATTGTTGAGAGGGTTGGGTGGAGATGGGATGGTATACATATATATATGTATCTATATGATGTTGTTTTATATGTTGGTTGTTACAAAAAAAAATAAGGATTTTGGGGTATTGGTTCTTAGATGGGAATATGTTGTTTGACAATTTAAGTTTTGGGATTTTATAAAGAATGTAATGTTGTTATATTGAGTTTAGATGGAATTATGGAAATGGCTTTTTGTGGTTTAGAAATGCTTCTCTTTATTCTCAACAGTTAATGTGAAGTCTTGTCACAATGTCATAAAGGTTTAAACTTTTTTTTTCTGTGTGTGGAGAATCTTGAATTTTGCTACCCATTTGTGCCCTGTCATGGCTGAAAAGCTTGTTTGTTTAACATTCAAGTGTAAAGAGTATCTATGGCTGCTGTCAATTGTTTATATCAGGTAAAGAAGCATATCATGTTTGACTTTTATAAGTCAACATTAGCATTAGTTTTGAAAGATGATTACAATCATCCAAACTAGATAACGTTTACGTACTAACGATTACAATCATTCAAATGTTCACATTATCCTTGTATTTGCAAATTGGAGCGATGCCACGCTTGACTTTGGGTTTGGGAATTGCATAATTTTGTTGATTGTTGGCTGATGATGATGATGGCGACTGAAGATGCAAAAATCCTCCGCCTATGAGGTGTTGCTCATGAAACAACATGAAAAACTCGTTAGAAGGGAGTCCCTCCTAGAAAAAAAAACAAAAAACAAAAAACAAATGCAGGCACTGCGTGGTGGGCGCCTTTATCTCACACACCTCTCTCCAAGCTCGACCTCCGTCTCCTGCAACATCCTAAGCTTGAGCCTATATGTGGAACGATTTGGTTGGATGCTTCTAGCTCCTTTTCCTTAGGCTAACTATTAGTGTGAACTTATTGTTAACTTTGTAGTAAACAAATAGTTAAACATGCATGAAGAATAATTTCAAACAAAGTTCTATATTATAGAAAACAATAAATTAAAAAAAAACATATTTCGATAACCGAACTTTATATCAAAAGTAAACGAACTGACCCGACAGATCTTATAGACATAAATATGCAAAAAAAAAAAAAAAATTTGTTGGATTAACATAAACCGGACTTTATAGGCCAATAGAATGCCTTGTTTGGTGGCATGCCACAGTTATATCCACGTGTTAAAGAGGCCATATGTTGCCTAAAAAACACACATAAATACAACCTTTTTCCTTCCATACCCATTGCAACTTTACAACACGAAATTAAGCGATACAAATGGCGAGTCAACAAGCTACCTTTGAAGGTGAGGCCACGGCCGATCAAGCTCAGGTATCCCTCAATTTCTCTGATCGTCTTTACAATTTTAATTAACACAAATTGGATCTGAATAATTTGAATTGGTTGTTTCTGACAGATAATAATCTCAACTAACTTTATTTCAGTCTTTTTCATTTTGCTTGTATAATGGTCCGTCGTTAAAAATAACATAACAGAGTTATGTTTTTTTCTAATTACAAACCAGTATTTTAGGGCTTAATGAGAATACGAGTCGATTGACGTAAAGTTGTGCTTCAAAGCGCTTGATTTTTGTTAATTGAAAGTTTAAACACACAAATTGAAGCACCGTTTTCGTTGTTTGAAGCATTGTTTTGAGGTAAGTTTTACATCAATCGACTTGTATCCTCGTTCTCGTTCTGATCAAAAGCACGAAAACATCGGTTGTAATTTGGAAAGAAACTTAACTCCGTTATGTTTTTTAACCGCGTACCATCATACAAACAAAATAAAAAAAGTTGGAACCACTGTCGAAATTAAGTCAGTTGGGATTATTATTGCCTAAAAATAGTCAAGTCGATTCGAGTTGTTTAAATCCAATTTCCCTTTAATTAATAATCGTTTCAGATAGACCTGATTTTTTTAATGACCGTGGCAGTTGCATAGAGATGCAGCAACGGCCCAACAACCTGCCCAAAATGCTGGTGTTCTAGAGCAGGTATTATGATACATACTCTATATGCCTAAATGCTTAATTTTTTCAAATTTTATGGTTTACAACCATCAAAATCGAGTATCAATTTACAACTGTCAAGATTTTGGATTTTGCCTTGGTCAAAAATTCATTTTTCGATTTTTAAACGTACCTAGGAGTTGGATAAGGCTTTCCCTTTCCAAATGGTGAGGATTTAACTCCCATGGCTGTAAAATAATAGAATAATAAATCTCAACTATTAACTGTTGGTCGGCAGCGATTCGAACTTCAAAAATATCAGTGGTGGTCCCACTTGTTCACGTATTGTAAACCATTGGATCTTTACTAAATCGAAAAAGATAAAGTAACAAAAAAAAATTAAGGTTCTGTTAGTAAAGGTCATTGATTTACAATATGTGAAAATGTTCTGTTAGTAAAGGTCCATTGACTTTAACCACGTGGCGGCATGGCGCATTCTTGCGACCTATGTTTAAGTTTAAAATTTTTAGGTTTTATAAAAATTTTAAACTTAAACATAGGTCGCAAGAATGAGCCACGCCACTACGTGGTTAAAGTCCTCGTCTAAGTTGTGTTGGTAGTCGATACAAGCTACTTGAATAAGCTCGAGAGCTCGTTGTTGGGGTTTGGGACATTCAAGCACGTGGCATGGAATCTAGAAATTTGGCAATGGATGAACGCGAATCTAATTGATTCATGGTTCGGTTCATGTCACCAAGATAGGTTACAAATTGCGGGGCACCCGGTTCCAAAAAGTGGCCCGTCGAGTAGGAGATGTGGGTTCGAGTTGGACCGCTACATAAGACAACGATAACGTGATCTCTTCCTGTTCTGTCCACAGGTTTGCCATAGTTTTGTGAATGTGAAAGATGGAAAAGGTTTTGTGAATGTGAATATAAAATGGAGAGAATTTTGAGGTTTGGTTGTGTGGTATGGATGGTTTTAAATAGAGAAGGGAATAAAGTATTTGAGTGAACACTAGTGTATTTTTGAACTGAGTGAACAAATCCTGGCCATTGGTTTACATCATCATCTATATATATTATATATATATATATATATATATATTAAATGACCCAACGGTCAAAACAAGTGCCAACGGACAAAAATTCCTCAATTAACGCGAATGTCAAGTGGTGTGCTGGCCCCGGGGTTGCACCCGTGGAAGGGTACCCGCAAGGTGCCCCGGCCTCCCTTAGCCAACACTCACTTTATGTATCATAGACCACATAAATTACATGTGTAGATGGATCTGTATAGCCTATAGGTTAATCGTCAGTGATAAGTTTGAAGCATTTATTTACAAGTTGGTTCAGAATCAATATAAGATTTGGAAGATTAATTTATTATCAGAAGTAGTAAATTCACAGATTGAATATATGTATGCAGACTCAAAATTCGGTACAGACGATGGCACAAGGAGCGGCTATGATGGCTGGCGGAGCAGCAAGTGGTGTGATGGGCTTAGCACAAGGTGCTGCAACTGGTGCAGCCAACTTAGCCGAGGGTGCGGCCGGTGCTGTGAAGAACACATTTGGCAGCAACAACCAAGGCTCATAGAACAGTTAATTGCTTCATTTGATTCGATGTACCTTCAGAATAAATATTTATAGATGTTAAAATCAAGTGCAAATTATGTGTTACTTCTGAACTGATATAATCTTTGACAAACCTGCAAATATCCTTACTGCTTGATTCCAAGGTAGAGTTGCAGTTGAAGCATCTTAATATATATGGTTGATGACAATCATTTAAAACTCATCAAACATACCACAACCTTCACAAAGTAACAGGTTGAAGAGCTTGATAAGGGGATTCGAGTAACAGGTGGATGGATGTCAATCGACAGCCGTTAACATGGTCTCAGTCGATGCCTTTCAAAGTGATTTAGGATGTTTGTATGTGCCAGGGGCGGATCTACCATACAATAAGGGGTAGCCCCCGCTACCCCTTAACGCTTCGGCGGTAGTGTAAATTTTGGGAAATTTTGATCTTTTTTTGACGTTTTTTCGATTTCGTTACCCCTTTTTATTTGAAACGTTACCCCTGTAAAGATTTTATAGATCCGCCACTGGTATGTGCATTTTCAAAGTGATTCCGAGATAGTTAGCAGGGTGTTTGGCATTGTTTATTAACAGTGCCGGCCATGGTGAGGGGCAAAGTGGGCAAAAACATATTTATATAATAGTTTTCTAAACAAATTGCTATTAGTTGAATTAGTTTAGGCCCAATATTGTGGTGAATCAAATGTTGATTTCGTTTAGGCCCAATGTGTAGGGAATCAAATTTTGATGCAAAATAATGTTGTGGGTAATTAAACTAGTTTAGGGTCAATATTGTTGTGAATCTAGCATTTAAAATAAGGAATTTTTAACCTTTATTTTTTCTAATTTTTTCACCTCACTCATTTTTGCCTATTGTGGAATTCAATTTTTGACCTTATTTTTCATATCCATATTTCTACACAAACATGAAAAATGACACAAAGATGGGGTATGTGGCACATGGTGGGTCTGGGAGGGGGTTTTTGATGTAAAAGGTGGTGGTGATGTGACAACGTTTTTACATTTCCTTATTGGGTGGGTTTTTTATGTTTTTAAATAACAAATGTTTTTCTGATGTGAGAGCTCACTAGATATGTTTTAAAGTGTTTGTGATATACATATACTTTATTGTGGATGGTCTAATAGAGTGTATGGATTATAAAGAGTTGTTCTTAAACTTTGTTTCAAAAAAAATGCTCAAAGAACCTCACAATTCGTTTAACTTTTTAAATTGGGTTGTTTTGTTACAATACTTTTGTTATTATCATCTTATATTTATATATAAGTTTCATATTTTAGAGCCCAATATTTTTAGTCGTCTAGAGCCCCTGAATACTCAAGGACGACCCTGCTTACGAAAATTGTTGGTCTACAAATTTCCTTTTGTTACCACATATAACCAAGTAGAAACTGCTATTACTAGTATTTCTATACAACTCAACTCTTACTAGAGAAAGAATCACAAAATACACAATATACCAATGCACCAAATTTTCTGTGTCTTCTATATATACATGTGATTATTGAGAGCATTTAATGGCAGATTGAGCAAGTTTGACGGTTGACCGAGCTAACGAATCCAACGAGTCAACACATTTTTTCAACAAAGGATCATCATGTGGCAAAATTGTTCTCACATCATCTGATGCAAGAATGATGATATTCACAGCCCTCACAAGAAGCACTTGCAATGCTATTCTCAACAGGTTTTGTGCTCCTTCTATGTCTTTTCTGCTTATTGCCTCAATTAATGGGATTATCGCGTGTTCGATGGTAGCTTTGTCTGGAAGAATAACCTCAAAACCCTGCATTTACAATACACAAGGAAATTTATAAAGTTATAACATATATTATATGTAGAGCTTAAACAACACATACAAAAATTGAAGGTGGTTGATTAGTTACCTCCTTTTGAAGTTTATCTAGATAGAATCCGCCTGAATCAGTGGCAAGAACCCCGATTCTCAACGGGCTTCCAGCTTCAAGTGGCTTTAACTTAGCTTCCTTAAGCTCATTTGCAGCACACTCACCCATATGTAACATAGGAACCGAACACCCTTTTGAAACTTCTTCATACCATGAATGTAATAAGTGACATGGCATCACAATACAATGCGCCCCTGATCTTTCAAGAAAAACCCTTTTACGTCTCAGAATTTCGACAATTTGAGTGTCATCATTCACCTTGTTCATAATTGGATCGGAACAAAGAACAAAAGGAAGCCCATTTTCGTCTTGTTTACACTCATTGCTCATGTTTATAAGCTTTTTAACGAAATCCAGTGTGATATTTGGTGACATACCGCCTATTATTCCCACTAGATTGGGCTGATATAATAATGAACCTTTAGTAGAATTCTTGCTACTCATTGAAGCCAAATTTAAACCAAAGTTTTGTGTAGACACGGGTTTGTTGCCTCTTTCTGGCACCGGGGTTATGTTCATCTTCGTTTTTATGCGTTCTTTTTGGCTTATTCAATTTACCGACCAAATGCGATGGGTAATTTAATGGATGGAGGGACATATTCACCTTCTATTGCAACTGTTTTAAGGTAAAAATTCACTATCAAATATGAACACTTATAAGTCAACAACCAAAAGCAAGCCTATTTAGAAGAAAAAACCAATAAAGAAGAAAACCCACCTTCAAAAATTGCAAAATCTGGAATCTTGATGTCAAATGAGCTTCAAGAAACCAACTTCAAATCAAGAAAATCTTTGTGCTTTTGGGTTTGATGAGATTCTTGAATTATGCACCAACCATTAAGAGAAGAATATCACAAATGAAGGTGTGGAAGGAATCTTCATTCTATCTTCCAACTTGCAAAGAAAAGTGTTGGTGATCACTAAAAAGTGTAGAAAGTGACTAAAAACAAAAGAAAAAGGAACATGTGTTTTGTTGGCTTGTTAATATCTTACAAATTGTGCATGGGTGTGGTTGGTGTGCAAGCTCTAATGGGCCTTTCTAAAAGATCAAGAAAATCTCATTGCAAAATATGAAATTTGTGAGGGAATAATAGTTACAATGAGTTACTAACAACTTTTCGAAAACCAGACATCAACGGTTTAACCGGTAAGGGAGAAGCCAAGCTAAACAATTTTTTAATAAAAATTAACTCATTAACTCAAAATCGACGTTTTATTTGGTTCTTTAGCTAGTAAACAAACGAACTATTACTCTACTTCAATTCTCAAAACACATTAATATGTGCTTGTGTTTTCCCCGGTTAGTTGTATGCTAATCGGCTGTGTCGTTTTATATATAGTTTACCTTTTATAATAATAAAAAAAAACAATACTTCACTTTGATTGTTTATTGATGCACAAGGAATTTAATAAAAGGCAAAAAAATATACTCCTACAGTTAATGTATGTATTATATGGTCAACTTTTTTGTATTATATGCTTTTATATGCTGTATAGGGTAGCGTACATAATAGTAATATTAGTACAATAAAATGATGTAAAAATCATTTTCAAAAGGGCATTATGAGTTATTCCATTGTTAGGCTACTTGGTGTGGGTGACGGGCCTCCGTGGAGGACGATCCGCCACGTCAGAGTCCTTGGAGGACGCCCCTCCAAGGATGGAACCAAGGAAATGGGTGACGACCCGACCCCACCTAGTTTTTTTTAATATTACAGCCGTCCACCGCACCACCACCATCAGCTCCACCTCCGGCCACCACTCTCACCATCGTCTTCATCTCCGGTAACCGTCATAATCACCAAACACCACCATCAGCTCCACCTCCGGTTCACCGTCAACCTTCATCTTCGTCGCTACCTCGAACTATCATCGTTTCATCTGCCGCTCTCGTTGATTCTCGTCGAGTTTTCGCCGGAAACCGTTGCCGGCGTCTCTATTGTGAACCACAACTACCAGAAAGATTTGTTTGGTGTGGTGGCTGTGGGGGTGGTAGCGAGTGGTGATGTTCACGGTGGAGGTGGTGGTGAGCGGGGCGGTGGTAGTTGCATTTGGTGAAGGCCTTAGTGGAGGTGGAAGTTAATATTAGCCCCGTCTTCAACGTCTCCCAGGGGACTTTTGCGACGACGCCGGATCATCCGGGCGGTGTTAAGGGGCGTCGCCGGGCCAGACCGGGCCTGGACGACCCCACACCGAGTGGACTTAGCTATACACCAAGAAATATTTTAGGAAAATGACATGTTATAAAACAATACTTTTGAGATCAATTCATTGGTTGCCAGTTTGGTCGTGTTGTGTCAAAGTGGCTCGATTGGACTTCATTGGAGTGGTGGGGATTTATTATCAATCATATTATGAACATAAAAAGGTGCAAGTGGCTTGGGTGGTACCCTCATTCATAATTTGATTGGAAAAGTCGAAGTGTACAAATGTTTGTATATCATTATAAAAATAAAACTTTAAGAGTGTCAGATTGATATTGGAATAAGGAAATTGTATTTTGGTTGTATGAACAATTCAAAATGTTGCTTCAGTGTTACGTAAACTTTTTTATATGCAATCTTTTTCTCCTTGAAAAAAACATTTCATTCACATTAGGAACTTGATTCAATTTTCAGTTTCGGCAAATTCTGCGAACGAAACACGTTAACAAATATCACTTAGATTTCAATTTTATATAAAACGCGCTCTTAGATTAGATGTATGGGCAACATTGACGTGTTAAATACGCATAAAACTCATCGAAATTCAACTGTCATTTATTTATCGGGTGCTTTTCGTTATCGTTTGGTACGACAACACATCGATGGTTACGTATAAGATAAAAGCAGCAGAAACAGAATGAAATTTGGATGCTTTTGTGACCTTTCAGCTCTTCTAAGGACCAAACTCCAATACACACATCACACCAAATATTATATTATAATAAGTAGGGAGTACATATGGCCATGTGACTCTCAGATTCGATCAGAAACGGCACTAGGTACGCATCTCTATGCAATTATTGCATTCTGTGTTTATTTATAATTGCAAATATTTTCATTTGTTCATCCACCACTCAAACATGTGGAACAATCTTCCTTCTGATTTGCTATCCAACGTGTTCTCCTACCTCCCTCCACACTCCTTGGCACGTGCCATGGCCGCCTGTCGCCATTGGCACGACTGTGGCCGGTCCACCACCAGCCGCCACCAACACCCGCCATGGTTCGTTGCCTTACCCACCCGCACCCGCAACTTGTGCTTTGTTCATAACCCAATTGAGAGCACTTGGCATGTGCTCGGTTTGGAACATGTTCCTAGCCTCACCCGACCTGTGTCCACTATACCAGGACACGGGTTGATACTGTTTAAATCGACTGGCAGCATACCCGTTCAGCTGTCGGTGTGTGACCCGTTCACTAATCGATTCCGTCACCTTCCGCAGCTGCGGAAATCAAGGACTAATCCGGCAGTGGGAGTCATAGAGGATTGTCCCCGCCAGTTCAAAGTTTACGTGGCGGGTGGGATGTGCGAGGCGGAAAGAGGCGGTGCCGCCTCTTATGAATCGACGTTGGAAATGTTCGATTCAAGAAGTAATAACTGGACGATTATAGGGTCCATGCCAGTAGAGTTTGCTGTGAGGCTTACTGTATGGACCCCAAACGAGAGTGTCTACTCACATGGGGTCCTCTACTGGATGACCTCAGCCCGCGCATATAGTATAATGGGCTTTGATATGAGTTCCAACAAATGGAAAGAACTCAGTGTGCCAATGGGTGACACTCTCGAATTCGCCGCCATGGTCCCACAAAACGGCAAGCTGGCAGTTATTGGCGGGACTCATGGCGGAAATGTGTTAGTTTGGGAGCTAGGCGAGGATGATAAATGGAATGTGATTGAAAGAATGCCAGTCGAAATAGAACGATTTGTTGCTGGCAGTACAAAGTGTGTGGGAATTGAAGGTGGTGTGTGTTTATACAAGGAAATTGCTAAAGAAATGGTGGTGTGGAGAAAGAGATGGAAATCACAGGAATAAATGGGAATGGTGTTCCATTGAAGGTTGTAATCAGATAAGCGGAAAACGATTAGAAAATTACCCGATTAAAGGACTATTTCTTCATCCAAATCTTGCTTATTCTTCTTCATTCTTTTAGGAGTTGCAATCAAGTGTACGAGATGAACCTGCCAGAAGCTTTTCTACATTTCAATACATGATTACCATTTTGTATATCGTTGTATAATACTATAACGTAATTATGTGGTATTTCAATGCGTGGATAAAGAGAGAACTTTTGGTTATCAATGTTTTAGACCAGTGGAGCACCTGTGGCAAAACGGGTAACTTTTTATGCACAGGTCAGGTTGACCCAAAACACTTTTATGTCAATATATGTATAGTTGTATATAGTGGGCCAAGCATGATTACAAAATTTTATTATTTTAATGGTAGTTTACTTATTCTAATGAAACCGTTTGACCCGTTTCGATTTTAGTTAGCCTATTTATATTACCTGTTTGACCCGTTAGGGGTAAGCATAACTCAAATTGATCCTTTAACATGTAAGGATCGACTTAGGTGGAGATGATTTCATAATCAGGTCCTAGCAAGTAACATACTATGCTAAACAATACATTTTTTTTTAGAAATCTATCATTATTTAACAAACAAAAGGCCATGTCCTATAATTAGCCAGAATACAAAAAAAAAAAAAACTTACACTTTTACATAACCCATGAAAAACAATAATTTCAGCAAAGTGTGGTGTAGGCAGACATCTTGTAGAGAAGTTGGAACCAGCATTAAGATGGGATAAGGGTTACAATTAAAAGGACTGAAATTTAAATTTACCCATTTGCCCTCATAGGTACCTTCTTGCAAGGGCTCGAACCTTTGTATCAAAATGTGAAGAAGTAACACGGGATCCTGGTAGGTAGAGAGGATTCAGAAGGGTCTGCAAAGAGTCATAAAGTAACAAAATTAACAAAAACCATTGACATTGAAAAGTCCATACACGCTTTGCGGGGGGCTAATTTTAAGGGTTTAGCCCATTGTATGCATGAAAGAAATAAAGTATTATTTTCCCATTGGCCATAGTATACAACATACTTTCAGCTTGTTACACGTAAGTAACCTTGTATAACAGGTAAAACATAATGTAACCACCATGTCATCAATTTACATGCCATTATTTTACCTGCTGCAAAACATGTTACTTGCATACAATGTTAACATCATATCAAACTAAAGGTATTTTACATACTATGAAAAAACAATAATTTTTTCTTGCATCAAAAGTTTAGAACACCTTGCTAAGGTGAAATGAACGGAAAAAGAACTTGCCTTTATATAAAGCTCATGGACCTCCTGAAAGAAGCTTTTGATTCCATCATCACTACGGGAATCATGAAGCAGCATCAATCGTGTATGTATAGCTTGAGTCAAGAAAAATCAAACGGAAAGATAATAACACAAATTCATAAAATAATACCTTAAAGAAACAGAAATCACCTAACATAAGCATTGAACAATCACAAAAGTAATTTTTGTCAACAAAAAAATAAAACAAGGATATGACCAGCTGTAACGTATACAGACACCACCAAATCATTGAACCTGTCAATTGCTTTCAGAAACCTGAAAACAGAAATAGTTGAAACAATATAACATGAGCACGTTTTTCTTGATTGAACGTTAAAAAGAGTGATTATGAGTCTTACATAGCACTTGTTGTCCAGGCAAGATCCTGTACAACATCCAAAGCGGCATGAAGAATAAACTGATGCTGATGTGCTGCTTCTTCTTTCTATAATGACATTGCAAAATACGAGTTTCTAAATCAGTATGTGTGCTTGAAAAAAATCTCAGAAAATACAGATTCACAACAGAACAGAATTTTCTATGGCCATACATGGTTGTACAGGTTTATATCTATGAAAGAATTTTTTTTACACATTTGACATATGGTAACAGATTGGTAAAATCCACACGTGATATATTAGGAAAAAAAATCATACTTTCAGAGCAGTCCCAACTTCAGCCTCGTATATAGGAATGTCATTTTTGCTAATGATCATAAAACACACTGTGCTAGCCATTTGGGTCCACTAGATTATACGCGTGTCTGCAACAAGAATTTGAAGTAAGCATTCCATGAATGATAAAACACATTTACAAACCAAATAAATAACATCCAAGAAGTCACCTAAATTTTATCACATGCATATTAACTATGCAGTTAATCCAGTAAAATATCCGATATCAGTCAAGAACCGATATTTGAGGTATAGGTTATCTTGGTAAGATATCAGTGGGATATCGTAATTTTAATATAATGCAGAATATATATATATATATAGCAATTTAACACTAATAATTCAGTGATCTATCAGTTATATCGGTAAAATATCGGTCTATATCGCCGATAATATCAGTACCAATATTCTGACCAATATTTGACACCGATATTTACCAGGGGACCAATATATCACTGATATTAACTGTATAGCATATTAAGAATCCCTTTGCACAAATAAATTTCAGATACACAAACTTCATACTAAAATTCAAACCCTAACTTAACTAATTGAAAACAAAAACTCCAAAATCAGGTGCAGGAACAACTCTATTTTAGTTCTACAGTCTAGAATTCAGATACAACTTCATCTCAATTTCATAAACACCTCCACAATTTGGTAAAATAAAAACCCTAACCAATAGCAACGCTTTTATATAGATCGAAATATCCGTACAGATCCCAAAGCAGTTACAGAAACTCAACAAAAGGAAGCATCAAGCAGATCATTATACTAAAACGTCACAAAACCATAATACGTGCCCTAATGATGATGATATGAAGTGCACTATACAGAAATTTATTGCAATATATACATGTATGTTGATGTATGTTGTATTACTATTAAAAAGATAACGATAGGAATACGTACAGCGGAATCTGATCGGAGATCTCCGACGGAGCAGTGACGGAATGCGGTGGAGAGTAGACCGTTTCTCCGATCCGTTCGGATCAACTGATCAAGTACAGGTATCAAATTTTAGTTTTACCCCTGTACTTTAACTTAACTGTGTTATGGCCCCTTAAGTTTATAGATAATAAATGTCAAACGGCTGGTCCCAAGTTAAAGCCTTAAACCAAACCATTAAAGCCGAATTGTGAACCGGGTCGTACATATTTCAAATCATCCGACTTTCTTTAGTTTGGTTGTTTGATCGGTTTTAAAAAATTAAAGTTTTTAAATGGGATGGATGAATGTTTGGTAATAACGCTTATAATATGTTTAAACGTTTTATTAAGAAAAAATTAGACTATTAGTTTTATTAGTAGTTTTTCTTTATCGTTTTTAATATAAAACATGCTAAATCTTAAGAGTGTTATATTTAAAGCCTTGTGACTAGAACAAACATCAAAGGGCAGTGCTCTAGTGGTGTTCCAGTGATTTTTTCTAGCAAGAGGTCATCGTTTATCGTTTTGTTCGTGACAAAATGTCATGCGTGAGCCAGAGGTTTTGCCATTGGAATTAGTGATGAGTAGGGTCACAAACGTTGTTTGTAGGGCTGTAAACGAACCGAACAAACACGAACAAGGCCTTATTCGTGTTCGTTTGTTAAGAAATATACGTGTTCACGAACTGTTTATTAACGCTTAACGAATGAGATTTTATGTTCGTGTTTGTTTGTTAAAGAAATGAACTTGTTTGTGTTTGTTTGTTAATTTTAGGCAACGAACGTTGATTAACACAACTGGGCACAAACTAATGTTCATGAACACAATGGAAACAAACGAACACAAACAAGTGTTCATGAACAGAATATGTAATTCAATGACAATTAAATATTTTATTTGTCGGAATTTTGAGCTATTTAAATAAAATATAAAAATTAAAAACACTAATGAACTTTCGAACACAATCAAACATAAAAGAACATGTTATCGAACGTTCACGAACATAAACGAACGAACGCAACCTCTGTTCGTATTCGTTCATTTAACTAACTGAACAAAATTTCTTGTTCGTGTTCGTTTGTTTAATAAACAAACGAATACAAATAAACTTCCTGCCAAACGGTTCACGAACTGTTCGCCGAACGTTTGGTTCATTTACAGCCCTAGTTGTTTGTGATTGTGGGTGTTAATGGCCTTTTGCTAATGGGTATACGTGGAGGACGGGGCATTGTTGCACGTTCAAAAAACAATAGCTAACCATAAGAGTTGAAAGAGCTAATAAGTTCATTTGAATACCTAATAAGGTTACTATTTGTAGAACTCAATGGTTACTATTTATAAAATATACCATAAAAACATACTTGTTTTAATTTATTGTTATTATATTGGATTTTAGTAGTTGGCTTGTTCACCAATATAAATCACACTAGCAATATAAAAAGTCTGAATTATTAGTTCTCTCATATTATATAAGTTAGAAGGTATAATAAGAAATAAAAACCAAAAGCAACTGAACTTGAGGTTGTCAATTACAACTACTATTAATATATAATTCAAGTTATTTAAATTTTATACTAACCTGCACGTAAATGAGTACAAAGAGTATAACCAAAGTTTACACATATAACAATTGAATAAAGATGAAGTAAAAGATAAATATCACCTTATTTTATTAAAAAGAAGAGTTTCATTTTCTAAACCATATCTATTATATCAAACTCTTTGAACAATTAATTAGTGATATTCACTATTTTTACACAAAAAAAATATATTCATATCATCCATCGATAACAGATTAGCATTTCAACCCTTTATGTGTGTATTTTAGATAAGTTTATTTGATTTTTGAGTAAACTATCATTTTGTTTATCATTTGTTTATGTGGTTTGGTCATCTTAGTTACTTTCCTCCGTTTCAAAATCTTTTCCCCAGTTTCAAAAAGTAGTCATTTGTGTTTGCTTAAATAAGGGATATGTTTTTTGATGTGTTTGTATATTAAAAAAGGACATATTATACCCCTCATTTGACCGTTAGTTAAAATGGATGAAAGCTTAGGTCTGGTATGTTGTTTGCCCTTCTATAAAAGTGACGTGAGTTTAAATTCTTACAAGAACAAGATTAGATAGTATGTAAGGGTAAAAAGTTGGTGTTCAAATAAAAAATAAGACAAAAGTAAGATGAGTTTAAATCTTTGTAAGTACAAGATTAGATAGTATGTAAGAGTAAAAAGTTAGGTGTTTAAATAAAAAAATAAGTGAATGAAACGACTTTTCGAAAGTAAAATGATTAAAATGATGAAAGTGACTAAACCAATAAATCATAAAGACGACGAAAACGATATTTTACTCTTATATTTGAAGAGTTTACGATATTTTACTCTTATATTTGATGAGTTTTTGGTTATAGTATAGATTTTCTTTTAGTAACTTTATACTATACATTAAACCCAAAATTAAAAATTATCCATTACTTTCAAGTTAAATTATCCATTACCAAAATCATGTGACCCACAAGATGAAATGGGTTTGTTTTTATGTGTTTGAAGAAGATGAACATTCATATGAAGATTTGGCCATTAGTAAAATCAACAAAAAAATACAGAAATTAATGGTATGTAATTAATTTATTTAATTTAAGAACAATAAACACATAATAAATCACAAACAACAAAACACGACATAATTAACATTAACACCTCTAAATCGAACTTAAAGGTTACACCTCACAAAATACAAACCATAGTCCCAAAACATGATGAATAACCATAAGACCATACATGCCTTATTACATCTGAACAAATGTTTGAATTTGTTTCCGAGGAATAATGTCCAAGTTTAGGCGGGAGCATGATCGGACCATTTCTCCGGCTATAGGGATCACCGGCAGGTTATCACAGTTGCATATCTCGATCATGAACCCATCTGGATCGTGAAAGAATAACTGGTCCACGTAGATTCCACCTTCTTCCACTCGTTGTCTCTTGTAAACTATTTCCATCTCCTTCAGTTTTTTCTCCACTGTCCCCATGCTCTCACACTGGTGTAATCAAACAATTCCAACTTTAAATTCAAATCAAAATTAACATTTATTATGAAATCGTTACTGATTTCTTAAACTGCCGGGTGAACCTAAACCATGTGTTAGTGGCAGATCTAGAAAATCTTCGTAGGGGTAACGTTTTTAAAAAGGGGTAACGAAATCGTAAAAACGTCAAAAAAATTCAATTTTTTTCAAAATTTACACTGCCGCCGGAGCACCAAGGAGTAACGGAGGCTACCCCTTTCCCTAAGGTATGTCCGCCCCTGCATGTGTAGGGTGAGGGTGTGTGACTGCACAGAGCACACTATCCAGTACTCCGATGGCTCTTTTTTTATATTTCATATATGTAACTTTTTTTAAAACAAAGGCTAATATATATATATATATATATATATATATATATATATATATATATAGGTTCATGTGAGAAAATTTAAAAGTGTGAAAAGGATAAGAAAGATTATGGAGGTGACATGTGTCCCTTTTTATTTTGATAGTTTAAGGGTATAAGTGTAATTTAACTAATAAATCTAATTATGGAATGAATATATGCAACCAATTTTGGCAGTTAGTGTAGGGATTTTCGAATTTGAAATAACACCCTAACTCATAAAAACACCACAACATGTATATTGAAGGCATACATTTTATAAAGAACAGAAATATAACTCATAAAAACACACTAACTAATAAAAACACCATAACTCATAAAAACGCACTAACTAATAAAAACACCATAACTCATAAAAACACACTAACTAATAAAAACACCATAATCTATAAAAACACCACAGCATGTATATTGAAGGCATACATCTTATAAAGAACAAAAATATAACAAAAATAACACCATAACTTATAAAAACACCACAACAGTTATATTGAAGGCACACATCTTATAAAGAACACCCTAACATTAAATATAATAAAAATAACACCCTAATATAACACCAGTCAACACTTTAATCAGAATCAAAATAAAAATAACACCCTAAATAAATAAAAACAGAAATAACTCTACATAAGTATATATCAATATGGTACTCATATTAAAGATAAAAAAACACTCGTTATTATGGTTTAAATTTTTAAAAAAAATGTTACGTATAAAAAGTTATTGATGTTTAAAAAAGAATGAGGAACTTTGCATGTGTATTAATGTTAGTTTCTTAATTTAAAAATAGTAAATTTACCTTTATACCCTTAATCTAGAAAATTAGTTAGTTTAATAGTCAATATTATTTACAGAATTGTCACTACAATCTCAATCATTAGATTAAATATCTAATGATTTATATTATTTCTTATCTTTCTCACACTTTTTAATTTTCTCACAATAACCCCCCTCTCTCTATATATATATATATATATATATAAAGCATGAGGGGAATAGTGTCAGACAATTGACACTTCCTATTGGCATTGCCCAAACAAATTATGATTTTACTCAACTTCAGAATTATGTTTTTGCCCTTAGTTTAAAATAATGATTTTGCCTTAGATTAAATTTAGAGCATTGCCATTGTTGTAGCTTCTGCCAAATTATGATTAAACCCCGATCAAAATT
This sequence comes from Scalesia atractyloides, assembly GCA_947069175.1. Lineage (NCBI taxonomy): Eukaryota > Viridiplantae > Streptophyta > Magnoliopsida > Asterales > Asteraceae > Scalesia > Scalesia atractyloides. The sequence continues at coordinate 2,663,725 of CAMTDV010000023.1, forward strand.
ACGATTTTGCCACCGGTTCGAAAATATTGATTTTACTTCTATAGGATTTCCCCAATTCAAAATTACACCCTTGGAATCGTTTTATTGAATTCAAAACCTAACTAAATAATAGTAAAACAAAATCCTATTTAGTTTTGTCTCATAAAAAAAACCATATAGCTTTCACCCATTTTTTATATATAAGTTTATATTTAGGTTCAAAGAAAAACAAAAAACCATTTAGTTTTCACCCATCTTTTTATAGTACATTTTTTTCAACTCGCGTAATGCACCCGAATTATTTAGTTTTCATCTATTTTTTATGTGCAAGTTTACATTTAGGGGTGGATGGCCTAGTAACTTGGTTACCTGGAAAGATATATGATTATCTTTGGGGTTTATTTCGCTTTTCTTGAGCATTTTTAACGGGTTTTCTGATTGCAATAGATGAATCCCTATTCCAAAGTTAAACAGCCTGCAAATAAAATAATAAATTAACCACCAACCAGTGACTGATCTAGAAAAATTTTTAGTGGGTTCGTTTGATATATTCTCATTATCTTTTTTCAAATCATACAAGGTTTTCACTAGTTTTTCACCTTTTTCCAAACCAAACGAGTTCGTATGAACCCACAAAATAGAGCTGGATCGGCCACTCCCACCAACAGCATCAGAATCAAGGTTTTCTACTCGACATTCTCCAGTCAAAAATTCAACTTTATTAAAAAATAGGGTTATAACATGAGCAACAAATTAGTGAATTACCATGCACCGTCAAAATCAAAAGAACCAGGCCTTCTGATCGGGACGAACCCAAGAACGTTCGTATAGAAATCGATGGATTCTTCGACCGATCGGCATACTAGCGAGATGTGATTTATCGACTTCAACTGCAGAGGGTTTCCAGCAACTTCCTTCATTGTTTTCTGACGATCAAAAGAATCTTAAAACAATAAGAACACAATTAGATCAGAAAGATTATTGTTTATTAGATCTGAATATGAAGCAAAGTGGGTCACAGAAGATCTTCTAGTGATCAACAAAGATTCAAAAGATGGCAGTGAAGAGTTAAAAGAGTAGAGAGAGGTGAGCTTTTTTATAGACTAAAGATTCAGTAAGCTTCTGGTGTTTTCTTTTCCACGTGTCAGTATAGTCTAAAATTTGACACGTGGTTCCACGTTGCTACCATTTATGTGGGCCAGCCACACCTCATTATATATACACTTGGTTTGGCTTAACAAAATAGTAAAATACAGCTGTAAATATTAGGTATTCGACTAGTGGGATTAGATAACTTAAAAGAGGGTTTCTGATTTTATGTTACATGTTGCATCAACGATTTCGCGATTAGATAAACGAGTCGGGTTTTGGTGTTTCGTCTTGAGTTGAGCTGTGAATGTAGAAAAGAGCCTAGACGAAAGCCTTTGAACTATTCTTCGACAATCGAGTATGATGTAATGGCGTATGTGGTTTATGATCGTATGTATATCATTTATGAGAATAAGGTTGAAGTTAGATGTAAAAAAAAAAGTATTCCTTGTTCAGAAGGAATTTAGGATGATGGAGAGATGTCACGAGAAAACTTGCCTGTCATATAAGAGGTATCTACTAGGTCATTGATCTAGTACCATGTGGTTTTTGACTTTTCGGCTACGTTATGCTAGACTTATACTATTGCTTGGTTTCGTAATTTTTCTCTTATTGTTACATCTTTGTTAGGTGTGTGTGTTCATGCATTTTTTTGATAAAATGTTGAGATGTAAGCCTTTTTTTGTCAATATGGAAGTGCCTTAAGCCCTTAGTTAGACTAGATGACACCTTGGTTACATTAAATTACCTTGATTTGGTATATATGTTGGTAGGATTAAGTTCAAGAGTAAACACAAGTGTATTTGCGAATTGAGCGAGCTAATCCTGGCCTTACACGTGTGTAAATTAATGGCCAGGATTTGATGATGAAATACACTAGTGTATTTTACGATTTGATGATAAAATTCTGGCCTTACATGTGTGTAAATCAATAGTTATGATTAGTTCGCTCAGTTCGCAAATACACTAGTGTTCACTCTAGAATCCTACCTATGTTGGTGTATATGTGCATGGGGCAATGATGTAACTAGTGAGGTACTAATCAAGGGGTGTCAATTGCTGGTTGAAAACTATTTTAAAATGACGAGAGATACATATTAACAAATGTAACACAAATTTTTATGAAAATGAAAATCTTATTTCTTTTACATTAACTTCTTATAACAATATTAATTTTCATAATAAATACGTGTTACTTTAAAATAAAGCTTCAAACCTCTTAAAGTAATCATTTAATTAATACGGTTTCTTATATACAGATTAATGTATTTTGTGTATTCTATATGCTATTCTATTCTATAATAAAAATCAAAGGTTCTTTGGAACAGTAGAACTATTAAACAATAATTAGGATGCTAATTACAGTTATGTCCTTTTTGTATTTTGTATTTATTGTGCTCCATCTCCTCATATCTACCAAACTGAAGTGAAGTGATGATGTACTAGATTTTATCTAAATCTCAAAGTTACTTATACCTTCTCTATTTAAATCTAGATAAAGCCAATAATCTCGAAGTCGACTCAGGTTACTCTCGCAGTACTTCGTTTGGTTCAATGGGTGTCCCGAAAGTGTTCGAGATTAATTTTGTTGGCAGTTCAAAAAAGTCTAGATAAATGTTATCAGGAAAGGTTTATATTTAGTTATAAGAATGCGTTTTTTATTTATTTGTTTATTTTTTTAGTCTTTTGTTTGAAAAATACCCTAGCTTTGGGTTTTTTGATTGTTATAGTGAGTGCCGGTACCTAAAAGAAGCGAAACAATACCATTGAACTTTCCATCGCGAAGCGCGAAGTATCTCAACTAGTTTCTAACAAAAGCATGATGAAAAAATAGAACTCCGTTCGAAAGAAAAGAATAAATAGAGTTGAAATGCAGTCACTTATCAATGGTGACATGCAACACCTAACAAGAGCCCACCTTACACTGTATGACTAAATGACAAAGAATATCCATCGGGACAGAATGTAACGCCCTCAAATGTATCAGATTGAAAAATTATTAAAAATATAATTATGTACATAAGTTCTTAGTTATAAATATTTAGTTATTATTTACAAAAGTTCTTAGTCATAAATATTTAGTTATTAAAACATTATATAGAGAAAACTATTATATATAGTTAGGTGCAGTGTTACACATTCTTCACCACAATTGAATGATAAATTATTACATAAAAATATTCCACTACAGCAAATAAGTATAAGTGACCTAAGATCGATCAACAAGTCTATTCATAAATCCTCTATCCAGCCTCACCATTGACATATTTAAACATATCTACACATCGAGTATTTTTTTAAAAACAAATGTCATCTACAAGCTTAATATTACAAAGAGTTATAAAGATAAAATAACTGTATATTAAAACAGTTTTTAAATTGTCTCTTTAAACTATTTATTTGTTGTTAATGTGTACATGTGTAATGTATATCTATATTATATTATTGTATAAAACATTTGCTACGTATAGAATGTTAAATTCTCATTAAATTTAAAGATGACATATGAAAGGTTAAATTAAAATGTCTACTTTTTGTCATTTTTTTCATTCATATCACTCTTCCCTTGATTAATGACATTTATGTTTCATAAATTTATACTAATTATTAGATTATTTATAAATAATAAAAAATAACCTTATCTATGGATAATAAACTTATCACATCCATCAAGAACATATATTCAAAAATACATTTTATTGTATTTGTGTATTTGAATTAAAGGTAATCAATTAACCAAAATTAAAATGTGTTTTATAATTTTAGAGAAGTTAGTTAAAAAATTTAGATGTAAATTGTTGGCTCCGTCGCAACGCGCGGGTTTCCCACTAGATAAAAAAATGTTGCAATATACTATATAATGTTTATCATAAGGATTTTCTTGTTTATCATAAGGGTTTTCCGTAGTAGTCGCGAAGCGCGAGTGTTTTTATATACACACAACGTATATATGATTTTTTTTAACATTTTTAGGTTTGAATTATGTTCTCGGCCCATACTGTCGACTCTGTTGCAACACGCAGGTTCCCCCTGGTACATTGAAATGCATATCTTTTGATGACTATAAAATTATGATCATGTAAGACTCAAACTTAGCTACAAATAATAATATATTTATAATCTTATCATTATTTATGTCATAACTACATCAAGCACACTCAAAACATAGATGACAAGCTCAAGACAGTATCATTGTGGTTGATAAACAGATTTACATGGATGCACCTTTCAGGCTCCTATTAATTCATTTAGGATGAAATACAACTTAGAGTTGATGGGCAATGCATGGATCGATGATAGAATGACCGTATAACCAACGAAAGATCTCAAACCTTACATCAAACTCATGGTCGATGCAGGCGTGTGATCATGGACCGACCATGCCAAATAAAAAGGTGTCATACTATTTTTAGAATTAAGGTCTACCAACGATGCGTTTGTAGATCAAATGTAACGATATCGAAAAGATTAACATGACAACTGTAACACCCTAATCAAATCACACATTATCCATGGACATAAGAGATTCTTGTTCATAAGAAATTCAATGCTTCTTAAATCAACCACGTTTATGACTTAGTTGTCTGTGGGCTCATTCAAAGCAAAGCGGACAATATTGGTGGTAAAGAGACGAGGTGTTGCATCAATTGCCCTCGTGGAAACCTTTAAACTCAAAGATAAAAACTACAACCGACTTCGTTACATTCATTACAAGTTAGTTGATTAATTTGGGTTAATGTAGTTCTTTTACTAACCACAAGAAGTATCTTTGAAGGCGTATGAGAGTTGTTGAAGAAGATGAATTTGGTAGGATTAATATCAAAATGTCCTCTAGACTTGATGTGATTCAACTTAGTTTACAATTAAAAAATGTTAATTTATGTGATTTGGATTTATTATGAAATTGAGATTACAATACGACAAAGAGTGTCACATCAAAAGAAAAATAAACAAAGGGTCACGTGATTGATCATGCCCAACCAACACCAGGTCATCTTAGATCGGCTCTTCACATTCTCAAGTGACCTGTTTTCTAATCAAAACAAATAAAACACTTTTGTTTCCATATGTGCATTTTAAAATTAGAGTTTAGCAATGTATTTAGTTACTTAATAAAGTACACGGCTTAGTTAATTACAAGTGTATACGGATGGTCTCTTTGGCATATTAGCATTACATCTTTATCTCCAGCTAACTAGTATGGGTTCACGTATCACAAAGCAAACAATAACTGGATCATAGATGGAGCCGTCTCTAAGAATCCTTAACAATTTTGGGGGCAGGACGAATAGAAAAAATGGGTCTTCAGGCAATTGTCTCCCTTCGACAATTTACCGCCTCTTTAATTTTCAAACTTTTATCCTTTTTTGTTTTTTCAATTGGTTTAATTTTCTCAAACGTTATTGGGTTTAGTTGGGTTAAATGGTATAAACTAAACAGGATAAGTTAATTTGTTTAAAAAACATATTGGTTTTTAACTTTTAAACTCAATTATAAGTTTTGTTAAAAAGTATGTACACATATAAAAATAAAAATAAAATTTTGGGCCATGTGACAGAGTGGACCCTAGGTTATCGTCCACCATGCTCCTCCCATGACTGGATCTGATTATAGAAGTAAATTTTAGGGTGGGTGAAAGAGTGGGTGGGTGTCATCGTTAAAAAGAAAAAAAAAACTTAATTAACTCCATAATTCATAAAGTATTATGCTTAAATCTATAATTAAAAGATCACAAAATTCTAGTAGTGATTTCGATTAACTTGATTGATTTGAAACTCCTACTTGATTTATATAGCCATGAATCATTTATGGTTGAATTCATTTTATATTTAATAAAAAAAATGTGTGCTACATTAAGTATTTCTAAATGATAACTATTCATTCATATTTTTCTGAAGATAATAATACTAGTCTAATTACGATAATTTGAAAAGGTTAGTTTAAAAACAACGATGATGCCTATTAAAACAAGAGTGGAAAGAGAAGGTAGAACGTGGTGTAGCTAATGTAAAAAAGATAAACTTTCTTGTGGTTAAATTAGAAAACAATGAAACTTGACTATTCTCATGAAGGACTAGTCAAGTTTCATAATAATTAACCAGATGGAGGTAACCAACCTTTAGACGCATCCAATTCCTGTATAATCGTAATCCTATTTTCTTTGTTACAAACAGTGTTTTCACAGTTGGATCGTTTGCCAAACCGGTTTTTTTTACCAGTTCACCAGTTGGACCTGTAGATCCGGTTTCAAAATTAAAATCACATAATTATGAATTAAAAAACTGAAAGTATAAATATATAATTAATTTTAAACAAAATATGAAAGTGTTTTATTTTTTTATGTGGATCTACAATATTAATAAATTATTAAAGTGAAGTAAATAAATAAGTTATAGAATATGAAACAAAAAATAATATTTAAAATATGATCTCATGTAATCAATAAAAATTAATTGAGTAGTAAGTAAGTCACTAAATAAATAATGTAATAAGCCAAGTTATACTAATCAGCTATCATATCATAACAAAATATTAAGTAAAAGACTTCTACAGGCGGCTGACATCCTTCATTTAATTATTTGTGTAATTGAAAATAAACAATACACGTAATCTGTCCTTAAGTTAAGAAGCTTTCCTAATGGCATTTAATTATTTATGTAACATGAAAACTTTACATTAAATATGATGAAAAATCCAGCTTAGAGCCTTAGACACGCTGGCCACGACAAGTGACCGTACAATTTTCGGTGATATTACTTCAATTTGCATTCAATATATAAAATAAACAAAATTTGATTTCTCATTCTTTTCCTCTTTGCATTCATCTCATAGACATATTATAATACCACACTTTATAATATAATTATAGCATAACAAATATGATATAATATAATATAATATAACATATATAACGCAAGTTAATATAATATAATGCAATATATACTATATAATATAGTTCTTTACAGTATAATTTTAATGTTGAAATGATAAAATTATAAATACATGTCTAGCAAATATGTAAATGGATTGTTTGAATATGATAGAATCAGACAATATATGAAACTCTGATAGCGATCTTGTACCAACCGGACACATGATTTTATTCTATTACAAAACTAGAGGTTACATATAGCTTTATCATGATAATTGCACATTTTTATTTTATAATAATTTTATTTTCTATGTTTTCACACGTAGACATGAGATCTTTAGTTGCACCATATACTTTTCTTATATCTTAATCTATGTTCAAATAATAGTAACACTGATGATAAAAGGAAAATACAATGATGAAATGCGATTTTATTTTTTCACACTTTAAACGAAAGTCTTATGTACCATTATTTTTCTTGCAACAATTTACATTATTGATTTTATTGTAAGGGTGGACGGAGTCTAACCGACAAAGCCACTAGAGAAAACATCCACCTTAGCAAAATGTGGGAATCGAGATAAAGAAGCTCATGAACTCGTAGGAAGAAGAGACTGAAAGAGTGAGAAGTAGAGAAGAAAAAGCTGGTAGGAACCCCTGAGAACACCCCCATCCCAAAGCTCGATGACTCACAATAAAAAGAAGTTGATGGTGGCTTCTGCCACCACTCTCTTCACCCTAAAAATTTCGAGTTGGAATGTAGTTTTCATTGGTTTTCTATCTTTAACCCTCGAAATATGTCTAGCGAAAACTACGTTTTACCTGATTTAATTGGTTAGCAAAATATTAATAGGGTCTCATGAGTTTTATTATGTTTAAAAAAAAGATTAATCTCAAAGTTTAAGTAAATAGATTCTTTTACATAAATTGGACAAGCTTTGCCTTTCAAAAAAAAATTATGTATCACGTTACTAATATTGTATCATATCATATTTGCTTAATTAAAGATTATAACATTATAGTATTTAATATTTAAATTTAAAACTCTAAACCATCACCCACTCTATGCGAGTAAATATGACATTATAGAAGTCTTAAAAAGATATAAACTTACCCCTATCTTCTTTAACAAAACCCATCTTGAGGACAAATAATAGTTGCATTTGATGGTAAACATGCGTTAAAAAGGTAATGTATAAGTAGCGAGTTCTAATATTTTCAAAAACTATAATTAGCGACAAATAACTAGTGGCTATTCTTTTTTCACAATTTGCAACCTTCTACAATTATGAATTCTTTGATATATTTTCATAAAAGGCGAATGATTCAAAATGGTCATTTTCTATCAAAAATACAAGCAAATGTGTATGATTAAATAATTAAATAATGCACGGATACACACATAGACAACATATATTATTAAGTAAAGAAACCCTACTATATATTATTAAGTAAAAACAAAATATTTCTGGAAAAGATGAAAAAAAATAAAAATATATAGATAACATTCTCTTGTGTTTTGAGTAAGCATTATTTTTCATAAGATGTTTGTGAGGTGCTACTAGAGTGGTAAACGGGAACTAAATGACTAACGTTGTTGATATTTAAGATCATGGATTACAATTAAATATGCATTCGATGGATTTCATTACCGGGTTACCTCGCACCTCCAGTGGGTATGACACTATATGGGTAATCATTGATCGTCTTACAAAATCAGCCCATTTCATTCCAATTCGCGAGGACTTCAAGAACTAGAAGTTAGCTCGCATTTATATCAATGAAATCGTAAGCCGTCATGGTGTGCCGTTAAGCATCATTTCAGATCAAGATGGTCGTTTCACTTCACGAACATGGCAAGCCGTGCAATCCGCTTTGGGTACACGTTTAGACCTCAGCACTGCCTTTCACCCTCAAACTGATGGTCAATCTGAGCGCACCATCCAAACCCTTGAAGACGTGCTGCGAGCATGTGTCATAGACTTCAAAGGTAATTGGGACACTCCCCTACCGTTAGTTGAGTTTTCGTACAACAATAGCTATTATTCAAGTATCGGTATGGTTCCTTTTGAAGATTTATATGGTCTTAAATGCCGATCTCCAGTATGTTGGCACGAAATTGGTGAAGCACAAATCACCGGACCTGAGTTGATTCAAGAAACAACTGACAAAATTCTTCAAATTCGAAACAATCTTCTAGCGGCTCAAAGCCGTCAAAAGATTTATGCTGACAAACGACGAAAGCCCTTGGAGTTTTGTGTTGGTGATCAAGTACTTTTGAAAGTGTCACTGTGGAAGGGAGTGGTTCGTTTCGGTCAAAAGGGCAAGCTAGCACCACGCTATGTGGGACCATTCAAGATACTCGAAAGAGTAGGTCCTGTAGCATACAAGCTTGACCTACCAGAAGAACTCAACAAAATTCATCCCACGTTCTATGTATCGAACTTGAAAAAGTGTCTCGCCGACGAAAATCTCCATATCCCTCTAGAAGATATTCAAGTTGATGAATCAATGCATTTCGTTGAAAGAACAGTAGAAATCATGGACTTCGGTGAGAAGCGCTTGAGACGAAGTCGTATTCCAATCGTCAGGGTGTGTTGGGAGTCAAAACGAGGGCCCAAGTTTACTTGGGAACGTGAAGACTCAATACGCGAAAAGTACCCGCATCTTTTTCCGGTTACAACTACTACTTAAATTTCGGGACGAAATTTCTAAAAGTAGGGGATACTGTAACATTTGTATAAATCGGGTTTTGAAAACCCGCCCCAATTATTAATCAAAGTGTATTTATTTTATATCGTTCGGTTATTTTATTTATTGATAAAAATATTCCATATATAATTAATAATAATTAAGGTTTAAAATAACCTAAATGAAATAATACAATAAATAATCAATTAAATAATAAATATTTATAATTAATAGATAATTAAAAAGGCTTAATAAAAATAATTAAAGAAAATAGGTTTTTAAAAAAAGGGGTGAACCGGGAATTGAACCCGGGTTCCCCGGATGCACACACAACGCCCACACCACCAAGTCACATGCACTTATTGGTTAGGATTAGAAAACAATATTCAGAACTCGGATGAATGCCAGCGGGTTCAAATCAGCAAACCCGCCGATCCCGCCTGTTAAGACCTTGCTGGATTCCGGCTGGCAATCCCCGTATAAACCTTCCAAAAATCGGAATCAATCCATCTTAATTAGATGAAATCAATCAGTTTTGTTTTCAAACAAACCGAAATCAACCGACCCTGTTTCGCCTATAAATACCGATCCTCAATCAACACACCAACTCGCTCAAACCATTCAGCTGACAGAATGACAAGTTTTTTTTAAATATTATTTTATTTTTTTATTTATTAATTTATTCTATGGTTTATATTAAAAGAAAATTTTATTTAAGATACTTAAAAATATATAATTTTAAGGGTTTAAAATATCAATAAGAATCATAAAATTAACTTAAAAATCTAAACAAAAGTTTTTAACCAAAATATTAATTTATTTATTTATCGAGTTATCGCGTTATTATTTTAGGTTAGTACTCCTTCATCGGTTAAATCCGCAACTCGTGCGCTCTCATCTTCAATCAAGAATACGCACCCACTGTGAGTGAATCTCTATGAATTCCATGTTTTAAATCATGTTTTGGGGTGTATCATGTCTCGTACAATTTCTATTATTTTATTTAAACTCATGTGCTAATATCATTTCGTGATCAAATGTGTATAGTTGTTACGTGGTTTGTATGTGGTTACATTTTATCATTTCAATGCAATCATTTCATTAGGCCGATCAGTTCCTCGTGGGATATGGGTTGAGCATCAGTTGTCTCATTAGATCGGCTCCGTTTGATTGAGCCTTGATCTCAAATACATCATTCATCATGTCATGTGTTTCATGGTGGATATAATATGGTTTATGATTGGTTATATATATATACATCTGCTCACATATGATTCATGCACAACTTTTTTAACAACAATATAATTCCACTATTTAAATGTTTTATCAAGGTTCACTCGTAAACTTTTTGTTGATCCAATTCTTCTGTTTTACGCTTGATACAGGTGAACGAGCTGAGGAAAGAAATACATAGGAATGACCTTATAAGAATAAACAAGTTATTACATTTGGAACAATCTTTTGGTTTATGTTTGTGTTTGTATGAATTTTGTGTTGAATATTTGAAGCTTTAATTCCAATTTACTAAATATGAAACTTATTTTTAAATATCATGAGCTTTGTTGATAACCCAATCATGCCCCGAAGTTTATTTCCGCTGCGGGTCGGGGTGTGACAGGTCATGCCCCGGGGGTGCGGCATACCTGCGCTTACGAGCCGACGTCGACAGGCTTATGGATCTCATGGGCTGGGTGGTTCGGGAGATGCAGGATAGACGTGAGAGAGACGGGTAACCTCCCATACCGCTCCCACCACCTCGAGCACCACATCAGCAACAGTAGCCGCAGCAGCCAGATCCCGACTCCGATGCCGACTCGTATGCATAGACATCTTGTATTTAGTTTTCAGCTGTACAGATAAATATTGTTATGGTTGTACAAATTTATGTTATATATGTTATATTTAACTTTGTTTTCAGTTATTCGATTACTTGATGATTGTTTGTGTTAAATCGACATTGAAATGTAATACGGAAACAACATACACTTGTTGCATTCATCTTAAAATGTTGAAAACAATATTAAATTTTGCATTATAATTTTTAAAAAAATATAATATAAAAACAATTAAATATATAAACGATTGAAAAAGATAACTCACTTTTTATACGATAAACAAAACTTTTTAAAAACCTAAAATTACACCTCAAAAAAAATTCAAACTCCAACAACCTATCTACCCACCAAACCACCCATTTTCCAACCAAAATAAACAAGTTCCTAGACGGGTCGTCTAGGTCCAGACGCCCCGTCTAAACGCTAAAATTTATACGCCCTGTCAGGTACTTGCTGACTCCTCAAAATCAGTGCTATATGGGGCGTCTAGACCTAGACAACCCGTTTAGGATCCAGGGGTGTCCAAATAGGCAGCAGGGGTGTGTTAATAGATTGAGCCATACATAATTACATTTCAAGTTGGATAAACAGTGATCTTTCTTTGTTTTTGTTTTTTTGTGGTTTTATTTTTTATTTTTAATTTTAACCTTTAATTTTTAGCATTTACTGTTATAACCCCTTAACTTTCTAAATACTCTTTAATTGATTTTTACGTCTTTATTTTTATTTACGTGTTGATATAAACTTAAGTTGATTTACACTTTGATATATATTTTTTTGATATACATAATTACATTTGCAAGGTGGATAAACAGTGATCTTTCTTTGTTTTTTTGTGGTTTTTTTTATTTTAAATTTTAACATTTAATTTTTAGCATTTACTGTTATAACCCCTTAACTCTCTAAATACTCTTTAGTTGAGTTTTACATCTTTATTTTTATTTACGTGTTGATATAAACTTAAGTTGACATTTTGATATATATTTTTTTGTGTTCTCTCAACTTTCAGCATTGACACTGACAACCCTTTAACTTTCTAAATACTTTTGTAATCGAGTTTTATGTGTTTAGCTTTAGTTACATGTGGTAAAATTCAAGTTACGTTTTGACGTAAATTTTATTTTTCCCCCGGAAATGAGTCTGGTTAGATACATTAAGTTTTCAGTTGGTCTACGTTTTGACGTAAATTTTGTTCGGAAACGAGTTGGGTCAAAATTTACTACATTTTCATTAGACGTTATAAATCCGAGTCACTTTACGTTTCGACACCGCCGCAACGCGCCGTACCATTCTTTAACTTTAAAAAAACATTATTTTCTTACGTGCTTATATTTATGTACGTGTCGATATAAATTCAAGTTGGTTTATGTTTCACGTAAATTTTATTCGAAAATATGTCAAATTAAATATAATACGTTTCCGTGCTTATTTTTATGTACGTTTTCAGTTGTTTACGTTTTGACGTAATTTTTTTCTGGAAACCAGTAGGGTCAAATTAATAATAAACGACTTCCTATGAATTCATTTTTGGGTATTCTATGCATACACTTTTACAATGACATACATTTTTTGTGCTTTTCAAATATATAGTTGTTAAGTGCGTTTTTTCCACGTTTAAATTTTATAACAGCTACCCGTAACTCGTAACTTTACAAAAACGTTATCCCACACGAAACACAGGTATAACTTCTAGTTTTCTTTAATGGTATATTTCATTTTCTCTAATTTAAATGGTCTTAAAAATTTGCTTTTTTTATTAGGCCACCAACACCAACGAATCAAGTCATTTGGGTCTTGACAATACAAGCCACTTGAAAAAGTTAGATTTACCTTTACAGGGGCGGACCTACTTTATGTGAAGGGGTAGCCTCCGCTACCCCTTGACGCTTTGACGGTAGTGTAAATTTGAAAAAAATTGACGTTTTTTCGATTTCATTACCCCCTTTTATAAAACGTTAACCATACGAATATTTTCTAGATCCACCACTATACCTTTATTTAGATGCGTAAAACATTTGGGTGTTGTAGTGGGCCGGTTAGACTTAGATCTGACTTTTATTTGTATTTATTGTTTTGTCTACTGGGCTGGCCAACAATTATTAATATTATTGATATCGAGTGTTCTGTGTTAAAAGATTTGATTTGGATAATAGATCCTTTTTTCTTTTCTTTTTGTCTATTTTTTTTAAATGGGCCAACCTAACAATTATATAAAATGGTGAAGAGTTTAGGGAATAACCAAATCAGTCAGTGTCCTTAAAGGATGGTAAATTATATTTTGTGTGTATGTATACACATATTTACGAGCTTATATTATAACTAACACCATTTATTATTTCAATCCGAAATCATTTTGGTTAGTTGTTGTTCAGGTATTTAGTGTACATGAACAAACCGAAACAAAACCATTTCAGGTACACAAAGGTGATGTTTTAAAATGGTCTCTTTCCATCCGCACCAAGTTTGTCATAACTCGTTTTATCCCAAAATTATATAACTATTTTCTATATAGATCCATATCTGACTTAAATATGTCTTTACTTGAACCCATTTTGACCCGAATCAAAACAATTATATTCTGAAACAACCCATTATGACCAGGACCCGTCTTGACCCAAACCTGTTTTGACTATAATACATTTTACATTAATCAAATTCATGTATCTAATATTTGAACTTGAGTAAAGATAGTTTTGTGTAGGCATGGGATTTTTAACCGAAACTTGAAATTCGAACCTGAATAACCCGAACTCGAATAATCCATATAATGTCAATACCCTAACCCAAACATAGTTTATGGATTGTTAATTGGGTAGTTTTAGGGAGAATCGGGTTAATCCGATCAACCCGCATTGTTACTTGTTTCTTGTAGAACGTTTGAAGCTTGGGGGATGAAGTCATTATCAAGAAAGTAAGATTTTCATGTGGTGGAGTTACCAATTCGACTACAAGAGTAAAAACGGTGAACAATTACAAAATCACTAACGATTATGTTAAACTCGTGTAAGACCCAGTCTTAAAAAACTAAACAAATTTTATAAAAAATTTTGCATTTATATATATAATGCAAATACACATCCATACATATTTTCGAGTTTCATAAAACTTCATATGTATTAGGACATTTCAACATTTATCGTTGTTTAGTTTCGTAAACGGTTAAACAAAATGTGGGAATCTTTGTCTGTGTTCGGTTCTTCGCTAAGCTTGATCGCCATCCGTAACTTCAAAATCATGACCTACATTTCATAAATCATCAAAATAAAGAGTTTATAACATAACAAGTTAAACCCAAAGTCCAAAACAACAAAATCAACATTTTGCCAAATAGCCCGTCGTAAACTACGGTTAAGTGGTCGTAGTTTAAGGCCAAACTAATCACACGAAACAATCAATGCATGTCGTTGCCTACGGCTGCCATACCGACAGAGTGAGATGAACGTTTGGGCTGTGACAATTCATCTGGGTTATGTCTCAATTGAGTCACAACTTATAACCGAGATGACCAGGTAACTCGTCTGGGTTATGTCTCAAAAATTAACTAATAACCCAGACATAAATTTAACAAGTTTAGGTTACAAAACTTGACCATTTTTGCCCTTTTTAGTATAAGCTGCGTAACTTCTCCGATATTTATCCGTTTAGCTTGAAACTTGTTTCTAATTGACCGTAATACATTTGCCTACATTATTAACCCAAAATCCTCAAGTCGGATTCATAACTTTTATAATACGCAACTGTTACCCGGTTTATGCGCATTTTTATTTTGACCCGTTATAGATTTAAGCACTTAAGCTTAAATTATCTGTATCTCTTCGTATCTCTTAAATTATCTGCATCTCTTTATATCTCTTAAATTATCCGCATCCCTTCATTCATCTATCATCACAACTTCAATTTTGATGGGTTATGATAGGATAATAATTATACTACTATTCTACCCTCGAATTTGACACTTTTACTAGAATGACCTATTATGTAGCATTAAACCAAAATGGTTTAAGCCTTCCACTTTATACCACCGGAAAGATTGACCAAATTATAAAACTCATATTTAAGCTACCTTTAAGGGTTGTTTGCCCGGTTTATTATTCGAGAGCGTTTTGGTCAATTTTGGTCATTTAGCCACGAACGACATTTAAAAGCTTGTTTTGATCAAGTGGGCACTTTTAACCCATATTCTATTTAAAATTTATTATGTTCCTAGGAACATATTATCTCCAATTTAATTACTAGATATACCTCAATTTAGGTAATCCAATGTCCACCCATGACTCGTTATTCTCATCGAACCCTAAGTCCTCATTGAGAGTTTGACCCATTACACATACCTGGCTCGGGTCAAAGTATTGACCCATTTTAATACATTGCATTATTAGTTGCAAATTAAAAGCAATGCAAGCCATACGCTATTCTTCCTATGAGCACAAAGCTCGACAAGCAACCATTAGTCATTATTGTCAATGGTGATAATATTGCCATTTGACCCATTTGGTCTAAATGACCATTTTACCCACCTATTGACTTACTCTTATTACGTTATGATGACCAAACATTATGTATTGCGAGATGGTATTTATTTACCATCTCACCCATTTAGCCCGTTATGGTTTACACCATGTGATCAATTACTTAAAATTCGTTTTCTTTATTCGTTTGACCCATTATGGCTTATGCCATAGGGTGTCTTTTCAAAACTCATTATTTATTCGTCAACACGTGACCAGATTACCATTTTACCCATTATGGATTACACCATAAGATAACTTTTCAAAACTCACTGTTTATTGGTCAACGCGTGACCAAATTACCGTTTTACCCTTTTTACCATCAAATATGGTTTCTTACCATTTTTACTTGTTCCGACCCGTACCGGTTCGTGCCGGATCATCATATTTCAAAGACTTATTTCAAATGCTAGATCACCTTGTTATTAACCAATACATAAGTAGTTGTTCTATTTAAAAGATGTAAGCTTTACTTAACTTGCATCCGATTATGCTTTTCTCGCGTATTTGATCCGTTTGACCCACTTCTTCCCAAGCTTCCACCTCGCTTGTCAAGTGTCAAACTAACATTTATCATTCGCAAGATGGTTAGATTAGTTATCCTTTATCACGACTATCCCACCTTACGGACTTTATATCAAAATTACCATTTGATATTATTATAGGTCGGTTTGACTGTTAAAAGTCAACTGCCTATTAATATATGCAAATGCACAATTAAGTTCAATAAAATCATTTAGGCATTTCATCAAATAGCATTAATTTTTAGGTCACAATTTTAACTAAATTCCCAACAAAGTTCATCTCATTTCTTTTACTTTGACAAGTTCATATAATTATTAACATCAAGTTAACTTAGCTTTCAATTATCAATACTAGTTCATCCATTTATCATGATAGAACTAACGGTTTTCATCTCTATGTAAAAACCCATTTTATCATATTACTAGACATTCATTCGAACATCTCTTATAATCAAATTCTCCATACAAACTAGTAGACATAATGATTTGAAGCGCACCTATTAAGATCAATAAAACAGCTGTTAAAAAAACTAGAATAATTTGTGTCAGATGAAAATTTATTCTGTTAAATCAAGCGTCGAATCTAAACCTGTTCTTCAAACGCTACAATCACCATTCACACTTCAAATCCTGCAACTAACCGATCCGAATGTATGCACCCGATGTTATCACTTTTCATGAAGAAACCTTACTCACCCTCACATTCTTCACAATCATCTTATTGTTCGCCGTGATCTCTCTATCTCCTTCTTCACCGTTCTCGCATATTCCTCTCAATTACGTGATGTAAGTCCTCAGATCCTCCTTTTTCCTATTTCTTTTAGTTCATAATCAATTCCTGTAACTGATTTTAGATCAAATCGATCTGTTCGAACACTGAATTGCAGTGTAGAGTCCGATATATGGAGTTCTAAAAGGATTCTGGAGTGGAGACCTTGCAAATGGTGGCTTCAAGGACATTTAACCGGTCAGTTTGTTCTACTAATTGTTACAATCTCTGTTAGAAGATATTTATGTATGCTGTTTCCTGTAGATCTGAATTAGAACTAGAAAACCTTGGAGCATATGTTTAGGAGTACTAGTAATTATAGTGTAAGAGAATTAGGTTTTCGTTTCGCTTGATTAATGCGAGTGGTAGGGTTTACATGTATGAGAAGTGATTTAGGGTTTATAATTGAGTCGAATTGTTGAATCGCCTTCAGTGCAGACAATTGCATTTGGTTTTTTTTGTGTTGAAATGCTGCAGCTCTACCGGCTGAAAGCAATGGTTACATTCGAGTGGATTGTTACGGGGTGGCCTTAATCAGATGAGGAGGGATGTAAGTGCTCTAGAAACGGACAATTAATGACATTTTGTTGTTCGGTTAGAAACTAGACCGATTGATGTTTACTTGTTTACTGCTGTTTGAAGTTGTGTGATGGTGTTGGTGTTGCGCGGTTACTAAATGCAACTCTTGTTTTGCCAAAGTTTGAAGTGGCTGCGTATTGGACCGAATCAAGGAACTTTATGTTGCTAATGCTTAAAGCTTCAGTTATCTTTCTTGAATCTTTATCATATGGACTTTTGAATCACTTGTGAAGATTTCAATATAATTGTTGTGTTTGTCTTCAGTGGATTTGCAGATGTATTTGATGTGGACTACTTCATAGAACAGCTGAAAGGATTTATAAATGTTGTAAAAGAGTTACCTGCAGATATAGCAACGAAAGAACCTGTTAGAGTCGATTGCAGTAAACGCAAAGGCCAGTTTGATTATGTTGAGAGTGTTCTTCCTTCTTTATTGGAGCATCGTTACATCTCTATTACACCTGCAATGAGCCAAAGACGTGACAGGTATTTTAGAACTTTTAGTTTTCTTGAAGTTAAAGAACATTGTTACTTAGAACTGACAATTTCGACCCGTTTGCTTATGTATAGGTTTCCTCTCTATGCAAAGGCTGCTCTGTGCCAAGCATGTTATAGTGCCTTGCGACTAACATCTGTTTTGGAGAAAAAAAGCAATGAGCTTCTAGAAGCCATACCCAAACCCTTTCTATCTCTTCACCTACGTTTTGAGCCAGATATGGTAGCCTACAGTCAATGTGAATACAGTGGGCTTTCACCGTCCTCTATGAAGGCGACAGATTCTGCACGTGGAGACCGAAAACCATTTACCGGTGAAACAGCTCGTGTTTGGAGAAGCCGAGGAAAATGCCCTCTTACTCCAAATGAAACCAGTTTCATTCTTCAATCGCTTTTAATCCCGAAAAACACAAATATCTATTTAGCAGCTGGAGATGGAATTGTGGTGTTGGAAGGGTTAACATCTGTCTACACAAATGTTGTTACAAAGTCGTCTCTGTTGAGCGGTGAAGACTTTAAGAATATGCATGGGAACACAAAAGCTGCATTGGATTATTACGTGTCGATTAATAGTGACGCGTATGTGGCGACTTACTTCGGTAATATGGATAAGATGGTGGCCGCAATGAGAGCTTATAAGGGGTTGTATAAAACTTTATTTTTAAACAGGAAGGATTTTGCAGATTTTACTAGTCAGGGATTAAAAGGGAAAGAGTTGATGGAGGCACTCAAAAAGGCTCATAGAGATGATTTTGTAATGGGTAGAAGTTCTGCCTTACCAGATTGCTTTTGTGACTTCAAATTGTGATGTTTTTGTATTCCACTTTTGGTATCTGTTTTTTTAGGCATGTGAATTCATTCTTTTAAGGTGGTAACAATTTTGTATTTAATCGTATTTTTTTGTTTATCTTATGTCGTTGGCTTAAATTTCATGCTCTCAGTCATTTTTTAACGGCCAACACATTCTGATATGAACCTGGTTCAGGTTGTCACATATTCAAGTTCCCGCCTAAATTATTTAATTTAAGAGAAATCACCGGAAGGAAAGTAGTGGGGAAGTTTTTATCAGTTTAGTTAGTAGCCGTATTAGGATTAGTATTAACTTGTAAGAGTCCTCGCGCGTTGCAACGGGAATTTAGTCGACATTGGTTTGATTCCTTACGATATTGATACGGTACCCAACACTTGGTATAGCAATAGAAAGAGTCATTATATACCCAAAAGGATGACGATATGTGTTTTACATTGTTCAAAATTGTAAAAACGAATGTTACTAACAATTCACATTGTATTGATACCGATACTGATGTTATTCGGACGGAACCACCGTGATACCGATATTGTTGAGACGGTATTAGTTTGGTTGGTCACGGTTTCTGTACCATACCCATACTCGCTATAACTTACGATCCCAAAAACACTTTGTTGTGAATAAAACTTTGTTTTCAATGAGACATATATTTAAATAAAATAAGCATGTCGCAATCTGTGTATCAGTAACAGTTCTAATAGTATTGACACGAACATCGATATTGTTTAGTCGAAATCCACGTGGTATCAATATTCTTGGTAAGGAATCAGTTTTGTTCTTCACGGTACCGGTACAATGCTAATATTGGCAATAGCTTACGATATAAAAGATATACCCTATTGCGTATACTACTTCGTTTTCAACGAAAGTTTAAAAAAACATAAATACAAATAAATATATTGTCAAAAAAAATAATAACATTTGTAATTACAACATAAAATATAAGTATAAATAGGTTAAATGGAGTATAAGAAGGGTTACCATATGGATATAATATAATTTTATAGAACAAATTATTTAGTTAACCTGAAACTTTAAATCAGACAAAAACATAAACAAATGAAATAAATTGTACAGCTAGCAGGAATCAAAGACAAAAGCTTAGTTTTATACAGAAGTAATCATAACGAACCAAACTAGTGTGAATTTCAAAATTCATTTGGAAAAAAATAAAAGCATTTTTATTAAAATATTATCAGAGCTAATGTATAAATTTATAACTTTAAAAGCATGAATGTAATAATAATATAACTATTGTACATCTCCTTTGAAATTATAAGGATATACAGTTGCTTTGTTTTTCCATTCTAATGTTCGTTCAGTTATTATCAATCAAAAATAATATTTTGTTTTTGAAGACCTAGCCTATCCACGTGTATTGGATATATGTGTGTATGTATGGCGAGAGTTAGTTACTTGAGTAGTTAGTCAGTTAGATAGTCTATTGTGTAGCTCCACTCTTTTATATAGGAGTGGTTCGTAGTTTGTAAGACTGATTCATTGAGTTGTCACGTGAGTTAAGTTTAGCTCTGCCTTTATAGCCTATCTCAAATTAGGTCAATAATCTCTTAATTTTGTCAATTCAAATTCTGGTTTTATCACATACTCTCTATAATTCTATTTATAAATCTACACCCGTGCCCGTTATAAAACACGAACCTTAGAAACATCATTTAACACACAAAGGTATCACCACTACACTAAACCCTTTGGTCAATGTTTTTAAAAACCGGTTTATACATACCGGTTAAACCATATGTCGGAAGTCTGGCCGGCACGGGATCATACCGGTAAACTGAAGGAATGACAAAGAAGTTGTATCACCGGTAAATTAGGTTATAACGATTTTAACCAGTATATCGTACCGAGTCAAAGGTTAAAATAAGGGTGTCTTCAGTGTACAAGTTGGTATTGTGTTTGAAGCGTTTCATCGTGCAATTTTAAAACATTTCGAACCTTACTCAATAGAGCTTACTGACACTGGTTCAACAATGGCGATCAGATCGTTCTCCCAGCAAACGAAAACCAAAAACCGTCTCTTCACCACAAACCCTAAACTCCTCTCGCTTCATTTCTTTAAACCCTTTTCATCTCAATCTCAACCCTCACCTGCTCCCCCTTCAACACAACTCATCAACGACATCTCTCGCATCCTCAGCGACTACCGCAGCCCCCGACACGACATCGTTTCAGCCCTCACTCCCTTCTCACCCGCCATAACCACCGATTTAGTCGAACAAGTTCTCAAACGCTGCAACAATCTTGGTTTCTCTGCTCACAGGTTCTTTCTCTGGGCTAAGAATATACCCAATTTTGTACATAGCAAACACAGCTATCACATTCTTATAGATATATTAGGTAGAAGCAAACAATTCCCATTAATTTGGGACTTTCTTGGAGAAATTAAGGAGTCTCAATCTTGTGAAATCAGCTCAGAAATCTTCTGGGTGATTTTTAATGGTTACAGTAGGGCTAATTTACCCTCTTATGCGATTAGGGCTTTTAATAATATGGTTGATTATGGGATACAACCAAGTGTTAATGATTTAGATCAGCTTTTGTATGTGCTTTGTAAGAGGAGGCATGTGAGGGAAGCACAGTTGTTCTTTGATAAAATCAAGCATGAATATAATCCAAGTGTGAAAAGTTACAGCATTTTGGTGAGGGGTTGGGGCTACATTGGAGAATCAAAAGAGGCACAGAAGGTGTTTGATGAAATGCTTGTGAGAGGATGTTGTGTGGATGTGCATGCTTATAATAGTATATTGGAGTCGTTGTGTAAAGGAGGGAATGTGGAGGAGGCCTACAGGTTGTTTCGCGGTATGAGGTCGAAAGGGCTTGAGCCGGACGCGTTCACATATTCGATTTTTATTCATGCTGCTTGTAATGCGAACGATGTGCATTCTGCGTTCCGGGTTCTTGATAGGATGAAAAGGTATAATCTTGTACCAAATGTGTTTACTTACAACGCGATAATCAACAGACTATGTAAAAACGATAAAATTGATGAAGCATACCAACTGTTAGATGAAATGCTCGAGAGGGAAGTGAAACCGGATGTGTGGAGTTACAATGCCATCTTAGCTTTTCATTGTAACCGGTTGGAAGTTAACATGGCTACTAAATTGGTATCGAGAATGGATCAAGACTCGTGTGATCCTGACCGGCACACGTACAACATGTTGCTGAAGATGTTGATTCGCGTAGGGCGGTTTGATAGGGTCACGACACAATGGGAGAAGATGGAATCGAGCGGTTTCCATCCATCAGCTTCGACATATGCGGTCATGGTTCATGGACTTTGTAGGAAGAAAGGGAAGCTAGAGGATGCGTGCAGGTATTTTGAAATGATGGTTGATGATGGCATACCACCATACTCTTCAACCTGTGAACTTTTGAGGAATAAGATTATAGGATTAGGGTTTCCAGAGCAAGTAGATATTCTTGCTGATAAGATGGAAAGAAGCACTAGTTGTACTATACAAGATCTTTCAAGCATTATGAGAGGTAATAGGAAGAACATAAAGCTGACAAAAGAAGAAGATAGCTCAGAAGAGAGTGATTATTGACACTAAAAACAAATACTGATATAATCGATTGTATTTTTGGTAACGTAGGATTTGAATTATTTACTTTTCTGAATCTCGATCCCTTATATCAATAGCAATGATTCCACCCTATTCTTTTCATCTGAATCTCGATCTCTCTAAAACAAATCCTCACCCTATGATGCCAAATCAATAACACCACTCACCTTTCTAATGAACACACAAATAGCCATCAGTTATTTTTGCCGCCGCAGTTGCAAGCATTCTGGACCGGCCAAGCTTCGCCGATGTCGTCGATCGAACTCCAGTTGAAGGTAAATATTGGTTCAAATCCTTCTGGTCCCAAATCTGTTTTTTCGTTATTAACGATCTGATGAAACTCATTTTCTGGCCACCTGTACATATAACGAATAAGATGATCCCTGTTTGTTTCTTTTTTACTTTTCGTTGGTATTATAGGTTGGTTATGTAAAAGCATCAAGTGAAGGTCTTGGTTCCGATATTCAGTTGATATTTTTGTATATGCAAACTGTCGAATGATGTTTAAATTTTGTGTATTGTGGATTTTGGATAGTTGAATTGGATCTTTATTCTACAGTTGTGAGACATCTACATATTAATAATTTGATTTTTTGTAAATTAATTATGCTTGATATTGATAGAGATGGTGGAAGCAATGATGAAGGTTGCCAAGATAGGTGAGGATTTGACTGTGGATGAGAGGAATTGGTTTTCTGTTGGATATAAAAATTTGATCAGTGCTCGGAGAGTTTGTGGAGGATTTTGTCATCGATAGAGCAGAAAGAGTAGTCCAGAGGGGATGATTAGAATGTTTTTTGCGGATTAAGTAGTATCAACAAGAGGTTGAATCGGAGCTTGATAATCATGTCATTGCAGGTGCATTGTTGGGTGTTGGAATCATAAACTTTGGCCTCAAGACTGACTGTGATCTTGTGAGTATCCTTTAGTTTTGTTTTTAATTTTAAAGCATTTTTAGCGACAACCTTTCATGGCTAATCCTTTTGGTTCTTTTCAGGCCTTTGATGTCTAATCCTCGGACCTTTTGATTGGCGCTTTTTGTGGAAGGGACTCGATTTACTCAATCAAAGCTTTTGGCAGATCAAGAATACACAGCTTCAAACAGGTTGCCTATTCCGAGAAATGTGCTAATTCCATGAACAAAGGTTTGGCATCATTGTAACATTATGGGATTGTGATTATTTCCAGGGTTGTAAAATCAAACTTTACAGTGTTAGATCGTGTCTTTGCATATGTGTGGTGCACAATATGTCAAAACATCGTTTTATTATTAACAGTTGCCAATGTATATTTTCGTGTTTAGTGGTACTGATTGATTATATGCCATTGTATATAACTTGCAAGAATTTTGATCGAATAGGTTAAAATTCTCATTATTATATGTAATTCGTGTTGATTATTTTAGATTGTGTAATACATGAATAATATCGTTTGTGATCCAAGCTTACAAGACCGTTAAATAGACCGAGACTGCGGTCCATATCCGGCTCATTCGTTCTCAAAGAGCTTCAAGGGAGTTTTGGGTGTATACTCTGTGATGTCAAGTCTAAAACTGTATTCGTATCACTTGTAAGTTGTTTAAAAGATTACATATGAGGTGTGTAATATTACAATAACCGGAAGGGTATTTTTTACTTTTGTTAATATGGCAATTTGTAGGGTGCAGATGGGGAAGTGAAGCTCTTCTGGGGACTGGGCATAGCAGATAATGGCTCTGTGGTAATTTCTGATAACTTGGTGGCCATTAAGTCTACCTGCTCCAACTCATTTGCTCCCTTCCCAACCGGTTAGGATTCATACTCTTATTTATTAGGTGTTAAACATTGAGGCTAAAGATGTCTATTACATGGACTTTTTGTCCTCACCTCTGCAGCATATATATTAAAATTTGACATTTTCTCATATTCTGTTCAAACTTTTAAGAAAAGGAATTTATCATCACTTTTTATAATTAAATTGTTATCATAAAAGTGTAATGTTACTAAAATTTGGCATAGCTGGTAACATTAAAATTAATAGTTAATTAGATATTGTTTTCTTTTTCGTTTCAATGATCATGATCTTCCATAGAAACCATATACCATCTATGCTAAATTTAGATATATTGAATTTCAAGGTCTGCTGGTATGCATATTATTGAAACGAAAAATATAAATTACATAGTGTTCATCATGTTTATGTAGATAAGCCCAGAATCTGAGGAGCTGACCATTGTATTGATTTCAGGCAAAAGACTAAGGCCGAGGATAAGATTCGACTTTTGTTTTTTTTTCCTCCCTAAAGTAAGCTACTGCATCTTCTTAGAATTAAAAGGGTAAACCGGCATCTAGGTTGCCCCATAAAGTTTACGCAACTTTCAGGAAGCTAAAGCCCAGTTCCGTAAGTTCCCAAACTCGGTTTGTTTTGGTATGCGTTACATCCGAGAATTAGTTCTTTAAAATAGGAATAAAATTTCCATCTTTTGGTCAGATATAATCGAGAAAATGTACAAAATGATTGTTAAAAATCTAATCATATATTTCGTCTTACATGTGGGATATTCCAAGATTTTGTATTATTATTAAAACTTTAAAGCACATGTGTTAAATGTTAATAGTTGAAACATGATTTGATTATAATTTTTTTGGTTACAGGCTATGATGCTAACCAGAGCAGTATGTTAATTCTACAAGAGACGTCTATTGATTTGGCGGGGTGTATGAGCCGGTGGATAACCTAGCAATGCATGTGGTGATGAATGAGGGTGATTCGGCTTATGTCGCTCTTTTGCCGTCAGGGTTTGAGATAGTCCTTGACGGGCTGGGTAATCATGTTGTGTCGGATACAGAGAATGTTGGGGTTGCCGGTGGCGGTGCGGGTGGATCTCGACTTCTCGCTAGTTAAGCAGCCCTATTGTGAAGCAAATAAAATGCAACAAGAACATGTAAATCACATATTCGTACTTGATACATTTAATATACAATGTAAAATCACCTAATTTCATTCTTCTCTAGCTAACAAAACTTCATGATGTTTGGCCTTACAATTATCAATCAACATCTGCAAAATCAAAGAAACTTCCGAGATCGCCCCTTGTGGGACACATCTATCAAAAATCGACAAATATTTTACAGCAACAATGAGATCCGATTCATTCAAACTGCACGAAATCACATTGTTCCATTCTTTCGCCTTCCCTTCTAAGCAAATACCACATAACAAAGCAGTAAAAACAATCGGACAACCCCGAATCCCCATTTTCCCCGCAAAGAAATATCGAGCATTCCGTGAAGACAAAGGCATACAACGATAGTACTGTACGCAGCAACTCTTGTACACCAACCGTCTGATATCATCCTACTGTTGAAATCCAAAAACATCGAGCTTTTCGCCTCGTTATCTTTCTCATACGACTTTGAGAAACCGTTCACCAGATGATGAAACGTAACATCATTCGGGTTGCATTTGTTCGAAAAAGTAAGCTGCTTTTGCTAGTTTACCGTTTTTGCAATAGCTTCCTATTAATATACTGTAAGTAACAACATTTGGCATCACCCCATAAAACTTCATCTCTTTTAGTACTTTCTCAGCACCGAGATTATCTCCTTTTTGACAGAATCCGTTAATAAGTGAAGTATACGTGACCACATTCGGCTTACAGTTTTGTTTCACCATACGATTAAAAATTACCAACACGCCATCAAGATCATGTTGTTTCACGTACCCGTCTATGATTGTAGAATAGCTAAACTCATCTAGTGAAATATTCGCTTTAATCATCTTTTTGACACAAGTAACCGCATCTTCTAAGTTACCATTTTTGCAGTAACTCTTAACCATCTCATTATACACGACAACATCAAGATTCATACCTTCTTGAATCGCAAGCTCAAAGAGCTTCTTCGCCTCGTTAATCTCTTGATGTCTAATAAATCCGTCGATTAACGTTGCATAAACGAATTTATCAGGTGGGATGTTTCGATCAATCATCTTAGAAAGCAACTTCTTGGCATCTGGAAGTTTACCTTTTTTGCAGAGTCCGTTAATCAGAATGTTATATACACCGGCATCAGTGAATACTCCTCTTTCGGTCATCTTTTCCAATATTATTATTGCGGTTTCAATCTCGCCTAAAGTAACAATCCCGTGAATAAGAGAATTATACGTTAACAGGTCGGGTTTTTCTCCGTTATCTACCATCTTAACAAACAAATCTAACGCCTTGTTGGCATCATTTTGCCGGCAATACGCGTTTAACAACGGTGTATAAGTGAACTTATTCGGTCTTAATCCTCTTCTTGCAGCTTGTTCCACAAGTTGTTCGGCTTCTGTAACTTTCGCATGCCTACAAGAATCATATATTAAAACGTTATACGTAACAATATCTGGTGCACAACCGATCTCAATCATGTTTTTTAGTATTTCAACTGCTTTCGTCTTGTAACCGTGACGACATTGAGCGTCAATAACGGTGTTATAAACTTGAACATTTATCACCAAACCTCTCGACTTCATCTCGTTCATAAGTCTATCTACAAGACCGAAATTTCCTTCCTTGCAAAACCCATTTATCATTGCACCATATGTCTCAACTGCAGGCAAAAAGCCCTTTAGTTTAAGCTCTTTAAACAACAAAAACGCTTTCTTAACATCACCCTTCTTGCAATAACCATCAATGAGGATGTTGTAGAAAACAATGTTGGGTATACAACCTTGCCCCCATCTGTCAACTATTAACTTTCGACCTTCTTCGACCTTTCCTTTCTTACAAAACGCGCTCACCATTATACAAGTACTATAATTATCCGCACAAACAGAATCAGCTCTTTGAAGCATTTCATCATACACTTGGTGTGCGGTTTCCAGACGATCATTTCTCACAAGCCCAGAAAGAATTACAAGCAAACACATTGGGGACACTGTTGTATGTTTTAACAGCCAATGTATAAAACTCAAGAGCTTTATCAACCAACCCGCATTGCGAATAGACTCGAACAAGAACACCTAGAGCATCATGAGTAGGCAATTCATTTTCACATTTCATACGAATGAAAACAGAATCAATCTCATGAAAAGCTTTTGACTTTGCTAACAGCTTTAAAAGAGAAGAATAAGCAACCCCATTAAGAGGACACCCATATGGTCTCTGAGTTATCCAGTTAAGGAATTTTAAGCCGGATTCGACGTCGGGAATTTTATCGAACACTTGGTGTGCAACATCTGATGGGACGATGTTTTGTTGAGAGAGGCGGGTTTCGATGGTTTGTTCCCAGTTGGGGTGTTGGGTTGTGAGAATGTGACAGAGTTCGTTGCTGATTTTCTTGATATGAGGTGAGATGTTGGATGGTGATTTGGGATTGTGAGTGTGGTGGGGGGTGATGCGAGAGAGGAGAGTCTTCGACATATGAAGAACTTTGGGTCATTTACTCGATGTTCAGAGCTTAAACTGAAAACAATAACAAGTGGAAATGTTGGTCTCAAAATTTGTCTAATTGAACTTCTGAACGTAAAATAAAATATATACATAAACCTTCGTAAATAAGGTGTCGACAGTTGAGCACATCATGTCATGTTGTTCCTTTATTTATGTTTATTAGCTTAGGGTAGTAGGGGCGTAAGGTGAGTGAATTGATTGAGTGGCTTTCCCGATCGGTGACAATGCCGTGACCCCGTTGCGGCGATGCGGGGACTCCCCAATTCGTTGAGTATTCACCGAGCCGAGTCGAAAGTTGACTGTTTGAGTTTAGACCGTTGCTTAAAAAGGTTATTATTTAAAACCCACACATTTCACTCATCCACCAATTTTCACTTCTATTCCACCAAATCCTTTCTTTTACATTCCAAAAAATTAACCTCGTTATAATGGCGGATGACATACCCCCGCTATTCATTCCATTTGATATCAGTCAAGACGACGATACTTCTTCAAGCGATAGTAGTTTAGTTTTTTTTCAAAAATCTGATTAAGGAAGCCGTCGCGCTGGAAGACACAGGTACTTCTAGAAAAAAGAAAGTTGTCCGTCGAGATCGAGAGAAAGGCCACGAAACCCTTGTGTCAGATTATTTTGCCGAGGAGCCCAAATTCAACGAAGATGTTTTCCGTCATAGGTTTTGTATGTCGAAAAGTTTGTTTTTAAAAATTGTGAGCGACGTGCAAGCAAATAACTCGTGGTCTCAAGAGGGCCTGGATGGGAGAATGAAGAAGAGTTTTACAACGTTGCGAGAAAGTTACATCGGCGATTAAGCAACTTGCAACCGGTAACCCTCCAGACGAGAACGACGAGTATTTAAATATGGCCGAAAGTTATTCCCGAGAGTGTCTAGATTATTTTTGCGAAACGGTATGTAATTTATACGCTTCTGAGTATTTACGTAGACCAACGAGCCACGACGTCACGTCGCGCTCTTGTATCATGCTCATGAGGATATAAATCACATTCTGGGGATGTTTGGTAGTCTTGATTGTACACATTTTGTTTGGAGAATGTGTTTAATAGAGTTGCGCGACCAATATATGAGGGGGATCACAGGTACCCGACAATTATGCTCGAAGCGGTGGCCTCTCAAGATTTGTGGATTTGGCATGCTTTTTGTGGTCCACCAGGTTCACAAAACGACATCAACGTGCTCCATCAATCTCTGTTATTTCTTACTCAACGGAATGGAACTGCACCAAAATGCCCATTTTACGTGAACAACCACTTGTACAAGCGTGGATACTATCTTACCGATGGAATCTACCCTACGTGGTCCGTGTTTGTGAAATCATTTCCTTATCCTCACGTTCTAAAAGAAAAGAATTTCCAGAGGCAACACGAGGCGGCAAGAAAAGACGTGGAACAGGCTTTTGGGGTTCTAAAGGCAAAATGGGGTGTACTAAATCGACCAATGTGTGCTACGAGTGTGAAAAAGATTAGGAATGTCGTATATGCGTGCATTATTATGCATTACATGATTCTGAAAGACGACGGAAACGCGATTGCACCGATACGTATTCGTGATCCTCCAGTTGAGCCCGTTTTCGATGAAAATGTTTATAACGAGCTCATTGATGAAGACACGCATTATGACTAAAATATGATCTTGTGGAGCATCTTGGAGAACAAGATTTACCCCACTTTTTGGCGGATTCCGACGAGGATTAGTTAAATTAGTTTTAGTTTTAAAATGTATTTTTATATTTTAATGTTTTGTTTAAAATATGTTTTATTTATTGATGCATATTTTCTAGAAATAAAAAAAATCAAACACCCATGTGTTCGAGCACCCCTAGTGATTGAATGCAAAATGGGGAGTGGAGTGGTGAGTTGACATGACATGATATTATTGGGTAAAAAAAAGTTTACCACTCCCCATTTGGGGAGTGCCTCTTCCACCCTTACGTTCGTTTAATTTTTTTGGCCGATTACAATTTTGTCTAGTTTTATAAAATATATATGATTAACGAACCGACATAAACAAACACCAACACATTTACTTTTTTAATAAACAAACATGAACAAGAAACTCAGTTCATTTTGAGTCGTTTGTTAGGTTAACTTATGTGAATGAAGACGGGTATGTCTCGTTTACATTTGTTTGGTTCGTTCACAAGTCTTATCTGCTGATCATTTTTTCTTGATTCACATGGGTGCTATGGTATTTTCATTAGTGGGTCCAGCGGTTATTAAACCGTTACCTTAAATGGTTACATGTAGGCAGGGCCTGACCTATAGTATAAGGTTGTGTTTCCATCAACAAATCTACTGTAGGGATTCTGCAAAGGAGTTATATCATGATCCAGTTATGCAGTTGGCCATTCGCATTGCAGCAATACAATCCAAACATCCAACGGTACTCGGTATTGGATTCCTAATGTTCCTAGTGGCGAGAAGCCCGCAAAGGGCATCGTGTTCGACTCATTCGAAGAGGCAAAAAAGATGTACGAGGATTACGCCGGCAAGGCTGTATTCGCTACTCGATTATCAACAGTGAAGAAGAAAAAAAGGCGAAATTACCCATCGTTATATAGTCTGCAATAAATCTGGTTAACCAAGTAATAACAATACTGTATATGGTATTTCTAAAAGACCAGGCAACATTAAGGTAACTGGTTGCTCCGCGCGCGTATTAAGTCTAAAGTTATACAGGGTACGTCAACTTACACAGTTTATGTGTTCGTTGAGCCTCACAATCATGAGTTACTAGAAGATGGTTTTTGTTTCGCAATCGTGAGCCTCACAATCATGACTATCACAAGAAGTGTGTTATTTTCGGTGGAGGCTTGCTAAGCTCGGAAACTACCGAATCATACAATTTGCTTTTACAATCGTTTTTGAAAGCACATGTCAAACAACCACAACTTGAGTTAACCGATGGCGACGATGACATAAAGGAGGCGTTTGCATTGACATTACCGCAATCAGCACATCGCCTTTGTATGTGGCACGTAATGGACAAGTTGCCTCTTAAGGTATCTCTTTAATGTTGCACACACCATTCAATCGCTTTCCATATGTTTTTGTTAATTTTGTTTTAACTTTTTGTATAGATACGCGGGGATATGTTGGAGAACACTGACTTGAGTAAACGACTTAACAAACTGGTAAGAAACGCGTATCTTTCAGTGAGCGAGTTTGAGGAAAATCTTGGCACAAGCTCGTTGTCGAATATGAATTAAGCGAGAACAAGTTGCTTCATGATATGTTTGAAATTAGGGAGAGATGGATACCGACGTATGTCAAGGATATACCAATGTGTTGTATAACGAAAATTACATCACGGGCTGATTCTAATTTCAAGGTATTTCCGTATTTTTTGCTAACTTAAAGGGGAATTTGGTCTTTTTCACTTTATGTAAAAAAAACCGAATACCCCTGAAAAAGACCCAATTGCCCTTTAAGTTAATGAAAAAGACAGAAATACCCCTGACTTAACAGAGAAAAATGGATGGAGTTAACGAGCTGGATGAAAATGGCAAAATTTCAAATCTTTTGGATCTAGATGCGGAAAAACAAACCTTTGGGAGAAAGTTGCAAAACTGGCCAAACCTCAAGGACGAAAATGACATTTTACTCACAATTTTATATAGACATATTTACTTCTATTGAATTTCAGGTGGTTAGAAATTTGGGGGATGGTACAATGGTCTGCAGTTGCTTGAATATGGTTCGAGTCGGGTACTTATGTCGCCATATCGTTTTGTTCTACGGGTTTTGGGTGTCCATGAAATTCGCGATCAATACGTTCTACGACGTTGGAAAAGAGATGCACTACCGGCTGATATGTTAAAGATGCAGCGATATGGTTCAGTGGATGATGAGAGTGATGCCTTGATGTCCAACGCTAGACTATTATGGGGTCCTGCATAACTTGGTTAGGGGGTGATAATGATGAAACTAACAAGTGTGCATTTTTTTGTTTCATTAATGTTAAGTTTTTAACACTTCATATGTATTTTTGGAGAAATTTTATGACTCTAATATGAAAATCTGATGATTTTTTAGATGTTTGATTATCAACCTTTGGATGTCACCGCGAGCAAACCCAGTGCACCGATAAGAACATACTGCAACACGGTAAAGCATAATGAAAAGATTAATCAGAAACTTGGTTGACTGGCGGTTACTATAATTTGAAATCAGAGTTATATATGTACCTTTATAATAGGCTTTTCGGTCATGATTATCGTAAGATAGCCAACATAAGGTAAAAACCTGCAAATGAACAATGTAAAACGGAATGATCCATCTGATTTGCGGTTTGGAAATGTCAAAACTGGGGATTACAAACAGAACCACGTATTTAGAAGAGCCAACGAGGACGTTATGTCTTAGAATCTATACATGTAACAAAAGTTGCAGGACACGGGTCAAAGTCAAACAACAAATACACTTGGTTCCACAGTCACTCGACAGTCGACACCCTTGGTTGTTAGGATCCTTTAGTTGGCAATTTCGACCGATTTGAGGGTAATCGGGTCAACTTACATTGGTCAATAATAAAAGGGTTGAAGTCATTCAAAATGCAGAGGATCTCCTAACTCGCTTTTCTTTTAATGTGAATTCTCATTTTTAATATTACTATCAATATCAAAACCATTTACTTGCAGAACTTTGATTCATGGAGTCTAAATTGGTTTATAGCCCAAACCGGTCTTCATATCCGATAACAAACACAATGCCATTTTTCTCATTATAATGGTCTAACATTAATGCTAGTCTATGGTGAAATACAGTTATTAAGATAAGAAATAGAAGCCAAATATGACAGAAACAGCATTTTATGACTACCATATATCATTTAATTTATAGACATCTTAACCTTACCCCACGGCTCTACCCATGATGTGGTGCCGCTGAAGCCACTCCTGATCTGGGGCGTATATGCCTGTATCGTCCGCCTTATTATTATTATCCCCTGAGATTAAAAAAATAAAATAAAATAAGTATCCTATGAGAGAGATCAGCCTAGATCAACATCTTGAGATAAATCTAATACATTGTTAGAAAATAAATAAAAATAAACACCTTTTGTAAGGACATCGAAATTTGCTGTATCATTTCGTTCATGAACCTGTGAGAAGAAACAACAAGACACACCACCATTCACATTAACATAATGATTAAAATAATATCAATCATAACTCATTGCCCATTCATACTGAAGTAATAATGAACTAATAATTAAGCGATACCTTGATTACATGATGGACGATTAGAATGTCACGACCCTGATAGAAGTCAAAACACATTGCAGAACATGCTTAGAAATGAAAGTTGCCACAAAAGAGATTAAAAATGTGCAAGATCATGCACATAGTATTTTAGTAACCATAATATTAGGCTATCAAAAAGAAATAAAACCCTTACATCAATGTTAAACACAACAATTTCACCCGCCCGGATAGGTTCTTCACCCATTTGTAAGAATAGAATATCTCCCTGATAATGTAATTTAGACATCAGTTTAGAAAAAAATATATACATAAATATATACGAAGCAGATACGTATTCACAGATCTCTCACACTAAGTCAAAGTATAGCAAAATAAGTGTTTAATCTGCTTCAGTTTGTCCATCAATTGGACATAAGGGATTATGTTATGTTATATAACCATTAGTTACAACTAAGGGTGTTCTTCAGGTTTTTTTTCTCAGATTTCGGGTCAGGTAGTTCGGGTTTTTTCTGGGATAAAGTGACCAGATAACCAAACCTTTTAAATTCCGGTTGGTCGGGTTCGGGTTAGTTCGGGTCAGGTCGTTCGGTATTCGGGTTTAGATGTAATATTAAAAAAATGTATTTTTTTTCACAAAATATAGTTAAAATTCATCATGCTACTTATAAAATATCATCTTTACCCCCTAAACAGTTTTTTAACGAACACATTAATACTGTTTAAACATAATTTTTAATTAAAATAATGTTTGACAATATGATATGATAATGTTAAAAAGTCCTCAAACATAATTTTTCAAAAACCAAAAACTCTAAACCAAAAACACATCTACCCAAAAAAGACATTATATGTTCGGGTTTCAAGTTTTCGGGTCAGGTTGTTTGGGTTTTTGGTTGGGAAAAAGTGACCTGATAACTGACCCATTTAAGGTTCGAGTTTTTCGGGTTCGGATGGCTTCAGCTTCGGGTCGGGTTTTTGGATAAAAATGAACCTACAAAAATACAATAATAAGTTAGAGATAAATATAATAATATACAGGACAAATTACCTTCCGGAATGCGGGTTCCATGCTTCCGGTAAGAACTACAACAACGGTGACTCGCAACCAGTAACACATATTAAAAGCTTCCATATAACTAGTGCAGATGCAACAATCATACCTGAAGTCAAGAAAATAACATATTAAGGTAATCTGATTAAAAAAAAAAGGGTATATCATTGCATACTTTGCATGTTGTGTCATCATTGTTTATGTTCATCCATCTATCATGTCTAAAACACATGCTATTTCTTTCACACGACAAACTAGTAAACTTTGTAATTACCCAGAGTGATGACCTGCTCTATGGATTGTCTGACATTCATGGACTTCAAAGACTCAATCGAATCTCCGATGAAACCCATAGTCTCAACGCTGTTCGGTCTTGGAAAAAAAATGATCAATGTAATCTGCCTCTGTTAGCATTTTGTTCGACTCCGTTATATAATATATATATATAGAGAGAGAGAGAGAGATTCAAAACCAGATATGATTCAAAGTTTCAAATATACATCACAAAATACAGAATCTCTAGGATTTCTTAAAAAAAACTCCCATAGTGACAACATTCATTATTTAACACCACAGAACCCCACCATGGCACAATCGTGACCAGGTAGTCCGCGTCACATACCTCGTGTCAACCTTTAATCGAGAGGATAGATACAGAAAGAACCCTATTTCGCTGCCATACGAGCCGCGTAGCCATTACAGAAATCCAGTCCATACCAAACATCAGCCGGAATCCAAACATTGTAATAAAAGGAAACCGGCCGTATATTTGGTTTCGATTTTGAGTTCAGCTCCACATGACAGCTCATCGCGTACGCCATTTTCCGTTACGGAAATATGTTGAGTTGCCCGTATTCGATCTTTGATGTCAGTTACAATTTGCGAACATAGAAGATGAATGGAGTTCGCTTAACCCTTTCGACTGAGTGCATCCGCCACAACGTTTGCCTTGCCAGGATGATATCGAATCTCACAGTCGTAATCATTGAGAAGTTCGACCCATCTTCGTTGCCTCATGTTCAACTCTTTTTGATTGAAGATATGTTGGATACTCTTGTGGTCAGTGTATATTTCACACTTGGTACCATAGAGATAATGTCTCCATATCTTGAGAACGAACACGACGGCTCCAAGTTCCAGGTCGTGGGTGGTGTAATTCTTCTCATGTACTTTGAGTTTCCTAGAGGCATATGCTACCACCTTTCCTCTTTGCATCAAAATATAGCCTAGACCTTGCCCTGATGCGTCGCAATAAACCACAAAGTCTTCGCAACCCTCAGGGAGTGTAAGGATAGGTGCATCACAAAGCTTTTGCTTCAAAGTTTGGAAGCCCCCTCTTGCTTGGGTCCCCAAATGAAAGGTTTTCCCTTGTGAGTCAAGGCCGTGAGCGGAATGGCGATACGAGAGAAATTGGCAATGAAGCGTCGATAATAACCAGCCAAGCCAAGAAATGACCTAACTTCGGTGGGGGTACGTGGCGCTTGCCATTCTTGTACTGCCTTGATTTTCGAAGGATCGACATGAATCCCTTTGTCATTAACGACGTGACCAAGAAATTGTACCTCTCTTAACCAAAATTCGCATTTTGAGAACTTAGCGTAAAGCTTTTCAGTCCTTAATAGTGTAAGAATGAGTCGAAGATGTCGCTCATGATCGGATTTTGACTTGGAGTAGATAAGAATATCGTCAATGAAGACTATGACGAAACGGTCGAGATAGGGTTTGCATACCCTATTCATCAAATCCATAAAGACAGCGGGGGGTTTGGTTAATCCGAAAGGCATTACCATGAACTCATAATGACCATAACGAGTTCGAAAGACAGATTTTGGAATATCTTCTTCGCGCACCTTAAGCTGATGATAACCAGAACGAAGGTCGATTTTGGAAAAACAGGTGGCACCTTGAAGTTGATCTAGAAGATCATCAATACGAGGCAATGGGTAGCGATTCTTAACAGTCAACTTGTTGAGTTCTCTATAGTCAATGCATATGCGAAATGTTCCATCTTTCTTCTTCACAAAAAGAACAGGTGCACCCCAAGACGACGAGCTAGGACGTATGAATCCTTTGTCAGTCAGTTCTTATAGCTGACTGGCCAACTCTTGCATTTTGGATGGGGCTAACCTATAAGGAGATTTTGCGACTGGTGTGGCGCCAGGCACAAGATCGATTCGAAATTTGACTTCTAGCACAGGAGGAAGTCCTGCAACGTCGTTAGGAAAAACTTGCGGGAATTCTTTCACGATTGGGATATCTTCGAGCTTGCTTTCCTTGCCTTCCTTCTTGACGACGTGGGCTAGAAATGCGACGTAATCCTTGCGAAGATATCTTCGAGCTTGAAGGCAGGACATCAATTTGAGCCTTTTCGAAGGAGTTTCTCCAAAGATACGTAGAGTCTGACCATTGGCGAGAGGAATGAGAATGAACTTTTCATGGCACATCACTTCGGCGTGATGCTGGCTGAGCCAGTCCATACCGATGATAATATCGAAACTTTCAATTTCATAGGAATTAACCCACCTTATATATATATATCAACCAAACATTCCCATCTTAGCCTACATCTAACAATGTTGTTGGTGCTAAATACAATCTACTTCATTTGCAAATCCTTTTCTTTGCAAAAGAATAAAACAAAATATATTTAAGTAAAAACAAAAACCTTCATACAATAAGCTTGTGCTTATTTTACAAAAAAAAAAAAAACCAAACCAAAAAAAACTGTACTATCATGAACATGGATGTATTCTTCTTTTGCTTCAAAAACTCGAATATGAATATAGAGAAATGAGCTTGAGTATGTTAGCTTACTTTTATATATTACTTTTGTTGTATATTTTTATTATTAGGGTGCTAAAAGAGTCATGTAGCTGACGGGTCCAACGTGACACGACCCTGGAAATTTGATACAAATCCATAAATGACATACGAACCTCAACATGACTAACATTCAAGGGTTGACATGAACACGACCTTTATACCTGATTTTTTTATTACATATTAATACTTTGAAATTTACAAATTGAAACCTAAAAATACAAACGTATAAACTGTCTACAATTTAATTTACAAAAACTTATGACAATTTCTCTTTCAAGTTTTATATTTGGCATATAATGTTCACCAATTTATATTATAAAATAAATTACATTTTAAAATATATAAAAAACAGAAAAAATTGATCAATTCGTGGACCCACCAAGTTAGCCCAGATTGAGTTTTAGCTAAACGTGATGAATAGAAAAATGGGCCCCCTTAGTAAAGTAGTAACACCATTTACATTTACCAACCTCTGTTATTTACTAGTGTTGGGAAAGAAGAGTGGACAATAAAAGCCCAAATAATGGGGCATGGACCAGTTACGAATGATGTTTGTATCGTTATTTAGTATTTACTACGTTTTTAAACCAAGCAATTACTCTGTTATTATTATTGATCTCTATGTAAATGGTGATAATAATAACAAGTGGATTTAAATTAGTTGCATCATTTGTCAGTTTGAAAACTATATATTTCGGTTTGATATTAGAGGATATACGGATCCTGTCATGGGCCACAAGCATCTCTTATCATAAGAGTATTGTTTGGTTAAATATACATGACAGTTGCTAAGCCTTATAGACTTTGATCTTAATAATCAAATGTACACTAGAATCTCAATTATAGAAGGAAGTATAATGGCTCTTTGTATTTTTGGAAATGTAATTGTTACACCAGACAAACTTTGCAAAATAAGTTGATTTTGACTTCATCTGAGTTTATTAGAACCACACAACGGTCAAGTTGTGTCTACTCAAATTATAGAACGGATAAAGAAACTTGTTAACTTAAACGAGTTCAAATGGACGAGCACCATCCCCCACCTACTAGTTGTTGTCATCACCTTTCCCACAACTACCACTATCTTGGCTACCACTGATCTATCCACTGTCGTTGCCCCATCTCCACGATCATGTCCCCGTATCACCAACATCGCTTCCACCTCAATTGCCAAGTCCACCTCTGCCACCATCACCTATTGCCACTAGCAAGTATAAAAGCAAATATAGTGGGGGTGGGGGGGGGGGGGAGGGTTGGGATTTTGATATTCTTTTCTATAAACCGATCCATTCAAGGCGAGCCTATTTTTGTGAGTACTTTTTTTTTGTGAATAAGAATGATAATTAACAAACACAATTTGACAAATTTATCCCAATTAACTAGACTCGATCCCTTTTAACCCTTACTCAATTGACCCAACTCGTCCGTTTTACTAGATTTGCTAATTATTTTATAATGGTCTTTCAGTAAAATAATAATAATGAAACTCAATGATATAAATATAGACAAATAGTAGACCTAAAGATCAACTTACAAAGGAAATTAAGTATAATTGAGAAAATAAACAATCATAGACTTTTCTTTTAACAATAGTTCTTATATTTTGAAAGATAAATTCACCATCCATATCCTACGGGATTTGAACTCCCAATCTTTTAGCAGTGAAGTGCATCACTTACCACCAAGATGTTATTTAGACGACAATTAAATCATATATATGTAAAGTTTTAAAGAATTCGAAAAGTGTGATAAGTGAAGCTTTATCATCAAAATAATTGAGAAAACAAATATTGAATCAATAATTCCAGTCGTAAAAACGATCACAGATAATGGAAAATAAATAAAAGAACTATTAAATAAAACGATCACAGATAATGTAAAATTCCGGCAAAAAAATGAAAGTAAAACTTAAATTTAGTTACAAAATGCTCCCATAAAAAAGTTAAACCAGTACTAAAAGTTACTAATTTGTCGCAAAAATAAGAAAAGAACTATTAAATAAAAAAAATTAAATGTAGGGTTCAAAAAGGTCTTATAAATTGAAAAATAAAATTAAAACTGTCAGCTAAATGATCCCAAATATGAAAAAAAAAAACACTTAAAATTTAGAGTTAATTACTGTTTTCGTCACTTTGGTTTGTCAAAAATCACTATTTCAGTCCATTAGTTTAAAAATTGCGATTTCAGTCCCTGTGGTTTCACTTTCGTAACCATTTCAGTCCCTGTGGTTTCACTTTCATAACCACTTCAATCCATTTATTATGTAAGTACATGGACTGAAATGGTTGCGAGGTGGACTGAAATGGTTATGAAAGTAAAACCACAGAGGCTGAAATCGCAATTTTTAAACTAATGGACTGAAATAGTGATTTTTGACAAACCACAGTGACGAAAACAGTAATTAACTCTAAAATTTAATTTTGGTCTAAAAAATAAACTAAATAAAAAACAAAAGAGTTAATTATTAAAATATTGTTAGACCGCGAAATATATGTGCATGAAGACTATTTGTGTGATTAATCAAAAGGGTAAATTTCTCACTTTGTAAAATTTAACATAAGTAGAATTGAATCCCTGACTGAGTCGATTTTTTAATGTGATTTAAGTGTACTTGTTTTTCTTTATGATTTTTCTTTGTAATTGTTTTTTAAGAGAGAATAATGAGCGATTACATTTCTAACCCTTTGGATACTTCCAGAGTTGTTTGAGA
Source organism: Scalesia atractyloides (assembly GCA_947069175.1). Taxonomy (NCBI): domain Eukaryota; kingdom Viridiplantae; phylum Streptophyta; class Magnoliopsida; order Asterales; family Asteraceae; genus Scalesia; species Scalesia atractyloides. The sequence goes on from CAMTDV010000023.1 coordinate 2,703,684, forward strand.
AATCAATTATAGTCGGATATTATGGCGTGTTAATGCGGTTAAACAAACATCTTACCATAATTTTGTATTTATAAATCATAGTTGGATCTTATGGACTGTTTTAAGTCGAACTTTTCAATTAATTATAACCTTTTAATAAATATATACTCGACACAAATACTAAACCCATATGACTCATAAATTGATTCTATTTATTATTCATTTAAATTATAAAATAAGGATGTTACGTTAAAAATGAAATTAATTAAGAACTTTCTTGGCATTTGTTTTTCACAATAAAATCAAAATCAGAAAAGAGTTATTAATAATTTGTTGAAAGGTGTATTTTAAATAAATATAAATGTTATGAAAATTACAATAATGTTAATTTAAATTTTTCATGCAAAAATGTATGAATTTAGTAGATGACATTACATCTCATAGTTGAATGTGATTTTAATTGTGAGTGACCAATATAATTTCAACTGTAGCTAATAATAATAATAATAATAATAATAATAATAATAATAATAATAATAATAATAATAATAGTAATTTTTTGACCTAAAAACTGACAAGTGACAACTACATTGTCACAAACTTATCACTTTTAAAAGTTAAACACTTAAATTTGTTAATTTTGACATACCATAGAGTACATTATGTAATTAACTTTAAGAATATAACAAGAACCGCAAAAATTATTGAAAAATCTCCGTAATTTAGTTGTCTGGAAAAAAATAGTGGACGATAAAAGGTTAAATAATGGGCCATGGACCATTTACTAATGTGGATTATATCTCCATTTACTCATTTACTGCGTTTCTACAAACTACACAATTACTCAATTATTATTTATATTACAATTATTAATCTCCATGTAATAATAAATAAATACAAATGCGTACACCAAAATAAATGGCGATAATATGAGCAACAAAAAATATATAATTTTGCTTGATAATTTATCATTTTGAAAAGTATATATTTTGAATTTAACATGTCATGCCCCACAATAATCTTTTATCATAGAGTTTTGCTTGTTTTGATTTTTATGCCAATTACTAAGCCTTGCAAACTTTAATTGCAACAAGCAAATAAAATAAATTAAAAAGGATTTTTTTTGGGCTGAAGTCTCATTTGTAAAATTTCCCCATGTTCTATCCTGAACATGTTGTTAACCTTTACTCTTTTTCCTAGCAAGAATATATACACGGGCGGACCTACCTTATTGGTAGGGGTAGACCCCGCTACCTTTTAGTGCTCTGACAGTAGTGTAAATTTTTGAAAAATTTGACATTTTTTTTATTTCGTTACCCCTTTTCTATAAAAGACGTTACCCATATGAAGATTTTCTGGATCCGCCACTGAATATATATTGATGATCATGGTTAAAAACTAAACACTGAGATTTTAATTATTCAAACTCTATTTTAAACTCAACAAAAAAAACAACTTTAAGTATCAATCATTCACCTACAAATACAACAGTTATCTATATTTATAACTTCAAATTTTAACAAACTATATATTAAAGCTCTTAATATTTATGTTTATATATACGATTTTATAATGAGTAAAGAGGTATGAAATCGATTTTAAGGGCGCAAACTCATTCCAAACCCAGGATTTATACATCATTTTTAAATATTCAACTTTTAGTTTCAAAAAGTAATTTATGTGGGTTGATACGGGCATATTGGGCTTTCTTTGGGTCAGGAGCAGGTCAAAGAACTGGTCCATGACTTTGGAGCAGTGGCGAAGTTTTAATATTTTTGATGTTTTATTTTGTTGGTTTGTATTCTATTCCATTTTGTGTTGTTGTTTGGTGGTTTTAGACACTCGTGTGATGGCTGTTTGAAAAATTATAGAATATAGAATTTACAATACACGAATTAAGTTTTTTTTTTGTCATTTAACATGAGTCACTAGCTACTCCAAGTGACATGAAAAAGAAGTCACAGAATAGTTTGATCTATAAACTAATTATTTTGAAACTCTTGAAGTTGTAAATCACATATTGGTAAAAAAACTCATGATATTGAGCTGTCTATTAGTACATATTGAAAAGGTATGATACCAAACTCGTTTATCCAGGTGCTTCTTGGGATTTGGGATGTGTCAGGTGCATTGTGGGGCGATGTCAAATTTCATTAAATGCATGTTTTTGTGACCACCTATTAGAATAGAGATGTTAACATTAAAACGGTTAGGCCTCCAATGGACCCACCCTTTCTTAGCAATGACACATAACAATGCCTAGTCTATATACTAGTGACCTCATGCAAATCAAGTTATTCGATCACTCACTACTCTTTCTCTTACATGTTTTCTGGTGATATATATGCTTAGTCTCATGTCATGTCGGAGGGTGGTTACAGAGGGAGCTCCTGGTGACGAGACTAACGACGCTATGGCGAAGTTATCTCTAAAGGGCTCGGATCATTTTATATCCATACCCACTTGGTCACTAGTATTTGCTTCTTCACAAAAGTGATTACTATTTTAATGTTTATTTTACTTTACTAATTTAGCATATTGAAAGTCATATTCATGCACAAATAAATAAAATCCAAGATCCATAAAGTGCTGTTGTGAACATTTGTGAATTCCTAAAAATAATACTCTTTTTGAATTCCTAAAAATAATACTCATTTTGTGGTTAGTTGTGAGCTTTCTATGTTTTCACAACTGTTTTTACGGATCACTCTTCCCTCCACCCTTTCCCTCTTTGTTTAAAGTTCTCTATGTTTCCATATCTCATCTAAAGTGTAAGCAATGCTTCAATAGCTTCATATCATATGAGCATATAAAACACAAGTAAATAATTTGATCTTCCAATGCATCAACCAGCAAAAGAGTGTGATTTCAGGGTCACCATTTGTATGTGTACCGTCTTATTAACGCGTTTATTCATGTGGTGCAGGCTTGAAAATGTCTAAGGTACTGCTTCATGGAACTCTTCATGTTACCATCTATGAGGTTGATAAGCTTCATGGTGATGGTGGTGGCCCTAATATGTTTGGGAAGGTATAAAACATATTTTCTTTCTTTTTAAAATAAGCAAACAACAATTACGTTGGATTTGCTTATTTTGTAATTAAGCCTGGCAAACCGGACAGGTTAGTGTGACAGGTCAATATGGGTTTTTGCAAAAAATAAGTTCTTGCCAAAAATAAGTCGGGTTGAAATGAGTCAGTGGGTGGTGACGGTGACAATGGTGATGCTAGCAACAACGAATAATTGGTGGAGACTGGAGACAAACACTAGTCATTGCCCATTGGTGGTGCTAATCCATTTAGACCCTTTATTTTTTTAACCAGCAAATTATCTACATCGACTCATCGCACTTCCCTATTGGAGGTCGTTCAATACAACAGGGCCAACGCTGGCACTGAGAGTGACACGACGTTCAACTGGGTGAAATGTGAAAACCCCATAAACACCCCTAGCCGGAACAGTGCCTCCAGGGTGGGACTCGAACCCGGATGTGCGAGGAAAAACTAGAATGCCTCAATCATGTTACCATGGCCCATTTAGACCCTTTATAATAGTGGGGCCGTTTTGACATATGGTGCAATAATTTTATAAGCCTAAGAGTGTATCATTATTGCACCTAGAGTTAGTTATAAACTTATAATTGCTTGATTTGTTGTTGCATGCAGCTTATGGCAAACATACAAGAAACCGTTGGATTTGGGGAAGGAACTCCAAAGATCTATGCAACAATCGATCTAGAAAAATGTAGAGTTGGACGAACTAGAATGATAGAAAACGAACCACAAAACCAAGATGGTTCGAATCATTCCACATCTACTGTGCCCATTCAGCCTCTAACGTAATCTTCACTGTCAAAGACAACAACCCGATCGGCGCAACATTGATTGGTCGAGCCTACATGCCTGTTAGCGAGCTCACCGATGGCAATGAGGTGGATAAATGGCTTGAAATCATGGACGAAAACAAAAATCCCATACCAGCTGGAGCTAAAATTCATGTTAAACTACAGTTCTTTGATGTCACACAAGATCGAAACTGGGCTCACGGGGTTAAAACCGCTAAATATCCTGGAGTTCCCTACACATTCTTTGCTCAAAGACAAGGATGTCGTGTTTCATTGTACCAAGATGCACATGTTCCAGATAACTTCATCCCTAAAATACCCCTTGCGGGTGGGAGGTATTACGAGCCGCATAGATGCTGGGAAGATGTATTTGATGCGATTAGTAACGCGAAACACTTCATCTACATTACCGGATGGTCTGTGTACACTGAGATCGCGTTGATTAGGGACGATAAGAGACCGAAAGAGGGAGGTGAGGTCATGCTCGGTGAGCTTCTAAAACGAAAGGCGGACGAAGGTGTTCGTGTTGCAATGCTTGTTTGGGATGATCGAACATCTGTAACCGCATTTAAGGAAGATGGGTTAATGGCTACACATGATGAAGAGACTAAAAACTTTTTTCAAAATACTGATGTTTATTGTATTTTATGTCCGCGTAATCCGGATGATGGTGGAAGCATTATTCAAGATCTTCAAGTTTCTACTATGTTTACACACCACCAGAAGATCATAGTGGTTGATCATGAGATGCCGAATGGGGGTTCGAAGCGGCGAGTGGTTAGTTTTGTTGGTGGGATTGATTTGTGTGATGGTAGATATGATAGTGCTACTCATACTCTTTTTAGGACTTTGCATTGCATTCACCATGATGATTTCAATCAGCCGAACTACACCGGTGCGAGCATAACTAAAGGCGGTCCACGTGAGCCGTGGCATGATATCCATTCACGGCTTGAGGGACCGGTTGCTTGGGATGTTTTGTTTAATTTTGATCAAAGGTGGAGGAAACAGGGAGGGAAAGATGTTTTAGTTAACTTAAGAGAACTTAAGGAAGTACTAATCCCTCGGTCTCCGGTCACATTTCCGGATGACCAAGAAACGTGGAACGTTCAGCTTTTCCGGTCAATCGACGGTGGTGCCGCCTTCGGGTTCCCGGACTCTCCGGAAGAAGCGGCTAAATCGGGTCTCGTGAGTGGAAAGGATAACATAATTGATAGGAGTATTCAAGATGCGTATATTCAAGCGATACGTAGAGCCAAAAACTTTATTTATATCGAAACCAGTATTTTCTAGGAAGCTCGTTCGCGTGGAAATCTAGCGATATTAACATCAATGAAATAGGTGCATTGCACCTTATTCCAAAAGAACTTTCTTTAAAGATTGTTAGCAAGATCGAGGCGGGGTCAAAAGTTTATTGTTTATATTGTTGTACCAATGTGGCCTGAAGGGATCCCAAAAAATGGATCCGTTAAGGCCATATTGGACTGGCAACAGAGAACAATGGAGATGATGTATAAAGATATTGTTAAGGCACTCCAAGCCAAGGGACTTGATGATGATCCAAGAGAGTATCTCACCTTCTTTTGCCTTGGAAACCGCGAAGTGAAAGATGGCGAAGAACATGAACCAACCGAAACCCCTGAACCGGGTTCGGGTTATCATCATGCCCAACAAAACCGACGCTTTATGATCTATGTGCATTCCAAAAGATGATTGGTAAGTAACTAACAACTTTTTTTGTGTGACATTTTATAACATGTTCTTGTTTAACATCATACATACCATATATGGCGCAGTTGATGACGAATACATAATAGTTGGATCGGCTAACATTAACCAACGATCTATGGACGGTGCTCGAGATTCTGAAATAGCTACGGGAGCCTACCAACCATACCACCTTGCCGGGAAGCAACCGGCAAGGGGTGAAATCCACGGGTTTCGTATGGCTCTATGGTACGAACACCTTGGCATGATTGATGAAACTTTTGAGCACCCAGAGAATGCTGAATGCGCGAGAAAGGTGAACCAAATGGCTGATAAATATTGGGATATATACGCTAGTGATGATCTAGATCGCGATCTCCCTGGACACTTGCTTCGCTACCTCGTTGGTATTACCAGGGATGGTGACGTTACTTCACTGCCCGGAATCGAGTGTTTCCCGGATACAAGCGCAAAGATACTCGGTGCTAAATCGGATTACCTTCCTCCAATCATTACTACCTAAGACAAGTTTTGTTCCTCATTATAATTTTGTGTCTTTGACCTACAATAACTTCAAATCTTATGTTTTTAAAATCGAATAATAAGCAATGTTTGGATCATTATTTGCATAAGGGCTTGCTTGTAAGAGGTTATGTATTAATAACCTTTTTTCATATGTGTTTTCTGGTAACAAATATGGGTAGGAGTTGGACTAATTCTATTGACTGAACCCGGCCCATTTTCTCATATAAGAAGCCTTTAAAAGGTTTAAAGCCCAGTCCAACGTTGAAGTGACATTATTGAATCGTATTAAGAAAACCAAATTTGAACATTTATATATATATATATATATATATATATATATATATATATTATATATATATATATATATATATATATATATTCGGTTTTTAGATTTTTGATCAGGTTAGCAACTGAGCTGAAGTTTTAATCGAATTCGAACTTGTGATTTTCGAACCGAAATTTCACTCAAATAACATAATGCAAAGTTTATATGTTATATTCATTTTATGGGGTTAAGTTATTGATTTTAAAGTAAAAAAATGATAATGAGATTTTTTTTAAAGTTTTTCTCCTTACTTATTAAGCACGTATTTTAGTCACAGAATAAAAAAAACTCGTTTTTTTTACACTAGTAGAGTAAATATAATTGCTCTACAAAATTACTCTACTACCGTAAAATCATGAATTAATATATATACACATATATACATATATACATACATATATATATATATATATGTATATATATATTTACATCTTGCAATTAAACGTCATTCTTAAGTAGTAGGGAACAAATTTCAAACAAAAGAATTTCCTCTTTCACTTATTACGTTAAGGGTATTTTGTATGTTAAAACCTATTTGTATTTGATCTTTACACTCATTTTATGATATATAGATAATTAAAAGTTTTTCTGTTTTTCTCATGACTTAGCTTATTTAAATGAATCCGAACTTGAATTGGGCTTTTGAATTCGGTTTGAATCAGATTTCACTCTCAACATAAAAATTCGGAAAATGCAAAAAACCTTTGATATATTAAAGTGTGCAACCAAAAAAACATTTAAAAAAACTTTTTTATGAACAAAAAATGAAATTGTTGGCCCACAAATATCAAAAATCAAAACACTGGCTTATACACTATTCCTCAACGGTCCTTGCCAATAAGCTTTTATTGCATCGGCCCACATTACATGGCCTATACACAAACCGTTCGTTCTTTCACGTTTCCGAGCCCACTGCCACACCCCACCCGCACCACTCTTTGGGCCGTGTAAAGTTTACAAAAAAAAAAGAGAAAAATTATATAGAAAATGTAACTTTTATATCTATCTAATTATACTAAATATAATTGCAATATATTTTATGTAGACAGTAACCTAAATAACACCTTCTATTGGGTACTCATTGTAGTTGGTGCAAGTTGTTTTCAGATGCTAGAATTGGGGGTGTAAAAGAGTGGAAACATCAACATAAAGTCATTAAGACCCCAAATTTGATAGGTAAAAAAGGAACAAGGATGTGGTTGGGCATGGAAACCAACGGTTGTGATCATGTTCTATAGGGAGGTCATGGAGGCGTGGAGGATTGAGGCGCGGAGACAAAAGAAAGTGCATGTATGATTGCATCAACAAGATGCATGACGATAGGGTTGATATGACAAGAGACACGCAATGACAAGAGATAGTATTATGAAAATGACAAAAAGCAAAAAAAGCGACCTCTAATTGTATATTTGTATAAAGTGCCATATGGTAAGATTAGACGAGGAAGAAAAGAATGAAGATTGTCATACACTAGAGATGACGGAAAATAGGGTTGGTTGTTAAAAGATTACCGAAATACCCTAGTTGCCAACAGTTTTCCATAACACTTAACATCCATGCCGTTGACCACCATGGATATAGATTGTCGACCACCATAGATGATATTCTCAACCGTGATGGAGAAGAACAAGATATAAAGGTTGTTTCAAGAAACCAAACAAAATGAAATCGAAGATCAAACGCATCCATTTGGCCATATTACAAATTAAAGTAATATGAAGAATAAGCAAAACAATAGTTTATAACCACGATGAAGCTACGTTGACAATATCAATCCATGTTTGAAAGTGGCGGTTAATTGGTTATGTATGGGAAGGAGACAAAAGTCGAATGCCTCTAAAAATGAACTAGAAATCGAACAACTAAAAAGTAAATCCCAACGATCTTTAATGATGTTGATGGGACATTTCATCCCAGGGACATGCAATAGTGGCAATGCGCTTAGCGCTTAGCAGGTTTTAGGGAGAGGATACAACGAGTAAAAATTGGATGAAGGGTTTTAAAGGGTACTTTTAGCATTTTAGTTTTTCTGCGTTCTAGTTCTTATACAAATCTATCAGCCAAACATTCTTATAATATATCAATCTAAACTCTTTAGAAATAATTTAATTCTTTTAATAACATTATTCGAACCGAAACACCCCTAACACATTATATCATATAAAAAATATCAAAAAAATAATTATAAATCAAATCAAATCTCAAAAGATATTAAATATATAACAATAAAAACAACAAACTTTAACTACTTAGTAATAAATACTAATAATTAAAATATAAAATCATACTTATCAACTTTCTATTATTCACAAACAAACCGACCAAAAAATCTCTTTGGCTTTTTTGTTGTTTCTAGTAAAAATGATATTATTCTTGTGTTGCTCGTATATTTGAATTTACAACCACTTATTCCAAGTAAAATATATAATATGTCACCTGTTTGGAGTTCCCGCTTGGTGGTGTTAGCTACGGTCATGATCCGACGTGGCATGCATCCCACGACCACCATGCAATTGGTCTTTGCGTTTCTTTCTTGGTGGAACATACTATTTTATGTTTTGTTTGACTACGATAGTTCGATTTTCCATTAACCTTTTTAGAAGATATTAATTTCATTGTGTGCATTAGGGTTTGCATCGGTCGGTTTGGATCAGTTTTAGACTAAAACTATAACCATAAGCGACATGTCGGTTAATGGAAAACCATAACCGATAGGTTATGGCGTTATGGTTAATCAGTTTTGATGGTTATAGTGGTCGGTTATGGGTCGGTTAATCGTGTATTTGGACTTAGCTAAATTAGCTCAAAAAATATAATTCGGCATTACTTGGGACAAAAAGTTTGGACTTGAACTTTTTTTAACCACGGTATAAATTGTTATTACACATGTGTATATATTACATAGCATTAAAAATACATATAATCTATAATATTATAGATTAACCATCAATATACTAACATGTCGGTCGTTTCGGTTACGATGGTTATGGAACAATGAAAAACCATAATCGACCCATGTGTATTGGTTTTCACAAAATCATTAACCGACCCATTGGTTTTCTATTCGGGTTTTTAGGTTAATTTGGTTATGGATCGACAAATTCGATTTTATGCACATCCTAGTGTCCATGTGTGTATGTAAAAACCTAACATGATGCAATCATAGTGTAAAGTTCAATATATTGATGGATTTGATATAAATATAGCTTGTGCATTAGAAATATTTAGACCGGTGGAACATCCGGTCCGAAACCGACCCGATTACTTGAATATGATCTGGTTATCAGTTTAGATCACTGGATTCTCCGTTTCCGGTTTGACCGGCTCTAAACCGGTATATACACAAATCTGGCCGGAAAATATCATATGAACACCAACACCTCATGTTTTCCCTTTATGTGCACATGGTGACAATGGAAGATGAAATTAGTGGAAGAGAGAAGACTTTTTATTATGGGTTCCATGTGATATCTGAGCCCTTTTGACTACACTGCGCATAAAGCAGTATTTGCCATTAAATCTTTCTTGGGTTCTTAAAGAGACAAACTGTTAAATTCTTGATGATGAGTTGCTGGCCATGGCTTTTGCTTTTTCGTACGAATCACTGCGAGCCATTTTAGTGCAGTCGTTTCGTAATTGAGGGTTTAATCGGAAAACTGTGACCATCACCAAGAAAGGTAAAAGATAAGCACGCCAACTGTTTGATGAAATGACGTTTGGAATTTTTTTCATGTGGCCCTGTATTTTTAAACTTCATTCCTAACGTGGAACCCAATTCATGTAAGAATCTGCCTTTTTTTCTTGATAATTCTTTGCTTTTAGTAACTTTTTTTTATATATGATATCTACTCTTGCGAGTTTTCTATTCTGAAGATGACCTTTCACTATGCTAAGTTAAATTGAAATTACACAAGGCCACGTGTTATCAGCCAACGCCCTGTGGCCGTTAATAACGCGTTAAAGGGGTGTCAATTGTATCAGGTTGGCTGGTTGAAATATGCAACCCGAACCTGCCATTTGTTATTCATGTCAAAGATTTTAACTCTAACCCGTGAACACATATATTCTGGTCAACTTGAACACAATCCGTTTAACCCCTTTTTAAATGTTGTCAAGTTATAAGCGGGTTATCGATAATGTGTTTAATGGTGAGCATGAGTATCATAAGTAAATAATGTGGTGTAGCAAACTAGCATTATGACCAACCATGTAAAATGGAAAACGGAAAAAACAAAACAAATATATACAAGGTTTTTTTTTTCCTGAATACTTAAATAGGTTAACGGGTCAATCCAGTTTTTTAAACACATCAACCTGAACCCGACCTATCTTTTTTAAATTGGTTGTGTTAGTCAACACAAACCTTTTTATTTTTGGACCGTGTCAAGAATTGGCACCCCAAATTAAATACCTAAGGGGCATGAAAGGCGGTGAAAGGGGGGAGGCGTGATGCAAACAACGGTGTGAAGGGGGAAAAGAAAAGGTTTGTGGGGCCCAACTTTTTCACAAATCATATTTATCTCTTTTTTTAATTTATTTTAAATTTATCTATTTAAAATATATTTTAATGGGTATTGTATAATGAAACCATTACAGACTCAAGCGAAAATAATCAAGTGGAAGCCTCATGTTGACGTGGCATTTACTTTTTGACATGACAATAAAAACCAGTAAAACCATAACGGAAATGGATAACTTAAATGCTCATCTACCACGATACTTTTGACACTTTGACCAACCCCATTATAATCATAAAGACAGTTAACTACTAATAGCATTGTTTTCTTGGCATGCTCAGATCACAAGAATAATGCTGGTAACTTGAGAAACAATGGCTCAAGATTTGAGACAGTCAGATCAAAGGCAGTCCAACTGTAACATTTTCCCAAAAACAAATAGATAAATAGTAAAATTTGAGTGGGTAAAGAATTAGATTTAAAATCAATGGAAACCTGTCCCTTTTTCTCCAAGCATTTATTTGACTTTGCCGTCAAACATTGATACATCTTTTTTTGTTGTATTCCCTACCCAAATAGTAACCCAATCCCCTCAGAATCTCCTTCCACTACTTCTTCTAATAGTACTGCATGCACGGCAACCATTCAATATCAATTTCTTGCAGACCCTTTTCATACTCATCTTTACTCTTCTTCTGTTATATAATTATATCAACTATTTAACTTTCTTCAAGTTGTTAACTATTAATGGCACTTGAACTCAAGGCTGTTGTTGTTACAGCCATTCTTCTCTTATTTTTCACAGTATCACATTCCATATCAGGTAAGAAACAAACTTTAAGGGCCTAAACTCATCTTATAGAATTGAAAATCAAAAGGGTGTTTTGAATTTTTGAATTATTAATATTTTTGTTGATTTCAGGTTATGATGATAAATGGGTGGCAAGTGTTCAACAAAACAAGAAAATCTTGGGATCAAGACCACCAAGGTGTGTACACAAGTGTGTGAATTGCAGGCCATGTGAGGCTACTTTGGTCATTCCTCCACACTTTAAGACGATTCAATATCGGGATCAGTCTCATTATGAAGATAATTATTATCTTCTTTCGTGGAAATGCAAATGCGGTGATAAACTCTTTCAACCTTGATTGATTATGATGTTATGTGAAGTATTATGTTATATATTTAGGTATGAAGGTAGACACTATTTATCTGATTATCTGTCTTTATTTCTGATTAAGTTGAATATCTATTACTTTGGTTTTAATGAATTTGAGTATTGATTACATATACATACCTAGTCTTGTGCATAAATTATAAATTGTTTTTGCTAATTTTAACATGTATTTCATTCAAAATGTTCCTATTTTCTTGATGACAAGACATGCTGAAATGTTTGAAGTACAGGCAAACTTAATAATTTGTTAGAAATTAACAATGCTTGAAAACAACAAATGAATGACTTTTGACTAATTCTATTTCCTTAGGTTAATTTGTCTATCCAACTTAAATTTATTATTAATTTTAGAGTAAAAATCTGTTTATTTTGAATCAGCACAGAAGAGAAAAATGAACAGAAGATTTGTATTCAAGAAATACTGTACATGAATGTTTCTAAATCCCTAATAATATCTGTTTAATTCAGAGGATTCTTTCGACACCCGAATCTGTTTCCATTGTCACAACGATATTATCAGCACCAGAGCTGCAGCCGATATAATGTACAACATCAATTGTGTTGAACCGAAGCCCTGCAGCAAAGATAAGGAGATAAAAGAATTATGACAAAAATAATACAGAATTATGCTGAGAAAATGAGTTATTATGAGTTTATTGACATACTTTCATGGTGATGAAAGATTTTGCTGAGGAAGGTACAAGGCCCGTGAACCCGATATTATAAGAAATACTCCCATCTGCTTTAAACAGCCCGAAATTCCTCTCGGAAGTCGGGCCGGGCTTTAGGTTTTCGTTAAACATTGCAAACACGTAAGCCTTGACCACCCGTTTTGATCTATAAGGGGTGCCCTTCTTTTTAAGGAGCCGCTTTCTTAAGTTGTAATTGTAAGTACGTGCATTACTAACCGGTGCAGCGGCTTCGTTCGGGTCTCCATGTGAGGCCCAGCCCGTTTCCGACACTATAACCTCCATGTTCTCGTATCCCGCTTTCTCCAAAGCAGCATAGGATGCATCGATTTGGGCCTCAAACATGTTGTCGTAATGTAGATTTGTTTTTTGATCATAGATCCCAGGATTCTTTTTAAAAAGTGCATAGTTAAGATCAATATGATCAGGATCACTGATGTAAGCAAGCAAAGGGTAAGTGTTTATATAAAATGGTGATTTAATTTGGGAAAAAAATTCGAGCAACTGTTTCATGTACGGCATAACCGATTCCTTAAACGCGCCAGCTGACGGTGGGTAAGAAGTTGCAAATACCGCAGCCGAGTGTGGGCTTGAGACTTGAACTTTACCAGCTAACTGGAGCCGGTCAAGGGCGTTATAAACATTTTTCACGACGGGAAGCAACACCTCCCATAGTTCTTGATCACCGCCCCCTAAGATCTCGTTTCCAACCGCGATACCAACAATTCGCGTCCCGGGCAGGAACGGCTCTACATTTTCTTTAACCCAATTCATAGCGCGATATTCATTCACGCTTATATCTCTTAAGAATTCATTCCCGAGCCCCACCGTTATTTCAATACCTGACCCTTTAAAAGCCTTAAGAACTTCATGATCCGCATCGAAGATTCGTGTGTTCATTATCTTAGCGGCCTTCATTAACGTTACCACACTTTCGGGGTGTGGAATGTTGTCGGCTATCCATCCATAGTTCACTCCATACGTGCCTATGAATGCGCTTGACAAACAACTGTCGATGAAAAAAAAAGTTAAAAAACATCCAACACAAGCATGTAATAAGTAAGAAGAAAAACAAAAGGATTTGCGCATACGGTTAGCCGAAATGATCAAGGACCAGAAGAAGAAGAAGCGGTTAGACGAACCCATGGTTAGGATATTGGAGGTTAGATGATGTTAAGATTGAGATAAAAGGAATAGTATGTTTTAGGCATAGTAATCAAAGGCTTTGTACTAAGCAATTGGTCATGGTGGCTTGTGGATTGGGATGCTTCACCTTCAGGAATGCCATTAGAGTTGCTAATGCAAGATTCCCAGGATGAATGAAGGGCAACTTATTGCTAGTTATAGGTTTTGGGTAACCTCATTATCAAGATCATCTAATAAATCATCCAAGAGGTTTTTTTTTTTTTTTTTTTTTTAAATCCGGGTCATACCCATCTTTTTAAAAGAACCCCCCACCCCTTCTTCTAAAAAAACGTCATAAATGGAAAGGCGATCGAACATGAAATTTGATCAAATCAATGGGATTGGAGACAATAAGCTTTCCTGTCTAAAACATGTTTAGGATGCTTTTGTTGTACGGTATATTTGGACTTATGGAAAACGTCTTTATTGTGGACATGTTAGAAGTAATGGGACCAAACGACATATTAAGAAAAAGAGGGATTTGACTTGTACCAGAAAAAATTAATCCATATTTTATGTCATCATTAACGGATAAAACGGTTAGTATATCATGACATACTCGAGTTGTTAAGAATTGCTTCATTTAAAAAATGAGTTATTATTTCATATAAGAGGGCCATGTTTCTTTAAACATTATTAGCTAGATCTTTTCTCCAACATGAATGGTTGGATGTTTTTAACATTTTTTTTAATATTAAAAATCGACTTAAACAAGCAAGTAGGCCATACCAAACTAATATTTGTTGGTTCTCGTGTGCAAAATCAATAAATAGCTGGTTTGGTGTAAAAAAAAATGACACATTGTTATAACCGGAGTAAATCAGCCTAGCTTCGGTTCTAAAGTTCAAGCTTAAATTCAACTTGTGAGAAGTTTTTCGAGCTCGAGTTCGTTCCGGTTATAATTGTTATTTTATCATATTTTATATTATTGTTGTTGTTGTGTGTGTATATGCATAAAATTAAATGCAAGGTATAAAAATAACAGGTTCGTTTAGGCTTGCGAGTCTATTTGAGCTCATAAGTGAAGCGCAGTCCGGGCTCGTTTATTAAATGAGTTTTTTTTAGGCTTGAGCTCGGACTCGAGCTTTTTGCGATAATCTTGAGTAAATGATGAATGGCTCGCCTTGTTTAGACCCATGGTTATAAATGCATTTTGGTTTTAGGGATGAAAACGAGGCGAATTTGGTGAATCCCAACCCCATACTTGATTATAAAAGCCTGTCTTATATCCGGCCAAAAACCCGTCGGGTATCTATCGAATGATTATCCATTGGGTATACCCGTGAATTTTAGGTACACCTGTTAGTTTATTAAAAATACACGTTAAGTATACTTGACAAAATTCGCTAGGTATCTATTGTGTAATTGTAAATCATTTACAATCGATGTTACCAAAAGATTACAAATAAATTTTATGACAAACTTGAAGGCCAATATGTAGTTTGGACAAATCTTGAAGACCCATCATAGGAATTTAAAAGGTATTAAGGATATATCTTCAAAGAAGTATGGATACCGGTACCAAACAATGATTTGGTGCCAATAAAAAAAACTACGTAATTTATGGATACATCATATGTATGACATAACTAAAATAAATAAAACAAAGGAAAATTATTTTTGTATATAGTCAGGTAAACGGGTATACATTATCAGGTAATCGGGTCGGGTAAACGAATACATCACCAAATCCCATATGTCCCTTGTCCAAGAACAAAAGTAAAAAAATAATAATCTCATATCCAGTTTCATACCCGATTACTATAGCCGACACCTATATACTTCGGGTTTCGCATTTGCCCACCAGTTTTAGGCACAACTGAGTGGTGATTGTATGTCTTACATTTACATTACAAACCTACATGTTAGTGATTTGTCGAAGATGTGGTAGTTTAGACTAATCATGCACGACCCTAACTCTAAATAATAAGTAATTTTTATTTATAAAATATATTCTATATTTATTAATTAGTTAAATTAATATTTTAATTTGAGTATCTTGTATTTATTTTTCTTTTAATAAACATTTAATATTTAATAATATATATTGGTCGGATTACTTACATATATGCTGATAACGTAAAAACCTATCAAACCACGCGGCACAACGCGAACTCAATTGCTAGTAATGATTCGTACCAGACTTTATTCATAATTTATTTATAGTTATTATCATTTAAGAAGTATTGAATATAAGAGAACATATTGTCAACGAGGAAAAAATTTAATTAATTAAAGGTTGTTTCAACTTTGAAAATTTAAATAAATAAAGGTTATTTTAGATTTAAAATGAACTTATTACGTAAAAGTACTAAAAGTAAAGTGAGGCACTAGTAAACAATGATAAGAGACCTATGAAAATCTGGGTTCGATCTTTGAGCCAAACGGGTTTTATGGTTTTTACACCGTCGCGCCTATGGGTGGGTGGGTTATCGGGGTTTTCCCGGAATTGGTGGTGGACTCGGGTTACTCTCGAAGTACTCTGTTTGGTCTAGTGGATGCGCAAAGAGTGCTCGAGATTGATTCCGTTGATCATTAAAAAAAACATAAAAGTATTAAATGCTTAAAATAAAAAAAAAATCAATAAGAGTAGGATGTTTATAAGAGTAGATTATAGATTTCCATATCTTGGTTTCTTAAAATTAAATTATATTCTTAACTTTTGTTTTATATAGGAAGTTTATATTCAATATATTGTGCCCATGGCCATCCAAATATTAAAACGATATTAAAACATGATTACTTAAAAAAAGCCATTTAGGTTAGGCTCAAGCCATAAAAACATAAGATTGTCCTGGTTTTTATCTCACCCAGCTTTCTTTTCATCACTCGCTCACCGATTATATTACATATATAAGAATGGTAATAAAATTAGTGGCACATCAACAAAGAAATATTGAATTTAAAAAAAAATAAAGAAATATTGAATTTAAATAAGCTCAATTTTCATTAACTGACAATAACATTTACAACTTTTGATTTGTATCACACCACTCTCAACTTTCAATTTATTTTCCTTTGACACTTCCAAACTGACGTGACATTTTGGTTGGTGACATGACGTCTGAGTCAGCTAACTGGGTTAAGGTCCAATTCGTTTGAAAGTGTCATAGAAAAATAAAATTGAAGGTTGAGAGTGATATTAAACAATTGATAAAAGTTGAGATTATTAATTAAATCCAATATCCCAAACATAAAATAAAAACATTTATATATAAGAATGGTATACTCCTATTTATTGCATGGTCAATCCACGTGGTAACATCTTATGTTCAATTGACATTTGTTACATGTTATTTAATTGAATCCATTGTGATTTTTCCTTATCCCCCCCCCCCCCTCCCCCCCCACCACCACCAACAACTTAGCTCTCCGGAGCAATGGAAAACCAGCCTACCAGAGACGATCAAACTGACCCAAAAGATCCCTACCACATCACATACATGATCCACTTTCTTCTCGGAACAGGTTATCTAGTCCCTTGGAACTCCTTCATCACCGCCGTCGATTACTTTCAAGATCTTTATCCAGATAAACACGTCAGCAAGGTGTTTTCAGTTGCATACATGTTGGCAGCCATGACTGTTCTGATTATTCTAACATGTTGGTCTAGCTCTGGGGTGGTGAAGGTGGCAGGGGTTAAAGTGAGGATGAACTTGGGGTATGGTTTGTTTGTTTTGGCTCTGATGGTGGCACCGGTGACTGACTGGATTGATCATCCGAATGAGGTTAAAAGAGGCTCGAATATGGCTTTTGTTGTTTTGGTTTCGATGGTGGTGTTAACTGGTTTTGCTGAAGGGTTAACTGGTGGAAGCTTGGTTGGTGCCACCGGAAAACTGCCCGGACGGTATATGCAAGCGGTTGTTGCAGGCAATGCTTCTGCCGGTACGCATTAAAAGCTTAAAATGTGGTCAATTAAACTTTATTAAATTCCTTATAAATGATTAAAATTAGTATGACTTAATTAATATATTGTTTTGTAGTATATCATTACTTAGATTATAAATGTTAGTAGGCTAAGGTTAGTATTTTAACCTACCCGTATTAAAAAAATATGGATATTGGATTTTAATAACCCGAACTTTTACCAATTGGCTAATAACACTTTCAACTTTTGATTTGTACACCAACACTCTTAACTTTAAACTTATTGGCCGATAACACTCCCTAACTAACTGAACCTTAACCCAATTAGTTTTTGCTGATGTGGCCCTTTTTACTGACATGGCATATGGATGGAGTGGCAACTGATGTAACATTTTTTTGATGACGTGACAGCTGATGTGGCAACTGACATGGCTTTTTTTGATGAGGTGGTAGCTGACATCAGCTAACTGGGTTAGGTTCAGTTAGTTAGAGAGTGTTGTCGACCAATAAGTTGAAAGTCGGGAGTGCTGGTGTACAAATCAAAAGTTGAAAGTGTTATCGATCAATTGATGAAAGTTTGAGTTATTTAAATCTAATATCCAAAAAAAATACTTATTTGGTCCCAAACCCTTTAAAATTATCATGTTGATTATATATAAAAACTATGTTTATGATGAGTATTTTGTTTGGACAATATAATAAATTCACTAAAGGTAATATTATATTTCAAATACTAGTTGCAGCTAGATAAATGTTAATCATATATCACTTATGGTTTGTGAAACTGAATTTTAATAATCTTAAACTTTGATTTATTAGCGAGATTAATCCTAATTCAAGAAACGTTTACAAGCAGTTTCAACTCTGATGTACTCAGCGACTTCATACTAATTGAAAGTTAACGCAGTTAGTTTTTCACGTCAGTAAAATCTAATTAGGTTAACTTTTTAATTAGTATGAAATCACAAAAATATGCTCAATTTTAAGACTATTTGTAATCATTTCCTGACTATTAGTAATCATTTCCCGCCCACAAGTTAAAAGATATATTTATTAAAATCCAATTTTTCCAACACTTCCGTAATGATATGTGGTTGATACTATGATATTGTTTTTTTATCCAAACAGACTTTGTAAAGGAGTATATACTTTCATAATGATTTATGTTATGATATTATTTATAATTAATGATCTTTGTATTTAAAAATAATTGTACATTACTTTGAAATCATTCTGCACATTAGTTGTAAGTTCTTTAAAGAAAAAATAAAATTAAGAAAGATATCATCAAATAAACATAATTTATGATAGCCAAATTAAATCTTAATAATCTTATCTTTTTTAAGTCGGTTACCAATTGTTCCAATTAAGAGTAATCTAATTACTGGTCTTTATTTTTTTCAGTAGACCCTAGTTAAAAAAACTTAACCCAATTACCTTTTTGTTAACGTGGACATACAAGCTAGAAATTTTTTTAATATCCACGTCAGCATAAAAACTAACTAGTTTAAGCTTTTTTTAATGGTAGTTTATTGGAAAAAAAATAGTTTGAAAGTAAAAACTTATAAAAATATTCTAAGTTGGAATTATTATTAGACAGCTGAGAAAATGTGAAATTATTAAAATCTAATTTTGCTTTACAATAATTTTGATGGATATTAATTAATTCATCTTATGTCATCCTGCTTGATTTTGTTCTTAGATAGTCTTTTTATTTAATTTACTTTTCTCTATATTAGTGAAACTCCATGCTTCCATTTCTCTCTCTGATATGATGGGAATAAAAGGATAGGATCACTATATTCTCTCATTTTAAAGTAAATTAAGATCATCTTTGTAATTCAGTTCTATTCTTTATAGAAATTACTAATCTTTTTCTCTTAAAAGGTAGTAATTTAGGAGTAAGCTTTTCAATAAAAAAAGAAAAAGAAAACACATGCAACACATTTGTTAGGAGTAAGCTTTTCAATAAAAAAGAAAAAGAAAACATATGTAAAACATTTGGAAAGTCTTTTGACTAGAATCAATTTTGCTTTAATATCCCGAAACTGAATTATAAATTTTTAAATAATTAGAAAATGTTTTTTTTTTTCCAATTTATACAAGTGTTCTAACGATAGCGTTGTTTATTTTTTACTGAGAACTTTTCACCTACATCTTGGGTGATCTAACAATCATAAAAGTTGTGAATTTAAGTATGCAAAATAGTACATAAAATTACAATTTAAACATGTCACTTATCTTTAAATTTGCGCATCTAAATTAATATACATATGTATATGTGTTTATTTATTATTAATTATTTTTTACTTCCATGAATTTGCAGGTGTTTTAGTATGCACGTTAAGGATGATAACCAAAGCATCACTTCCACACTCAAGAAAAGGCCTTCGAACAAGCACACACATTTATTTCTTCACCAGCACACTCATCGAACTCCTTTGCATCCTTTTCTGCAACCTCATTCACAAATTACCAACCATTCGACATCACAAGACCAAAGCCGAGCTCAATAACCAGCCCGAAACCATCTCCAAACCACTAAAAACACTTGATATCTTGAAAAAACTCCGGTGGCTAGCTATGTCCATGGTCACAATCTACATCGTTACACTATCAATATTCCCGGGCTACTTGTGTGAGAATGTCAAATCGGTTTACTTTGGCGATTGGTATCCAGTGTTCTTGATAACGGCTTTCAATGTTGGTGACTTTTCGGGCAAGTGTTTGACTGCAATCTATGTGGTTAAGAGAAGCAAACGGGTGGTATGGGCATGTGTCTCAAGGGTGTTGTTCTATCCACTCTTTATGGGTTGTGTTTTTGGGCCCAAATGGTTCAGGCATGAGGCTCCAGTTGCGCTTTTGACGTTGTTGCTGGGGGTTAGCAACGGGTATTTGACTAGTGTGCTTATGATTGTGGCTCCTAAATCTGTTCCTGTCGAGGATTCGAACATTGCTGGAATTGTGATGAGTTTGTTTTTGGCAATCGGGTTAGTGGTTGGTTCGGGTTTAGGTTGGTTGTGGAACGTTTGAACATAAAAAATCCATCCCGTTATACTTTGAAGAAAATCATTTTGGGTTATATGTAATTGATTTAGTCCTAGAACAATCAGATTTATTAGCATTGTTGATTAGTTTGATTGGTGTTTGAATTTAGTGATCAAGTAATCAACTCCGATATAACTTGTTAAAATCGTAACAGACAGGTTGGATCGATAAATCAATTTAACCAAACCAAACAAAGAACAAAAAGCTTGGTTAAGCCAAACCGTTTAACTGAAAATTATAGCTCACTTACGGATTAGTATGTGCGATAACTGAATTAACCGAAATGAGATGATTATCATATAGCTATTCGAAATATACATGTGATGTTCTTTAGACATAATAGTGATCACAACCAAACACAAACATAATCATAATCATAATCAATAACATATAGAACTATTCTACTTCAAAACACAAACTTGGTAAAAAGTCAAATCGAAAAGTTAAAACATCATCAGTAGTTCATCAAAACCTAGGTGGCTTTAAGAATTTAGCCTCTAAACATGATTGAAGAATCAAAACAGTAGATAAAAGCAGAAAACATCATGATCATTCAAGGTTTAAACGTAAAATAATCGAAAACAACGACTAACAATTTGCAAAAGCGTTAAAGCTTCAAAATTTATGCTCGGTCTTCGATCCAATCAGCTTCTCAAGCTACAAATCGCATATAATTCGTCCAAGAGTCGTCTGGAGGTGGAAGAATGCGGCCTAGGGTTGCAAAACATCTTTACATAGGTGAAATCTAACTTTTGTCGACTTATATGATGTTGGCGCGTCGCTACAGGGTGAACCAAATGGCTCACGTGTTGCTAACATGCTTAACTATGACAAAATAGTCGCAGTGGCAAAATGATAAATTTTCTGAACTTTTTAAGACTTCGTACGTCACGAGAAGAAAACCTCAATCCTTCGTGACGTGCCAACATTGTAATTCCTCGGAGTTTTCTTTTCTTCGTAAAATATCCATTGTATATATGTTTTCCGCCCCGTTTTTTCCTACATCTTCGTATTTCAACCATCTATCACATCATCTTCCAATATCACTATTTTACAATCCATTTGCATTCTACAAAACACGTCCAAAGTTGAATATGTTTATCCTGCATGATCATTTCTTCTCTATTTTTACTCGTTTTAGCTTCATTTGCACACAAAGACCTGCCAAACACATTCCAACTAAATAAATGCTAAGAACACATAAAAACTACCAAAGATCTATATAAAAATGTACAAATTTTATAGGAAAAGAGATGTGTGATATGCTCATATATATATATATATAAATTTTCTTTACACTTTTGAATAACTTTAGAGTTGTTTTTGGTAGTTTTGTTGTATACTTTATTATTATTATTATATATTGTTACAGGTCCCGATGCGAAAAGGAATAGAAACGAGCTTAAATAGATAGATAAATAAGGAACCGCAAGTTAATAAGATCAGAGAACCAAAGTGCAAGAAGCTGAAAGTCGTTGTAAAAATAGTTCATATAACTTAAGGGAATAAATTGCAAATTGCAAATGGAATAAAACTTGAATTAATGTGCATGCACATTAGTTGTGCTACACGACAAAAGAAAAAAAAGACTTCAGATTGTGTTATTAGGTCCCACTATTGATAAAGTAAGAGAAATATTGTAACACCCAGTAAAATCATGTCCAATAGTATAGTGACACGTGTTGTAATATAGTCTATTAAAGACCAATAAGGACTAAATGCGTCAACATGCTTAAACTGAGGCTCTGAGTGACGGTCCGATGTCAACATGCTTAAAATTTAGCCTCTGAGTGACTGATATGTCAACATGCCCAGCCTCTGAGTGACATCGGAGTCAACATGCTTATAATAAGCCTCTGAGTGATCCTTTACGAAGTCCTAACTCTCATATGAGCCACTAGTTGGACGAGAGGAATTAATTCTAAGAATACGTCAATGTTGGACGATGAGGGATTATGTAATACCTCGTAGAATTCGTGTTCGGTAATATACCGATACATGTACATACCTTCGGATCATACCTCAATGAGCTAGCCACTCAAACATGTTCAAAAATCTCAAATACTCATAAAACTAACCGTAACCTACGGTTGAGAACCGTAGCCTACGGTTTGGACTTGCTGTTTTGATTTTATATTGACCGTAAGCTACGGTCTAGTGACCGTAGCCTACGCCGGGCTTCTAAAGCCTTTGATTTTCACCATTTTAACTTTCAGAAAATTACCCAGAGACCCCTAGACTTCGTTATTCTCATATTTCTTATGTTACTAAGCCACTTTTAGACCCGAACATATATTTTTATTTACCATCCTCGAGCATTCCGCTCTTTTACCAAATCTTTAAACTTTACTAGTTTGGCAAATTAAACTATGAAACCATAAGTATTCGTATCTTCACGTTTAAGCTAGTAAACACTTTTAAGTCATAAAGACACCTAGTGTGACACCCGTTAACGTTTGGTTATTCATACTTTTCTTCAATAAATCTCATATCGAACAAAAAGAACTAGTTGTGTCATTATGTCATGGAATATAAGTCAAGGGACAATTCATGACATTTAATAAAAATATATTTGAGGGACTAAATGTGTTAAAAACCCTAAATCTTTGTGAGGAAGTCACCTAGCCTGCACATTGCCACACTTCACCAGCTCTTGACACCTAATTGGACACATGTAATGATACTAAAACACTCCTAACATATGGCTCCATCTCCTTGCACCGCTTACACTATAAATAGGAACTTAAACTCACTTATTCTTTGCTCATTCACTTCTTCTCCTCTCTATTACACTCTTGGAAGATCCTGACCATTTGGGAGCTTCCTTTTGAGTTCTAAACTTCTCTTGGATCACTTGTAAGTGTTCCATCTCTGCTCTTTTCTTTTTATAGGCTTTTAATAGCCAAAAGTCAACCATTTTCGACAAATGCCTTGACTTTCGGTTAAGACCATTATGGTCAAGCCATTGTTCAAAATGAACATGGCTAAGTGATCGTAATTAGGAAGGTATTAACTCCTTAAAGGGGTACCTCCTAAGGATCACGTTTAGTAGGTCAATTGACGGGTCAGAGTTATTGTTTTAAAAAGTCAAACGAGTCAGATTTCATAAAAATTATAATATGAGTTTATACATGTTATAAATATGTCTTTAATACTTAAACAGGTTGGTAATAATTATTAGAACATGTGGGAACATGATTGATCCGTCAATTTCAGTCCTAGAGTAGGTTCGCAACCGAAAGTCGCGAAGTTTGACTTCTGCTTTGACTTTCGATTCTGACTCGACTTAGATTAGTTAACTTCTGAATTATGGTCACATTATGATCATAATACAATGTAACATAACCCTCTGAGGTTATATTACTTGATCATAATCATAATATGAGTTTATGTACAAGTTCCGTAAATGTCAATCTTTGACTAAAATGCCCTTTTACATAAAACAATGTTTTAATCAATAATGAACTTGAAAATGAATTGCCTACTGATATGTTAATGTAATTAACATATTATGATGTTAATATTATGATCATAAACTGAGTTTAGTATAATATCGTAAACTATACTTCTAAATGACCAAAATGCCCTTTCGGTGCATAGTTTGGTCTTAAACCATAAACCGCACTTATGTGTGACTTCTTATTGATAACATATCACAAATTAAGTATTTTTCCAGAATGTTTATGATTATAACATCAGAACACATGCAAGTTCCTTTTATATGACACATAAAGGTCAAAACGCCTAATAAAGCGTAGTTTCGTTTTAAAACCTCAATGGGCATATAAGTTGATATCCTACTGATATTACAACTTATTTAAATTATAATGGCATATATAACTTGTCCATGACTTATCCGGTTACCCAATATCGCTGATATGCGTACGGTTAAGTATATGTAACTAGTTTACGGAAATTAACCGAAACGGGTCTAACCTTGTCATTTAAAGTTTCAAAATCCAGAATGTTTATAGTTTACCCATATTATACAAGTCAAGGTACTTGTCGGGTTTAAACTACATTCTATTCAATCATCGTTTGATTAAGCGTTATATGTTTTGATCCTGTACGCTACTCGGTCTAAGTCTATGACTTAAATAAGGCGTTAGTATTTAATTGGTTAGCTTATGCCATAATCCAGACTAGAGACTTGCCGGTAAATGCTATCTGCACATAGTGGTTTTGTGTACGGCTGAGTTATTAAAATTAAACGAAGATTAGCTCAGGTAAATACTCTCGACTTATTTACCCTATATGGGCTTGGGTTACGGTAAATTATTACCGCTTGGTCCGAAATGGGATCAATCGAATGCCCGTTTGTGGCTAGTAAATCTGCATATTCTGTTTTAATAAGTTTTGTTTGATAACTTAAACATCGGGGGTTAACTATCGTGTCCTGGATATCCTCGGCTCATTACATTAGATAATGGCCACGACCTTAGCGCGGGTGTAGGCATACACCCGATAAGACGCTCAAAATGCATACCACAAGGTTGGGGGAAATGGCTCCTTCGTGAGTCCGAAGTGGTGTGTACGTTAACCATGTCTCGGTCTCTGTACTGGGCCCTGTATGTATGGACAAACATGTGAATCTGTTAACAAGGTTGCAAGGCCAACTTTCCCAAGTTATAAAAGATTTTGTGCCAATGTGCACTTAAAACATTTTTGAAATGTTTTCTAAATGAGTCAGTTGAGTGTATTTACCAGCAAAGCTGACGTATTTTCAAAAGACTAAGTTTGCAGGTATAATATGAAAATAGGCTGGAAGTGCTCGATAGAGATAAGAGGATTTTGCGAATCCTAGATCTGCCCAAAGTCGGTTATACATTTTTGTACAAGTTACGATCCGCATGTGGATCCTTCGTTACAAGCCGTCTGTATATTATTTTATACTTTGAGCATTTCGGTTTGTAATAGTAATTTAAATCCAAGACTTCCGTTGTGCTGTGTTTAATTGACTATATGATATCAGTCACGATACTCTCCACCCGGGCCCACCGGTGTTTGGTTGGAAATACGGGGTGTGACAGGTTGGTATCAGAGCCAACGTTTGAGAGAATTAAACACAAGAAGGTTATGACCTATGTTTAATCTCAAACTTACACGAAAGCACATTCCTTAGACTTCCGAGTCTAGGCTTTAACCTAAGATTACTCATCTCATTATTAAGTTAGTAGTATTGTTTTTAAATTGATTTTAACATGAAAATGCCGCCAAGAGTACGAGGAAGAGGTAAAGGACTAATGAGAGGAGGACCCTCAAATGCTTCACCTGTGATGGAACCGACACGACCATCAGTGGTTCAACCACCACCATCGGGTTTTAATAACCCTATTTCTACATATCCGGATATATCTGGGTATGATCCTTTTAACCCGTCTACGCCGGTAAATTACCAGGCACTATCACATGACCCCTATATACAAGTGATTATACATAATGCACTTTACCCGTCTCCTTTCCACCTACTTTTCCATCGGCTGGATATCCAACTTACGGGTACCAGTATCCGGCTATGCCACAACCCCAATCACAACCTCCGCCACCATTTGAGGCCATAAATGAGGTCTTGGAAAGGATGAAAGAAATGCAACAACAAGCGGAGAAGACGGAGAAGAAGACAAATAAGTTCTTCAAGAAACTCTCCAAACTGGTTAAGGGAAAGAAGGACGAGTGAAGTCTCTTCTATTATATGTAGTCCCTGATTGGACATTGTTATTTCTTTAATCCCTGCGTGGACAAGTTATTTCTTTTAGCCCCTTAGATGGACAATTAGTTTCATTTATTTATTTCAAGTATTGTAATTTCTATCTGAAATTTAATGAAGTATTTTGGCATTATATACATATGTATTCATCCTCTTGAAAACGAGCGCCTCGATTTTATTCGAAATTTATGCTCTGCTATATAATTCCAAAAGACCTTAATAGATTTGATTATGCCAAGTGGCGTAGACCATTTATTGGCCAAGAAATGATAGTTAAGTACGAAGGGGTCTTCTATCAGGATAGTTAAGGGAAATTATCCTTCTATCCAGAGGTGGGACTAGGTCCAAACCTCCAAGGTCGTTAAGGTCGAAGGTGACCGGGACCATTAATCAATCATTAAGGTACTCTTATGATAACATTCAAGTAATGTTCATACTCTTGGTAATGTTACTTGAGGAATCACACTAGCCTTCAAGGTAATAGACTATGTCCTAACCTTATATAGCCTATGTGATCAATTTGATCCCGTGCTAATATCACCAGTGCGGTGATAAATAAAACATCCATGAGTGATGTATTGCCCTAGGGACTATGATTAATTTTATATAGCCTATGTGATCAATTTGATCCCGGCTAATATCACCAGTGCAGTGATAAATAAACATCCATTAGTGATGTAGGCCAATGTGCCCAATTTATGTCCAAGGTGACAGTCCAATGTGACAGGCTGATATGCCATATATTATGTCCAAGGTGACAGGCCAATATGCCAGGCTGATATACCATATATTATGTCCAAGGTGACAGGCCAATGTGCCAGACTGATATGCCATATATTATGTCCAAGGTGACAGGCTGATATGCCATGAATTACATCTGTTATGATGTAGGCCAAGGTGCCCAATTCATGTCCAATGTGACAGGCTGATATGCCGTGAATTACATCTGTTATGATGTAGGCCAATGTGCCCAATTTATGTCCAATGTGACAGGCCAAAGTGCCCAATTTATGTCCAATGTGACAGGCTGATATGCCATGAATTACATCTGTTATGATATAGGCCAATGTGCCCAATTTATGTCTAATGTGATAGGCCAAAGTACCCAATTTATGTCCAATGTGATAGGCTGATATGCCATGAATTACATCTGTTATGATGTAGGCCAATGTGCCCAATTTATGTCCAATGTGACCGGCCAATGTGCCCAATTATTATGACCATTAATAACAAGCCCATGAGCTATATAATTGTCTAAATGACAATGACAGTTGTGACATTACGATCCACTGTCCAATAATATATGGACTACGTCCAGATTGTAATTTGTCTTTGATGGTCTTATTAAGACCTAGGCCAAATATAGATATTTTAAGCCTAAGAGTTGTGATGATATTCACACTAGCTTGATTAGGTGATGGATTTTTATATCCAATGTTTAAAGCCAATATGGTTGTTAATACCATGGCTAAGAGAAAATTTAAATTTGGTGTTTAGAACTAAAGCTTCAAAGAATGGCTAACTCGGACAAGGCGCAAGGTAGCCACCGAGATGTTAACTCTAACAACACAGAAAACATAGCCATTAATAATGATGATTTCCAAGCTTGCATTGATGCAGCTGTTGGAAAGGCCATGGAAAAGGACATAGAAAAGCTTAGGGAGTCGAGTGCTACTCGCTCCAGACCCTTAACGATTACCCCATCCTCGGCTTATAAGGAGAGTTCCGTTCACTCTTCAAATGCGAAGAGTGAACCAAAGAAATTAGAATTTATTGACAGGTCCCGTTCTTTAAAAGACGGATGTACCTATAAATATTTCGGTCTTCTGCAAACCCCAAGACTTTAATGGGGAGAAAGGAGCAGTAGAAGCCTTGAAATGGCTAGACGAAATGGAGACGATTGTGGACATCAGCGGCTGTGCTGATAAGGATGTGGTAAAATATGTATCACAATCCTTTAAGGGTGATACCCTAACATGGTGGAAGGCTATGATTCAATCAACAAGTAAGGTACACCTGTACAACTTGGGATGGTCCAAGTTTGTTGATCTTGTAAAGGAAACTTATTGCCCACCCTATGAGGTGGAGAAAATAGAGACAAATTTCTTGTCTCTTACCATGAAAAACCTATATTGTCGGAAGTATGTTTTCGATTTCAATTCCCTATCTAGGTTAGTTTCGTATATGATCGCCCCTGAAACCAAACGCATTGCGCGTTTTATTAATGGGTTAGCTCCTGAGATAAAGGGATGGTATCGGTCCGCTGTTGACCTATCACTCTCCCTCACCTTAGATTTGGTGAGGCAAAAGTCAGTCAAGTCTGAGACTGACGGGAAAAGAAAACGAGAGGATGATAACTCCCAGAAGTTCAAAAAGAAAGGAAATTTTGGTTCAAGAAGAACCAGCACACGTCTAATGATAAACCTCTGTGCAAGAACTGTAACTACAGACATTGGGGAGTGTTAATCCATAGACTAAACCCTGTGGTATCTGTAAGAAAAAGGGGCACAAGACCCTAGAATGCAATGACATTAAGAATGCTGTCTGTTACGGCTGTAGTGAAATGGGGCATATGAAGTTTAATTGCCCTAAGAATCCCAGAAACGATAATGCAAAGCCTGGAGAGGCTAAGAAAGGGAATGCTCGCGTTTTCCAAGATGAGTGCCAGAGAAGCTGTTAATGACAACAACGTCATAACATGTACCTTTCTCATTAATGATACTTATGCTAGAGTTCTATTTGATTCGGGTGTAGATAAATCTTTTGTTGACCATAAGTTTAGTAAACTAATAAAATTACCCATAAGAACTCTAGATAAAACTTATGAGATGGAACTTTAGAAACAACATCTTCTATTCTTGATGGATGTTTTATATCCATTAAGAATCATTCAATTTCTATTTCTCTTCTGCCAATGAAATTGGCGGGGTTCGATGTAGTCTTAGGCATGAATTGGTTATCTCATAACCAAGCCCGCATTGCCTGTGATAAGAAACTCATCGAAATTTAAACCCCATCTGGTGAAATGCTCACTATCTTTGGAGATTCACACTATGGATTGACAGACAAAGTGTCGTTATTTAAGGCATTCAAGTGTCTAGGGAAAGGTTGTGTCATTTACATGGCACAAGTAACTATTAACGAGCCAAAGCCAAAAATTGAAGACCTTTCAGTTATCTCAGAATATTCCGATGTTTTTCCTAAAGAATTACCAGGTCTACCACCAGATAGACAAGTGGAGTTTAGGATTGACATCCTACCAGGAGCAGCACCTGTTGCTAGAGCTTCGTATCAGCTAGCTCCGACAGAAATGAAGGAGTTGAGGACGCAATTAGATGAACTTTTAGAGAAAGGCTTTATACAGCCTAGTTCCTCGCCTTGGGGAGCTCCAATTCTCTTCGTTAAAAAGAAAGATGGTTCAATGCGGATGTGCATTGATTATCGTGAGTTGAGCAAGTTAACGATCAAGAAATCGATATCCTCTACCCAGGATCGATGATTTATTCGATCAACCTCAAGGGGATAGTTATTCTCTAAGATTGATTTAAGATCAGGATATCATTAGCTGAAGGTTAGGAACGAGGATGTTCCTAAGACTGCCTTCAGGACCCGTTATGACCACTATGAATTTTTGGTGATGCCTTTTGGGCTCACAAATACACCTGCAGCATTCATGGTTCTCATGAATTGGGTCTGCAAACCATACTTAGATAAGCTAATCATGAGAAACATTTTCGGTGCATTCTAGAATTTCTAACACAAGAGAAGCTTTATGTAAAATTTTCTAAGTGTGAATTTTGGCTTAGAGAAGTCCAATTTCTTGGACATATTGTAAGTGAGCGTGGTATCCAAGTGGATCCCGCCGAAATAGAATCCATAATAAATTGGGAAGTACCCAAAACTCCATCGGAGATTCGTAGCTTCTTAGGATTGGCTGCTTATTATAGGAAGTTCATTGAGAACTTTTCGAGGATAGCCATTCCTTTAACTACCTTGACCCGTAAGAATGTCAAGTTTGACTAGGGTCCAAAACAACAAGAATCTTTTGAGATTCTAAAAACATAAGTTGAGCAATGCTCCTGTGTTATCTCTACCTGAGGGTATTGAGGATTTTATCGTTTATTGCGATGTCTCGCACACTGGCATGGGCTGTGTGCTAATGCAAAAAGGCAAAGTGCTTGCCTATTCATCACGACAATTAAAAGTGCATGAAAGGAATTACACCACCCATGATTTGGAATTGGACGTCGTTGTAATTGCACTTAAGTTATGGAGACATTACTTATATGACACAAAGTGTATCATATACACTGACCATAAGAGTCTCCAACATCTGTTCAATCAAAAGGATATGAACATGCAACAACGCCGCTGGATGGAAACGCTTAATGATTATGATTGCGAAATTCGCTATCATCCCGACAAGGCAAATGTCGTAGCTGACGCCTTAAGTCGCAAGGAAAAGGTTAAACCTATTAGGATTAACGCTAAGAGCATTGAGCTTAGAAATAGATTGAATGAGAAGCTATTAGGTGCGCAAAAGCAAGCCCTATTAGAGGCCAATATTCCTAATGAAGGATTAGGCGGAACTGTTGATCAATTAACGCCTGGAAAAGACGGAATCCTTCGATTTAATAATAGAATCTGGGTTCCAATGTTTGGAGGACTTAGAGATCTAATCCTCCAGGAGGCACATAATTCAAGATACTCAGTTCACCCAGGTGGTGACAACATGTATCAAGATTTGAAAAAGAATTATTGGTGGATGGGTTTGAAGAAATCCATAGCCCCTTATATAGCTAAGTGTCTGACGTGTTCGCAAGTTAAGGACTAACATCAAAAACCGTCAGGACTTCTACAACAACTTAAGATTCCCACTTGGAAATGGGAAATGGTAATTATGGATTTGATTACCAAGTTACCTAAGACCAAACGTGGTAATGACACGATTTGGGTCATTGTAGATAGACTGACTAAGTCAACACATTTCTTGCCAATTAAAGAGACTTATAGCTCTGACAAATTGGCTAAGTTGTACGTGGACAAGATTGTGTCCCTACATGGTGTGCCGGTATCCATTGTATCTGATAGAGATACTAGATATATATCTCATTTTGGAAAAGTTTCCAACAATCATTAGGTACAAGATTAAACTTTAGTACGACTTATCATCCGCAGACGGATGGACAGAGTGAGCGTACTATTCAGACTTTGGAAGATATGCTTAGAGCATGTGTGATTGATTTAGGTGGAAGTTGGGATGACCACTTACCCCTAATAAATTTCTCCTACAATAATAGTTATCATACAAGCATCAAGGCTCCTCCTTTTAAGGCCTTGTATGGGAGAAAATGTAGAACGCCTGTTTGTTGGGTTGAAGTTGGGGAAGCCCAACTGTCTGGACCTGAGATTGTCCTAGAGACCACGGATAAGATAATACAAATCCGTGATCGTCTCAAAGCTGCCCGTGATAGGCAGAAGAGTTATGCTGACAAGAGGCGTAAACCTCTTAAGTTCCAAATAGGGGACAAAGTCATGCTAAAAGTGTCACCCTAGAAAGGTGTGATGCGTTTTGGAAAAAAAGGGCAAGTTGAGCCCAAGATATATTGGACCATTCGAGATAGTCGAATGTTCCGGAACAGTAGCTTATAAGCTCAGGTTGCCAGAGGAGCTTAGTGAAATCCATGATGCATTCCACATATCTAACCTTGAGAAATGTCTAGCCGATGAGTCGCTAGCAATGTCACATCAAGATGTGCAAATTGTTAAAAGCCTGAGGTCCATTGAGAAACCAATTTCGATCGAGGATCGACAAGTTAAAAAGCTCCGAAGAAAATTGATACCTATAGTAAAGGTTAAGTGGGACGCTTTTAAAGGTCCCAAGTATACATGGGAGGTTGAGTCCACTATGCGACAAAAGTACCCCCATCTTTTTTGAATAAATCTCGAGGTCGAGATTTCTTTTAAGGGGGTGAGGATGTAACACCCTGTAAAATCGTGTCCAATAGTATAGTGACACGTGTTGTATTTTAAATATAGTCTATTAAAGACCAATAAGGACTAAAGGCGTCAACATGCTTAAACTGAGCCTCTGAGTGACGGTCCGATGTCAACATGCTTAAAATTTGGCCTCTGAGTGACTGATATGTCAACATGCCCAGCCTCTGAGTGACATCGGAGTCAACATGCTTATAATAAGCCTCTGAGTGATCCTTTACGAAGTCCTAACTCTCATATGAGCCACTAGTTGGACGAGAGGAATTAATTCTAAGAATACGTCAATGTTGGACGATGAGGGATTATGTAATACCTCGTAGAATTCGTGTTCGGTAATATACCGACACATGTACATACCCTCGGATCATACCTCAATGAGCTAGCCACTCAAACATGTTCAAAAATCTCAAATACTCATAAAAACTAACCGTAACCTACGGTTGAGAACCGTAGCCTACGGTTTGGACTTGCTGTTTTGATTTTATATTGACCGTAAGCTACGGTCTAGTGACCGTAGCCTACGCCGGGCTTCTAAAGCCTTTGATTTTCACCATTTTAACTTTCAGAAAATTACCCAGAGACCCCTAGACTTCGTTATTCTCATATTTCTTATGTTACTAAGCCACTTTTAGACCCGAACATCTCTCGGTTGAGACGATATATTATACAAGTCAAGGTACTTGTCGGGTTTAAACTACATTCTATTCAATCATCGTTTGATTAAGCGTTATACGTTTTGATCGTGTACGCTACTCGGTCTAAGTCTATGACTTAAATAAGCGTTAGTATTTAATTGGTTAGCTTATGCAATAATCCAGACTAGTGACTTGCCGGTAAATGCTATCTGCACTTAGTGGTTTTGTGTACGGCTGAGTTATTAAAATTAAACGAAGATTAGCTCAGATAAATACTCTCGACTTATTTACCCTATATGGGCTTGGGTTACGGTAAATTATTACTGCTTGGTCCGAAATGGGATCAATCGAATGCCCGTTTGTGGCTAGTAAATCTGCATATTCTGTTTCAATCAGTTTTGTTTGATAACTTAAACATCGGGGGTTAACTACCGTGTCCAGGATATCATCGGCTCATTACATTAGATAATGGCCACGACCTTAGCGCGGGTGTAGGCATACACCCGATAAGACGCTCAAAATGCATACCACAAGGTTGGGGGAAATGGCTCCTTCGTGAGTCCGAAGTGGTGTGTACGTTAACCATGTCTCGGTCCCTGTACTGGGCCCTGTATGTATGGACAAACATGTGAATCTGTTAACAAGGTTGCAAGGCCAACTTTCCCAAGTTATAAAAGATTTTGTGCCAATGTGCACTTAAAACATTTTTGAAATGTTTTCTAAATGAGTCAGTTGAGTGTATTTACCAGCAAAGCTGACGTATTTTCAAAAGACTAAGTTTGCAGGTACAATACGAAAATAGGCTGGAAGTGCTCGGTAGAGATAAGAGGATTTTGCGAATCTTAGATCTGCCCAAAGTCTGTTATACATTTTTGTACAAGTTACGATCCACATGTGGATCCTTCGTTACAAGCCGTCTGTATATTATTACATACTTTGAACATTTCGGTTTGTAATAGTATTTTAAATTCAAGACTTCCGCTGTGATGTGTTTAATTGACTATGATGATATTAACTTACGCCACGATACTCCCCACCCAGGCCCACCGGTGTTTGGTTGGAAATACGGGGTGTGACAACTGTTGACCGAAATTTTGTTGGGTTGACCGATTAAGCAAATGCTGACCAAACCAATTCCTTATTAACCAGATTTGTTTTATTGTTGGTTTGGGCTTATGGTTGCACGCATACAATAGGCCCAACTAGTTGTTCATAAGTTGTTGGAGGCCCAACAATTCTTAGGATGCAGACTGTGTTGAGATTATTATTATTTTGAGAGGCTGCCATATATTATTTAAGCCAGACGGAACAAAAGGCGGAGGAGAATATTATTAGTTGGAGACCCACTGCTTTACGAAAGAATATAATTTTTGGAGGCTTGCTGTTGACGACAAGACAAAACAGAAGAGCTAGAGGACGATTCAAGAAGGAGAAGAAAGTTATCGGTTCGTGATCAAGATTCACGTTCGGGTTTATAAACAAGTTAGTTTGGTGCCGATATACTTTGTGTTATTGAATTTATGACCATGATTTGTAATTTATTTGAGACTTGTTTCGCGTTCTTGATTATGATCCTTAGCTAAACTTCTCATCATTGTCTAGATTAAGATAATTACCATGCTTTAACATATATTTTATCGGTTTTGGATTTTTGTTTGTGGATTTAATATTAAAGTAAAAGACTTTGGTTTGAATGTTAGTTGTATATGCGTATTTAATCTTATTTAAATTTCATCACATGTTTCACTTGCATTTTTGTGGATGTCTTCCATGTATGAATGCCAGTTAGGTTGTGGACTGTGTGTTAGCGATTAGTTTGCGGTTGATAGGCCAATTTACCGTAGGAACTGTGATTAAGTTTTGAATAGGGTAAGTATTCTACCAATCTCGATAGCTGTGAGGTGTGAGAGGTTGTCGGTCTGTCTTTAATGTTACATTGCTAGGGTTAGATACTTTATGAGAAGATCCCCGTAGTTGCCCTTTCACTATTTGCTTATCGAGTCTAATTAGGAATCCTAAGTTACCAGTGACTTTCGCGCTGTGAGGTAGATTGTCTAGAGGGTACTTTATTATTACAATAGGAAAGCTCGTGAGAGAATTCTTTAAACCGTTACTTAAACAACTTATTAGGTTTCCATATGTGTCTTCTCAAGAAGGGTCAAGGGTCCTGTTCAGCTATCCTTTAAGTTTAGCATTTTAAGATCGCGGTTCTACATTAGTTCCACAACCGATAGAACGTGTCAATCATGTGTAGGATTCTAGCCTAGGTAGTGTCCTTCCCAAAATCTGAATGCATCTTTAGTCTTAGTTCGTGTCTCCATCCGCTTTAGTTAATTTAGTTAATTTTAATAAATTGCATTAGTTTATTAGAAATCCCCCCCCCCTCAAAACATAAAAACAAGTAAGTCTAGTCAGTCTTAGATAAGTTAGTCGAGTCTTGTACTCGTAGTCAATAGAGTCTCGAATCCACGCCTTTAATATAGCTAGACCACCCTTAGTGGCCGGGGGGGGGGGGGGGGGGGGGGGTTGAGCTTTATCCCCCAAAACACCCCAAAACGCCTAGGAGACCGCCCCCGGGGCGTCGTTTTCCAAAAAAAAGGTTGGGAGCGTCCTTTAATCCACGCCTCTTGTTAAATGATTTGGCCAATCACAGGTAATCTTGTTTTTGTTGGCCAATACCTTTGATGGTTTTTTTTATTTAATTCTTTACACACCTTTTAACATAATGCCCAACAATGCCCACATCCCCACTACACCCATTTTAGAAAAACGCCCCATAACGCCCCTTTACTGACTGGGATGACACTATCGCACAATGCCCATGGATTGGGGCATTATTCATGTGTACCACTACACATGGTCTTAGCTATTAAAAAAAAGACTACTCATTAATGATCTATGTACGTTTACCAATATACGCTTATACTAATATTAAATACAAAAATTAATTGAAGTAATATGAATCATTTTTATTGGTTGATTTTTTTTATTCTTACAAAAAGTTTCTTCTTAATGAAGTAAATGAATCATTTTTATTGTTTGAATTTTTTTTATTCTTACAAAAAATTTATTCTTATTTATCCTTACAAACATATATATATATATATATATATATATATATATATATATATATATATATATATATATATATATATATATATAAATATAAAGGAGGCATTAAATGATTGAAATTTTAAATTGATTTGGAATTTTAAGTATACTATATAAATTATATAAAGAAAGTCATAAAGAAAGACATGGCCCACACACATAAACCAATGAGGTGTATCTAGGGCTGCAAGCGTGTAAACGAATCAAATGAACACAAAATGTTTGTTAAAAAAATAATATTTTACAAACTATTCATGAACACTTACCAAACAAGATTTTTTTGTTCGTGTTCGTTCATTAAGGAAATGAACGTGTTCGTTTATGTTTATTCGTTAATTTAAGGTGTCGGACAAAAGCGAATGCAAAAAAACTTTCATGAACACAGACCAACACAAATGAAGGCAAACAAACACAAACACAAAAACCCTAAATCAGAGACCAGAATGAGAGGGTGTTGGGTCGCGTGCTATCTACTTGGAATGAGAGCGGGAACGACAATTTTTAACTAGGGTTTTCAAAAAATAAGGAGTAACACTAATACGTAATACACTTTATTTAATAAATAATTTAGTAGTTGGAATTTTGAAGTAGTTAAATATAAAACAAAAGCTAAAAACTCTAATAAACTATCAAGCACAAACGAATATAAACAGACATGTTAAAGACAGTTCACGAACATAAATAAACGAGTGCAGCCCCTGTTTATGTTCGTTTGTTTACTAAATGAACGGAATTTCTTGTTCATGTTCGTTCATTTATTAAACTAACGAACGAACTTTCTACCAAACGGTTCACGAACTATTCACTAAACATCTAATTCATTTGCAACCCTAAGTGTAAATTCTAATCACAAATCTTGCAAATGTAGTAATAACAATAATAATAATAACAATAACAATAACAATAATAATAATAATAATATCATCTTACAAATATTCTGACATCTAAATAAACTTAAACTTAATATAGGGTGCTACTAAATGTACTCCTTTTCCTATATTTACTAGTTGTACTCCCTTCTTAAAGTTTTAAATAAATACAATTCAACCTTACATTTTCTATTTTAAAAAAAAACTACATTAGGAAACAATCCTAATTATTCTTAGGATATTATCGACTTCCCACAACTTGAATTTTGAATACATACCGAGTGTACATACTACCGATTTTTCATAACTAATTCTTTTCATAAACTACATTTCTTTTTCAATTTCTCATTCACCTTTTGATCTTATTATTTCTCTAAATAATATATTTTAATATCCTTACCCAGGTAATCCTTATTTTTGGTTTTGTTTGTTAAATGTGGTTTATGATGAGGCTATATTTTATGGAGGGTAGACAAGATGTTTTTCTTTTCTTTAGGTAGTTACTAGTGCAATATGCAAATATACAATTGTCTAAACTAAAAGAATCGTGCTGTCTGGTGTGGTTTGTACTCGAGGACCAAGCACAATTGAAATGCCATCGGATTACGACTACAACGAAAGCCAATAAGCAATAGCAACATGTTGAAAGATATATAACACAATGTATGATTTAAACAAATTAATTTATTATACGTATTTATTATTAATATTTTCACCACTAAATAGCTTCTTACAGAAACATTTAACGCAACTTAGTATTCATAACGAGAAGGCATTATGTGCAAAAAACCAAAATTACTTCAAAATGAAGAATATAATACGAGTATTACGATATAAATATATAAATAATGGTTATGTAATATGTGATTTATCTTCCAACCATTAAAAGAAATTCGGGATCAAATATAGAAAAAAGGAATTTTTAAAGGGTAAAATTTGAAAAGTTTTAAACTGATTTTTATGGAAAGGAAGGTATAGAGAGTAAAAAAGGGGGTGCATTTAGCCTACCCCTTAATATATTATTACTTTAACATTTTATTCGGTCAAGGTAAATTTATAAGAAACATCATGAACGAAAATTACGTTTACAAGCAAATAAAATATAGAAAGAACACCTCCAGTTTTTTTATTTGCAACTGAAACTAACTAACCAAGCAAAATTATGCCTTTCATATCAACAAAAGACGTCAGAAAGAACCCAATATACACGCCTTCGTGCGTATTAATTCACTATCACAATGTTTAAAAGTTTGCTTCGCAAAACCATAGAATCATTTGAGCGCATTATCGTAAGTGTTGAATGATCTTTTAAGCTTGTGAGCCTCGGTTGGCACTTTGACGTTGGTGGCCAATCCAAGGGCTTCAAGAAGCCTTATAATGTACCAAGAAATATCGATCTGCCACCATTCTAACCCATGTCGAGCTGAATACTCAAATGCATGATGATTGTTATGCCACCCTTCTCCAAAAGTAAGCATCGCTACCCACCTTCAATTCACGAAAATTTTTAGAGAAACAACACTTTTTAAAGTTTTCTAATATAATTAACTTGCTAATGAAAGTTTAAAAAATTTAATTACCAGTTGTTCTTGGAGAGGTCACCGGTGTTCCATACTTGGTATCCCCAAATGTGACAAGCGGAATTGACCAAAAAGGTGAGGTGGTAAACCCATACAATCCTAACGCCCTGCGTACACAAGCGACTGGTAAGGTTTGCTTTTAAATAAAATGTATCAAAATATAGATTCTTTTTGTGTAAAAAAAACTTACCAAGCCCCAAACGAGGTAAGGAAATCCACCCCAAGCGTACAAGAGAGCCCCGCATCCAATGATATGCCACATGTAGGTTTTTCTAATAAACATATAGAACCCTTGTTTTTTTAAATCTTCCACATTTTTCCGCTCTTGATACTGCATATGCGTATCTATTTAGGGTCTCACTTTATATTATATCATAATACAAAGTATCCAAATCAAAGGATTATTCATATTGTTAGCACGTGAGATTCGAATGCTTTTTAACTGGACGCAGCATATATAGTTGTTAATTTAACCATAGATCGAAACCACAATTAAAATATTCAAATCTCATACCTTTTCAAGAATATATCCGCTATCAAAAAGCCAACCCATATGACTAAACCAAAAACCATTGATGGGTGAGTGCGTATCTTTTTCTGAGTCGACAAACTGATGATGATATCGATGCATGCTGACCCAGAATATCGGATCTCTCTGCATGCAAATAATAAACTAATCAAATAACAAAAAAAAAATCAATTTCATATTAAAGATCAATGAAAACTATAAACTATAAACTATAAACTAACCTGTGCGGCATGAACTCCAAAATAAACACACGTATACTCGAGCCATTTGGGAAGTTTGAGGCTATGATGGGCCAGAAGCCGGTGATAGGAGAGAGTTATGCCCACAAGTCCGGTTAGCAAATAACCGATAAACGCGACACGCAAAGCATCCCAGGAGAATGTGAATGGTGCAAAAAGTGAAAGCAAATGAACAAAAAAAACCCATGACGCCACTTGGATGTCTATGGGTCGCCATTTTCGTTCCCATTGGTTTCTAGTGCCTGTGACCACCACATCGGAAAAGGGTATTTTCCGGTGATCAGATTGGTTTCCACCGTCCGATTCGGAGACTGAGAACAATAAGTTCCTCATTTGAATTTCCGGCAAGTTGTTGTGCGTTTCTTAGGGATATATATAGCGTAATTTTAGGGTTCAGTGGGGTTAGTTATATGAATTACGGTATAATATTAAATATTCATCCCTGAAGTTTTGCTTTGTGAACGGCACCCGATTAGGTGAATTGTGAATGTACAAAGCTACCCTTGATCCGAATATTTATGGAGATCCGAATGCATTATGAGTATGTATTAAGTAATTGCATAATGTCATAAGCTTGTGGGAATTCCTCTAAGCGATATACAACATGTAAATAT
This sequence comes from Scalesia atractyloides, assembly GCA_947069175.1. Lineage (NCBI taxonomy): Eukaryota > Viridiplantae > Streptophyta > Magnoliopsida > Asterales > Asteraceae > Scalesia > Scalesia atractyloides. The sequence goes on from CAMTDV010000023.1 coordinate 2,743,769, forward strand.
ACATGCGTTAAAAATTAAAAAGAAAACTATTTACAATAGTATTAAATTTAATTATACAAAAGTTTTTAAAGGATGTTAACACGTTTTTTATGCAGATTGAAAACTGACGATATGTATAACAATTCCAGTACCAATTTTTTTTATCAACGCTAGCTCGGTTCGTTACGGTACCGCTACAGTATTAGCATGAACAAGGGCGGGATATTAGGGTGGCCGAGAAGGATCTCCGACCAGGGCACATTTTTTTATAAAATTTTTGTGTATATATTTTTTTACAAAGTTGAAACCCCATTTAAAACATAGGCCCATTGAAAACCTGAAGTCTTATACTTAGGCCCATTCATTAGTTATTAGCCCAATATTTATTTAAATTACTAAAAGAATAGTGATTCTATAGTTATTTGACACATCATAAATCGTTAAATTTAATGACCCTATAGATGTTTAGGAGTACATGAAAGAAGACGGTTGTTTCCCAAATGCGGGACCTTTTCCCCACATAAGCACCATAACTCTTTTCAAAAAATGTGGAATAGTTAATGTCGCTTAATGTCTTTTCAATCATTCAAAAAATGTGGAAGAGTTAATATCACCCGCTTAACGTCTTTTCAATCATTGCATTTCAATTTTTTCTTCTCATTTGGTATTATATAAGAAATGTCACTCCTCCCCCCTATAATGTTCACTTGGGTGGTATTAGGGACACGTCATCAAACCTTTTACATACTTATAATACCCATTATCCATGAGTTTGAATAAAAAAATATATATATTAACTTATTACACAACACATAGGATCGGACTTTGAAATTTTAAACCGATTTACTCGTCTTTTGATTTTACTTTGATCAATGATAAAAATTATAAGAAATAACTAAAAATGGAAATCGGCCAAACCCATAAGTGTATTTAAAATGCATAATACACAATCCAAATTCACCATTATAAGGTTGCTAAAGTGTATTTAAAATACGTAAAGTACAATCTAAAAAGAAATTATTTAACCATTTTAAAATGAAACACAACCCAATTTAATCCAATCTTAATAGGTAAATATTTCCACCTGTAGTAAATTTACAACAAATAAATTTAAGGATGTCAAGCTCTATCAAAAGAAAAGTTGTGTGGAGGATGCATGCCTTACTGCTTGAGGGTAGGGTGTTCGTGAACACAAAACTAACCCATAATAAAGTAAGAAAAATTCTACTAAACAAAACAATTCAAGAAAATATATACTGGATATTAAAATTGGTTTCTTAACATCAGAATTGTAGTGAACATTGAACTCACCAAAAATGCTTAATTCCAATCAATAACATAAGAATGTAGTCATTCTAGTTCCTGTACGTCATTATGAGTATTTACAAAAATAATGGGATGTGTCAAAACCACTATTTTAAAAAAGTTAAATTGGATTTATATAATCCCAACTTTCTCAATTTGGCCAATAATAATCCCAACTCAGTTATTTTTCGATAATAATCCGAACTGGTCAACTTTTGGCCGATAAAAGTCTACGTTAAAAGTAGCTTAACAGAGTTAAGTTTTTTTTTCCGAATTACAAACCGATATTTTAGGACTTTTGATTAGAACCAGAATACGAGTTTTTTTTGGAAAAGCTAATTTTATTAAACCACTGTACATACAAACCAAATGCTGGAAAACTGTCCAAACCAAAATTTACATAGAGATTTTTTTTATTAAAACAAGGATACGAGTTGATTGATGTAAAAGTAACCTCGAAATATTGCCCCAAATGACGAAAACGATGCTTCAATGCGGGTGTCTAAACTTCCAATTAACAAAAATCAAGCTGTTCAGAGTACCGTTTCCAGGTAAGTTTTACATAAATCAACTCGTATCCTCGTTCTGATCAAAATCCATAAAATATCGGTTTGTAAATCGAAAAAAAAACTTAACTCTATTAAGCTATTTTTAACAACAGACTATTATCAACTAAGTGGACCAATTCGGATTATTATTGGCAAACAACCGAATTAGGACTATTATCAGTCAAATTGAGAAAGCTATTTGAAGTCAAACGTGTTCATAGAGACAATTTGTTTCAAAATTCAGCACGTAGATATAAAAAAAAGTATCGGCATGGTATAATGAATCACGTAATTATCAGCGAAACATTTGAAAGATTTTTAACGAATCAACATGTTCGGAGATGTTATAATTATTAGCATTGTCACTAGCGAATTTAAAAAATAATTATAGGGCAACGTTTATAAAAAAAAATATAGGAAAGCAAAAAATGAAAAAAGTCAAATTTTCTATTGGGGGCTACCTTTTGTTCCAAGGTATATCTGCCTTGTGCATTGGGTTATTAATATTCTTAGTTACTAGATAAGTTGTATTATATTATAGATATAGGGGAAGGTTCATATGAGAAAAAAAATTGAGAAGAAAAAAGAATAAATGGTACAATTGTAAAAACATTAAATAGTTTTTCCTCATCTCATTTAATATTATATTTGACTAATTAATTAGTCATAAACACTATCATCCTCAACATTAAAATTTTTGTCAATATACATCAAAATTTATCTTATACATATTGAAATTTGTCATACACAGTTTGCAATTCATTCTATACACCTCTTAATTCATCCTACACTTTAAATTAAATTTTTTTCTTCTTTGAAAAATGTGCTTTTTGAAAATAAGTTACAAATTTAATTTAGTTACCTATTAAAGAGGAAAACTAACAATTAATAATCTATCTAACTTTATCAATATAACCTTATAATAAAATTAAATATAAAAAATAAATGAAGTAAAATAAATGATTATTATTGACTGAAATTTTTATCTTTTTATTTTTATAAAAAATTTCTTCTCATTTAAACTTTTTGTTATGGATATATTTCACCCATGACTTATCATGTTATCTTGAAGAATGCTAAAGTTGTATGTTTTTATCGACTTGATGGACAGAATAAGCATATTGTGTGTAATATCTCACGGTTCATAAATCTAAATAAGTTTTTTTCTTGAGAAAAAAATATTATCATAAACTAAAAAAAAGAAATCATTGTAATAGACAAGTTATCTCTGAAAATTAAAAAAATAAGCGTACATATTTAGCTGTTAAAAAATAGACAAGCTCAAAAAGCGTTAATCAAGAGATGTCAAACAGAACTCACTAGTTAAAATGATTAGTGTTTAACATGCACAAAAACTCATGGTTAAGTATAAACGAGTTGACATAATAACTCAGATTAAAACACGTGAAAAGAGAATTCGTGGTTTAAATTAGCCGGCAATTATATTTACCTCCTCGCCGCCCGTTTTTAGCCGTCCGCTAACTTAACTCTTTTTTTCATCTGCTAGATGATTTATATTTCACTTTTTTATCCGTTGGTTAAATTTACACGTGTTTTTTTATTGGTTTTTCTCTTTTTACACCTTTGAACTTTTCATAGGATTTTTTAAGCTACATTTTAACTATTTTTGTCAACAGATCTGGTCTAATATTGTTTGATCAGCTATTTATGTCTTCATTTATGCATTTCTTTTACGTTAGTCTTTTTCAAACTTTCATTATATTTTTTCAATGATAAAGACACGCGTATAGATTGCGCCACGTTAGCGTGGAACTTACGTACTCTTAACCTATCATCACAAGAGTTTCAAACTTTTATGCTGAGGAAACAGTTGAAATTAAAAATAAATAAAAGGTGTAAAAATCACAAGAGTTTCAAAACTTTTATGCTAAGGAAACATTTTAAATAAAAAAATAAATAATAAGTGTAAAATAGAATCCAAAAGTATTAATAAAATTAAGTTTTAATCCAAAAAATTAAAGTTTAATTTTATAATAACTTAGTGTATTAAAAAAGATTTAAAAACTTAGGTTGGTACAACTTAATCTTTAACCTTTATTATAATAATATAATTTTTAATTGAAAAATACAAAATACAGAGGCATGTGTTTTAAAAACTTATTTTTAAAAAAATATTTAGAACTTGACTTTTATAAAAATAAAAACAAAAAGCATTTATTTAAAAACTTAGGTTGGTACAACTTGACCTTTAACCTTTATATCAAAATTTTAATTGAAAAAATAAAATATAGAAGCATGTGTTTTTAAAACTTAATTTATAAAAATATTTAAACTTGATTTTTAAAAATAAAAAACAAAAAGCATTTTATGATGTTACCCAACGGCTTACATGCTACTAACTGATGAAACATGATAAACACGGATTGTGGGTTCGCACAAGTATTTTTCAGAGTGATACTAAATACAACCTCTCTAGTTATTCAATATCCTCTTTCCTCTCACATACTTATAGGTAAGGCCCGTAGAGAACTGTGTACTGAAACTAAAAGCTTTAATTTGCCATCAATGCTTGATGCCTCCCACCCATTCTAAAATATGAATGCCGAAATGGGTTCATATTTGACAACTATTTGTGACCCTAGATGTCTCACGTAAAGAGGAGCGCTAAATTAAAGGTTGCCTTTTGAAGGTAATTGGCTCAAGTGGCTTAAAATATGTTATTTAGGATAACTTTAATCGCCATTTTTTTTCTTAATTTTCAAGTATGCATCACCAGTAGATCTTTTAATCTATCCTTCTGTGTGTTTTGATGTGAATCTTGTTATGAATGGACTCCATACTTTGTTCTACAATATAATTAAACTATATACCCTTTATCATCTTCATGAAATCAATGCTGACTAACTGACCATTAGTTAGTTATCTGTGTCTTCAACTTTGGTGCCGCCTAACATTAATTTATTTAGGGAGGTAACGTCTTACTAACTGTATCTAACTGTAACTCGATCTCAAGCCATTAGAGTGGGGAGTCCATTTTTTAACTCCCCTTACATTCTCTCACTAACAACCAATCATACCTCCGACTTCCTCAAACTCCTCAATAGAAGATACCAATTATTATTATTGTTATTATATGGTAATTTGATGCCTGAAAGGTGCTGCATATGATTAGCCCGAAGGGTGTGGTTCGTACGTAGTAGACCACATTTGGAAAGGATGTGCTCGTTCGCCTCTTCATTTGTTTGACGATATGGCATGTAGTCTGATGATATCGCGATCCCTTTGTTTTTAGTATCATAATGTTTTATATGATACATACATACATACATACACACACACATACATAAATATATACACACACACATACATATATACATACATACATACATACATACATACATACATACATACATACATACATACATACATACATACATACATACATACATACATACATACACACACACATACATACATACACACACACATATACACATACATACATACATACATACATACATACATACATACATACATACATACATACATACATACATACATACATACATACATAAATAATGTCTTTAATCTTGGCCGACGAAACTAGCCATACCAGATTTTTGAATTATAGCCCAATGACTCTTTAACATGCCGAATGTTCGTTCGACATCCTTTCTTGCCGGCACTTGCACCGCCTTGAACCCTTTTCGTTTTTCGCCATTTGAATATTTGAACAACTTTACTAAGGTTTTTCAAGTTGATGAACATGACGAACTAGAAGATGGTAGAGTATTTAAAAGAACCATGTGATGAGTAGAGTGGACTATGAAAGTAAAGAGTTATTTTGAGTAAAGTGGTTTGTGTATAAAATGATACATTTAAATTTGTTTATATAGGAAATATAAAATAAATTTTTGTTTTCCCACGGTCACCCCAACGACTCATTTCCTCTTCCTCCCATCGACAGACTTCCTCCTCTCAGTGAGTTTTTTCCTGGCCCCCAATTAGATGGGGCAGTGTTCCTGTGAGACACCGCTAGATCGTGAGCTAGCCACAAGGAGAGTGCACATCATGTACACTTATGGGATTCTAGACATGCTTATTCTATCCACGCCTAAGACTCGGACTTGGAAAATTAACACCATTAAATTGTATGGAGGATACACTTCATTTCTTTAATAACTAACATCCTCCTAAATACTTCTATATTTGCAACATACAAAATTTGAAGTCATCACCTCTTGAATATAGAGAGACACTCTATCACCACACCTTGACCCTTGAAGCGTTTATTTAAGAGTTAAAAAAAGTACCATGACATGTTTTCTTTCATTTTCTTTGGATTGATCCATTCCATTTTACCATTAATTCCTGTATACCAAGACTACCTCTAGCTTTGAGTTTATTCTATATATTATAATTAGGAGTGTAAGTTAAGTTTATGATTTTACAAGTATGTCAAAATTTTATTAATTCTATATATAGTCCATTTAAGGCATAGATTAATAATAATTCCTTACTGTTCTTTTTCCTGCAAAAATAGTTTATTTATCTACATGTCCTTTAATTAGTACGATTTTAAGCTAACACGAGAATGAAAGCAGCCAAGTGTGTGGCTATGGCGACGTTATGGAAGCTGTGGATTTACAAAAACAAGAGTCTTCAACAAGAGATAAGCGACGAACAAAGCTATACTAGACGACATCAAGGAGTGCACATTTATATGGCTCAAGAACAGGGCGAATATGGAGAACTCAAATTTGAAGAATGGTGCATAAAGGGGTTAAATGTAATAGTCTAAAAGGGTGAACTAAAGAACTGATGTATTGTATCCAGGTTCTAGCCTCTGGTTAGAGTTTGTTTTTGTGAATGCAATGCCTTCCTTTATGTTAAAAAAACTTTATTAAAGTATAAGAATAAAGAAGTAATTTGGTTAAAAAAAAATAGAGAAAATAACTTAAATAAAGTGTAGAGGGTAAACGTAAAAGTTCAAAATATAGGGGTTTACGGTGAAAGTTTGCCTAGATCTCAACCCTCCAAATCATACTAATTGATTTGTTGTTTGTATGATTTGCTAGGTAGGGCGATTATTGTTGTTTGTAATGAGTTTACAGGAAAAGCTTTTGTGACCTGATTGTATTATAGAAAAAATTTGGTGGTTATTTCTAATTAAAGAAAAAACACTAAAAATCCACCTTACCAAGACTCAAACTCGCATCTCTACATTCACATACAAACGCACATACGCTACAACCTTTTGGGTATATATATATGAAAATGTAATATTAGAACCACCTTAAGTTGTGATAATCATGAGAGCTAGGCCTTCCAAAACATTTAAAAAAATCTCAAAAATTTTAAAAAACTCACTTGTTTTAGGTAAAAAATAAAAAATGTCGTATGCAAAAATTTACATTGGATGTTAAAAAAATTAAATCACCGTAAACAAAAGTTACATCAGGCGTAAACAAAATTTACATAAGGCATAACTATCAACTCAACATTATTTTTTTGTTTTTTAACAGATGTATTTATAATATTTTCATGTACCTTTGTGCAAAAAATGATAGCCTAACTCATAAGAAAAGTATGAGTTCTTATTGTTTTCACTAAGTCGTGATAGTTTTCATTTAATAAATCCTTATATATAAAGCGTGATTTGAGAAAAAAAACACCTTAACCATGCATGACATCCATCGGTTGACCGCCACCAAACTCCACTAATCACATCATCTTACCGTACAAAACGTTGGTTTTTAAGTATACAGATAATTTGAGGACTAAGATAAACTTTGTATTGATATAATTATTATGAGTGAGAAGGAAAATTTATAAAGCATAATAATATATTCTTTTCGTGATCGGTATCCAAAAAGTATTCTAATTTAAAATATAATAAAATAGTAACGTAGATGCTAAATATATTGTGTTTGATCGTTCCAAATTTAAAATACCATTTGTTTATTCAAAACTTTCCATTATAATCTTGAAGACTTGTTGTGAATGCATAGAATAGATAAGGGTGGCATTATTCATTCATACCCAATAGAGTGCGTCACTCAATAATTAAACACACATACAAAAAGCCATTCAGATAATAATAACCTTAAAAAAGCAAAAAAACAAAAGGAAAAAGACGCTTGTCTGGTTAGGGTTTTGCACAAAAATACTAAATATATGATATCAAAGATCCTAAAAATCTTCATCATATCATCCATCTGATCATCGGTCCCTACAGTAGAAGATCTCATATCATATCAACGCTCTACCTAAATGAGTTTGATATGATTAATCTGGATTAGCATAATCTTATCATGTCATCTTTTCAGCAAATCGAGGATCTGGTGTTCGATGAGATCAATCAACAAGATCCTTTGGTGGATCTGCATGATCATGTTCCCATGGATGGGAATATTACTCATCAAGCCAACAAGCAGGCAAGGAGGAAGCATAAAGATGGTAAAGATCCATCTTCATTATCTAACCCTAGTTCTTCTGCTGCTGATGGGGAAGGAGATGATCAAACAAACAAGAAGTTGATTCATCGAGAGATCGAAAAGCAGCGCAGGAAACAAATGGCTAACCTTTATGCCTCACTTCGAAGGCTACTTCCTGTTGAATACATCAAGGTGCTGCCCTTCTTTTGGTGGTTTCATGTTCTTTAGGTTTTGCAAACTTGTGTCAATATGTTTATCAAGGTTTCTTGATATATAATCTCCTTCTTTAATTAGGTGTTTTTTTGTGGGAAATTAATGCTGATTTTGAAGTTGAAATGTAGATATATAATCGAAGTATAAAAAAAACCTTAATATGATGATTAATTGTGGGATTTGGTGTCTAGGGAAAGCGCTCTATACCGGATCAGATAGATCGGACAGTGAACTATATCAAACACATGCAGGAAAACATCAAAGATTTAGGTGTCAAAAGAGATCAGCTCAAGGACTTTATGGGTACAATGTCAATGAATACCAATGAAAGCTTAAATAATTTGCTCCCGAATACAGTCATCGTCAATATTTGCCATGAGGGAATCGAGATTAAGATCACTAGTTGTTCAATACAAGATGGGTTCCACCTTTCTAGAGTGTTAAAAACACTTATTGAAGAAGGGCTTAACATCATAAGCTACACTTCGACTACAGCAAGCGATCGGTTACTTCACACTATCCAATCTGAGGTAGGTTTCTTGTAGCACAAAAGGTTAGTCAATTTAAATATAGTTATACACTTTAAAGTTTAAGAAATAATGAGTAAACCTAGAGATATATTAGCTAATTGATTCAAACATTGATACTTTTTAAGATATAAAATTGCTTATTATTCTATCTTTATAAACTTGCACAAATTAATTACTAAGTTTTAACACTTTTAACTATAAGCCCATGCGTAGTAGCTCCTGACCGGGCTTCATGACCGGGCATAGTGCCCCATAGCGCCAGTCCATCCCCCCCTCCTAGGCGCTATAGGCTGGTTTTTTAGTCCCCCGCGTGAACATAGCGGCAACATTGGCATGCTTTTGATGTTATATAGGGGGTTATGGAGCAATCCATCGACTAAACAAATGCTATATAACTCCCCTTTCTTACACAATAGTGTCACTTATCACATAATCCTATATGGGAACTCTATAGGATTTGACCATTACACATGGTATAAGCATGACAAACCCGTCTCAAAGTTCTCATGTTAATTTGATTATGAACATGGACTGCTTAAGTATTTAATAGTTTGTTTATTATGTAAAAGTTAGTTGAATTTTAACACATTTTTTAAGTACGCCATAAAAATCACTTTGTAAAACACAAAGTTAATTTGTTTTACGATTTACCCTTTGCTCCTTGAACTTATATATTTTAGTTTGAGAAATACAATTAGTAGCACACAAATCGCTCCCTGTATGTGTTCTCATTACTTATATGGATTGGGAGTTTGGATCCCACTACTCGAGAAAATTTTTATCACTTTTCTAGATTTACAAATATACGTATAAGGGAGTGGGGTTGCTGCATTAGTCATCATTCACAACATCCAATCACTAAACGCCACATCATCAACCCAAATTCATTTAAATAAAAAACAATATTTCTAGACATATTTAGGTCACGTGGGTGCCCATCACTAGTGATGGAATCTTTTTTTTGTTTGATAAGAAATTAAAATTAATAATTTCATTTAAATAAAAAACAATATTCCTAGACATATTTTAGGTTACAACTTAAAAAAACATTTGAAAATAAAAAGCTACATATAGAAAACCTACTATTCGTTCGAATCCGGAAATTCCAAACACTAGAACAAATTACCCCCTTTAGCGGCGACAGCCACAGCGTCGCCGCTATTGGTCGATCCGTGTCCCGAGCTCTCAGTCCAAACCCCAGCCGTTGATCATTTTCAAGATCTGACGGTTGGGGATTTAACAAGCAATAGCGGCGACATATATATGGCCATTAGCGGCGACGGCGTCTCCGTTAAAGGTCCCTTAACCACAATAAACCCTAGCCACATAAATCTTATCCAAGTTAACCCAATAGCGGCGACAAGTTATCAATACCGGCGACGCGCCGTCGCCGCTAAAAGTGTCGACGTACCAGTCCCTATACAGCGCTGTTTCTTCCCTCCTTCATTTTTCCCCCAAAAGTTGCCTGAGCACCGTCGGAGACCCCCGTTTTTTGCCCAAATCGGTTAGTTTATCTATCTTTATGTTAAATTTCTTATCTACAATTGTTATATTCATGTTATAGGCTTTAATTTTTGCACGTTTTTGTGTATTTTTGTGTTTTTGGAAGAAAACTCGGATCACCACCTCTCTTCTTCGGTCACCACCATCATTCCTCCGGCACCACCTCTTCTCCGCGGTCTTTGTTTCCTTGAAACTTTAAAAAAAGGTTAGTTTTATATGTATTTTTTTTGTTTAGAAATTGTATAATTTTTTGTTTAGGTATGTAAATGTGTATGGAAGGATGAATTTTTGTATGTAAAAATGTATAATTTAGGTGTGTTTGGTGAAAATGTGTATGTAAAAATCTATGTATTTGTTGATGTAGGTGTATGTAAGGATGGATGTTTGTATGTAAAATGTATAATGTGTGTGTTTGGTGAAAATGTGTTTGTAAAAATCTATGTATTTGTTGATGTAGGTGTATGTAAGGATGATTGTTTGTATGTAAAATGTATAATGTGGATGTGTTTGGTGAAAATATATTTGTAAAAATCTATGTATTTGTTGATGTAGGTGTATGTAAGGATGAATGTTTGTATGTAAAATGTATAATGTAGGTGTGTTTGGTGAAAAGGTATATATGGAAATCTATGTATTTGTTGATGTAGGTGTATGTAAGGATGAATGTTTATGTGTATGTAAGTCTATGAATGAATGTATATAGTTGTATGTTAGTATGTAGGTGTATGTAAGTGATGAACAATTGTGCAGTATGTTTGCAATTGGTAAAAAATGTGTATGCTAGTATGTATGTTTATAAGTATGTATATGTGTTGGTAGTATAAATTATGTTTAAATTTCATGATTTCTATGTTTATGGTTATGTTTGAAAAAAAATATGTTTAACTTGATAATCTCTATGTTTATGTTTAGGTTTGAGAAAAAAATATATTTAACTTCATAATTTGGTACTGTTGATTCTTGCTTATTTGATGGCCGATCTGGCCCCGTGGGGACATGGGGGAGACGGCGCGGTGATCCACCGCCTCCAAATCATTTTTTGAGAGGCACGCACGAGCTTGATGATAAGTCTTTTAATAATTTTTTTTAGTTCTTATATTTGATATATTATAAATGTTGTTTCTAATTATTTGTGTTTTAAATAATTTTTTAGTTGTTATGTTTCATATATTCTAAATGTTGTTACTAATTATTTATGTTTTAATTGCAGCTGATCCCCCGAAAAGGGTTAGGGGGAAAGCCAAAAATGAAAAACTCCGTCGTAAGGTTAAGGCGGGGGGCCCCGTATCCCTGGTTTGGCAGCTGTTAAAAAAATTTGACTTTTAGCGGCGACATATACCTTTAGCGGCGACAGCCGGACCAATAGCGGCCCAGTAGTAGAGGCGACGCTTTAGCTGCCACTTGTCGCCGCTAAAGGTCAATAGCGGCGACAGGAGGGACCAATAGCGGCGACAGCCGTCGCCACTAAACCTACCCTTTTCTTGTAGTGAAACCTAAAGAACCTACACGTTCAATAAAATCATATCTCAACCGAAAGTGAAGTTCTTCATTGCGCAAGTCTTGTTAGACATTTTCGGGAACGGGAGCTTATGTGGGAAGATCCGGTACCCAATCTAGAGATATTGCACGTCCATCTTTTTTAACTAGCATATTGTGCAATATGATACATGCATATACTATGCTATGCTTTGGATTGTTTTTTACTCATTGCACGAACCGGTCGGTTTAGTATGCCCCATCTACCCTTTAAAACACCAAAAGCCCTCTCAACATCTTTTCTAGCCGATTCTTGCAACTTCTAAAATGTCTTTTCTTTAGCCTTGACAGGAAATGAAAGAGCTTTCATAAAAACAGACCATGATGGGTACATACCATCCACAAGAAGAAAGCCTCGTCTATAATATCTCCCTTAACCATAAACGGACAAAAAGGTGCGGTACCATCTGTTACGCTTTGAAATAACGGCGATGTATACAAAACATTGATGTCGTTGTTTGAACCAGGAACACCAAAATACAAATGCCAAATCCGTAAACTATTCGACGCCACCGCTTCAAGTATGATGGTCGGTCTTTTGATGTCACCCCTAGCATACACCCCTCGCAACTCTCTTGGACAATTTCTCCATTCGATATGTGTACAATCGATGCTACCGAACATCCCTGGAAAATGCCATCTAGCCTCATGCGCGGCGTAAATATGTGTGATGTCGTGTCTTGTGGGTTTATGTAGAAACTCTTTGCCATACAATTTAATGATCGTTTACAAAAGAATTGCAAATATTCACGTGAAGTTCTTGCCGACATAGCTAAGTGTTTATCAAATTGATCGGGAGGGTAACCTGTCGTGGCGAATAGCGGATGTGCATTTTTGTATCGGCATGAAACTTCAATGTTGCTTGCTTCGATGTCTCCAACAATCTTTAAAAATAAATTTTTCGATAAACAAAACCGATTTCTAAACGTTTCCGCATTGTAGACCAGATTTTCCACAAAATAATCATTCATTAACACTTCGTTGGCATATATACGATCACGATCCACCATTTGCTTCTCTGGTCGGCTCAAATGTTCAAGCTCGTTGTGCGCCATCTCGAAAAATTCAAGTGTGTCATCGTCAGAAACGAAGAGCTATTGGTGTCTAGCGGAAACGTATCGGTTGGAAATTCCATTTTATGTAGAGTGTAGAGATGGTATTTTTTTGTGGGTTTAAAAAGTTAATTTGGATGGGTTATATATAATGTTTAAAGGTTTTTTTTTAAATGAAATCCTCAAACGGTCCACTCCCACTCCCCAACGGTTCGAAAATGCAACAGTCATCATCTTCACGCGTGATATAGTCGACGCGTTATGTTGTCCACGCGTGATGGCCACGGGTGGCGGTGGTGTTCCACGCGTGGTCACTAGCCACCACGTTACGACCCACTCCCCCCCTAATAGAGTTTGGGTTATAAACAGTCCTTTCTATAATTTGGAAGAACAATAAATTTGGTCCGCACTCGACTCATCATCAGTTTTGCAGGCAACTAATCAAGCTTCGGTTGATCCATCATCGTTGCAACAAAGATTGACAGGCATAGCCAATGATATATCGAAAATGGATTAATTAAGAAAGCCTACATCGTTTATAAAGCTTTATTTGCTTGCGTGCATGGAACTAATACTAAAGGTGCTGCACCCATCAATTTGTTTTTTTTTTCGGTTGTTATGTTCAATTAGTACTATGCTTGAAGCATTGATCTATCACATTGTGAGATCATTTTGTTACAATTTCGTGCATTTCCAACTGGGACATGAGTCCCTGGTCCCTCAGTTGAACATAAGTTTGTAATCGTCAAGAAATTGGATGTGAACTGAAGCTAGGTTTGTATCTTTGCCTTCCGGCTTCTTAAATGTAAATCAGAATATGTTGTAGATTAAAGGACTATAAAAGTACAAAAGTTACATATATTTATTGTTCATTTGGTAGTTTGCCCGCTCTCATTTTACTGTTAATTTTTTAAAAAGGTTTCAAAATTTAAATATTCTAAGATATTATAATAATAATAATAATAATAATAATAATAATAATTATAATAATAATAATAATAATAATAATAATAATAACAACTGTTGGTGTTTTTACTTTCACGACATTTTAGTTTAGTTTGCCTACTTAAGAACAAATTGAAATCTGAATAAATTTTGATATGAGATAAGTAGTGTGTAGTACCACTTGTTTAAGATTATTACGATTTATGGCATTAACAAACCCTGTTGCATGAAAATTGATTTATCAATTGTAAATTGGTTATTGTCATCAGTGTTAACTATGATCAACAACAAATAAATTGTCAGTAGTAACTACGGACAACAGTAATTTGGGTCATCAACAACAACTATGACGTGAAGAAAGTTCAACACGTTCCCTTTTGGTGTCTGCAACACGTTTCTCCAAATCCTCCACCATCTCCGTTCAAAATAAAAAACAACAATTGTGATTAGTACGTAATGACTTGGGCTATCAACATTGAGCATCGATCAACATCAACTTGGGTGATAAAGAGTACCTAAGTTATTATTCATCAGTCAATCATCAACAATAACCGGATTACTTCAATTACTATTAAATGGTTTCCAGGTGACAGACTTTACTTTTGATGGCAACCGAATAACTGCCTTTTACCCCAGCTAAGCTGATCTTTCATGAAAAGTTGTGACGTTTCAACAAATGTTGTGATGGTTATGAATGACAATGGGTCGAGTTCGGGTCGGGTATTGGTAATCACATACCCATACATGTTTGTAAAATCGTGTCCCATACCCAACCCAATACCCGTCGGGTATTTGTTGGGTATTTACCTGTCAGGTATCAGGTATACCCGTTAATTTGTTAAAAGATATACTATGGGGGTTTCCAAATACATTCTTTACTATTATAATTATTTTATATTTTATTATACAACAACTATTATAAATAAAAAAATGTACAATACATAATATAAGTTCTATCATAAATTACTAATAACTTTATAATACTTATACACATATATGTATATACTTCACAACATACAAAATATACATACTATTATCAAATACATATACTAAAAGAAAATTTCTTTTTGCACGTTATGAATATACTAAAATAAATAACTAATAGACAAGGATTAATGGAAAAAATATATAAATTAAAAAGGAAAGATCTTGGATTCAAGTCACAAAGACAACAGAAAGTTAAAGAAAATAGTCGTTCAAAAACAAAGTAACATGGGGGCATTTATACATTTTTAAAGTTTTTAGTTTCTAACAACTTTAATACACTAATTATATACCTTTAAAATTATATAATTATAATAAATATATCAATGTATATGGTTTATAAGCTAGTGGAACTTCTCGCACGTTGCGGCGGGATTTACGGTATTGATTCGGTTTATTATATCAATAGAGTTGTTCCTAAGGATTCAAGTGCCTTGTACGTGCTAAAAAAAAGGCTTTTAGGCCCTAACAAATTACATAACTTTTTTGTGTGTAAATGATGACTAATGTTGGAGCAATAAATATAACAAAATCATAGTATTAGAATGATATGCCGTAAAACATAGCAAAATCATAGAATTAATATATAAACTATTTTTAATGGTTATTATTATTATCATTAATGGATCAATTATTTTTATTTAGCCGTAATAAGTTTTGAGCTTTTAATATTTAATATACAGGGCTCAATAAGTTTTTTTGGTTCATATTTGAATGTGTGTATACATATATATATATATACATACATATATATATATATGTATGTATATATATGTATATATATATATATATATAATGTATGTATGTATTTAGGGTCTCGGGAAAAAGGGGTCTCG
The DNA here is from genome assembly GCA_947069175.1 of Scalesia atractyloides. NCBI lineage: Eukaryota > Viridiplantae > Streptophyta > Magnoliopsida > Asterales > Asteraceae > Scalesia > Scalesia atractyloides. The sequence continues at coordinate 2,759,598 of CAMTDV010000023.1, forward strand.
ATCAAGGGTGTTGTTCACCCACCCCTGGGGACGGCCAAGGATACCGAGGAAGCCAATACACATGTTTGGTCGGAATCTTCGTTATACCAATATTGTTGAAACTGTATTAGTTTGGTTCATCATGGTATTGATACGGTGCTGATACTCTCCATAGCTTACGATACCAAAAAGATATTGTATTGCGTATACAACTCTGTTTTCAATAAAATTTATAGCGAAAACCATTCTAGAAAAAAAAACTTTAGGCCCTAATAAACTACATAAACAATATTTTTGTAAATGACGATTAACGTTATAGCAATAAAATAGCAAAATCGTAGTATTAGAATTACATAAATAAACATAGCAAATCATAGAATTATTATCTAAACTATTTTTTAAGTCATGTTTATTATTATTGTTGTTAGATCAATTATTTTCATTTAGCCGCATTTTAAGCTTTTAATTTAATATACAGAGAGTGGTCAAAAAGTTTTTTTTTTCATATTTGAATGGGTAAATATATATGCACACATATATATATTTAGGGTTTACGGAAAACAGGCCTCGACCAAGAGTGAGGCTCACCCACCCCTGGGGACGGTCCCGGATACCAGTACACATGTTTGGTCGGTATCATGGTGATACTAATTTTGTTGGAACTGTATTAGTTCGGTTCGTCATGGTATTGGTACGGTGCAAACACTCCCTATAGCTTATGATACCAAAAAAATATTCTATTGTGTATACGACTCTGTTTTCAACGAAATTTATAACGATAACCATTAAAACAATTTTATAATAAAAAAATAAATAAAAATAAGAATGTTACAACGATTTATTCATAATTGTATATAAACATTACATTATATTATTAGAACAACAAAAACGGTAAACAACGCCAATTTATAAAATAAAAATAATAAAAACTAAATGTGAAGTAGCTTTGATAACATGTATCCACACCATTAAAACAAATACGAGTGCCGCTATTGAAGTCGTTTCAATGTTATCGGTTTAATTCATCACGGTAAAGAACAAAAAATCTTCAACCATGTTCGACCCCATTGATTTAAACAAATTTGTAATCGAAACATAAATAAAAATAAGAACGTTACAACGATTATTTATAATTGTATAAAACATTACACTATATTATTAGAACAATTAAAATGATAAACAACGCCAGTTTATAGATCATTAGAAAATTTATAAGATAATAGAAAACTTCAAGAAGACTAATTTTAAACAAGTTTTTTTTCATTCTTTTAATACGTTACTAATCTTCGTGAAATTCTTTTTTAAAAAACAATTATATATATATATAGCTCATTAACATATAACTCATATGTAGGGCTGTTTATGAGCTGAGCTGAGCCGAGCCGAAACGAGCGGACCTTTGCTCATATTTGGCTTGTTTACAAACTGAACCGAGTGGAGCGGCTCATTTAAAATCGAGCCTCAAATAAAGCGAGCGTCTTCCGAGCAGTAAATATTCTGAGCGAGCGTCGAGCGAAGTTCGAGCGATTTGGACAACTGTGTCGCCCGCTTTAAATTTGCTGAGAAAGATAATGACAATGTTGGTTCTCAAGTTTTATATCTTCAAAAACATGCGACATAATATTTTTCTTATAAATAACAATGTTGTGGTCAATGAGGCGATGATCATATTGCACGAACAATGACGTTGAGAGCAGACGATCGACTTAGGGTAACGACATGAAAGATTGAGGCGACGGGCAGACTATCGTTTATCGGTTTATGGTTTAACTTTTAGATTTGATAATATGTCCTTTATTGACGTGATTGGGCTAGTAGTATAGATATAGTTATAAATTTATATATAGTGGATTAAAATTTAATAGAGTGGTATATATAAAACTATAAATTTAATTTATATTTAAGTATATAGATGTATGTGTGTGTGTATATGTGTATAATTTATATTTGTGTGTATATACATGTTTATTTAGGGATGAGTTAAAATGAGAACCAACTTGAGTTGTAAGAACTAGGCCAGCCAAAAGGTTTTTCCGTAAAATTTTTTATCAAAAATCATAAAAAAAATCACTTGTTTCAGCAAAAAAAAATTATAAATGCCGCATACACACATTTACATAAGGTGTAAAAGAAATATTTATCATTTTAACAAATTTATGCCGGCGCATAAAAAAAAATTCACATCAGGTAAACTACCGACCTGACAATTTTTTTTGTTTTTTTTACAAATGTATTTATAATATTTTTATCTACGTTTGTGCAAAACAATTTTGGCCCAACTCGCACGAGAAGTAGTAGTTCTCATGGTTCTTACAACTCGTGGTGGTTCTCATTTGAACCGAGACCTATGTATATATGTGTATATATATACTAATTTAAAATAATAATTCGAGCAGAGCTCTTCTCATGCTTGGCTCATTTACAAAACGAACCGAGCAGATCGACTCGTTAACAACCGAGCGTCAAATCGAACGAGCTTCCGAACAATTTCTGAACGAGCGACGAGCGGTTTGAACGGCCCTACTCATATTTGTACCTTCGTGAACTATATATATGTGGTTTGTCAATCTGTGTATATTTTTTATTTGTTTTTTACAATCCTAACCTTATAATAAAAAATTATAAAAAATAAAAGAAAATTGATTGGTTATTTAAAATATTCTCGATTTTGAAGTTGAGATGGGAGGCCACCTCCCCGTATTTTATTTTTGTGGGTTTTCTCGGCCTAACAAGACAAGATACCAGCCTGCTCTGTTTCTTTTAGCCCAACCCGAACTCCCAAAGCGAAGCCAGTTTGTTTGTTTGTTTTATGCTTCTTTTCTACTTCTACTAAAATGGCTAAAACAGTGACTTAGAACATAAAATATGCTTAATTTTGTGTTTGGGTGACTAGGTGAGAATTTTATACAACTGGCTCACTTAATTCACTTCCTTGGCTACTTTCTTTGAATATAATGGACATGATTCTCTATCGAAATGAATGAGACTTATAACCCCTCAATCATACTAAATTCTCTAGTCCAGTAGTGGCGGATCTAGAAAATCCTTATAGAGGTAATGTTTCCAAGAAAATGGGTAACGAAATCGAAAAAAACGTCAAAAAAGTCAAAATTTTCTAAAATTTACACTAGCACCAGTGCATTAAGGGGTAGCGGGGGCTACCCCATATTGTATGGTAGGTCCACCCCTGTAGTCCAGTTTAGTTTGTCACACCCTCAAATTCCACATGCGGGGTTTTACCGCGAGGCGTGTGACTGACCAGGATCTAGCCACTAGTCATGTTGAACCAACCATTTAAAATAATAAAAGCATCACTATCAACATGATTAGCGATAAGAGTTTAAGTTGTTCAAAAGACAGTTTATGTTGCAGCGGAAAAACAAAGTTAAAAAAACCTAACAGGAAAGTAAACCACAAGTTAAATAGATGTTCCAAAATAATAAGTTTAAACGAACCACCCACTCAAGCCGATTGCATTGCCCGTCCACAGCTGTACCAATTTATCTGCAAAGCATGCAACTACGTGTCAACAATAAAGTTGGCGAATTCACAAAATTTGAGTTTAGTAAAAATAAAGTTCACAACGTTTTGATTTAAGTATGACTCGGGTAGCTAACCCTCATCATATGACTAAACTGTGTACCGAATGCAGACATTTCGTTTGTGCCCTCAATAATGTCAACATTAAAGCAAGAGTGAAGGTTAGAAGTTCACGTCCGGCCTCCAGCACGGTGTGAGGTTTGTCAAACCTAATAGCGCTATCAACTAATATCTCGCGTATGCCCACCCGGCAATCTAATCGGTAAAATGTACGGACTTTCATGATAGAGTTTTCGTTTAGTCTAAGTGCATTATTCACCTCCAGTGGATAGCATGTTTCAGTGGTCCACACAAGGGACGCGCGCGTAGCCCAAACCAGGGATACCGTAATTGTTGTCCCAAACCAGGGACGCATGCTTTTAGAAAATAGTTGTGAACTCACCTTAGGGTGCACAGCGAAAAGTAACGATTATAGAGGCTTCTAGGTTCCGTATACCCTGATATAAATATTATCCCATTAATAGACACCTAACCAAAAGTTTGTTGTACAGTTTCAAGTTAAGTTAGTGCCTTAACTTCGGATTCCCCAGATATAACAGTAACTAAATCTATCAAGCAAGAAGGGGTAGCATCCCACTTTAAAGACCCACACCGCCCTAAATCCACATATTCCAAAGGTGTTATATATATATATACATACTTATATATATATATATGATTTCTTAATGTATTATAAATTTTCATTCCTTTACACTTCACAATTATTCCTATGGGAACATACAATTACGTATTCATCCATGCACCATTTACTTATATATAATATGTTAGTGAATTATGAATATTCATTCCTTTGCACTTCATGAACTACCAGTTTGGTTTTAACAGTCAACACCCCCATTTAGAACACTTCCTTTACCCACAGTTCCTATCACATGTTCCTTTATTTCAAACCAAAATATCACATATCCTTCGTTCACAAGCATGTACATCACGTCCCCCCCCCTTTTATAACTTTCACACAAGTTTATAGATATGATTACACTTATATTTTCAAACGGTGTTCCACTGTGTATTCAACGCCCACATGCACTTCGCTATATCGATCTGATGCACATAGTACTTAAAACAGTTTCATGTATAACCTATTTCTTGCAAGTCTTAGGGTCATAGTCGACCCGAAACCGAATAACGAGACCTTGCTACAAGATTACGGAGTGAGTGGCACTTACCTACTGCGGTGGCGACCTCGGTGCCTATTCTGGGGTTGACGACCGTTGTCGAGAGTCCGGGTTGACAGCCGTTGTCGAGAGTCCGATCTGCAGGTTCCTTACGGTTTTCCGGTGGTGTCCGGTGTGTGGAGGGTTTCCTTGCTGCCGTGAGTGGGGATAAGAGGGAGAGAGAGAGAGCCGAAATCAGATTTTTGGTTGAGAGGGCAAGTGGGGAAGTTACGATACTATATACACACAAATACGTAATCCCCTCAGCATACTAGACGCATGGTGGTTTTGTACAATTTGGGTCGATAAGATTCGGTGGAGCCTTGGGCGTGGCAGGCCTGGGCCGAGATACAAACGGATGCAAGATGGCCGCACATATGATGATTGATATAATAATCTTGATGATTGACACTATGTTACTTATGGATATTATGTTCACCTATTTTATTATCATGATTATTATTTTGTAATTTCAATAGATGATTTATCATCCCCTAGTATATTTTATATAAATGCATATTAACAAAATTACGGCTCAACGATTTGAGCCGGCCCAGCACGACTAAGATTTGACTTCAGGCATTCGCTTATAAAAGATACATTAGGCAGGTGTAATTTATTCATTCCCCAAGTTCATGAATCTATATAAATGAAACAAGATAAGTAGATGGCTCTAACCTCGTAAACGCGGGTTGTCACATAGTTTGTGGAATTTGTTGGAGTTGGAAACATCAGTCTAAAATCATGTTTGGCTAGTCATGAAAAAAGTTGAAATTGGAATTCGAATTTATTCTTTCTAGTATCATCAACCTAATAAAAAATCCTTATGGTAGGGATGAAATTTTAAACATTCCAATGGAATTTTAGAAGTTTACTAAAAAGACCAATACCCTTCTTCAAGACCATCTTCTCATCGTCTTCCGAAATCAAATAACATAATTCATTCCAACAAAATTCTAAATGATCCAGATATCGAAAATAAAGTTCTAAGCGTTACAGATTTCGAAGAACCAAAACGAGAGAACTTCACTAGAATAAAAAAAATTGATACTGTAAATTGTTGTTTTGGCATTTTAATGAATTCTCCAATTAGCCTTTAAAAAAATTAATTAGAGGTTAATGTAGAAGATAGTTAGTGTAATGGTAGTATATAATTTCTAATGATTTAACTATGTCAAATGCTAAATATTAATGAAACTACAAAATCAATAGAATGTTAAGGATTCAAGTTCTATGATGTACAGATTTAAAAAAAAAAAAGAATGATGCAACTTTACCAAATTTTAACTAGGAAAATACAACTAAATGAAAATAAGTTGTACCTTAAAAAGAACAAGTTGCACATATTTTTTTTCTAACAGCATATCCAAAAACTAACAGTTAATTTGACTTTGAAGTAGTCAAGATAAGTGAGGTAGGTTTGTATACAGGACATCACCTCCTTCGGCCATAGCCTTCTTCATGTATTTTCCAGCGAGGGAATCAAACAACATGCCGGCACCTACTCCGATGGCTAAGTCAATGGTGTAGTGTCCCCTTGTGCTTAGTAACCGTACCACCTGTAAAAGGTTCAAGGTGTCGAATAGAAAGGCCAACTCCCGCCTATGCATTCTCTTCATATCAAGCGATGCAATTACTGATCCTGCTACATGACCAGAATAGAACAAGAAGAAGGACACATTCCCTACTGGAAAGTCTGCTCCCGAACCCAAGAATCCCTGTCCAGATATAAATTTTTAAAGAGCGTTTAATACAAAACCAATTTTAAGTAAATAACCGCATAAAAAATTATTGATGTACAATGTTTTAAAAAATGGGAGTGAGAAAGAGAAACGATTATACGCTTACTTGTATAAACCGACCTAGATATGTAAGTTCAAGCAATAAGTGCTATTATCTTAAGTTTTAACAATTTTCTTGGTCAAGGTAAAAAGAATTGTAAGTTTTAGAATGTTTATAGTTGAACTTATTTTTTCATGCCAGTTTGTGTACCTTTGGTCGGGTTTGTGTACCTTTAGTCGCACCAAACTTGTGCATTGTTCTGAAGATGGTCGGTAAGGCGCTTATTTATTTCTTAGGACGACTTTGTTACATCATTATGTGCGGCATCATAAGACGGAACTACTTTAAGAAAAGGGTGTTAATATTCACACACCCCTTCCCTCTGTCTCTCTCTATATACGTAGATATATATAGAGATAGATAGAGTGAAAAGGGTGTCGGAATAAGATAAATCAAGTATAATACTTGTGAGCTTATTGAGTGACAAGTCACTTGTCTCACTCTTTCCCTCTCATGCTCCATACACACCTTAAAACATCATATATTTTTTTCTCTTTGCCATCTCCTCAATCCCTCTCACATAACCCTATTTCCTCCATCTCTAACACTTTATTCCTCCATCTCACCTAACGCCTGAAAACACCACCATTGTAGGCCGTGTAGATAATCTTAGTATTTTTCTCACCGAGTTAAGTGTTTCCTGACATCCGTAGTTTAAGTTGTTAAAAGTGATAAAAATACATCTTTAAAGTTAAAAAGTTCATGTCGAATATAACAACCCTAGACATGGATACACTTAAGGTCATGTAACTCGAAAATAGCCCTTTTTTTCTCTTTTATTTAAATAAGTCAAACGGTTTAATAAGTTGTAAATGGGTTATAATCAAGTTGTAAATATTTTAAACGAGTAGGTAGATTGTAATAACAGGCTTAAACAGGTTGACAAGTTGACCAATTTAATTATACAGGTTGACGAGTCGACATGTTTCATCAAACGTGATATAAAAGGGCAATGTGAGCACGACTAGTTAAATTATACAGTTCAACCCGAACACTACATGATTAATTAGACATGTCAATCTGACGCGTATATTATACAAATTAGACTTAGCAACCCCAAGCCTAACAATAGTCATTTCGTGTGTTGGATTGCTTTCTACATTGCCACCCTAAATCAAAAGTTGCTCAGAGTATAAGATATCAAAGATATTTAATCATCCAGCAAATTTATTAAATACTCAAAATCAAAATTTGTAATTTGAAATCATATCAATAATTAAATAGAACTATGAAAGAGGTATGAATCTATGGTATTATTAATTTATCATACAAAATAGAAAATAAAGTTTAAATTCTTTTTAAAAGAGCTATCATATGAATTATAACCAACAATATAACGACTTTAAGAAATTTTCCCCACTTGTCAACTATGACTTAGGAAATGTTGGCCACCTTTCTATGGGTCTCTTTGATGCATAATTTAGGAATTTGGAGTGGAGATTTTCTAATACTATAATATAAATTTTATTGGATACCGAACTGTATTAAAAAACAAAAAAAAAATGAAGAGTAAAAATCTACTATCGGTATCATTCCGTTACTATGATCAATCAAACCAATATCAATCAAACAATACCGGTATCGCTACCTATATTTTTATGGGTTTCTTTTTTATACAAGTCGGTTTCAATATTTTATTGTATCAGTAACAAGGCAGTACAACACTGCCGTAATCGTTACGGTATTCAATTTGTGTTTTTAATATTTCGTTTTCGGTAGTTTCGGTACCGATACCGAATACTTTGTTTCATTCCGGTATAAATTTAATTGAAAATGGAGTTGTAAGGTACTTTTTGGTATGGTAAACTATACTATGGGTATTTATTGGTCTTTATGTTTATGGTTTACAATGATGTAAAACATGTGTTTTCATATCCTTTTGCGCTTATCGTAACTTTGTTCTTTGGTTACATGAAACACCTTTTGTGAAACTTTTTTTTGTTTTTTTATACATACAACGGTGCAGGCTAAATGCAACATTGTAATTTCAATGGAGGTTAATAGAAAGAAGACGACGTACCTCCGGCAAAGGAAGCTGTGTAGAATAACCCAAAATCCCTCTGCAAGTAAACATGAACAGCGCCGCGACGGTGGCTCTCGGCCGCCCTTCAATCACCCACGCCCCTATTATATAGGTTGTTTGCATCCCCACAAATACCTTCAAATTCAAACTAACATATTCAAACAACTAAACCTACTAAAAAGGAGTATCAACGACGGCTATTTTTCAAACATTAAATCCGTTGGTAATTACCGACGCCATACCAAGAAGGTGGAAACATAAAAGAAAATGTAATTCGAACAGTTCGTCAGTATTCCGTCGCTAAAAATGTATTTTAAATAGTTGATCTTAAAATCTATAAGTAGTTTCTAGGGTTATCTAAAAAGCTAGCAGCTCGGTGCTTGCTTGAAGCTCGTTCGGATTTAGCTCGGAAAAAACACTCTCGAATTGGATCGGTTTGAAATTGAGCAGTGCCGGCTCGGCTCATAATAAGCCAGTTTGGCTCAGCTTAGTTTGAATTATTTTACTTATAATATATTTTATTTTATATACATTATAATATATTATAAAAAAAACTATTATTATTTACATGTATTTGGAAGTGTAATTTGATATCCATGACATATTTGAAGGTTTTTGTATTCTGTGAAAATTTAAAACTTATTTTGTGTTGTTAAACTTGATTTTAGTTTGTAATGTATTATGTTGAAGTAAGTATTGAATAATATTTTAGACTGTTCTTTGAAAGCTGTGTATTAATTTTTCATTTTAAAATCGAGTCAAACCAAGCAAGCTCGGTTTAAAACCAAACCAAGCGCGAGCTTAGATTTTCAGTTCGATTTCAAATCCGAGCCCCGATTTTGCCCTAGCTCAGCTTGGCTCGTGAACAACCCTACTAGTTTCTCGCAAATAAGATTACCCACTAAGAAAAATCCAACAGCGGTTAGTCGGTTACTGATGGAATTCGTCGGTAACTACATTTACCATTTACCGACAGATCACCAACAGATATCTCCTTGCATGAGAATATATCAGATATCTCTTAAACAGTTTCAATCAGAATTACAAACATGACAACTGTTACCGTATTAAGCCCTGCGAGAACGGTGTTTAGCGTCGGACTAGCGACAAGGACACGATGCACATACGCGGTGGCAACGAACCCAATATCAAACGGGGGTGACGACGGCGGTATCATTCGCAGCGTATACTCCACACCCATAAAAAACAATAACGAAACAGCAAAGAAACACGGGACGGGGTGGTACTTAAGCAAACCGAACACATCCGATGCTGTCCATTGTAAAAACGACGCGTCCGCTAACGAACCCCATTTGGTCATAGAATCGTTGGTCTTTTTGAGATTGAAGTTGTTTATGGAAATGCTGTTGGATGTTTTGAGGAGGGTGGTTGTTTGTGGTGTTGAACGTTGGTGGATTTTATCGGCGCTCATTGTGATTGTGATTTGTGAGAGGTGATGTTAGCCGGAATGAATGGTGTGGTATTTATAGGTGGCGAGTGGCGGAGAGTCCGATGGTGCGGTGGAGACGTGAAAGAATGCTAGAGCGAATACGTGTTAGATCTGACCTGATGAATGCTTTCTGTTGTATGTGCCTTTTTTTGGTTTTTTATTTCTTTTATAATTGTAAACGGTTACTACTTTGGTGAAGGGTATTTGGTACCTACTAATATATTTGGTACTCCTTTACCTATTTAAAAAATTTGGTATCAATATTTTCGATACTGATATATACAGATTAACGTTTTATAATGAATATTAGTACTGTATCATACCGTTAATTAGATACATCATTTTATATTTATTTTTCAGTAATTCAGTATCGGTATCTCTAATTCTCACTGATAAAAAATAAAGGGATGTGAAAATAAAATTTGTGACATTAACTCATGTTATGTGTGAAAAGGGCAAATGTATGAGGATGTTATTTGTTATAAAATGTATAGTATAAGAGTATATAAAACGAATGGAGTTAGGTGAGGTAGAAGGGTCCTTTGAAGTTTGATAATAACTTGTAGACAATTAACGGATCAAAAGGTGTAAATTACAAGGCTCCATACCAATTTAACACTTGATTAAAAAAGGTATTATAAACCATTTACAAAAGATCAAATATTATTATAAATTTATTCAGAATTTAAATTGTATAATTGATTACAAATAAATTGAGTTTTATTGTTAAATTTACCATTAAATAAAATACTATTAATTACAACCTTTTTAATACGCACGTTACAATTTGTAAGGTATAAAAACTTATATCAATTTGCATTAATGTTGGGCATGCTCATATAAATCAAAAATTGAAAAAAAAACATTGATATTTATTGCGACTTAAACATCAATGTTTTATTTTTTAATTTTTCGATTTATTATATGAGCACGGTCGACGTTAATGAAAACTGACACAAGTTTTTATACTTTACAAATTGTAAAGTGCATGTTAAAAAAATGTAATTAATGTTTCAGGTTGGAATGGCAAATGTTTGCGATTTTTAAATTGTAATGACTTGTAAAAGTGGTTGTTCGTTGGTTTTATACTGGGATTTTTTGCTACTCCCCTGCTAGCCTGTTTTAATAAACGATGTTGCTTAAAAAAATTAAGTCATCATCTCTAAAAATGTGACATCTAAGATAAACTGTAAAAAAAGTTATATATAATAAATGTCTTAAGAACACTTCATATAATTACGATAAGTGTAGTAAAATAATCCTTCCTTAAATTATTTAAAAAACAAAAGAAAGAATTATGATATATGATAAGTGTTTTATGGGACATACTCAAATAGAATGAAAAATATAATTAAATGGTTGGCATTGATGAGCTCAAATTGTTAGGTTGGAAAGATTTGGGAAAGTTTGACATTAAAGAAACGTGATGACACAGGTGCCCCATGTCTAAACGTCTTAAATGTTTCCATACCACCCTTTGAAATGTATTCAACATTCTTGTCCAATAAAGTTATTAATATTTAGTCCATACGTTATATTTATATTAATTATATGTAACAAAACAAAGTATAATGATGTCAATAATATTTTTCTTAAAATCATGTGATTTTAATGCAAATAGTCCACACACACCCACAATTTAAACGAAACCATAAAATCCATAAAACATTAAAACCATAGATACCTATGATAGGTAATCCAGTTACAACCGATAGAAAACTTGAAAAACAGAAATGCATGACAGAGTCTTATATTATTATAAAAAAAAACATCAAGCAAACTAGAAACTTCAGTTGATAAAACCAGACCAAACTGAACATTAAACATGCGTCACAAACAGCCACACGCATGCTTCCAGACTTCCAGTTAAACTGCCTAAGTATGGTTCGGATCAGGGTTGATGCTAGGACCTGCACTGGATTCAGCCGATGGGTCACCGCCCCACTGTTTGTCGGCTTTAAGTGGCTCGAGAACATAAACTCCACCATCCGAAAGCCCAATTGCAAGTTGATTTGGATCCGAAGGATGTGCAGCAATTGCTTTAGGACTCACCCTTATTGCACTGTAAAAAAATAATTTCATCATGTCAGGAGGGGCTTTGGGGAGGTGCAAGAGGTGCGACCGCAAATAACCCATTATTTCGGGGCCTCCAATTTAAAGTTTTTTTATATATATTATATATAAAACTATTTTATATATAAAAATTCTTTAAAGTTTAAAACTCAATAACATTTTAAAACCTATTATCCTTTTTAAAAAACTAACCCGAGTATACAAGCCCAATAACCTGTTTACTTTTAACTCATGTAACCCGATAATAATGTTTTGTTTTTTGTTGTCACAGTTAGTTATCGTTTGTATTATTGACCCTGCATCATGCCCCATGAGAAAAAGTAATATGTATATATATAATCTGTTACTAGGAATGTTCGTGTATATATATATATATATGTATGTATATATATACACCTGCGTTTCGATGGCATATAGGCTGCACAATTGATCCGACACTTAAGCTTGAGGGGGTGCTTCAAGGATACTCACACTTCCATCCTCAACACACACAAGTATCGATGGACCATCACATGAATAAACTGCATCTGCTATAGAACCACTTGCTTGCCGAGGGACCCACTGGCAACAAGATTTCAAAAAAAAAACTTAGTACAATGTATTGAACACTAGAAGTTATGAAATCGTTACTAGCTAGTTAAATGTACCTGCATACAAGAATCCAGTTTAGCTGGATCATAAACGGCTATCTGTGCCTCGTGAACAGCCATAAAGTGCGTCTTGTCCGGGTTGAAATGCACTCGGGTTTCTGCTTGTGAGTTGTTGGTTCTTTTAGAAGGAAGCTTTAGGAACCTGCTTGCGACTTTTTTCCAACTGCCGGTATTCCACACGCACAACTGAATCATAGTCATATACGAGGGAATTAGACAAACGTTTTAACCAATAAGAAAGAGAATTTTTTTTGCAAGTAACGAACCTCGGCGTCAGTTCCTGCTGAGACTAACATGTTTTTCTCAATGGCAAAAGCGAGCCCAGTGACAGGCTTTTGGTGACCCTTTAGCGTTTCTAACACCTATGAAGGTTAAATTATTTTACAACAAAACATGATTCGTTAGCTATACAATCAGCACAAACTATTTAATTTAGGTGCAGGAGAGACATTGTACCGTATTATATTGAACATTGTACATAAGTATTGAGGAATCCGACATTCCAATCGCAACAATGTTGTTATCCCGTGGATAAAAAGCCAGGCATGTTGATGCCGGTGGTGGGGCTTTGAATGAGGTCATGGTCTGCAAAGCGAAAGAAGGAAGCATTAATATACGAAACGCAAAAAAAAACAAGTGAAAATACATCCATATGTTTATCTACCTTAAAATTTGGCAAGTTGAAGAGTGAAATTTTCCCTCCTGATGCTGATAGAACATATGAATTGTTCTTAGAGAGGGCGAAGCTAGGAATAGCATCATCCATATTCGCATCCTTGATATCATTGGTCATCAAAATGCCACTTGGAGGTTGCCAAATTTGTGGGGCGAAATCAGCAGTTGCCTATTAAAAACAAACACACTTATAAGTTGAAGCCTTAGGGATATCATAATAATGAATGTTAACTTTAGTACATTTGCGGATGGATTTTGCTCACTCTTATGCCATCTCCACAATTTGTGGATAGCATTATAAGCAAGTGCAAGTACGCCACTACCCGAGTGTGTATACATAAGCCTGATAACCTGAAAATACCCACAAACAAAAGAATTAAGTGAAATTTACAATAATACAAAACCATATAGCACGTTAAGTTCATTAAGGTGTACTTACCTTAACTGGTAAAAGACTATCAGGAAGTCTCAACGAACGAAGTTGTGATGGTTCAGTGATTTCTTTTGGCCTCCACATAATCGGGAATTCAAACTCATCCGTAATCTTGCCTCTGACAACTGACACATTCTGGTTATCCTGATTCTGAATAATTCATGAGAAGTTGATTAATAGTTAGTTAATTAGTTATAAAAACAAAAATCTAGACATATAGTGATATTAATCAGTATTAGGCTTAGCACAGTAGTCGTAACTGGAAATGCTACACTTCTTTCGGGAAAACCGATGTTTGTAATTGTTCCTGCTGATGAGGTAGAAGCAGCGTTAACGTTAGAGACCTGCACAACATGTTATCAATGTAAGAATGACATTAAATAGTTTTTGAACATGTTATATATTTACACATGTGAATAGAATCATAGATCAGGCTACCTTAGCAGCACTTGCAGAAGCAAGTCTAAGTACTTCTGGATGATTCTCGAAGATTTCACCAACCGTTTACCTTCTGGATTCGCAAGTATTTTTACACCATTGTCGATAGTTGTTACAGCCAGTAGTATGCCGTCTTTACTGAACCGAACACAAGGTGAAGCCTGAAAATGATTTAATAAAATGAGTTATGAAATATTGTCGAGTGTTATGTGCCTTATGTCCAAGGCTTGATGCAAAACTACCATCTTACCCTCCTCAGACCCTACCTTAGCGCTATTGTGAGATTTACTGAGTATGATGATGATTGTTGGGAATAATTCGAAATTGCTTGAATAAATCTGAAGTCATGTAATCACTATCAGATCAAACAATTGGAGTGGCTACCAATCTTTGATCGGATAAAATCAGAAAAATTCTAAATTTTTGTATGCCAATTTTTGATTGAGAGTCAATAATCAAATTTCGGTTATTTTGGCAGTTTTCATTGGGAGCGTATATGCAGTTTTCACAAACTGCAGGCAGTTTTTATTTTGCACAAACCACCTTTAGTCCCTTAAGTTTCCAAAAGTGCATATTTAGCCCAAAATTCAATTTCCAAAAGTGCAGCTCGACCCCAGCTAGGGGCTCTGCCCCTTGGACCCCGCCAGGGGCTGCCGCCCCTTGGACCCTACTCCCAGGGGTGCTGCCCCCGGACCCCCGCTAAGGGGGCGCTGCCCCCTTGGATACCCCGTTAGTCCCGATGACATTCAAATAAGCGTGCACTCTTATTTAAACGTCACACGCAATCTCAAATTACACTAAAATATCCAACAATGATGATAGTTATGGAATATATAACAATTTAAGAGTTGGAAAAATAAAACTGTTGAAGGAATTTATGAAGATGTTACCGGTAATCCACCATCTGCATTGGTGCTGTGCAGAATGAATTTGTTATCCACGTCCCAAAACTTGACTAAAGACTCATCTCCAGCTGCCAAGAATCTGTTGGCTGTAACGAATTGCATAACACCTACACGTTGTTTCCGAAGACCGATATATTGTCGTTTGACTGTACCTTGACTTTCGGCCCATTCCACAAGGAATGGAACCCTGTCTTCTCTTGAATCGCATGAGAAAAACCTATGAGATTTATGTGAATAAATACAAAGATCCACCAACAGTTAAACTCTTAAAGTGTTGAATAACGAAGTATAAGCAATACCTTTACCCATCATTACTGTATGCCATTTTGGTCCATACATAACCTGGGGTTTCATAGTCAATTTTTGAAACTCGATCAGCATGTAACCATGCCTTGATTTTTCCATCGGTAGCCGTTGAAAAGATATCTATAAAAACAAACACTTCAAATTAAAAAGAAAGAAAAAAGAAGTTTCCATTAAATTACTCGAAGATAAAACCGAGTTCAAGAAGTTTGATGCTGAAGAAGAGCATACACTGTCACATGCCTGAATGTTATCCTTACTATGCGGGCATATGGAAGTCACAGGTGCGTCATGGCCTTCAAAGATGAAATAGTTCGCACCGCTTGTAGCATCCCAAACCTGGACAAATCCAAGAAATTAAAGGCACATTTCATGGTTTTTATAAATTTAATATTGTGACAATGATGAATTTGTTGTGGTAGATAACCTTAACGGTTTTGTCTTCTCCACAAGTTATGAAGATTAATTTCTGGAGTCGAATTGTAAAGGCGAGATCACTAACATAGCCGGCATGAGCCTCAATCTAAATAAAAATAACTAGTAATTAGTGACGAAAGGAAATATTAAGACATCAATACATCGTTAAGTTACGAAGTTTATTGTAGGACACACCTCTAGGTGCCTTTTTAGTTCATGACCAGCACGATACGCATATATCTGTACAATATGCTTCGAGTATGCAACACCTGGTACAGAAAGTGAAGCATTAAGACCATTTCAGTAAACATCCTTAGAAGAAGAAAGTTAATACTTACCCAAAAATAGCCGATCAGGACTCCACCTAAGACGATTGACCACCACAGGATATCCATCATTGAAAGTAGCCTGAACACCATAAATATGACATAAGTGTAAATAAAACGCTTACAACTATTATAACTTAATTATTCAGTTAAGGTTCATACCTGGATAGCCATGGAATATGCAGTGATATTCCAACACAGAAATTTTTATGTTCAATCCGCATCCGGTTACCAATCTCCCATATTGAAACATCACCAATGTTTGTGCCACTGAATTATAAGCCACATGCAAGTATATAAAACCGTATTGCGTACAGAAAATAGTTGATTTCGAATATATATTTCTTTATTAATTAAGATGGACAGAACTAAGTCTAACCTGCTAGTAGAGTCCGGTGCTGAGGATGAAAATCCATGGTTTTCACTTCTGAACCCTGATTAATAACCGAAACAACTTCTTTGGGCACGTCATCAGTTGGAAGAAAGTTAAACATGGGATGACTCTGAGTAGTGCGCGCAACCGATGATGTGGGAACATTTCTAATCTGCACAAGTTTATAACACGAAATTACATTTGAACTATAGCTTGTTGTTAGTACTAGTATAAAAGAATACTCATACTCAATATCTAACATATATACCTCCTCTGACATCCCAAAATGCCTTGATCCCCTTAAGACAATTTCAGTATCTGCATGTTTACATTTTATTAGTGTATTGTTAGATGTAATGGGACACTTAAACGGCTAGAATAAAATTAACAACTTAGGTTACCTGCATTATTCTGATTACTGCGAACCAGAACCCCTGACATGTTAGGATGCTGAACCAAAGCGGGTGGGTTGAGCGACTGTTGACCACGAGATGTACCAAGAAAAACTGCTTCGGGTGGTGGCCTTAATGATGGCTGACAAACCAAACCGAATCATTTCATTTCATTCGTAAAAGAGCATTAATATTAGCAAAATCGAAAGTAAGTTAACTCGTCAAGTTGCGTTACCTGATGCAAAAAGCCTGCTCTAAACATGGAAGCCGTTAACTGATTATTAACCACCAGGGCTGGAGCCTGAGCGGCTTGTGGTGGTGGCGCGCAAACATGGTCCTCCAAGATTGTTGTGATCTCTGGATTGGGCCTTGGAGTCCTGCATAGATTGTGCTGCCAGTTTAGGCTGCAAAAAATGTTCATGTAAACACATTGATCAAACATAATTAATACTGGTGAGTGATGATCAAGTAGACAGTACTAACATCATGTGAGTTATATTAAGAATTACCTCTGGTTGACGAAAACCTGCAGCCTTGAGGCTCTCACAGAAGGAAACTGGATCTTATCGCGCAATTCTGGGTTCGATGGAATCAGTTTCCTGAGATCATCAACCAATAATCCCCTTGCTCTTTTGTCATCAGTGTACTTGCTAAGCTGTGGGTTCTCCCTGATTTCAAAAGTGTGTATGTAAATAAAATATATATTCATAATTGATTAGTGTGAGGTTTAATAATAGATTATAAAAAAAGTGGAGAACCGATCAATCATGTAAAAAAATCATTAAAAAAATACATGTAAAACAATCATTTTTAAATGTTTTAGCCGTTTTAATAATTAAAAAAATTGAGAAATTAAAAAAACAAAAAAGTTATTTTTTTAATTTAAATAGCTTCTACATGTATTTAGATGAAAAGGCTCTGAAAAAATTATATTATCGAACTTAAATTATATTTCCTTAGATAATTTTTGAAATGCTTAAAAAAAATTATGCTAAAGTTTAACTGTTACAATTTTCACAAGACCATTTTGCACAAACCATAAATAAAATACATTTTAATTATTGTAAATACATGTGTGTGACACATGACATATCCCCCATCCTCACATGTCACATGACAAATCTTATAACAATGAAATCTTAATCGACTTTATTCATGTCTTAATTTCATAACTTTTAAATTTAAAAACAATTGATTCACCAACCACCTAATAATTTTATTAAAACAAATGCTTTAATGAGAAAATGACAAAAAAAAAACTTTAAAATGCATGCATTTTCCTGAGGATGCTATACATGCCTTCATTCAATTAACCACAATTAAACCATGATAAAATTATAAGAATGAATCACAAATTACAGATTGACAAGTAAACATTTCTAAGCTTTATAATAACCTGATATCATTAAGGGCAATAAGACTTGTCAATTGTTTGTAAACATCTTCGTTCACAGATTTAAAAGGTTTAAGGTCCTTTTTGAGGATCTCCAAAGCCATGGGTCGATCTTTCCTGTCATACAACAAACAAAAATACAATAAAAATTGAATCGACCAGCAATACATAAATAATGAAAATCGAAAGATTAATCCATCAACCAATCTTACTTATTCAATGCCTCTATGTATCTTTGTTTACGAATTTCAAATAACATTTTGACGGAATGACGATTGCCATTAACGTTTATGAAACCGGCTAAGTAATTCTCCAACACATCCCAATCTCCATTAGTATCAAGCTCCGCGACATAGTCCACGTTACAAAACGCTCCAGATTCAGATTCCAACCTAAACCGATTCACAAATCCAACAAAATTGTTACGATTCGCAACAAATTCCAACATGAAGTTAAGCTAAAAATGACAATAACTAGCAACTTAAAAGAATTGACAAAAGATTACCTGTGTAACGTTTCCTTATACTTCTCCTCATCTAAAGATTGAAGCACTAGTAACAGAAGTTCGTTGCACAACTCAGTCGCCATCACCTGTCTGATGTATCATTTCAAATTTAAGCAAAAACACAAATACAAAATCAAAAAAGTTTTAAAAAAAATCATAAGTCGATTTTTTTTAAATTAATGAGAATTTCCCTAATCCATCATGTGAAAATTTCAAAAAAAAACTTTTTTGTTAATGGCGAAATTATATTAAAAAAATAGAACGATACAGAAAAAAATCCGATGGCCGTACGCATGGATTACACGCACAAATGGAGAAATGTTTAAGAAAATAACTTCTATATAAATTTAGTTAGCTGGTTAACTTTTGAATAAAATAGCCATCGTTCCAAAAAGAAACGAAAAAAAAAAAGCTATTTAACTTTCAATTGTTTCAACAATTTCCTTGTTGACCACCGTCAAGCATAGCTTTTCATACACTGATGAAACACTAGAGGCGTTACACATATTGAGAGAGAAAATCAAATATCAAAGTGAAATAAAGTTTACCAGAGAATTGATCGGCGCCGAAGCCGGAGTTTTTTTAACGGTGAATATCTATGAAAATATAGAAAATACACCAAAGAGAGATGTGGAAAATAGTGTGTAGAGAGAAGAGGTGTATTACACAACTTTGATAGATTGAGGATCAGAGCTATGAAGCCCTATTTATACGGTTATTTGTGGTATTCAGGCGTCAATCTCAAGACGCGCTCCATTGGAGCGTTACAAGCACGCATTCAGTCCGAAGGCTTGTAAAGGCATGTTTGTGATATTAACATGCGTAAAGCGCGAGTGGACGTTATTGCCTCGCATACAGCTTAGTACTTTTGAAAACAATGCATTAGTAGTTTGAATACAATGCATGCAAAAAACTTTTTGATAAGCCAAACTGCTTATCAGACAACCTTGGGACAACTATGAATATATGAAATTGTGTAATTTTATTGTAATAAATGTAATAAGATCTTTAGACATGCTAGAAAATCATATTAATGCTAGTAATATTATATTTTCATGTATAAAATCAATAAAGTTAATATAAAATCAATGAGTTCATAACTAAAGTTTTATTAAATTGAAACATGTTATTAAAAAGGATTTTAAGTAAAGCGTACAGTTAAATATAAATATTTAAGAGGCGCGTAGGGACAATATGGCCGCGTCTGGAATTTATTTTTAAATTTTAATCAAAACTTTAATGCTGATTTTATATCATGTTGAGGTTTACAACCTTTTTCCGTAAAACACATATTCATTTGAATCATGAGTGTCTATTTGAATTAAAAATTATGTCATGCTTTATATAAGAGGCTTAATAAAATGTTACTCAAATAATATGTGAAATACATGAAGCCTTACAGTAGGCATGACATGTCTAGGTGTAATGGAGTCGAGCTCACTGCAATATTGATTTACATTGAACCTAAAAGATATCAAAATCAAGATTGAATTGAAACTCATTTAATAAACAACCGAGCTTTATCTACTGAGTTTGACTAGGCTTGCAAGTTGATGAGCCTTTTGTTTTTATATATATAATAACATTTATTTTAAGGTAATAAATATACATGGCAAACTAGCTATTAATATATAAATAACGAAAAATTAATATATTGTGTTATATATGTAATTATAAAGTATGTTTATTAAAAATATTTACTTTCTACATAAATATAATAACTAGTAGATGATAATAATTGTACGAGCCAGCTAAAGCTTAGCTCAACTCAACTCCTTCACCCCCTAGTTGTATCATACGGTAGTCAAGTCTCTAATATTCATGTGTATGAGTAAAGTGCAAGTGGCGTCTTGATACATGCACATAATAACTTCTACATCATTTTTATTAATAATTTTAATACATAAAATTTTTAACTTAAAATTAAAAAAGAGAATTAAGTTTCTATGTAAAAACAATAAGTTATATTAAATTTACACTCACATTATGAAAAGTATGAAAATCAATTAATAAGAATTTATAGAACTTCCAATACTTATAAGTTAGTTTTTAACACCAATAAGATTCACATCCTTTTTTAAATGTAATTCCATATTAATGTTTAACGATCTAGAAAACGTGAAAAAAAAATCTATGAGTTCATAACTAATTAAAGTTTGATTAATTTGACAATTAAATTACAAAAAAAAAATCCTGAAACGTATAATTGAATACGTAGTTGTGTGAGGCCAACATAGCTGTAACCCTGGTTTTATAAATTCCAATCAATATTTTTATCATATTCCTTTTATATTATTCATTAAATTCATAAAAAATTCCGTAAACACGCGCATAAATTTAATACATAAATCTTTCTAACTTAATTTAAAATTTAAAATAAAAAATAATTAATTTTCTGTGTAAAACCAATAAGTTATATTAAATTTGCACTCACATTATGAAAAGTATGTTAAACAATTAATAAGATTTTATAAAACTTCCAATACTTATAAGTCATTTTTATAACATCACTAAGATTCACATCCTTTTTTAAATGTAATTCCATATTAATGTTAACAATCTAGAAAAAGTAATATATATATATATATATATGAGTTCATAACTAATTGAAGTTTAATTAATTTGATACTTTAATTAAAAAAATCTTGAAACTTATAATTGAATATGTAGTGTGTGAGGCCAACATAGTTATAACCCTGGTTTTATAAATTTCAATCAATATTTTTATCATATTCTTTGTATATTATTCATTAAATTCATAATCTTTTTTTTTTCGTAAAACACGCGAATAAATTTAATATACAAAACTTTATACTTTAAAATTAGTTAAAATAAAAAGAATTTAGTTTCTATGTAAAACCAATAAGTTGTATTAAATTTACACTCACATTATGGAAAGTATGAAAAACAATTAATATGAATTTATAAAACTTCCAATGATTATAAGTTATTTTTATAACACGAATAAGAGTCAAATCTTTTTCTAAATGTAATTCCATATTAGTGTTAACAATCTAGAAAAGGTAAAAAAAAATCTATGAGTTCATAACTAATTAAAGTTTAATTAATTTGACACTTAAATTACAAAATAAATAAATCTTGAAACGTATAATTGAATATGTAGTTGTGTGAGGCTAATATAGTTGTCACCATGGTTTTATAAGTTTCAATCAATATTTCTATCATATTCTTTTTATATTATTCATTAAACTCATAATTTTTTTTTAAAACCACGCTTATTCACTCAGATCATGAGTGTACACTAGAATTAAATATTATATCATGCTTCTTGTAACGAGCTTAAGTTTTTACAAAAACATATGAAACATATGAAACTTTATAGCTAGCATGTCTTGGGTGTTAACGAGTCAAGTTGCTCGTGAATTACTTGAGATCGATATACTAAAACCTCAATTTGAGACGGTCATAAGTGAGATCAAGTTCGAGACTAAATTAAAGTATGTTTCATAGCTTCATACACTGATAGGCTCGTGAGCCTAACCATTTTTTTAAACATAATTCCATACTAACTAGTTGATTTCCTTTGCGTTTCGCAGTGGGATTTCGGTTGATATTAATTCGATTCGTTTTCGTATCGGTACGATACATGCATACGATATAACAATCAACATGTGTTTTATATCGACCAAAAATAAACATGGTACCATGGTTCAGTTCGTCAAGCTATCGGTGTCGGTTCGTAGACGGAGTTTTATAATTGAAATATTATCGAAATCAAAAACCATAAAAATGAATATCGGTAGCAGTACCAATACTCTTCGGTTCGGCTCCGTATGCCACAGTAGTGATACAGTGTTAGTTTATCAAAACTAAAAACTATAAAAATAAATATCGGTATCAATGCCAATGTTGTTCGGTCGATTTTACGTTCAGTATGGTAGCATCACGGAATCCATTTTCAATAACATTTACCGAAAACCATAAAAATAAACCTCCCATTTATTACAAAGGCACATCCTACGTGTCTTCAACTTCAAACCCTCTCAAAGTTATATACATGTATCATGCGTAAAAAAGGTTTTAACTCAACATAATGTGGGTGAATAGATCTAATTTTTAAATAAAATGTTTTGTTTTATTATTTGATTTATTTTACATAGAAATCATTTAAAAATATATCTTAACATACAATTTTATATGTTGTAGAAGCATCCATAATCACGACAATCACCAATATGACAACAACAAACCACAATTCACCACAAACACAATATAGAAACAATAGAAACAATGAGATTCAAGCCTCAAAGAGCGAATCTAGTAGTGACGATACTAAGTTCAACCCATGGTCATGGAGAATCTAGTCAGTGATGAATCCACAATAGAAACATGTGACACAAAACAAGTTAACATATAAATAGATCAGTGCATTTTAAATAAACTTTATTGAATATCAATTATGCTAAAGATGCATTGTATTGATATACAATTCGTTACATTCGTTACATTGATTCCTTTTTGTATCAGGTTGGTTAGTGGGAAAAGGAGCTTAAAATGATGAAATATGATAAATAAATAAATAAGAAAAGTAAACGTGTCAAAAAGCTCAAGATTTGGAAATGGAAGTTATAATTGGTTTAGAAAAGGTAAATATAATTTGCCACTAAATACTTAACTATCACATGTTTTCACAGGTGGCAATCACATATGGATCAAACAAACTTTCTTGTGATGGAAAAAAAAATATCATGTGTAGGAAGGAAATAGATTTTAGCCCTCACGAATTATTTGGGCTACAATTTAAACTAAACTTGGGCTGTAAATCAAATGGCTCTATGGGCTTGTTAGTGGACTAAAAGGAAATAGAGATAGATGTTGGTGTGATTATGATTTATAGGGTATTTACATACGACAAAAGGAGGAGAGAAGTGAGACGCACGGAAGGCAGCCGCCAAGGCTGTATACGGTTCAAGCATGAGCGGTTAGGTGGTTTCCTTTAAGTGAATGGTTCGTAGGGTTTAACAATTTTTCAGTTTTATTTATGATTAGATTTGTTTTAGACATTGACAATGTCGTATAAGCAATTTGATGTGTTGGTTTCTTTGAACTATTTGCATGTGTTTTGAGTTCTTACTTTACAACTTGCTCGGTTGATGACAAAACCTTGTAGCTCGTTGGGTGACATAATGTAGGTTGACTCACACTAGTAAATAGAGTAATTAAACTATAAAAGATCTGATAACAAAGACTTATTTTTTATTACCACTTAAATTAACCGAGTTTTCAGCACCATGTCTATGTGGTGTCCTATTAATGATTAAATTGAGTTTTGTGTAAACCTATAATCTGAAACTTTGAGGAAGTTACCTTTATCTTTTCTCTTGTAAATTTTCTCAGATGATTGATTTTTAGATTTTCACATTAAACTATGTTTTTCTGATTCTTTTTAACTGGTAAATCTTGACCACTTGTGTTAATTTCTTGGTAAACGTTTATTATATTTGAACTATTTGTCTTTTATCAAGCATATTGGCGATTTTCTTGCATCGTTAATGGGTTGGTAAATTGGTGGGTGGTCGGTATAATTTAACGGATTGTTAGGTTGTTATATTTTATTTAAAAACGGTCCCTAACTATTAATCAAAGTCGTTAATTCCAAGGCCATGTCTATGTGGTGTTTGAATCAGTAAACGGGTTTTTGTGTTAAACTTGCAATTGGAATTTTGGGTGGGCTTACTTCTTCTTAATCTATAACTCTTTTCTTAATTAATTAATTAGATAATCTAGTTTAACACTAACCACAAATTCCCCGTGGATACGATACCATACCTACGCTATCTACTTAGTTTAATTAGGTTTTTGTATGATCCTTACGACAATCATCAGTATATGCAACAATAGATACGAGAAACCGTAGCAACAGTTGAAACATGAACATGAGACACACAACTTTGCATGTTATTTATTCAAATAGAAAATAATAGTAACAATGACACATGACATACCCCAAAAATATTTATTGATAAAAAATAGGAGAAATAGATCTACTCACAAGTTGTGAAGAAACGATCACGAGAGTTGCTACACAAAAGGAATTGGATAAAATCTAAAACAATAATAATCACCCTAAAATATAAATAAACGAAATCCTAAATAAACTGACAATATATTAATTTTAGAAAATTGGATTCTGCTATTTGAATACTTAAATGTTTATTCAATATAATATATAAATCGGTGTTTGCATAAATAGTCATGATTAATATAATAATCACAATTTAATATGTTATCATACTCTATATCTATAAATGCTACAGATTTAGATAAATTTATAAAAAATTCATCTGAAAAATTAATAAATCAGATTTCAAGATTATCACATATTTAATTTAAAACCAAAATTTTATAAAGGAATTTATTTGTGTATAAATTTCATAAATACTCTATTTACACAAAAATTATCAAAAATTATGGATGAATTCCATAAAAATTCTTTAACACTTATATAATTTGTAAAAATTAATAAAAATATTTATAAAATCTATTTCTGATAATCTTGTATTTTTAAATGATTTATATATATATATATCAACCATAAAAGTCCAATTTAAATTTAACGATTCTCAAAAATTATAGAAAATTCTATAAAGATTCCATAACAGTTATATAATCTACAAAAATCAGATGCAATATTTATGGAATTTGATTTTTATAATTTTGTATTTTTCATTGATTTTCTAAATGATATAAACATATATAATTCACAATAAATTCAAATGACGTCTATAAATTTCCAAAATTTGCACAAAATATACTAACATGATATATAACAGTATTATACCTTCGATTCATCATAATACAGGTCTAACCCTACAAGCCCCAAACTCTATGAACAACTATAATTAATTTGAATAAATTAGCCTTCTATTACTAAAATTGATAGAGAGATTTTTTAAAGAATGAAAAAATAAATAATATTAGGTTTGGGAAGCACCTGAAAAGGTTAAGAATTGAAGAAGATATCATGGTTTGAAATTACGAGCCCTAGAATCTTCTTTAAATTGATCCCGGTTGTGTGGTTGATGAAATGACGAAATCTCAGTGGGGTTTTGCTTGGTTTGATCAGAGATTCAATTGGTATAAGTTTTGTAACTTTATTTTACGGATTCAATAGAAACCCAACAATGTTCTTGGTGTATAACAATGAGATTAAATTTTAGAATTAAGTTAATCGGTTATAGTGTTATGGAATGATTAGATGTAATGGGTCTTGATTCTCCATAATTGTGAATTGAATGGCATCAAATGGAATAACAACTTCACTTGAAATGGGTCAGAAAAAGTGTCGGGTTCGGTTTTATTCGGTGTTGTCGCGTGGTTAATGGATGAAGAAGGGATAATTCAGTTGCATGTTGTATATTAATACAAAATGGTTACATGTTATAACACAAAAGGGTTAGTGGTGTAACGGTTACGGGTGATGCGCGTTGGGTTTAAAGCGGTAGGGTCGTGGGTTCGAATCTCGCCCCACCAACTTCCTTTCCTTTTTTAATTTAATTAAAATTAAGGGCTCCGAGCTTAATATAAATAAATAAGGAATTGGTATTCTAATGCAGCCAGCTATGTAGCTCAGCGGTTAAAGAGTTTGTTTGGTTCCAGTTGTGACCCAGGATTCACTCATTTATAGTTTTAGTCCCTGGTGTTTACATAATCTGCTAATCGATTTAACTTCTAATACTAACTTAGTTTTTTTCCTTATAAGAATAACTAAGCTAGTTAACCCACTTTATATAGTTAATACTGACTTAATTATGCTTACTAATCTAGTTAGTTAACTTGCTTTATTTCCATTAATTACAAAAACAACCCCTTAGTTTGTAACTTTGATATTTTGGCAGTTTTAAACCCTTTCAAGTCTAAAACTCGTTATAACTACCTAAGGTAGTTAATTGTTTTCTTTATAGTTATTAACCGAACTAACCGAGTCCTACTTATAAACCTCCTCTTTTATTCCGGTTTTAATCCGACGAACTACGTGACGATTAATAAAATAATACAATAATATATATTATTAAAAATTCCTCATTTTATTTAATTGAAAATAGTCCAATTTTGAAAATCAAAGTCGGGTTTAGGAGGTGCGATTTTGACGGATGTTACAAAAACCATCGATCACTCTCCAAAACTCTATGTTATTTCTCTCGTTCATATCAATAACGATATAAAAACGGAAGCTATAATACCCCGATAGGAGTCCAATCATTCAGGTAGTGATACTCTTTAATCCAAAGACTTTGATTTCTAAAGGCTATACTGGTAATAGGCTTCAAACAGAGAAGTTAAGGACTCATAATATTGATATCTAAGCCATTTTTCGTTCCTAATAATAGGCTTCAATCATAGAGTTTGAAGACTCACAGTATTAATATCTAAACCCTTTTTAACTGGTTGTATGCATGTTTAAACTGCAATGTTCGTAATATTCACATGCGTAAAGCGCGAGTGGCTGTTGTTTTCCCACGTGTACTTGAGAGTTACATAGAACTTAGTACCTTCGAAAAGAATGCATGCAAGAACTTTTTGATAAGCCATGTAACTTATCAGACATAACCTTGGGAAAACAATTAATATTTAATATTATGTCATTTCATTGTAATAGATGTAATGAGATATTTGGACATGCAATAAAAATCATATTCATGATGTTTTAAAAAAATCTAATTGCATATTAATGTTAGCTTTCTAAAATTTCTTGTTAAAACCAAAATCAATAAAATCAGGATAAAAATCAATAAGTTCATAACTAAAGTTTTATTAAACTGAAACACATTATAAAGAGGAAATTAAAATGTATAATTGAATATAAAGGCGCGTAAGGACAACATAGATGTGTCCTACGTTTTTAAATTTTAATCAATACTTAAAGGGTTGGCTAAATGCACCTCCATTTTTACTTTTCATACCTCATTTCTAAAAATGTCATTTTAAAAATTGTCATGTTTCATCCCTTTATAATCATTAGATTTAAAATGTTTATTTCTTCCAAAAGGTTAAAACACGTTTTCAGTACAAAAAAAAATTAATAAGTTTTTGATAAGCCATATAACTTATCAGAAATAACCTTGAGAAAACAATTAATATTTAAGGTTTAATTTTATTGTAATAGATGTAATAAGATATTTGGACATGCAATAAAAATCATATTCATGATGTTTTAAAAAAAACTAATTGCATATTAATGTTAGCATTCTAAAACTTTTTTGCTAAAACCAAAATCAATAAAGTCAGGATAAAAATTAATGAGTTCATAACTAAAGTTTTATTAAACTGAAACACATTATAAAGAGGAAATTAAAATGTATAATTGAATATAAAGGCGCATAAGGACAACATAGCCGTGTCCTACCTTTTTCTAAATTTTAATCAATACTTTAAGGGGTTGGCTAAATGCACCTTCATTTTTACTTTTCATACCTCCTTTTCTAAAAATATTATTTTAAAACTTGTTATGTTTCATCCTTTATAATCATTATATTTAAAATGTTTATTTCTTTCAAAAGGTTAAAAAACTGTACAAAATATTAATAAGGTTTTTTAATAATCTTTTTTTTCATAAGAATTATTTTTTGATATTAAAATTATAATCTTTTCTCTAAATAAAACAAATCTTAATTTTAAAGACACTTTTTGATAAATATTTTATTATATTTTCATTTATAAACTGGCTTTAAAAATTACAAAATAACGTTTTTTATGAAAAAAAAAAGATAAACTGATTTTTTGAAAAAGAAACGATGATTTTATGTATTTAACCCCAAAACCTCACTTTTATTCTTCTAGTTTATATTTTAGTTGTCTTACCTTTTTTATCTTAATATTACTATTATATTTAAAATGTTTCTACAAAATGATTAACAGTTTTATAAATTAAAAATACAAATAGTTTTTCCTTTTCTTGAAAAAAGCATTTACAGCCCTAGCTTATACTAATTTATGAAACATTGTGTGTCAATAAGTGAATAAATAAGTAGGTAGCATAATCGTTTTATTAAACTAAAAGTTCAATAAGTGTCTTAGAATCGAAACTAAAATGGACACATCTCTGGAGCAAAACAAATTAAATTAAATTGACTTCTATCTAAAACATTTATTTTTTAATAACAAAACACTTTTCTTTTAAATTAAAAGAACGTCTAAAAATTCACATACTTGTAATAACAAAAATAAGGTAACAAAAAGACAAAAAAAAAATATTATAAAAACAAAAAGATTTGAATAATATTAATCTAAAAATTTAGATAAGGTGTGCATTTAGTAAAAAGAGATAGCATCACCCTACTTTAATGCTAATGCTGATTTTATGTCATTTTTGAGATTCACAATCTTTTCCCACAAAGCGCGAAGTCACCTTAATCATGAGTGTATATTTAATTTAAAAATGTTTTATGTTTTCCTGTGACGAGGCTTGATAAAGTGTTACTTAAACATATGAAACACCTGAAGCACTACGAGTTGAGATTAAATTGGGATTCAGTTAATAAACGAGATCGAACTTCATCTGCTGTGTTCTTTGGTGTTTTAGAGCAGGTGACTCTCCGGATTTCACACCTGTAGAAATTGCAATTATTGATAAAATTAAAACACCAAAAATATCATAAAACTAGCATAATGTAAATCAAAGTTAACTCACCCTGCTTTTTGCCTCTTGATCTTGTTTGATATTTAGACGCCATGATATTTTGTTTCGCGTTTTCTAGGGTTTTCGCGTTTTCGTTGGAATTAGGAAGGTTTCTCTTGAAAGTATATATGTTTCAGTCCCGTTTGATGGGCTTGTAGATGCACATTTACCTTTTGCCCTTAATGAAGCATGTCTACGTTCGAAAGTTGATGTTATTTAACGAAAACATCACCGTCCCAATCTAATCCATATATTGTTTTGATCCAATTGATCAGGGGCGTTTTCACCGTTTTCACACTTTATAGGTGTTTTCTTTAAATCTTGTCCCTATATATATATAGGAAATGATAAAACGAAAACCCACTTGAGTTGAAAAAACTCAAGAAACATTTGTAAAAATACTATTTAGCATTTTTATTTCTTTCTAAAAAAATAGGGAATGTAACATATATATATATATATATATATATATATATATATATATATATATATATATATATATATATTTGAACATTTTTAGAAAAGAAAAACAAAAAAGTGGCTAGTAGTTTTTTTTTAAATGTTAAAAATTTTATATTACATAATATATATGTCCAAAAAAGTGTAACATACGGATTTTTAACATTAAAAAAACTACTCGCCGTTTTTTTGTTTTTTTTATAAAATGTTCAAATATATGTAAGTTACATTCTCTTTTTTATAAAAAAATGTTACATAGGGTTTTCTTGATTTTTTTCAACTCAAGTGAATTTTCTTTTAATACTTCACCTGTATATATATATATATATATTAATGTTATAACACCTGTGAGATTCAGAATCCTTTTTTAAATGTAATTCCATATTGATATTAACAATCTGGAAAATGTAAAAAAAAACAAATCTATGAGTTTATAACTAATTGAAATATAATTAATTTCACACATGCATTACAAAAATATACAAGAATAAAAAAATCTGAAACGTACAATTGACTATGTAGTTGTGTGAGGCCAGCATAGTTGTAACCCTGGTTTTATAAATTTTAATCACTATTCTCGATTAGTTTTTTATATTATTCATTACATGCATAATCTATTTTTTAGTAAAACACGTGTGTTCACTCGAATCATAAGTGTATACTATAATTAAATAGTATCTCATGCTTCTTGTGAATAAAAGTGTTTACACAAATGTATGAAACACATGAAACCTTATTGCTGGCATGTCTAGCGTTTAACGAATAATGTTGCTCGTGAGTTACTTGAGATCGATTAGCTACAAACTCAAATTGAGCCAAACATAAGTGAGATCGAGTTCGATGCTAAACTAAAGTTTGTTCGTAGCTTCATATATTGAGCTTTACCAGGCTCTCGTGAGCCTATAATTAAATACTATTGTTAACAATCAAGAAAACATATATTTTTAAATATGAATTTATTAATTAAAGTTAATAATATATCAAAATCAATGAGTTTATATCTCTAAGGGACATAGTGTGGACTGTGGTGGTAAAGTTTCATTTTATGTCTATAATAAATCCTGCAAGATGCGAGCATGTAGGAGTATAAGGAATAGATAAGTTTGCCATTAAAAAAAATCAGTTCACAAAAGTAAAGTAAAACTAATTTGGGAGTTATATTTAAAAAGGGATACAATTTTTTTAAAATATATACTTGAATATGTGGGCGTGTGGTGCCAACATAGCTTCCTCCCTTATTTTATTAATTAATTTTAATAAATATTGCTATATTGTGTTTAAATCATTTATTAGAATCATAATATTTTTCCGTAAAAAATGTGTAAGCACACGAAACATGAGTATATACTACAATTGAATATTGTTTCATGCTTTATGTGACAGACCTAATACAAGTGTTTACACAAACATATGAAATACATGAAACCTTATAGTAAGTATGTATAGGGGTTAAGGAGTCAAGCTACTAATGACTTATTTGATATCGACTCAATAAAAACTTAAATTGAGTTTGATCTTACATGAGATGGATTTAAGGCTAAATTAAAGTTTGCTTCATAAATGAGCTCGTGCTCCATATATTGAGTTTGACCAGGCTCGCGAGCCTAACAAACCTTTAACTTTTTTTTAAATATAATAACTTTTTAATAGAATAAATATAGTACATACTAAGTATTATAATATATAACTATTACTAAAGTAACTAATAATATATATATATATATATATATATATATATATATATAATATTATGGCATCCAAGTTGAGGCACGACAATGTTCAGCTAAGGCCCAACTGTGTATGACTGAGGTAGGATCATGGCTAAGCCTTGGTTGTTTAGAATCACAGGTCACCCAGGAAGCATGACCATGTTATGATGATGCATAATTATGCTTATCTAGTAAAAAAGCTTATCTTTACATCTCTTCAGTTGACTCTCTTATCAAATCAAATGATGGAAACATGTTTTTTTTCTTCATTGGGTTGATTAATTGGGCAGTAATGTGATATATGAACGAGTTTTATATATTCAGTTTCTTCATCGTTTGGAAACCGTCGATCACTCTCCAAAACTCTATGACTCCCGTGTGGTAGTGTGACGATTGAAGGGAAAAATGGAGAGATCTTTAAGGTAAATGAACACCGTCTGAAGCTGTACATAGGGAGATCGAGTGAGAAGGATGAAGTTGTCTGCTTCGATCCTCATAATGAGTGATAGCTGAGGATTGATTCTCCGGCAAAAACTCGAGTATAAAGTGTGTATATTTGTGTTTTCCAGTTTGCGTTTTGTGTTTGTTTTACAGGGATTCGTAGGTTATTTGGTGGAGAATCTTGAAGAAAACGGAGTTATATATGACTGGGAACTTAATTTTGAAGTTTGGGGTGATTTTGGGGGAGTTTGGTAGGTGAAAAGTTGAAAAATTGGCTAAGGATCCCTAAGCCAAAAGAAGCTTTCTTGTGGAAAATGGACTTTAGTGTATCAAGATGAAGGGGTCACTACCCATTGTGACATACCAACGAGTGAGTCAACGAAACGAAGATGCGCCAGGTCAGCGTGATCAATTTTCGCCCCGCTTCTTATTTATTTTTAATTTTTTGACGCCCAGTGCCGATTTGGTATGCGTTTCCTTATATATTCATGTATATATTTTGAGTCGTGTCAAGTCTGAGTTAGTCTGTATCAGTCAGTTTTGAGTCGATATTATGCTTGGGTTTGTTTTGTTTTTGATTGTGCAGGTTTGGATTGTACCACTCATGCTCAATCTCCATTTGAGCGAGGAGTCTACCTATATTATTGTGTAAAAGGGCAAGCCTAGTTTATCAAGAACGATCGCAAAGGAAATGCTATACGATCATTCGGTTGGAATGAGGATATGCACAGTTGACACTTGATATCGCCATCCTAACCAGTTAAGTGTTTTTAATTCATTGTTTAGTCTATTATTTTCTTTTTATTTTTAGCCGTTTTTCATCTAACATTGGGGACAATGTAGATTTTAAGTGTTAGGATGGGAGGCTCTCGTCATAGGTTGTACATTGAATTTACTTTTTAAGTAGTTTTCCTTTAAAAAATTCAAAAACCCAAAAAAATGAAAAATAAAAAAATGTGTCCTTGATTTTCTTGCAAATTAAATGGGAAATGATAGTAAAATTGGGTTTTAGTTTTAAATATGATATTTAAAAGAAGAAGAAAAAAGATTAAAAACGCATTTAGCATTGAGATGTGTTGGTAGGCCCAACTGGTAATGATAGTTTCCTAGGATGTAGGTAATAAATTGAGAATACATCGTGAACTGTCGTTGGTTTTCGCCTTAAGAGAAACAGCCAAGCAAAAACTGTTAAAAATAGTGTGATAGGGTATCACTTAAATTTTTTTTTTTTAAATGTAAGAAAAATTAATTTCACCAAATAGCACGTCACTTTCTTTTGATGAAAATAAATCTGAAAGTTGATGGCGCTCAGCAACTCTAGAATTCCATCGTATGAGCTTACTGAAAAGTTAAGTTTGAGCCTAAGTGTCATATACCGGGTTACAGCTTGGTTGAAACACACTAGATAATTATTTATGTGCTTATCTAAGAGGGCTAAAGCCTATATGCCAAGTGAAGTTGCAGCTTGATGGAAGCACCACTAGATGAGGTTCAACTGAAAAAATACAATAAATGCTCATGAAACCATCATCATTCACTCATTCATCACATGTGTTTTAATTTTTTATACATGAAGGTTTTTGTTTATAGTGGTGGGATAAATCTAAATGGTCTATCCTATGATCTGATCACTTGAGATGGGATTAGGTAGAATTATGGCTTTTAAGTGTGAGACATATGGATAGATAGAATAAATAAACCTAAAGATTGAAACATGAATAAGTTTGATTTGTCAGTAGTTAGGTTTAGGTGGATCAATATACTAGCAATCTCTACTTATGTGTTATTTTGTCTATTAAATAAAGTAGTTGAATTACTTGAAACCGAATTTCCCAATTATGCTTCCATTGCATATTTTTCAAGGACGAAAATAAGTGTTAATATGCTTGATGTGTTGCAAACACATCTAATTTTTCATCTATTTTGAATAGTTTCGGTTAGTTCTTGAGTCGTGTTCGGTCTTAAATAGCTTGTACTTAGTTAAATTGTATTTTGTAGATGAACGTGTGCAAGGGAGCTTAAACAAGCAAAATGGAGAAGAAACATGCACACGGAAGAAGTCGGATGAGAAAAAGAAAAATCCTGAGGAAAAAGATGTTGGTGCGTCGCGACCCAGTCGAAGGGTCTTCCATCGCGACACGCCTAGGGTTGAAATATCAGTGAAAGGACAAAATAACCATGAAGTTCCACTTATTTACCATCCCATGCCACCGTGTCAAGTCTGGTCACCGCTTGATGTGTTCGCACCACGCGAGCCATAACTCCACCTCCGATAGTGATGCGCGATTGGAGTGTTTGACGAGAATCATGACTTGTCATATTTAAACATGCATCAACCTTAGGTCGCCTCT
Organism: Scalesia atractyloides; assembly: GCA_947069175.1. Lineage (NCBI taxonomy): Eukaryota > Viridiplantae > Streptophyta > Magnoliopsida > Asterales > Asteraceae > Scalesia > Scalesia atractyloides. The sequence goes on from CAMTDV010000023.1 coordinate 2,794,131, forward strand.
ACTTCGGATTTTATGAATCACAAAGCATCAATAGGCAATTTGGAAGTGTTTTCATCAAGAGGGAAGCTTGGAATTTAAATGGGTCGATTAAAATTTGTTGCTTTTCAGTTAGATATCGTATAATTGTTTTCGATTTTGTTTGAATTGAATTCCATAAACATGTTTACTGAATTAGTTGACTTTGAACTTATGTTTACCTTTGATTATGACCATGAGTAGCTAAGTTCTTCTTAGCTACCTAAGTTATGAGCATTGTTAACTTGTCATAAGCTTTTCGGTTTTGGATAATTGCATGTTTTAGCTAATGTTATGGTAAAAAAGTGTTATAATCAAGTTTCTAATCTGCATGCATGCTTAATTATTGCATGTTCCACTTAATTCTAGCTAAATCGATTGAGTATTAATTGTTCTAGGGTTCAATGATTTTGTAGACTTTGTATTTTCGATAATATCTCGTGGTTGCTAGACGTAGTAAACCGTATGAACAAGTAATTAACTTACTCGGTAATTAGCATTCTACCATCTTTAAGTCCAAAGGAGATTAGGTGTTGGGTTGTCTTTGTCACTAGAAGGTTTATGAGTTAATTGCATGAGAGTGAGTTACCCTTTGTTATCTTTTGATCATTGTCATAACTACTATCCCCTTACATCCCTTACACTTCCCGGGTGTATTGTTTCTGGAGGGACCGGGAGGATGTCCAAATTTTGGGTACCATAGTATGTGTTTAGAGAGACCTAGAGGTGATCTGAACCCGAGACCAGTTAGTTTACACACTTCCTTAGATACTAGATTGCTTCTTTTTGGAGAGTGATCTGCCATCCAATTTAGGTTTATATAATGTATTTTAAGAACCCGATAACCAGAACCAATTTATCCAATCCCATGAGTTGTGAGTGAGTTAACATTATTCTTGTCTAGGTAGCTACTTTCTCATCATCTGATTTCACTAAATGATTGTTGATTGCTTTGTTTTCTTGATTTTCATTCTCAATTGCTTTAGTAATTAATAGAAAAACTTAACATCCACTAAACATTACTAGACTAGGACTTGATAGAGGTTTAGTACCGAGAGTCGTACACTTGTGTCCTTGGATTAATCTCGGTCTTACTGGCTTGAATACATAATGATCAGTATACTTGCCGGTTGTGTGTAATTAAGTTAGCTAGACCATTTAATTTGGTGATTTAAACATATAAATAATATTTTACACATCACGCCTCGTTGAAAAGTGGGTCAAGGTTTATACCCTGTCTTTTGATTATCCTAAACCTCGAATGAATCTCATGGCTTTGTATTCCACCCACGTTTTGATGGAATCGTTCAAGGACTTCAATCCAACACTGACACGCAAATGTTATTTCCTCTTCTTCGGTCTAATCCGTCGTTGCCATTTCAGAGAAACGAGATTGTGTGTAATTTATTTAAAATTGTTTGTAAAAGTGTGGTAAATATTCTTTGTAGTATGAAGTGTGAAAAAAGTTTTTATATATGGTTGATAATTTAAAAGAAATTTTTTTATTAGTGGCGGCGATGTACCCTAGATATCAACCCTTACATGTATACTCAAGGACACCCCTCCACACTAAATAAACTAAGACGCAAATTACACCTTAGAGCATTCATAATTGATTCTTTATCCATCTAAATAATTACACTAAAAATCATTACCTTTTTCACTCTTCTCTTCAATTAAATAATATCTTTTATACTTTTATCATTACTTTTTTTCTCTCCTACACTCATAACTACTTTAAAAAATAAATATAAAACAATATAATTGTGTATATCGTCCCTCCAAATTTACCAATATATTTTCTCTCATTATTATGAATATCAATTCATATCATGCATTTGTGCCGGTTGACATTTGTGATTTTAGAGCTTTGCCACCAAGGTTTAGTTAATAGTAAAAAGTTGTCCCTTAACTTTCTTTTTTCCTTTTAGTGCAAGTCTTTTACTTTCTCTTCAAGTTTAATTCGTCATATCTACCCGTTTTTTAAACTCCATATTAATAGCACTTTTGACTCTCCAACTTTGTAATAGGTATCGGTCCACATTCAAATTCGTATACATTTTACGTGAGTTACTTGATGTTATAATTTGGTGTTTTTATCTTGTGTTTTTTAACAGTTGTAGTGATCGTTGGATTGCTACGTAACACGAATACTAGTTCACCACAACCGCTCTAGAATAATAGAAAATGTATTCACATATCGAAAACACTTTAGTCTACTTTTTTTTAAATGCATTTAGAAAACATTTCAAAAACATTTAAACAAAATTTGAAAATCAAAACGTTTGATGAATGGTTCAGTCAGAGAAGACCCCATTTCTGTGAGATCTCCTTTCTCTCTCCGAAAAAGTCGGCTTCCCCAACATATTTATCAACAGCGAATCTTTACAAAACAATTCGTCAGACAGCACGTAACTCGGTTGCTTTCTTTCGAAGTAATCGCTTTTCAATTTCAACTTCTGCTCAGCTGAAACTGTGTCATGAGTTTTTTTTGTTTTTTTTTATTTTCTTTTTCTGCTCTTTTGCCGTTGGGGTTGCTGATTGGAGCTTGAATTAGACAAGAATTTTTCAGGGTTTTTGTGGGTATGGATTTTCGCTCTTTCTTATGCTGCACAAGGGGTTCCGATTGGTATGTTTTAGTTTTCTTCACTGTTCAATTGGGTACTTAAAAATCTGATTTTTATGGTACCGTTAAATTCCTGTTTAATTAGGGTTTGGTGGGTTGATGTTGATGCTCTGTTGCTTGTTTCTAGGCCTTTGAATTTTGTTATTGATTGAGTTTTAGATGATAAGTTGAAGTATGTACTACCAAGAAAGTTTGTAATTAGTTTGTAAATTAAAAAACAGATTTTTATGTTAGCATTAATTAAACTCTTGTTTAATGAGGGTTTAGAGGGTTGACTTTGATGATCTGTTGCTTATCTTTGAGGTCATTTGGTTCTTGATTGAGTTTTAGATGAAAAAGGTGAAATTTTTAGTACCAACAAAATAAAGCTAGAAAATTTGTAATCAGTTAGTGGATTAAAAATCAGATTTTATGTTACCATTAAACTCATGTTTAATTAGGGTTTAATTTGCTGAGGCCTTTGAATTTGGTTCCTGATTGAGTTTTTAGATGATAAACTTGAAAATTTCAGTGCCAACAAAATAAAGCAAGAAACTTTGTAATCATTTCAACAAAATAAAGCAAGAAACTTTGTAATCAGTTTGTAAGGCTAAAAATCAGATTTTTATGTTACCATTAAACTCATGTTTAATTAGGGTTTAGTGGGTTTATTTTGCTGTTCTATTGCTTATCTTTGAGGCCTTTTGATAAACTTGTAATTTTCACTACCAACAAAATAAAGCAAGAAACTTTATAATCAGTTTGTAAATATTCCCATTTTTTTATAATTTTTTTGACTTATGGTTCTTGTGATTGTGGCTGATTAATAGACTATACACAATGTATGAAAGGGATTTTTATGTGCTACCTTGTTGCTAATTAAATAGGAAAGAGAAAGAGAAGAAAGAATCGACATGGAGGATATTCTCGTTAAAGGAATTACATGCTGCTACGAACAACTTTAACTACGACAATAAGCTTGGTGAAGGTGGCTTTGGCAGTGTTTATTGGGGTCAACTATGGGACGGATCTCAAGTAATTAAAACGTCACTTATTTCCTATTTTTCACTGTTTTTCTGTCGGATAATTGATGAAATATAACCAACTTTGATCCAATCTTGATAAAATCGATCATAATGCTGCATGGTTGTGTATATTCAGATTGCAGTGAAAAGGTTAAAGGTTTGGAGCAATAAAGCCGAAATGGAATTTGCTGTTGAGGTTGAAATACTTGCACGTGTTAGACACAAAAACCTGCTCAGCTTACGTGGCTATTGCGCCGAAGGTCAAGAACGGTTAATTGTATACGATTACATGCCGAATCTCAGTTTACAATCTCACCTTCATGGTCATAACTCTTCCGAAAGCCTTCTTGATTGGCCCCGAAGAATGTCTATTGCAATTGGATCCGCAGAAGGAATTGTGTAAGTTCTTTAAAACCCATTTTTGTGTTCTTCTTTGGGTTTATTAGCATAAAAAGGAGTATAATGCCATTTTCGTCCCTAAGGTTTGGCTAGTTTTGCGACTTCCGCCCAAAGGTTTGTTTTTCCGCATCTGGATCCAAAAGGTTTGAAATCTTGCCATTTTCATCCGGCTCGTTAACTCCATCCATTTTTCTACGTTAAGTCAGGGGTATTTCCGTCTTTTTGTTAACTTAAAGGGTATTTTGGTCTTTTTCACTTTATGCACAAGTATTGACTTAAAGGGCAATTTGGTCTTTTTCACTTTATCAATGAAAATACCCCTGACTTAACTTAACGGAGAGAAATTGATGGAGTTAACGAGCCTGATGAAAATGTCAAGATTTCAAACCTTTTGGATCCAGATGCGGAAAAAACAAACCTTTGGACGAAAGTCGCAAAGCTGACCAAACCTTAGGGATGAAAATGGCATTTTGCTCACATAAGAAGTAACTAACTCTGGTCTGATTTTTGTTTTGGATAACCATTTTTCTTCACCCGTTTAACTGTTGCCAAATCTTGACTCAACTTTATTACTTTATCCAGTTATCTTCACCATCATGCAACACCACACATAATACATAGAGATATTAAAGCAAGCAACGTGTTACTTGACTCTGATTTCAAAGCCCAAGTGGCTGATTTCGGGTTTGCAAGGCTAATACCCGACGGTGCGACCCACGTAACCACACGGGTCAAGGGAACACTCGGGTACTTAGCCCCGGAATACGCCATGTTAGGTAAAGCATCCGAGAGTTGTGATATCTACAGTTTCGGGATTCTTTTACTCGAGCTCGCTAGTGGCAAGAGACCCTTGAAAAGATAAATTCAACCAAACGACCCATCACCGAGTGGGCCCTACCATTGGTTTACGAAAGAAAATTTAGTGAAATCGCAGATCCAAAGATGAATGGGAATTACATAGAAGAAGAGTTGAAATGGGTTGTTCTTGTTGGGCTCATATGTGCACATAATCAGCCCGATAAAAGACCGACGATGCTTGAGGTGGTTCAGTTGTTAAAGGGAGAGTTAAAGGAAAAGTTTGCTGCTATTGAAAACGATGAGATGTTTACAACGGGCCAGGCTGCTGACTGTAATGATGAGGTGTCGGTTGCAGATGATAGCGCGAGTTTTATTTCAGAAGATAAGGAACGAATTCAAGAAATCGAGAAGGCAACATAGAAGTGTAAAAAAGCTTATTGTTTTTATCTCATTTTTGCAGGTATGTATGTTTATTATGGTTAATTTGTTGAGGGTGTGGTGTGTAACTGTGAATGGTGTTTTTGCAGATTTGTGTGATATTAGCATTGTAGTATTGTTGTAAGCAACTACAGTCTACAGTCATTGGTTTTCTTATTAATGTAACATTGGTCATTGTTGGATAAAATCTTTTGCCTGTTATACAACTAGGTATTCATTCAACTAACGGGCCTCGAACCCAACTCGACCCATCGATGGGCTGAATCTCATCCACCCACACTTGACACTTGCTACACTCTTGGCTAGGTGACTGGGCTGGGCCTCCTCAGCTCTGTACCCCAGCCCAGGAAAAACCCAACCAGTCCCTTGTGACCCGTTTCATCGTGCGGGCACAAAAGATTATAAGATGAGAAAAGGCCCACTTTGTGTGCCATTGAATTATGGTTTAGAAAATGTCGGATCGAGTGTGTTATTTTTTTACTGCTAACTCACACAGTCACACACCTTTTGATTATACTTTTATATCTATCATTAGACTTAGAACCCTCGGTCACTTGGGGAGGGACAAATTTCTTACACACTGAATATACCATAACGAGTTGTCGCTATCTTTGCGTTGCGATGGGATGTTGATTATTTAAGTTATTACTCGTACTATATGTTTCAGTTTTAGAATATTGTAACATGCACCATTTCGTTATAATACTATAATATGGTTTGTTCTATTTTTAGAGAAAGTTACGAGAAAATCTATTCTTTTTTGGTATATTTATATCACATTTTTTATGTTATGCAATTTTTTTACCTCTACACCCAAGAAATATCAAATATGTTATATTACTTTGTATATTTGTTTTATATTCGTGTATCGTTATAAACGTATTTAATACAGAAATCAAATCAAATGTTTAGTTTTTTTTTCATTAACTTTTTGTTTAAGTGTCCACATTTTACCATAATTACTTTAGTGTCTTTAAAAAATTGACCAGCTTTTTAATTCCAATTTTCAGTACATTTTTTATGATAAATAAAAGTAGATATGTGAGTTCCACATAGAGTCTAGATAATTAGGCTAGTAATGTTAATATAATGAAGACTAGTGGATATAATTCATCCACATTAAAAGTGTTATACCAATTGATTACCTTTTCGTTTAATCCACGTTATAGGTTTTTTTTTAAAGGAAAATATCATTAACACCAAACCAACCTTAAATCGAAGTGGCCAAAAAACAACAACAGTTACATAATTACAAACTTACACCAATCTTCCCAAGAAATATTCCTACTTTTCGATCTAACATTATACCATAAGAAGCCGCCGATTTTAAATCGCTAATAATCTTCTCAACTTTGATCGCTTTATGATTGAACTTCGCTTCGTTTCTAGCCCTCCAAAGATTCCAACAACCTATTCTTATAATTCCTTTCAACGCCTCCTTTTTAGCTCCTTTTACACCGACATGCTCATGCACTTCCAGAAGATCTCTGAAGGAAAAAATAAATATGTTCGGAATCTTGCACCAAACACTGATGTGATTCCACAGGGTTGTCGCAACCGAGCACGAGCAGAAAATATGTTCCGTCGTCTCTTCACCGTCTTCACAAAGGAAACACCTTGGATCGCCCACATCAACATTCCTTTTTTTAAAGCATCCAGAGTCGCAATCCTGTTCATTTCAGCACGCCAAATAAAAACGTTACATTTCGACGGGATCCACTTGCACCACTCGGGCACATAATGGTTCGTCTCCACCCTATTTTTTTCGAGCAGATCTTTCACCACTGCAACAGAGAAATCCTCCGCAGCAGCCCCGATCCATTTCCACATATCTCGGCCATCTTTAATATCGCATCCATTAATACAATTAATCAGTCGCAACATATCATCCACCTCCCTACCAGCCACAAGATGCCGTCTCCACTGCCATTCAAACCGAACATTCGAACTATTATCTTTAATCCTTTCGCTAACTTTGCAACGCTTATTCTTTTCTAACTTAAAAAGATCCGGACAAAGATCCTTTAATGGTTCGTTACGCACCCACGGGTCAATCCAAAACATCGTATCTCTACCGTTTCCTACCGAACTCTTAAAAAACCTTTTCAGCGGGATCCCCTCAATATGAATATTAGAAAGGCACTTAGTAATATTGCACCAAACTCCACCCCCCGTCAGCCTCGTCGGAATAAATTCCCATCCAGATCTCGTCCTATGGATAGCCTCAATCACCTTAGTCCAAAGTTTCCCTTTATCAGACAAAAACCTCCATCCCCATTTAGCAAGAAGCGCAACATTTATGTTTTTCAATCTGTTAATCCCTAGCCCTCCGATCTCCTTTGGAATCGAGACTCTTTCCCAAGCGACCCAATGCATCTTTTTATTCATATCGTCTCCACCCCATAAGAAATTCCTGATTTTAGCTTCAAGATCTTTTATGACTTGCACCGGGGCTCTATAAAGGGAGAAATAATAAATGGGTAGACTTTCGAGAACCGCTTTAATTAACGTGATCCTACCCCCAACGGAAAGCAAACTTGCTTTCCATTTAGCAAGTCTCACATCAAATAAATCGTAAACCGGTTTCCAGTTCACCACCCTATTCATATTAGCACCGACCATCAAACCAAGATACTTAAAAGGTAAATTCCCAGCTATACATCCCACCTTAGACGCCATGTCGTTCAAACCCTCCGAGTCCACTCCAATAGCAAAAATATTCGATTTAGATAGATTGATCTTTAATCCCGAACATAAATAAAACACCCGTAAAATACGAAGAACATTACCAATATTACGCAAACTCCATTCACCTATGATCATAGCGTTGTCCGCGTATAAGAGATGAGATAACTCCGGGCCTTCATTAGGTGTTTTGAATCCTGAGATCTCGCCAAGCCTTCTAGCTTTATTCAACATACACGACAGAGCCTCCATGATCAAAATGAATAAAAAGGGGAGATCGGGTCGCCTTGTCGAATATCTTTGGTGCATTGAAATTCGAACTTAGGCGAGCCGTTCACCAAAACCCACGATCTCATGGTCTTCAAAATACCTTTGATCCACTCACACCATCTAGCAGGAACCCCATTTGAGACTAATAGATATGTATGATGGTAGATATTTATAGGTGGTGTAGAAGAAGTAAAAAGTCTTTGATATGTATTAAATTTCAGTGCCATCAACTATATATGAATAAATTACATAACAAAATGTCAAAATCGATTATGAATTGTGTTGAATTTACTTCATATGATTTTCTGTTTGCTTCATAGGATTTTCTGGTTTTTTTATATCAAACACCACTTAATCTAACAACTAAAGTTTTTTTATTAAACATTAACTAGTTTATTTTATATTTAAATACTATACAAAGGGACCCGGTGTGGGCGTTACCCGATGGTTAAGGACATCGATGTCATGGGTTAACGGCCGTAAGTGAAACTTTTTATAGTCAATCACCGTCTGACACATCATCCACATTTTATTTGTTTATTTAGTTTGTTTTAGTTAAACTACTAAACACTTTTGAGAGTTTAGTTAGTTAAAACTCTACTGCCTATACGAACATGACATGAACTTTTTTTACTTTTTAGTTAAACTATCAAACAGTCTTAATGCGTGCCAAACGAGGGCATGCATACGCCAATTAATACTAAAAGAGACCACCCCGGATACTACTCAAATACCAGTGCCACTTTAAATAAATAAAATTATAAGTTGATATGGTATATAAATGTGATTTAAATATTTTATCGGTTTTTTGGGAAACTACTTTTACAGTTTTACCCAACATATAATCTAATATGATATTTTATTTATTAAAAGTAGCAATTGAAGCCCATGAGTTCCATGAGTAGTAAACATTTTAGGCAATGCTTTTTAGAAACAAAGTTTGCTTCAAATTTCACATCATCTGATCATGTGGATTTAACTTGATTATATGATCAAAACTATAATCACTTCTAACATAAGGGGAAATTAGGCATAGAACCCATTATATGTTTGTATATATCACTCAAATTTTATAAAACTATAATTAGTTTGTTCATCGGCTTAATATATTAAAGTGTAGGCCCTAAATGCACGGACTGATGTAACACACACAAACATGTAACAAACACATGGACACATGAACAATTCATGTGTCCTCGTGTTTGTTACATGTTTGATAGTAAGCATAGAGTGATATGATGGTAAAGTGTATGTGCGAGAATATGAAAGCCAAAGTGGTTAAAACATCACATTACTATACACTTGAAGACATATTGCGTGAATTGATGGATAAATTTAACAGAGATTTTAAATTAAAACTAACATGTAACATGACTAATATTCAAATTTTCTATGATATAGATTAAATATCTACCATCATACTATGTTTTTTATTCAAGAACCTAGAATGTGCTTTAGATGCTATCTATTTTAATATTTAGAACGTAAATAATACTACATGAGCTTTGATAACACATATTTAATTGGTATAATATACAATACGTTTCTCACATTACATTTATATAATTGAATACGTTTTTCTATGTTATATGACCTTTTAATATAACTTTAAAATTTTAATAAACCCTCGTTGGAAACTTAAAAATTGAACATGGCCATCATAAATTTGTGGATGAGATCAGGGGGGGGGGGGGGGGGGGGGGGGGGCCTAAGTTTTAAATCAAATACAATGACCATAAGATATATTAAAATTGATATCATGATGATTCGACTCTATCCTAAGCCAGCTATTTTATCTTGGAATAAAATCCACATATTTGGGCAAACAAACTAGGGACAAACTACGGCAAGTTAGAAAAAAGTGAAATTAGGTATGCAATCTATGTAAATGAGTGATATCTACATGTGATGAATTTTAGCTATTTCAAACACTCATTAAACATAGAGATAATATTCGTGAAGGTTGTTCAAGTATCAATTCCTTATCGCTATAGGGCTCATATGTAAAATAGGAGGTTTTCCAGGGACGAATCATACATACCTTTACAAAATTATAAATATTATATATATCCTAGTCAACTAAAACAATTTAATAAATGACAATTTTACCCTTGTTTTTCTTAAACTTCAAAATCTCATATATGACATTTAACTTCAAATATTGTATTTAGTCAATTCTAGCTTAAATATTATTAATTATATATGAAAAATGCTATTGTTTATGAGAAAAAATAAAAAGGATACGTATGGTTTAAGCTTAAAATGTGTTATATGAAAATATGAAGTTAAAAGATGAGCATATATGAAAACTTAAAGTTAAAAATAAAGGTAAAATTATTAATTGTTTTTAATAAATTAGGTATATTTGATACTTTAACTATTTTGTATGATATTTTAAATTTTGGTTGGGTATATATGAAAATTTGGATGAACAACATAAAAAAGATCACATACTTTTTTTTTATTTTGCACGAAATAACCAGCCAATCATATGTTAATATACTGAAGCCCCTAAACTTGTTGATTATACACAAAAAATAAAAGATAAAATCAAAAAAGTCCCTCAACCAAAGTGTGATACGTTGTCTTCATTTAATTTCAAATGTTACAATCATTAATTAATTGAGTAAATATATTACTTTTAACACATAAATTATTTGATATATCTTTATTGTTAATTTAGTTATCATCCCAATTGAAACAAACAATTTCATGCATATTTTTTTGTTTGTGTATAAAATCACATGTACTACAATAAGTTGTGTTTATAAGCTAAAAGATTTTTAAGATGTTTTAAGTTGTTAGAAATTCCATTTTTTTCAAATAATCAGTAACGAAAATCTAATGAATATGTAGAAAAAAAATATTATTGAATTATAACATGTTACATATAACATAACTCGTATAGAAAATATATATCTATTTACTGGGATTCGAATTTTACCCAGACAAGTAGATAAGCGACTAAAGATTCATATATTACATGAATAGACGTGTAAAACAGTTGTAACATTATTATAGATACAGCACCACCTACTGGAAATTTTTCTCAAAAAGAAATTGATGACATATTTAAGTGGTATGACATGAATGTGATTAATATGGTATGTATAAAATAAGCACGTATTGTTAGCAAATAGCAACACGTCTGTTGTGGGGGGCCAATTCGTATAAATAGTAAAATAGAGGGGTGGGTCGGATCATGTATGACAGTACTATCACGCATGCGCTTAAATAGTGACCTCTTTGTGGACCCTTTATTTCATAAATTTTCTACACCCTCATCTTTCCATTTATTTCAAATTAAAATCAACATTTCAATTTTGTGACTGTTTTTATTATTGTATTGTATATGTATTTAAAAGCCAAGGAAATAATTTCAGATGAGTGTCATAATACTTTCTTGTTGGCTTGTATAAATTATAATTTTATTTCAGTTTAAAATTATGTTTTTCTCATAATTTAAAATAACGAATTTGCACTTAGCTCAAAATTATGGTTTATGGTTTTGCTATCGTTGTAGCTTTTGACAAATTATGATTTTACCCTTAGTCAAAATTACTATTTTGCCCCCAATCCAAATTATAGTCTTGTCATCGTTGTAGCTTTTGACAAATTACGATTTTACTCATAGTCAAAATTACGACTTTCCCCCCTCGATTCAAAATTACAGTCTTGTCATCGTTTTAATTTTTTTAGCAAACATATGGTAGTGTTTTGTTTTAATTGGTTGACTCGATATAATTTTCATTTGCTAGCGCTCACTCATTTGTTCTGAAAAATTACAGTTTTATCCCCACTTAAAATTACAGTTTTACCATCATTTTAGTATTTTCTTTCTATCAAAACTATGATAGTGTTTTGTTTTAATTTATTGAGAAATACTTGGTCTAGCGCCCCGTAATGCAGACGAGGCACAAAACGAGTTCAGTATTATTTCTGACATCTCATCAAGACTTCAAACAAGCAAATATTTTTATTAAATTATAATATCCAAAACTGAATCTTCAAACAATATCAATATTTTCTAGGCATCTTGTTGACATTGCATGGACATAACAATTGTCGTGTTAGAAAATAAATCATTCGTCAGGTTTGATTACAATAATTTCGTCACAATACGTACTCCTCGTGGGTTGTCGGTATGTTGACACCCACTTTGTGTAAGTGTTCCCTCAAATAAAAACTTATTTATTGTTTTTGTTATTCAATAGCTTTATTTAGTTATTAAATCTAATTATTATTTGTAACCATTAGAAAATTCAATATAAAACAGAACTTCACAGCTTGCTTATTTTTGGCTACAGCATAGAATCCAAAATTATATTTGAGTTCTTTTCATATATTTATTTCTACATATCTCTAATGATTCCCAATATTTTCACACATGGGGAAGAACCTTCATATCCTTGATGGCATTATGGATTTATGGCAAGGTCCATAGGGTCGCCCGGGTCACCAAAAATTCGTTATAACTTAATAAAATACAAAGTTTGTTTAAATAAATATGAGTTGGACGCCTCAATTATCGAAGCTGAAGACAAAAATTATATGCGTACCTAACAAAGAAAGTAACGGTACTTCAGTCATAACTTATTTCCCTTAGTTAACTTTAACTTCACTACATTGTAATTGTAGCCGATCCATCATAGTTATTTCTCTTTTTACTTAGCCGTTTATCACCTCCACTCAAACTAAATTAGTAGGTGGTTTCGACTACCAACCAACACCGATAAAAACACAAGTGACGATGTTGGTTTAACTAATGTATATGTGACGTTGCTATTCTTCATCCCCAAGCTTGTCTTAACAATCACGTTGATAATGTGTTGCATACGCCTTTTGTTACATGAATCGTCACCTAGTGGCTCAATTGGGTAACAGTTTCAGATGGAGCTCAATGCCAGGGCCTGATCGAATGAGGGTGGATTCGCATATAGAGAGCATCGTTTGTCTTGCCACATGCAAAATGAACTCTTTTTTGATCAAACTCCAACGTGAAAGTAAGTGTATTGTTGTGAGAATGAATATGATTAAAAGACGAAGATAGAGTTGATAAAAAATGTGAACCTTTTCTCGTATAAAATGAAGTATTTTTAATTTTATACCATTAGTACTTTGGACACTTAATATATTGAGATGTGGCGAAGCTTTGGAGGCACATTGGATGGTATTAAAATAGGGGCTTATCTTGCCAATGAAAGAAATGTTAAGAGATGAGGAGAAACAATCATTTTGTTATTTTATAAAATAAACATATGAATGTAGCGTAGTTGTAAATGTTATTTTGTTATATCCGTGGGATAAGTTTTGCTTTCACCATTAATAAAAATATTAACAATAAGAACTAACAAGAAGTTAGAGATACAAGACATCGAAGCAGTGTTTTCAGTTTCGTTACGGGCTAGACTAGAAATTGGACATGCCGTCGGTTGGCTAGGTTTGGCTCGGTTATAAGAAAAAACTTTTTACAAAATATTTTTTAAAATGTTTTTTAGCTGCCATGACATAGCATTTTCCATTGTTATAGGAAAATATTAGATTTGCAATTCTAGACATGTGAACTAAATACCCTTAAATTCATTTATTTGTTTATTTAAAAAGAATTATATTTTCTCCTTTTATTCTTACATTAAAAATATTTTGTATCTTAAAATTCATTTGTATTTTATCTATACGTTAGATGTTATATTTGAAAATTTGAATATTCTTTTACAAAGAGGTGTGACCAATCTTCATAAATTTGACGGTGATTAAATAGTAATCTATGTTATCTTTTATATTTTTTTAAACATCGATCCAACATAAATTTATGCGAATACAACAAAATATATTGAGCATATAGATATACATACCAATATGCATGTGGGGGAAAACAATTGTTTCCTTGAAATTCAATAATTGACACAAAAATAAAAAAAAATTATTATAATCTTAACCTCTTGCTTTTACATATTTTTAAACTCAAATAAATCTATAAAAAAATTAAATAAACATATATTATATTTTTCTAATGTCCAACAAATCCACCAACGCAGGTACACCTATTGGCAAAAGGCCACCATGGCCGCTATTGCAAACAACGTTGATGTCTAATGACTTGGTCCGTCATCAATTTCAAAGGAAATCCACTTCCTAAAGGCCCACTGTGAAAAAATCCTAACTCATAACTGACATTTTATCACAAACGAAACTCCAACCGAGAATCTCCCCTAGAAAGTCACCTGCGTACCACTAGCGCACGACCAATTTAGTAAATATATATTATACTAGTTATGAAAAAACAAATATTTTTATTTTGTCATTCTATCACAAACGAAACTACAACCAAAAACCTCTCCTAAAAAGTCAACTGCGTACCACTAACGCACGACCAATTTAGTAAATATATATTATACTAGTTATGAAAAAACAAATATTTTTATTTAATCATGATAAAATATATTGTTATTATTATTATTATTATTGTTATTATTATATTAGTTAAATTTTCATTCGTGGGAAAGTACATGTTAATCCGGTTATAAATAGCACACAAGGCAACTCGAAAATTAGAAAACTAGTAAGTGTGCAACTGCAACTGAAACTGAATCACTTTCCATCGGATTCTTGCTGATTTCTGCCGGAAAATTCATCGATTACCAGAGATATGTTTGCAGAAGAGAATGGTTTGTTTGGAGACCCAAGGATAAAGGCCATATCAGATGCCATAAGAGTGGTTCCACACTTTCCTAAACCAGGTATTTTATCTTGTTTTTTCACTTGGGATTTTCGTCGAACACCTGGTGGCAAGACCCATAAACTTGAATTTCTATTGCAGGGATAATGTTTCAAGATATCACAACGCTTCTGTTGGATCCAAAGGCATTCAGATACACTATTGACATCTTTGTTGATCGTTATAGGGACAAAAACATTTCAGTTGTTGCTGGTATTACTGTTATTATTATTGTTGTTGTTGTTGTTGTTTTTTATTACACTTTCATGCAGTTATGCTCTGTTAATTTGTGTTTCTTGCTTTATGATTTTCCTTTGAAAGTTGGGGGAAGAAATAGAACACCCCACAAATCCACCTTCTGTTTATTTTTCTTCAAGAATTTTGAACTCAATATATATATATATATATATATATATAACTGTTCTGAGATTTACAGAAGTTAGGGTTTTTAACTTTCAGGTGTATTATTATTTATTAGGTTAATTTCTACGTGTACTCAAAGTTTAAAACTTTTTATTTTTATTTTTATTTTTATATATTTTGAATGACAAGTTTAAAACTTTATCTGACTAAGCATTTTTGTTTTGATATTGTAGAGACAGAATGTCATTAGCAGCTAGCAACCTTGTCATTTTTAAGAATAAACAATATAAAATGTGGACCCTTTTTTTTAAAAAAAAAAACATAGATTAGTTAGCATAGATTGTTCTTCCTTGTCTAGTGTAACATTAACATTATAATAACTGTCAATTAGATATGGATTAATGACAAAGCGAATTCATAACGACAAAAATGTCATTAGCAGGTACAGTAACCTTGATAGTTGGTTCATAATCTATGCTTCAATACTTCCATGATTAGTTTCCTTAGATTTTTATAATATAGTGTGTGCACCCTATTTCTAGCCCTCATTGTTTATTAGGCATAGGCTATTAAGCTTATCAGTATGTAATTTCATATTCAAATATCTGTACTGTTGATTAGTTATAAAAAAGAAAAACTAATTTTACCATGACAACTTGGCTGAAAAAATATGGTCTTACCAATGAAAGCTCTGTTTCTTTATTTAGGTTATGCATTGTGGGATAACTAAAAAGTGCATAATGCCCTGCCACGTAGGCAATGGGATTTAACCAACTCACCTTTTAGCTATCACGGTGCGGTTTAACTAAGAATTAAATAAAAGAAAAAAACAAAAAAAAAGTGTGATTGGTTGATTGCCTTACCCTCTAATGCCGTCAAGGGGGTGGTGCTTCCCACTTTGGGCCCTCCTTTTGCGCTTGCGTTTTGGTGTTTAACGCCTACGATTGCTTAGGTGGCTTTGGCGCCAGTGGGTTTAACGCCCATAACGTGGAGTCCTGAAACTTGTTTCTTGTTACCAATTATAGAGTTTTTCTCACTTGTAAGATTCTAATGTGCAGGAGTTGAAGCTAGAGGGTTTATATTTGGTCCTCCAATTGCACTAGCTATTGGTGCCAAATTTGTTCCGCTTCGCAAACCGAGAAAATTGCCAGGTACCCGTAAATCTTGTAGTTTGCCAAATTTCTTCCGCTTCGCATATTATTATTACTAGATCTATTCACTAATAAACTTTTCCCACCTATAATCAATAAAGTTAAGGTGTTTCTTTTTGATAAGTTTAAACTCAGAATTATGTATGATATTTGATTGTGCAGGTGAAGTTATATCTGAAGCATATGTGCTGGAGTATGGTACAGATTGTCTAGAGATGCATGTTGGGGCTGTACAGCCTGGTGAGAGCGTTTTGATTGTAGATGATCTAGTGGCTACTGGTGGGACCCTCTCAGCAGCCATAAGGCTTTTAGGTAAACTTGAGATGTTATGTCTTTTTATCTTGAAGTGCAATCATACGACTTGATCATACCGATAACATAATGTTTGAACGTGTTATATTTCTAGAACGTGCTGGAGCTGAGGTTGTTGAATGTGCTTGTGTTATTGGCTTGCCACTCGTGAAGGTAGCCCTTTTTTTACAGTAGCTTGCTTGTTTGTATTTACGGTGGTAAAATGGATGATAAATGATGTGATAAACCTCTTGTTTCTAACAGGGTAATTGGAAGCTCAATGGGGTACCACTTTATGTTCTTGTGGAGCCTCGCCTAGATGATCTGGTACACTTTTGTCGAATAAGTTCCAAATTTAACCTTCAGTTCTCATTCTATCGATATTTGTGTACACGACATTATCATAATACTTTAATCATGATCAACAGGAAAGTACCTTATGAGATGATGCAGAAGATGACGTTAGAGCAATACTTTGATGGTGGGATTACACGTGACTTTTTGGCGAAGTGGAAATTCGTCTTTTTAAGCGCATGCACGCTTGCACTAGCGCTTTGTGTTTAGGGTTTAGAGTTTCAGGTGTTTTTTTTCTCCATTTGTAGATTAGCTTTAATGGGTGCATTTTGTAGGTGAATGAATACATTCACTTGATTGAAACCCACATCTCAGCTTTATAAATATAAACCATTGGTAATGATGGGGTGTTCAAAACTTCATAATGTGCTGATTTCAGGTTTATTCTGATCGGGTATTTGGGCTTGGTAATTTGACCAATTCAACAGTTGGGCTAAACAAATGTGCTTTGTTGGGCTTTTGGGCAGTTCCTACTAGTTATTCAAGATTTAGCCGAATAAAAATGAACCATTGCCTGAAACATATTGGATCCACCTACAAGAATAGGACCAAACACCGGATACTCAAGCCCAAAGGCCCAACTGAGAAAATGGATTAGATTGGTTATTTGTTTTAAGTTTCGTCCGAACATAAAAAAATGGTAAAATGTAAAAATGGTCCCCCAGTTTAGGTCACTTTTGCCACTTAAGTCCAAAAAAGAAACTACTTATATCTGGGTCCCTGATGTTTCATATTTGTTGTCACTTTCATTCAATTAGCAAACTAGGTTATAATTTTATGTTAACTTCTCCCTTTATTTTTCGCTTTTCTCATTTAATTAAAATATATCATGGCATAAAATGACGATTATACCCCTTTATTTAAATGAGGAAAAAGACATAAAGGAGGAAGTTAACAAAAAAAATACTAAACCAGTTTCCCAATTTGACGAAAATGACAACAAAAATAAAATCTCGGGACCCAGATACAAACAATTTTATTTTTTGACTGAAGCGACAAAAGTAGCCTAAACTCATTGACTATTTTGTCATTTTACTCTAAGAAAAATCCTTTTAAGTGTGGTTATAAGGTATTTAACAAATGTAAAAATAAATATTCACGTTAAATTTAGATAACAAAGACTTGAGTTTAGAACAAAAGATTCTAAACGTAATAATCTTGCCGTTGGACATTATAACTTGATACCGGTATGCAGAGACGGACCTACCTTAGATGAAGGGGTAGCCTCCGCTATCTTTTGGCGCTCTGGTGGTAGTGTAAATTTTGGAAATATTTGACGGTTTTTCGATTTTGTTACCTTTTTTTTATAAAACGTTACCTCTACGAAGATTTTCTAGATCCGTCACAGCCAGTATGTATAAAAAGTAGATAACAACGAGGGTATAACTGTATTTTAATATTGCCGGTCGGACATTATAACTTCAATGAATGTAGGCTAGATGATTCCGTAGGATACGTCAAGCCTGAAGGAGTTTTGTTAATATGTAAACACCATTATAAAGATTGATACTTTATGTATTTCTATTTCTAATAAATACAAAATGTTTGTTAGTTTATCATTTTATGACAAATCTTTTGTAGCAAATTAAGATAACGAGTAATGGATATTATAGGGGTATGAAGTGGATTGATAATGTCCCCAACATCATTCATGTAAGCTTTATAGGAGCATGAAGAGTGAGTGATATTTCTGGTATAATGTCTAATGGGGAAAACAAAATTGAAAAGTAATGATGGAATAGAGGCATCAACGGATATTAACCATCACACATTTTAAAGGGTGTTACGATGTTGATGTTGCAGAAAATACCCCTTATGAGGCATTAACCATTACAGATAGCCTAAAATAAACAAGAACAATCAAATATTTTTACAACATTATTAATTTGGAAAATCACCATAATATGCATTTTAATCCATATAATTAACAAAATATCCTTGGCCGTTTGAAATTATGAAAATAGCTATTTAATTTTTCGTTATTTTAGTTTCTAATAATGTCAACCAATAACATGTCGTCACATGTAAACACCATGCCTCGCGACGCAATAGATTAAGGGGTTATTTATTTACCTCTTAATGAGACTCTTAATGGTTCAGACCTCTTACTGGTTCAGCACTTAATGGTTCAGACTATTTGTTTCGCGAGCAAGTGTCTGAATGGTTCAGGTATTTGCCTTTGAATGGTTAAGCATT
Organism: Scalesia atractyloides; assembly: GCA_947069175.1. Classification (NCBI taxonomy): domain Eukaryota; kingdom Viridiplantae; phylum Streptophyta; class Magnoliopsida; order Asterales; family Asteraceae; genus Scalesia; species Scalesia atractyloides. The sequence goes on from CAMTDV010000023.1 coordinate 2,813,439, forward strand.
ATACGAAGTTTGATTGATTAAGACCTCTAATTTGAATTGGTCAGACATTTGCCTCTTAACGGTTAAGTATTATATTAGCTCTTAATGGTTCATACCTCTTACTGGTTCATCACTTAATAATTCAGACGTCTTACTGGTTCAGAACTTAACCATTCAGAATTTGCCAAACAGCCCCTGAATCTTCTAAGCCAATTTTCTTAGTTGCTACGCTTTGGGAGACTAAAAACATCCCACCCCCAAGAAAGAAAATATATTTTTGTGTAAACCTGTGTTGATCTATTTACCGATCGGATCCAATATGTTGTGCAGACGTGATACAATTACTGTGGCAGACTGAAATTATTGCGTCAATTGACACATGTTGCGTCTTAATTCATTTCTTAATAGGTCGAGCCTATTTTGTTAATTATCTTAGGGATTGTTTGGCAACTTCTAAATGATAAATGTTGAACCAGTAAGAGGTAGAAGTGCACAAACCGGGTTTTTTTTCTAATACCCGGGTATGAGTATGACCGGGTTTTGACTTTTTGGGTATTGGTCATACTCTGGTCGAGTTCGGGTTCGGGTTTTGGCTAGAAAATCTATACACTATGTACCCTGGTTCTGTAGGGATCGGGTTCGGGTTTTCGATACCCAAGTATTAGAATACTATATTTCCGGGTCCGAGTAGGGTTCGGTTATAGATCGAGTTTTTCGATTATTTTTTTTGGCATAAAACATATAAATATAATGAAAACCTTTAATTTTACATATTGTATACTTTGAAATTTGCCCAAAAAAGTCTCACACAAGATCTAAACGTTCAAAAAACGTTGTTGTACACAACGGATCCGGATATACGAAAACCCAGATACGGGTTTTATGGGAAACCAGGTGTGCTGAAAACCTGGGTACAAACCGGGTACGAAAAAACCCGAGTTCGGGTTCGGGTGTTGAACATAATATGCATACCCGGTCCCTACCCTAGGGTAAGTTCAGGTTTAAAAACCTGGTTCTTCTACTACCCAGGTTCGTGTTTTTCGTGCACCTTAAGTAAAAGGTCTGACCATTAAGACTAGGTATAATACTTAACCATTATGATGCACTTGTCTAAATCATTGAAACATCTACTTACGAAACAAATAATCTAAACCATAAAAAACTAAATCCGTAAGAGGTTTAAATCTTCAAGAGCTGAAAACAAACAACTCTTTGATTGTTACCATGTTTGATAAATTTTTATTTTATTATATTTATATTTATTTATTTATTTTGGATAGGAAACAAGAAAGCTTGTGAGCCATTTGAAAGTCACCCCTCATTGAAGCAAACACGCGCCCTCCATATGCACGCTTTCACCGCCTTCATTCATTTATAAATACCCCAAATCAAAAGCGAAATCTCTTCTCTCCACCGATCGCAAAACCCTAACCCTAATTTAACTCCATATTGCTGTACCGATTATCGTATCAATTTCATTATCATTATCTTTCTCGCAAACAGTATTGGATCTGCATCTGATTTGGTGACACACAATGTCCGCGATTGTGTGTGGTAAACGATCCTTCTTCGAAGAATTATCCACATCACCGGCTTCTGCATCGCCTCCCGTTGCTAAGAAACTCCGCTGTTCTTCCGGTTCTCCGGTTCGGCTTCCGGTTTTTCATAATTCGTCGCATGTGTCAGCTCTTGTTGACCAGCTTCAGGCTCTGTTTCCTAACATGGATAAACAGGTTTGTTTATTTTAGTCATTTGCACACGTAAACTTATATTTATCTGAGTTCATGTTCAAAGTTTGAAGTGTTGAATGTTTCATTGTCAATTGGAAGACGTATTTAATTTGTATTCATTTTGTAGATGTGTTTGTATCTTTTGGGCCTTTCAAGGAAGGTTTCTTGTTGGTTCAATTTACCTTGCAAATGCATATAAACTGTTTATTTCCATCCGTGTTGTTGATAGTTTGCGTGAATCTGTGGGTGTTGCGTGTGCCGTACTTTTTGTTTGATAAGAGACCGTTTGTTGACTTTTTTATACTTCTTACGATGGATAAGCTGATGGTTTTGCTTAACGTTTATATTTAGGAACTTAGATGGTCAATGTTGTTTGGTTAATAGAGTTTGTTACATCGATTTCGAAACTAAGATGAGAAGTTATGATATGTATGAACTGTAATGGACAGTTTTTGTGATTTGGAATGCTTGAAATGATCAGACATGTTATGTAGTTTACTGCTGGTGCCTTGGTGGATGCAAATATCTAATGCTATTATGATGTCAATATCTCCTATGAATATTTTTTGGGGACTGTTTACACACGCCACTGATAACCTAATACGACGCCATTTTCAAACGCCTGTTTGAATGTTAGGGCTTGCGTCATAACCCTTCTCACTTTTAAGCGACTGTTTGAAGGTTAGGGCTTGCATCATAGATCCCCTACTTTTAAACGGCCGTTTGAGGATTTTTTTCAAACAGCCGTTTGAGTTTGGGAGTGGCATAGGATTAGTAGGGCCCTGTTCCCTTGGTGTCTGGTATTTACTTTTGTCAACTTTATTTTGCTTGAGATCTAATTGCTATGATTTAATCTGTATTTAAGTCCAATCATTACCATTTTATTCTGTAACAAAAAGCATTGCTTGTAAACGCGTGTTTTAAAAATTTTTCATCACTGATCAAGAATTCAAGATATGTCATCTTTTTTGACATGTAAGTGCTTATCAATTGAATTCAGCTTTTGGAGAAAGCCCTGGAAGAGAGTGGAAATGATTTAGATTCTGCCATCAAGAGTCTCAATGAACTTTGTCTTGGATACGTGGATGTGAATTCAGGTATGAACTATGACATTTATTATATTCTTTTATGATTCTTGGACTTATAATAAACATATCTGACACACAATTCTTCCATCAGTTCAAAATCCTGTTACTGTAGAAAACGCATCAGTTCAAAATCCTGTTACTGTAGAAAACGCATCAGTTCATACCAACACTCCCAAAAGTGGTGTAGAATGGGTTGAACTGTTTGTCACAGAAATGATGAATGCTACAAGTGTCGATGATGCTAGATCTCGTGCCATGAGCATGCTCGAGAGCTTGGAGAAATCTATAAACCAACGTTCTATTGGGTCTGCTGCAGAAAGTCTTCAAAAGGTTGGTTCTGCTGCGTGTGTGTTTTGCACATAGTTACTTTTTTTAAGTGTGTTTGACCAACTATATGTTTAGGAAAACACGGTTCTGAAGGAACAAATTGAAGGTCTCCTACGGGAAAATACAATACTGAAACGGGCTGTAACTATTCAGCATGAACGCCAGAAAGATTACGATGAGAGCGCACAAGAGGTGCAACATTTAAAGCAGTTGGTGATGGTGCATCAGGAGCAGATCAGGACGCTTCAGGTCAAACTTCCAACTTTGACTCTCTTTTTTGTTATTTTGTTTAGTATCATCCAAAGCTAAGGTGATCCACATATCAGGAAAAACACATAATGTGTATGTGTATATTATATATCTGTTAATACCAATTCTGATCAAATGTATACATGTAAAATGACAAACAAAATTTTTAGAACTTATAATAAGAGAGGATGATAATTATGCATCATTGGTTTATTAATAGTGACTTAGAAGAACATATTTTACATTTAAGTTTAGTTTATATAGTTTTAATTTGGTAATGGTGTTGTATTCAGGTGAATAACTATGCATTAACAATGCATCTAAAGCAAGCTCAAGAAAGCAACTCGATCCCTGGACGTTTTCATCCAGACATCTTCTGATAAAATAAAAACAGATGCATAGATAGAAGGATGAAGAATGAAGCAACATGTTAGATATTGTTACAGTTGTCATGTAAACATAGATGAATGAAGAATGAAGCAACAAGTATGTTATTGTTAGATATTGTTACATTTGCCATGTAAACATTGATCTAGAGGACAAGACCTCTGTTAAATGTGTAATATGATTTATCTTGTTGCTGTTGGTACAGATGCAATTGTTGGTTTTTATAGTTCATATTCAGAAAGCAAAGCCAAACTTGTGATATGGTCATAAAGATGTTACACGATGATTATGCTTGGTATTCAACAAGTTAAGCTAAGCATTTGTTTACATATGATACATGAAGGGTATTACATCGTTATTTCATCATTGTAGTACACTTAAGCAGCCTCCTTAACGAGCGTTTCCAGCCACCTGTCTTGCTTCTTGTTTATGATATTGTTGCTTCACCGGTCATAAGTGGTACTCGCTTCAGCAGTTTCCTTAATGAGTGTTTCCGGCCACCCGTTTTGCTTCTCGTTCTGGTGCACATTCACACAATTATGTCAATTAGATGATAACTTAGAAATCATATTAATGTCGTAACTAAAGATCCCAAAATGCAACCTACCTCTAGTTCAACTTTATCTTTCAAACATTTGTTAAGCTCCTGCTTTAATTCTGAATGACTTGTTTCAAGCGAGTTTACTTGTTTTTGGACATCATCCAACTCTTTTCTTAACATTTCATTCTGCTTGATTGTTGTTGCTGCAAATGATTCTGCATATGCTCTAGCATCCTGACACATTTCAACAACTTAATTCACAATTCTAATCAATGTAAAACAGTGTTCAACATGACTAAAACAAATACTAAAACCTGTTCAATTGTTAATCTAAGCTCCAATTCCATACACTTTCTTGTAAGTTCTTCCAAATCCCGTTGCCTATCACTAGATCTTTCTCGTACTATGTTTGATTCACCATGATTCTGATCTTCAGATGTTTCAATAGCACTGTTGTTCTCCAGATAAGACGTAATAGATGAACTGCTCCCGACTAAAGAAGTTGCATTGGAAAGAAACTGATCTGGCGGTACAGACGTTGCAGCTGAATTATCCAGATTCAAGTTGGAACAAGCTGAAATACCAACAAAATAGTTAAGTACAAATTATAACATTGTGTCTACATAATAGTTAATACTCAATAATTAAGAGAAATAAAAACACACATTGCCTTGCAGCTGCTTCTAGCTCCAAAAAGATTGCGACAAAAACAGTTCTAGATACACTAACATCCGACAATAGCTTCTCCATCCAAACCTCCAAGGCACACCGTCGCTGTAACCAAACAGACCCTTTTAAGGACACTATAGCAAGTTATATAGAATTCTCAAATATACATCGAAAACTAGAAACTAATGTAGAAAACAGCGACATAAAAGCGATCTATACTATACCTCTTCCAAAAGTGTCTTGCTTCTCATTTTCCTAAGCCTCTTTGGAGGAGCTGGCGGTAAATTTTTCTTAGGGAATTCCTTCTTAAGCTGAAAAAAACATTATATATTAAGTAATTATGTCCTTTGAATGGCTTGAGAGGAAAAGATAGTTTCAAATGTAACAGAAAGCCTAAATGAACCTCGGAATATAGCTTCAAGAACTCATTGAATCTTCTCAGTACTTCTCGAGTTGAGGTGATTCCTTCTGGTGATTGTATACCAACCTGAACTCTGAAAAACTAATCACACAGAGACAAAAAGAAACTAATTTAACACATTATATTAAATCGATAAATCCCAAATTATGAAAAGAAAAGGGCATACCACAGTGTCTGAACCGTCTGCTTCAATAGTCCATGAAGGAACTGTGACACAGTAACTCCATTTCTTGTTTGAATTATGAGGCCAGACGGTATTTCTTCCCTCCTGCATAGATATCAGGTTTTATGAATAATGCTCAAGTTTGCATGAACGCTACAGAATTAGAGTTGAATTTTCTTACACCCAAACCCAAGCTTAATAAGCTCAAAACACAATACAGTTGTAGATGAAAACGCTAAGATGAATAATGTGAAAAAGGTATTTTGTTTTTCTGTTTTCTTGATCAAAAAACATTGATTTCAACCTCTTTACGTGAATTGAATTTTCGTATAACCAAACCCAAGCTCAATAAGTTCAAAACACGATACAGTTGTAGATTAAAATGCTAAAAATGAATAATGTGAAAAAGGTATTTTGTTTTTCTGTTTTCTTGAGCAAAAAACGTTGATTTCAACCTCTTTACGTATACGAGGTTGACAAAAGTTACAATTACAAAGAACAAAGTGGTGGACATAGGACAACATGTTCCTCTAACATGATTATGAAAAACTGTAAAAGGAAACTGAAATGGACAAACTGAACTAATATGCCCCTTCAATAGAAACGTTTTTAGTGAAGCTTGGACCATAGGGTAAAGAAACGAGTGGATGATAATGAGCAGGCCCGAACAACTAATGTGCAGGCCAAAAGAAGAATGATCAGTAGATCCTTATTTTTACCGATTTGGACCAAAATTATAAAGATACTGCCCTTGGTCAGCCCAAATGGTGAAGACAAGCAAGTGTGTGGGGCAGGAGTGGGAATGAGTCCGCCGGTCGGAACCAAACAACTGCTGTCAAGACTCCCGTCGCCACTGTCTCAGAAATTCCGTGCACCACCAGGCGAATGGAATGCTCTGCCGCTGCTTTCAAGGATATAGGTGTCATTGTTGGTAGCAAAAAGATCTCCAAAATTCAAATCTGTAACCTCGTCCTTTTAATAATCGACGACCTCGATTCCATCCATAGTTGTTGATACCAAATAGCGGCAAATAGCAACAAGCTACCTATATGCTACGTAGAGATAGCGACGAAATAGCGCCTGCTATTTCATGTTTAGTGATAAAGTAGTAGAAAACTTAAGAAACGTATTTTATCAAAATCCGCTTCTTTTTTCAATCGTGAAACAAAAAAAACCCTAACGGGCATGGCTGTTTATAGTTATCAAAAAAGAAAAAACAAAAAAAATAAAAAAAATACAGAAAAAGTCGCTATAACTAAACGCCTTACAGTGCCATATGGGCGCATCGCTACATAGCGCGCTAAAGCCGCAATCGTCCCTCAACCACAACAAGTTGTAGACCGAAGTCAGGCAAACATGGGCAGCAAACCAGTGTTGTGAATACGCAGAACAAGGACCATCGAAACCCGAAATTTAGGCCTTGCATGCAACCCCGGATCGGCAAATGGATAAGAAATCCTGTGTCTTCTCTTTGCAGAGTCACAGTCGGTTAAAATTCAATTTGATGTCGTGTAGACTGTAGCAACTCATATATTAAGGTGTGACAATCAAACAATACACTGATTTCAATTTTCAACCCTATGTTAAATTAACAGTTACAACTACAAATAACAAAGGCTATAAACAACCAAATATATACAAACAGACAAATAAAGGCGAAAATTGGTACCCAGACACGTGGGGGGAGGCTCCAATCCATGCCTAGAGGAAGCGGAGAAGTGCCGTCGTGGCGTTTTTGCTCCGGCGGAGGCGGCTGCCTAACCTGCGGCTTTCGTCTAAAGTAAAGCTCCTCGTCAAAGTCAATCGGGTTTCCATAGAAGGACCTGGTGATTGCCGGATCGGAAAACCCGTAATCGTAGAAAGACGCATCGAATCCGTACATGCTCATCTTGTTGTTGTGGTGGGAACAAGTTCACAGTTGCTGATAACGCTCAATTGCTTCAACAAATCGGTGTGAATGATGAAGCTAGTCGGTTTGGGTCCTATGAAGCGATTATCGATTTTGACTTTTCATGAATGTAATCAGAGGTGTACAAATCGGTTTTTTTTTAATAACCGGTTTCGGTTTTTAACCGAATCAGTTTTTTCACATCAAAAATAAAAAACCGTTTTCGGTTACTAATCGGTTTTTTAAGTCAAAACAATAACCGGTCCAACCGGTTAGGGTCGGTTTTTAACCGGTTTCGAAGCTCAAGATCCCTAACCGGTCTATAACCGCCGGTTCGGTTCGGTTCTAAAACCGGTTATAGAAAAACCGGTTAAAAAAACCGGTTTCGGTTTTTTTTTCCGGTTTCAGTTTTAAAACCAGTTTTTTTGTACACCTCTAGTTGTAATGGAATGTACTACTGAAAATAAATAAATAAATAAAATATAAAACGTCATCTCTCTTTCAATTGCCGCATACCAAATAGACCCTAAGAATAGTTAGACATAATCTCGATATAATATCAAGAACCCGTATGTGGTTTTTCTTTTGAAAATTTTCATAGGTACGAGACTGCTTTTTAAATCGACACGCTTTAGGTCCAAAATGGAAGTCTTTGTCCTCCCATATGTTTGATTTTTTATTTCAATTTTTTGATGTCACTCAAATTTCGATAAGAAAGGATCTATTAATTTAACGACGCCTAGAGACTTTTTAAACTAATCGAAATCACCTAGGAGTACATTGTGATTTTGTAATAAAGTTAGATTACAGTTTATCAGCTTTAGGGTATCGATTTCATAATTAGATCAAGTAGTGTTCAAATTGGGCTTTAGGTTTATAATTTGATGTTGAAGTTTAGTGGATGTGAACTCATAAACACAATCTCTGCATAATTCTTAAGCTGATTCTTAGTAGTCATAGGTGGCAATTAGGCACTGAATGAACACCGTCCCGTGGTGTTCGACAGAAACGAAAATCATCCTGACTCAAATATTGGTGGTGTTCAAGACATGGCAGACTCAAAAGTTCATGTACTTAGCGACCGTGTAGCCGCAAACGAACGTCTCGTTCAAGATTACTTTGTTGAGAATCCTGAACATTGTGATGTAACGTTTAAAAGGAGGTTTCACATGCCAAAAGAACTATTCCTAAAAATAGTTAGTGGTATGGGGTTGAACTCTGAATATTTTTAAACTAGCTTGAATGCTAGATGGAATAAGAGTTTCACGTTGTTGCAGAAGTGCACATTATATACATCAAGTATCATAACGGAATCCTCCTAGCGCATATGATGGGTACTTGAATATTTTTGAAAGAACGTCACGTTAATATCTGTAATAGTTTTGTCATTGTGTTATTCGTTTGTGTGGAAATTAATATTTGCGTAGACCGACCTACAATAACATTACGTCGCACATGAAAGAAAATATGGAGTTCCTTAGATGATAGGGAGCATTGATTATACGCCTTGAACTTGAAGGAATTGTCAAACGACATGTCAATACATGAGAGATGATCACCAATATTCGACGATTACTCTCAAAACAGTAGCCTCCCAAAGGTTTTGGTTTTGACATGACTTCTTTGGTGTTGTTGGTTCCAAAAACGACCTCAATGTCCTTAATCAGACACCATTATTCAACTAGGTTGTACATGGATATGTATCAAAGTGTCCATTTGAGGTAAATGGCGTATAATAAATCATGGGTTTAATCTTGTTGATGGGATCCAGTTGGCCAACTTTTGTTAAATCATTTGCGTATCCACAAGCCGATAAACGTATAAGTTTAAGGCAACACACGAAGCAACAAGAAAGACGTGAAATGAGCCTTTGGAGTCCTAAGAGCTCAGTGGGCTATAGTTCGACTCTCTACACGGACACTACATCCGTCCAAAATTATAAATATAATGCATGCATTATATTTCACAATATGGTCCAGAAGAATGAAGGTTCGAGGATATACCTTGAACGTGAAATTGACTTCCCAAGCAACGAGTAAGTAAATGATCAGTGGCGGACCTACCTTAGGGGAAAGGGTAGCCTCCGCTACCCCTTAGCGCTCTGGCGGTAGTGTAAATTTTGGAAAAATTTGACGTTTTTTCCATTTCGTTACCCATTTTTTATAAAACGTTACCCCTACGAAGATTTTTTAGATCCGCTGCTGTAAATGATAAAATTCTTAACGAATTCCGCTGTAAAATAAACCTACCACCCTCTTCAGGCGGATTTTATGGAGCATATTACAAACACCACAAACCTAATCTTGATGGGTAGTTGTATTTTTTTTCAATATTTTTAGACTTGTATTTTTTATTGTAATTTTGTGTTAATATTTTTACATTATCATCTTATACTTTTCTAATCTTTAAATCATTTTTAAATAGCCAAAAATAATAACAGAGAGAAAGAAATTGATGATGATTATGATCATCATTCTCCATTAGAAGGAAATTTCGAAGAAAAAAAGTGTTGTGTTGGTGTTGGGGGGGGGGGGGGATTTTTCAACACTGTTATAATTTATATTTTGTGCACTTAAGAAAAAGGAAAAAAAGATGGTCACCTAAACCAAAAGATTTTTCAACACTGTTAGGGTGGGTGTTATGAGGGGCCTGGAGATACTATAAGGGTGGTGGAGGAGCAAGAACACCAAACCCAATAGGGATGGTGCGTGATGGATTATGTTGATCTTAGGGGATTGTTTGTTTCAACGTTTAATGGGCTCTGAATGGTTCAGTACTTATTGATTCAAACTGTTTGTTTCGCGAGCAGATGTCTGAATGGTTCAGCCATTTGCCTCTAAATGGTTAAGCATTAGGGATGGACAGGGACGGAACCAGTATTATGTGAGCTGTAGCACAGGCTACGGTTGAAGTCTATATGCATAGTGCATTTTTTTCAGTTTTATACAAATGATACCCCTACACTAACCAACCTAAACTCATAAAATAAGAGAGCGCGATTGAAACAATGACCCGAAAAAAACACAAAATACGTATGGCGGCATTCTTTCTGATCGTCGCTCAGGTTCTCTGGAAGAAAACCAAACGTCGCTGGTCATCTTTTACGCACCGGTCTCTTGTTTTGCGGCTGCCAATAACACTGGTTCGATAAAAAAAAAACAACAATCATGATGTTTGCTGCTGTGATAACACTGGTTCCCACCGTTCCGCCCCAGCATTGCAGTTTTGCTGTTGAAATTGGAAAGAAATCACTAACTCGGTAAGTGGTAACTTGTTATGCAGTTTAATTTTATGCACAATTTTATACTTTTACTATTCTAGTTTATGTAGAATTTTATGCAGAATTTTAGTTTATGCAGTTTAAGAAAAAAGCTTAAGAACATAAAAAAAATAGAGTTTATACTCAAATAAACAAACACGCTAATGTCAATATAAAGAAGCCAACAACACTACAAGAGACATAGCTTTAGCGGTGACGTAAGTCGCCTCGAAAAACGTTACTATAGGCATTAGTGCGACACGTTTGTCGGTAATGAGCTCGTCGCTAATGAACAAAATGTCGTCGTTAATACGCATGTCACCGGTAATGAGGTCGTCGCTAATGAACAAAATGTCGTTAATATGCATATCACCGCTATTGGTTACGCCGGTGAGTTTGCCTGAACGTTCGTCGGAGAAGGATTTTCAGATTATACTTTATTTAATGTCGCCACTATCGTTTTTTTTAATATTGTATGATTGGACGGTAAAAAAAACTTGGGATATCTCTGATTTAATGGGCTAGTTCCGCCACTGGGGATGGAGATTTTTTTCCCAAATACCCGTACCTGTACCGATTTTAGGTATTTGGTACATGTATTGGTACTTAATTTTATAGATTTTGGTATTTGATACTTTCAGAATTGCTACGAGTACGGGTAAAAATGTCTACTGGTACCGAATTTTATATAAAGCTTTTAAAAAAATTACATTATGTTTTACTTTGTATTATAGTATGTATGGTACTCGTATTAAAATTATCTATTTGCTGCTCGTATAGTATTGGTACTCGTACAAATATTTACCTATTTAGTACTCGTACCATATTGGTATTCGTGTCGATTTTACCTATTTAGTATCTCTACGAGTGCTAAAAAACTAAAAAAACAAAGTTGTACCAAAACGGGTACTGTACCGAAATACCCGTACTGAACCAAACAACACAAAATAAACGGGTGAGCGAAGGACCAAATGTGAAACCTCCACTAATTTCGTTGTAATTTATTTTATCATAGATCGTATCTTATAAAAAGCATAAACATAAAATTTTCGAGCGTAAACATAAAATGTTCGTATACTAAATGTGTATTAATCTAAATATAAAATTTATGATGTTAACCCTAAATTTTATACAAATACCCGATAAAAGATTATAGTTTGAACGGCTGTGATTAAATATTACAAGAAAACAGCGGTGGGCTAAGAGTACTATAAATGGATCCATAAACCACAAAGCCTTTTCCCCATCTGGACTCCTAGGGGTTGAAGCACAGCCCCCAAAACCTCTGTTTTGTACTTTTGATCATGTTTCTTCTTATGTCGAACATGCTATAGTTTCTGTTCATTGCTTTTTATCTTTATGTTGATCAGTGATTCTTTCTTGAATGAAAAATGTGTGTTTTTTTATTTTAATGTTTTAAGGGTTTTAATACGTTGCTGTAACAAACTTAAATGATCTGTGGATCATATTACATTCAAATCCTTAAAGAAACAGAAATTGACAAACCCTTTTAAAGATTATATATATGATCATCACAGAAGACAGTATTTGATTGTTTGATTCTTATTAAACACTTCATTAGGTGCCTGACGGCCAAAAGCAGCCACATTGGTGAGAAACTTTGTATGGGAAGTCATAGTTATTTTTCTTTTTAAGTTATTATCATATGATCATGACCGTTTAGACGTTTACGCTTCGTGCAATGATAGAATTCGTGTGTTGCAGACATTCATATATCGATGGATAACCCGAGAAACAGCAATGAGCCGCTCAATGTGGGTTCGCAGATGGTTAAGCGTAGACCGAAGAAATCCATGGTTTGGGAACATTTTACAACGGAAACTAGTGATACTGAATCTGAATGTACCCGGGCCCGTTGTATGCTATGCAAGAAACTGTTTGCGTATATTTCGGGCAAAAAGGTAGCCGGGACTAGTCACCTTAAGCGGCATATTACAAAGGGAATTTGTCCCGTGATTAGAAATAATATGAAAAGCGATCAAATTACGCCAAGCGTCTCTCTTCCCGCCATTACGGGCCCTCAAGATGACAATAGCCCGTCAAGAAAACGCCGTAAAAGCACTTCAGGATCAACAAGTTTTTCCTTTTATCAAGATGATTCCAGACAGCAGGTTGCAAAGATGGTTATTATGCATGAATACCCACTTAACATAGTCGAATGCCCCGCCTTTTTGAATTGTGTAAAATCGCTTCAACAGAAATTTCCCATTTTGCCCCTTGATGTCGTTGAAACTGATTGTTTGGCGTTATACCAACGGGAAAGACAGGCTCTTATGAATCTCGTTAGCAGTAGCACGGGTCGGGTTAACCTCTCTCTTGAATTGTGGGCCACCGATCGAAGTTTAGCTTATGTATTAATAACAGGCCAGTTTATCGACGATGATTGGAAGCTGCATCGAAGGATTCTTTCAGTTGTTTTATTACCGTTTCCCGACTCAGAATCTGCCCTTAATCATGCTGTTCGTTCTTGTATTGCTGATTGGAAGTTGGAGAACAAGTTACTTGCGGTAACTCTCGATGAATCTTTCGCAAACAAAGCTGCAAGAAAAAGTTTAAGAAATTTATTACTCGTTAAGAACCCGTTAGTTCTTAACGATAACTTCTTGATTGGGAGTTGTTACGCACGCGTTTTGTGTCATCTTGCTCAAGATGCTTTAGGGGGGTTATCGGAAACTGTTAAAAAAGTTCGTGACAGTGTTAAGTATGTAGTGACGGTAAATTCTTCGCAAGAACGATTTAACGATCTCAAGCTTCAACTTCAGGTACTGAGTACGAAAAGTCTCATACTTGATGACCAAAGTCATTGGAACACAACTTATCATATGCTGGTAGCTGCAAGTGGGTTAAAAGAGGTGTTTTCTTGTTTCGATACGTTCGACTCAAATTACCAAATTACCATCACGATGGATGAATGGAAACAAGTTGACATTCTTTGTACATTCTTGAAACTGTTACTTGATGCAGCTAATCTTTTAACGGGCCCGTTGTATCCAACGACAGATGCGTTTTTTAATGAAGCGTGGAAGATACAACTCGAGCTTAAACACGCATCGACGAGTGATGACATGTTTATTAGAAAGTTGACCAGGTCAATGCACGAAAGATTCGACGAATACTGGAACAACTGCTATTTGGTATTTTCGATCGCTGTTGTTATGGACCCGCGTTTTAAAATGAAGCTTGTGGAATTCAGTTTCACTAGAATTTACCATGAGGATGCGGACCGCTGGATTAAAGCTGTGAGCGACGGTGTTCATGAACTGTTTCTCGATTATCTTGTGCAAATGCTTCCTCCACCTACTTTCGTCGTTGATGGAAACGGTTCTCTTAAGACCGAAACGCTTCAAGAAGAACAAACAAGTCTTCATTGTGAAACTGTGAAAACCGAGGCTGCTGCAGATGAAATATTTCTTTCGACAAGTGTCGGGCTTTCTGATTTCGATGTTTATATATCGGAATAGCAAATCATCAGTACATGAAACTGGAACTTGATCAGTACTTAGAAGAATCGGTATTACCTCGGATGCAAGAGTTTGATGTCTTGGGCTGGTGGAAACTAAACAGAAGAAAGTATCCAACTTTATCAAAAATGGCATGTGACATATTGTCTATTCCGATTTCGACAAGCTTTCAAGATTCGGTTTTCTATACGACCCGTAAGAAGATGGATACATATCGATGTTCGTTAAAACCATCGATCCTCGAAGCACTTGTTTGTGCAAAAGATTGGCTGCAACATGGAAACTCTTGAGTAGTATATGCAGATTCTAATTCTATCTAAAGTAGACAGTAATCTTTTCAGGAATATACTTTGATTATTGGTATAATGTAAATCATTTGGGATATTGGTTACTCTCTTGGATATCTTGTTCTACCATTCATTCTGAATTTGTTTCTATTTTTTCTGCTTATTTGATTATATAATGATTTATATTGTGTATCTGTTATATACAGGTTTAAGTTGATTCCTGCTTGGGTTTCTTATAGTGCTTAAACAGTCCAATTCATAGCAAATCAACTGGTTCCGGGGTTGTAAACATCGATAGTCGAGCGATGGGTACTGACTAGCGATTGGAATTAATAAGTATAAGTTTTTAAATACTTCAAAGATTTTGACTGCCTTTGGCTGCCTACCGATTTTGGGTCCGACGAAGCAAAATTTAATCAGTAAACTACCGATTATCATCGATTAATCTCGATTTTTTCCAACACTAACTAGTTCAACCAGTTCATGATTTATGTGGTCCAGTTTGGATTGGATATTGGAAGTTGGAACCAGGGATGAGTGTGGTACCGATACCGAAAATTGTCAAAACAGGGTACCGGTACAAGTACCGAAAATGTTCAATACGGTATGGTACCAGTACGGTACATGTATTTGAAGGTAAAAATGGTATTTTACCGGTACTGGTACCAAAAATGCCAAAAAGTGGGTATCTGTACGAAAAATTTCGGTACAGGAAATTCGGTACCGGTACCCGATACCAAATGTTCATCCTAAATAAACCAAAACAGGCATTTAAGCTTTATTATTATTTTTCTTTTTTGATAAAAAGAAGTTGTATACACGTATAATATTCTAGAATTATTTTTATTATATTAAAAAGTTTAATTTAATATTAACAATTGTTCCAAACCGAATTCATATGAACTGGCATTAAACATTAAAACAAGTGTCGGACAAAATAACAATAATTGAAAAAAGTATATAGCAAATCTAGTTCTGGCCCAGCCCATCATCAATGGGAACAGTGTATCAATAAAATATGTGCTCAATTTGATCCAAAGCGAGTGCTTCGTATAATGTTGGAATTTATTGGCCAATGATATAATTATTAGATATGAACTTTTATTGAGTCTAGAAAAAGGTGTTGAACTGGTGAAGCCCATAGGGTCATAATGTTTAATATAGACTTTAATTATTGTGTGTTTAGATAAAATATATGTTATAGACTTATAGTTCTATTATTTTTGTATTTCTATCTTCATGTTAACCTTGTATTTGCATTATAACATACACGTTAAAAAACATCATATACTATTGACTTCTATACATGTATTATTTATTTGTCAATAGGACTAGTGAGTTTAGAAATAGCTTTAGACCATGTGTAGTGTGTTTGAAGTTCAAGCCTCTTCTTAGGTTATGTGATGTCCTAATAAGCGAACGGGCATTATGCGGTTTGAAGTTAAAGAATGGTGTAGTAGTATAATGCCTCAACAATGATTACCCAATTATTATCTTTTTTAAAAAATAAAACAAATAATATTATTATAAATGAGTTAGAAAATTCTTATTGGATATCACAAAGTTCAGGAGACGTTTTTTGTAGAAATGCACAAACCCAAAAAGCAAAGTACGTGATGAGGTTGATGTTGATGTGAAGGTGTGGATTTGTGTAGCGTCGATCAAAAAAGGTTTCTTTAGTCTCTTGAATAAAATGGTTTACCATATTTAAATTTTCTGTTAAAGATGGTTTAGTTTTTCCTTTTTTTTTCTTTTTCTGAAAAGACATCACATGTTCAATTATCTCTCGACACGATATGTTGGCTAAATAGGTCGTTAATGAGGTAGTAGTGGAGTGGTTGGGGAAAGAATTGGTGTTTCTTGTGACCCAAGTTCGATTGTCACTCTCCTTATTATTTTCTGCGTCATCCAGGTGAAGAGAGAATACGGGTGCCACCGGTTCGACTTGAATGAGAGGCGAGGTTTTACCGATTATTCTACCATCGTGCCTTCGGGCGGGTGAAGGTTGGGTTTCCGTGCATCTGTTGATTGTCCGATCACGACACACATTTTTTCGTTGATTGTACCGTATCTTCAAGTTCGGCGGCTTCAGAAACCTTTGTGAAAAAATCAAAAGTAGAACCTATTGAGTTTGACGAACTAAATGAGTCGGGATGAAACATACTTAGACCCTCCACACCCTCCATTGGTATTTTTCAAAGTTTATGAGAAAACTTAATAGAAGATTTTTATAGAGTTGAGAGGAAATTTGTGAAGTGAGTGTGTCTGAAAAATGGAAAAAGTTGAATATTTATCGAGTAGGAATGATTTTTTTATTGTTGTAACGATCATATGACCGTCTGAATCCTTGCCTCACGACTGCAAGTCATCACGGACCCAACCATCACCTAAGAAAAACACCGCATGTGGCGATGTTTTACTACCATCATAGCTGCAGATCCGGAGCGCCCAGTGTACCTTTCAAAGATAATGATTTTAGATTTTTACCGTCACTAACAAGTGTTATAATATATTAGTATCAATCAAATACATTAACAAATTGCAATGTAGTCTTTAATGCAATGACTATCATGATTAACGTGCTTTATAGGATGAGGCAACATAACCTATGTAAGTGCACAACTTTTATAAACTGGTGGGTTACAACCCTTCTCTGCTTTGAAGCGACCCAATTTTTAATGGAAATTTAGTCGCAATAATAAAAATAATGTGAATGACAGGAATTCGTTTGATATTGGTTCGTTTCATTAAAATACTGACACTTACCGGAAGAGAAAAAAAATCATGATACGACCAAAAAAATACAAAGATGTGTTCACATCGGTCGAAACAATTTCGGTATTAACATTGTTCGGTCAGTATTAGACCATTCGTTTTTTACATGTACAACACGAGGTTCGATTGTTATGATTTCTTTATATATTATACTTATCATGATAGTGATATTTTTGAATTAAACTACCAAAAGAATGCATCTATAAATTTTTTAAAGTAAAATGCCTGGATAGTTTTTGTGGTTTTGTAAAGTAACACCTATAGTCCCTGACTTTTGGAAATTACATCGGTACTCCCTATGGTTTACTTTTTGTTACTCGGATGGTCCCTGGAGTGGATGTCCGTTAGTTTTCACCGTTAACTCCATAGGAAATTACTTATGACCCTTTTAAGCCCTTGTATGCCACCAGCAGCCACCACCATCTGAACGACTACCATCTCTATACCCATAAAACACCCAACCCAAAACCAACAATCCAACTGTTTCATCTTTTAGATCCATCCATCCACCACCCTTTGACTCCAGTTCTGCCCAATTTTCCCCAGCATTTCACCCTTATAACACAAAAACCTCCATTTTTTCGGGCCAAACCAACCACCATGTTGACGGAGATGGCCACCACCGATCCCGAAGGTCTCGCACCAAAGTCGAAGCCAACAAATGCATCATTCCATTCGCCGCCTCAATCTCTCCGATCCACCCTCATCCTCACATTCTGACCAATCCCTACATTCCTCTCCGCTGCAAAACCTGCTCTTCGATCCTCAAGCCGTTCTGTCGCGTCAATTTCTCCGCCATAATCTGGATCTGTCCGTTTTGCTTCCAACAGAACCACTTTTCGCATCACTATTCCAGCATCTTCGAAACGAACATTCCTGCGAAGCTGTATCCGCAGTACACGACGATCAAGTACAGTTTTCGGGTGAATAATTTCAATGGTACGGTTTCGGTGCCAATTAGAGTGTTGGTGTACCTATTTATGCTTGATACGTGTGTGATTAATAGGTGGTGGTCAGTGTGTGTGTGAGAGAGAGAAAGAGACATACAAGTGCTTAAGGTGACGGAGATGTTGATGTTGATGGAGTTGAAGGTGGTGGCAGCTAGTGGTACGTGGTGGAGGCAGCTGGTGGTGAGTGAGTGTGTGTGAGAAAGAGAGACATACAAGGGCTTAAAAGGGTTTTTAAAGAGATGGGTAAATAAGCAATTTTAAATGAATTTAATGTTGAAAACTAACGGACATCCACTCTAGGAACCATCCGAGTAACAAAAAGTAAACCACAGAGAGCGCCGATGTAATTTCCAAAAGTTGGGGACTATAGGTGTTACCTTACAAAACCACAAGGACTATCCGGGCATTTTACTCAATTTTTTGAGTATTATAATGACAACATGATATGTTTCAAACGAACTTTAGTTACTGAGTTCAAAAAAATTCATATATAATTCATATTACGTGATCAACAATTTAGTCTTTTTGTTTTTGAAAACATATACGTTTATTTATATAATCGAACAGTTTATTTATATATCCTGATATTTTTTGAAACTATACATGAGACAAGATGAGTTAATTGTATAACAAAATAAGTGGGAACTAATTTATTAGTTGTCTAAATATTTTTCCAGTGATTAATTACACGATGTAAAAATAATTACAAAATTTTGATAAAGAATTGATGATTAAATGCTATATAAGTGAGTTAAACCCGTGTAATATATAGGTCTATAATCTAGTTACACTAATATACACTCTTCAGATATATCTTTATATTGACCAATCTTGTTTCTTAAACTAGATCTAATCGTTCTTAAAAATCCGCTCCAACTTCGAATATATATCTTTAAATTGTAATTATAATAATATATTTGTATTTAAGTTTAAAAAGGTTGTTATGATTTCTTTATATATTATACATACCATGATAGTGAGATTTTTGAACTAAATTACCAAAAAAAGCATCTATGATTTTTTAAGTATCACGATGACAATATAATATATTTGAAACAAATTTTGTAAGTATTATGATGACAATATGATATATTTGAAACAAATTTTAAGTTACAAATAAAGAATTTTCATATGTAACTCATATTACATGATCAACAATTTAGTCTTTTTTGTTTTTGAAAACTTATACGTTTATTTATATAATCGAACAGTTTATTAATATAGCCTAATATTTTTTGAAACTATACTTAAGACAAGATGGGTTAATCATAAAACAAAATAAGAGGGAGCAAATTCATTAATCGTCAAAATATTTTTTAAATGTTGAATTACACAATGTAAAAAAAATTATAAAACTAAAGAATTGATAAGCTAGTGGTATATAAGTGGGTTAGGTTGTAATATATATATATATATATATATATATATATATATATATATATATATATATATTATGAACTTTTTAGCTACAGTTATTTTTGTTTTTTTATAATTTTTTTATCTTTTTTTTTCTTTTCTATTTGGTTTTTTGTTTTTCTTTTTTTTTTTAAGTTTCAATCGAACCTGGTGTTGTAAATGTAAAAAAACGAACGGTCTAATACTGATCGAACAACGTTAGTACCGAAATTGATATTCGTTTTTATTGTTTCGATCGATGTAAACACATCTCGGTATTTTTTGTCGTATCATGACTTTTTTTGTTTCTCTTTCGGTAAGCGTCGGTATCTTAATGAAACGAACCAATATCAAATGAATTATTCCCATTAACGTTATTTTTACTATTGCATCTACGTTTACATTAAAAATTGGGTCGCCCCACCACAGAGCGTGGGTGTAACCACTAGTTAAAAAATATGATCAAAGATTGCAAGCTTGTGAGATGAATATAGGTCCACCTACTTGTTTTATTATGTCCTACAAACAATATAACTCGTATAATACTCGAAAGTATAACCTAATATACATATATATAGATAAGGATTACTCTATTGATTTGCAAAGACCTCTTTTTAGCCACTCGTTTTATTTGATTTGATAATCTCTTAATGAAAGGTATAAAAGTAAATTTAACTAACCCAAATTATCACATGTTTTAATATCTTCTAATTTATCTCCATTCGTCAATCGATTTTGACTTATTATTACACATATGTTATATAGGTTAATCTCCAATTTTGGTTTACACCCTTCAAAACATAAATATTCGTTTTGAATACTTTGCAAATACAAATTAATTAATACACTTCTTAAGAAACATAAACATGATTTCCTTACTTGATGACATTATGCACTTATGTAGAGTGTGTCCCATTTTTACCCACTATACAAAAAGATATCTTATCTGAATGTTTTTGGAATAGTTAGAAGCATATAAACCAATTATCAATTACACATGTGTTGATCATCAAAGAATAAACTAATTCCATGCTCAAACCTTTTGATTTTTAAAATCATCTTTTTCAAAATAGGAAAGCTTGCTTAGTATTTAATCCCTAGACACTGTAGCCAAAAAAAATATCAACATTTTTCAATAATGAAATACGAATGGTATAGGAGGTGATTTACACATATGTAATAAGGTTATACAAAAAGAAAAATCATAATAATAACATGCAATTTTTAAAATTTATGGCTATTTTGAGGGCGGTTTATGTGTTTTTCATAGACGATTATAACATAGTCTTCAAAATCAGTTTTGTGGGATTGTTTAAACAAGAGTAAAATGTCAAAATTGTTTCTAAGTTTAGGTCACTTTAGTCCAAAAATGAAACTATTTGTATTTGGGTCCCTGATGTTTCATTTTTGTTGTCATTTTTATCCAAATGGCAAACTGGGTTATAGTTTCTGTTAACCTCTCCCCTTTTTGTCATTTTCCTCATTTAAATAAATGGTATAATGGTCATGTTAACTCATATTTTATTTTGATAAAAACCACAAAAAAACAAAATAAACCCCCTTTGTATTTACCCCTAAATCCGCCATTTTTGCACCTTTAGAAGGGTATACGTATGTTATGCTGCCATGAACAAAGGTTTTAAGATACGTGGGAAAGAAATTATGGGATTGGATGGTTGTTTTATGAAAGGTCCACATTTAGGTCAAATCTCCACTATTGTAGGTGTCGATGGTAACAATAGTATATATCCACTTTCTTTTGCTCTTGTTTAAACTGAAACTTTTCAGAATTAGTGATGGTTCTTAGATTTCCTACATGATGATCTTTACTTAACGGTCAATTCTAATTTCACATTTATCTGTGATCGTCAAATGGTAAGTATTCATTAATCAATTATGTGTAATCTATATATGAATGTGATCTAACTATTTAGTCTAATTCATGTAAGGTCTTATTCCAACAATGAAGTGGGGTTTTCCCCTAAGCATATATATTGTCTTAGACACATACACGAGAACATGGAGAAGCAATAGCGTAGAGATGTGTTTACGAAAATGCTATAAAGAGTAGCTTCTGTTACTAGCATGCCTTACTTTAACAATGTTATGCAAGACCTAAAGGATGCATACCCAACCATACATCATTAGCTACCTCAGATCCCACCTCGAAGCTGGTCAATATCTCATTTTACAGGTTGAGCATAATGTGATAATTTATTGAACAACATTTGTGAGGTGTTTAACATGCAACTAATTGGAGCTAGAGACAACATGTGATCACATGTTAGGAGTACATCAGAGAATACATGACAAAAAGGGTTGTTAATGTGAAGAAGGTTCAAGCAAAATCAAATGGTCCATTAACTCCAGGTGCTAAAGGGGTCTTCAATGACATTAAAGAAGCAGCATCACATATGAATGTTCTCATGGTGGATTCTTCAAAATACAAGGTAAAACATGTTAAATTGTCATCATTTTCTAACACGGTGTTATTAATGCTAGAAATTATATTTACAGGTGAGTGGTTCAAGGTCTTAGTGTGTGGTGAACGTGGATTTGAAAACATACTCATGTAGAAAGTCGGATTTGCCATATAAACATGCAGTGGTTGCAATTTGGGTCATGTCTAGAAACGGTATTAGGGTTGGGATACAAGAAAATTGGTTGTCGAGAGTTTAATGGTTAGATACATGGAAAGAATCTTATACGCATGTCATTAAACCAATCACATGGCCCGATACATGGACTCCATCACAGTGCCCCACAACATTGGTTCCACATAAACATCATAAGCAGGTATGAATTGAATATTTATGAATGGTAGCGTGTTGAATGGCATTTGTTTGTTGTATTTACATAAAAGGTGTATATAAATTGAATAGGTGGGAATGCCAAAGAAAATAAGGAGAAAGTATGTTGAGGAGGTCCAAGCATCATTTGATAAAGTAGGTAAAATGACAAGGAAAGGAAACACGAGTAACAAATGTGGGAATAAAGGGTACAACTGTAGAAGCTGCAAAGGTCAAGGGCAGGTCGGAAGTATAAAATCTGCAGCACAAGAACATGTTTCACAAGATACCACACAGGGTGCACCAAAGGCTACTCAAGATTGATGTTATGGATGTTAACACTTTGTTTGGGTTTCTTTTTTAATAATTTTAAGGTTTTTAAGACATGTTTGACTTCTATTAAGACATATTTTTATTCTGTTTAGTATGTTTGTTTTGGATGTTTTTAAGACAAGTTTAACTATGTTATGTTTGAGTTATGTTACATAATGTATTGGTTGCCTTTTATCATAATATTATATTTCAATTGTTATCATTTGAAGGGGTCATGTTGATAGTCACTTTGACTTTATAAAGTCAAAGTGGCATGTAAATCTGATATGGGTTATATTTATGACTATGGGTTATATTGATGACGTAAATTTCACAAAACTATCAAACAAATGTACCAACATATGTCATATTTGAATTCAAACACTATAAATAACACAGTTCATAATCCAACCATTACAACTCTTACAAACATGATATACGGTTATTTTTTATAACACTCATCGTTTTACTATTCAGAATCCGATTCATGCTTGCCTTTAATATTGATTGTGGTACAAGTGGTTCTCCCCCTTTTTGGGGTTTTCGTAGTCCCAAGCCTTTTTTAATACCTCAATGTCATATTCGAACTCTGGATCTTTTTCATATTCTTCTTCCATCTCTTCTACAAAGTTGTAATTCATTACATATTTTACTTGCAACTCTTCTTCGAGCATGTTGTAAACCTCACCAAAGTTAACTTGAACCACTTCGTTTTCTTCCATAGTTACAACTTGTTTTTCAACTCATCATATTGAGTACAGTTACAACAAGACTATCAAATACAAAATTTGATAAAAAAAAAAGACATTTTAATCAACATAATCAACAAAATATACAACATAATCAACATAAAGATAGATCCATTAGAGGTTTCAAAAGGTTATTACATGACATTTCAAAAGTTAAAAACATACTCAACATAACAACCAACTAATTCCTAAAACAAACTTCAATTTGTGACTTGCATAGCTTTGGTTTTGACTATTTCTCTTTTTTGTTGATAGCCTGCACCAAAGCTGAAACTACCCTTTCACATCTGGGACACATGAAAGTGTTAGCCAACCTATGCAAACCATAACTACCCTTCTGTAATTCACATGTAACAACGTGATCATACACACCTAAATCTCATTACACAAGTTATTAGGACATGAACATTAAAAGAAGGAACATACAAATTAACACTCTGATGACACACACATTAACAATCTGACCACACACACATTAATTACACATCAACTCAACTAAAAACGAAATTAACAAGATATATTAGCAACACTTAGACGACACATGAATCATCAGCCAGGGTTAGCTTCAGTCCTAGAGATGCGATAGCAGGTACCTGCACACAAGAGCAAATAAGATGTTTCAAAGACGACGGTGATGAGTACTGAGACATTGTTAACAATTCATCATAATTATAGATTAATTAACGATGGGTTGTTGATTTCGAAGATTGATTGATTGAATCAAAGGAGGAAGATGATGAGTACAGAGATGAGTATCGATGGGAAAAAAAGGTTAAAATTAGGGCTTGAAATGAGGGGAGAAAGGATTGAGTGTTTAATAGTCTTTTCCATATTTTTTGGATGGTAAGGGAGACAACCGTTGACAAAAGATTGCATTGTGTGATATATTGAAAGCAAGATGGCGAATGGTACAAAAAAACATTGAGGGTAACAACCTGTTCTACCACTAAACCATAAAAAGGCGAATTACACTTTACTCTAACGAAAATCAGAAAAACATGTATAAACCGAACTCTATTAATTTAAGAAAACAAAAATGTAATAAACAAACAAAAACGCCATAATGGGATGCTCGATCACCCATGAGGGCTCTGATAATTATTCTTGTGATGTAGCATAAGGTCATGAAGTCTTTATTGGTCTTATTTTTATTGTGCGTTTTCTGAGTGCTTTTGGATCCGCGAAGGTAATTGCTCGGATGTTTCTTTAACTAGGGGTGTTCAAAAATCTCCGAATCCGAAATATCCGAAATTTCGGATATCCGAAAACCGGATAATCCAAATTTTCGGATTCGGATATGAAATTCAAAAATTTCGGATAATCCGATATCCGAAAACATTTTTTTTTATAAATATATATAGTATATGAGCATTAAATTTAGTTTGAACTATAGTGAAAATAGTAAATAATCATATTCGGATGTGGATTTATGGATGTTTTTAGTTCTCAATGTTGGAAATTTGGAAAATCGAATATAAATTTAGTTTTAATCTATAAACAAAACGGATTATTTTTTTAGATTTTTTATAAATTCGGATACGGATTCAGATATCAATATTCACTATCCGAAATTTTCGAATATCCGAAAATCAGATAATCAGATAATCTGATCTTGAACACCTCTATCCTTAACACAACCAGGGAATGTAAAGTGTACTTGAGGTAGACTCCATTTGCCCCATATGGGTGAGGGCTCAGGGTAATAGTCTGAGCCAGTGGCGGATCCAGCCCTGTTTTACGGGTTCATATGAACTCACTATGTTTGGAAAAAATAGAAAAATTAGTAAGAACTTTGTATGATTTGGAAAAAAAATAGTGAGAATCTATCAAAATGAATCCACCGAAAAACGTTTTTGGATCCGCCACTGGTGTGAGCCTTTATGAAAATTCAAACGGGAATTGGTAGCCTAGGTGAGTGAGCATTGGTAGTCTGATAACATTAAAATACATTTAAAGCATGTTTGCTCTTAGCATTTCGAAGGTATATGATAAATGTTAGCTCTGACAGAGGGAAAGAAACAAAAACATGTCTTTTGTGATCTTTATAGCTTACTTGGTGAAAAGTGCAAAGTTAAAATATCAAATACGCAGCTATAAGCTGGCTTTCATTGAAAAGAACTACTAATATTATATTATATAGTAATATATATATATATATGTATGTAAAAATAATAATAATAATAATAATAATAATAATAATAATAATAATAATAATAATAATAATAATAATAATAATAATAATAATAATTGTGTAAGAATCAAATATAAATTGACATTAAAAATGAGAAATGAAAAAATAAATTGATTTTTTTCTTTTTATCTACTTAATGTTTTTTTTGTTGAAAAAAAACTATATAATTAGTAATTACATATAAATTTATTTTACTTTTACTTTTTTAGTTTTAGGACTAAAAACATTCTTGACGAAACGAAAAAAATAATAAAAAAATCTTTCTAGCACGTTAAAATTCATTTGTAAAATAACCTTACCTATTATTATTATTATATTAAAATACATAGTTATACTTTTTTTAGAACACCTAACTTATACTTTTGGTCTATCTCGAGGTTTGAAATCTTAAACTATTTCTTTAAAGAAGAACATTTTTTTCTAACATATCAGTATCACTAGGCTAAATGTCCTCGGCTTACAAAAACGACTATGCCTCTGTTATATATGAAATTAATTAAACCGGTACAAAAACGACTATGCCTAAATTAATTAAACCCACACGTGACATTTAAATATAATTAATCAGATTCATGAATTAGTGCACTACAATAGTCAAATTCACGGTACACTAGTACACCACCGCATAACAACGTGGCTTCATAGGTTATTGATTGCTAGAGTGTAGATCGCGACTTCAAACTAAGTTTTGAAGTCGATTATAGAGTTTGACACATAATCATGATGCAACCCTAGCTAACTTAGATTCAGAAAATATGTGCTTGAGCACCATTTTTAATACATGCATATTTTTTTTCATTTAAACTCATATAATATGAGACCATTAATTTTTATCAATTAAAAAATTTCAATGATCTCTAGATTAAGTGATGGAGTACTTGCATTTCTCTTAGGAGATACAGCAGAATAAAGCATTGGTGGGCAATGATAGGAGACCCAGAGAAACATGGGTTCGATCCTTGAGTCAAACGGGTTTACCGGTAATTCCACCGTCGTGCCTACGGGCTGGTGGATTACCGAATTTTTTCCGGAATTGATGGTGGGCTCGGGTTACTCTCAGAGTACTCCGTTTGATATAGTGGGTATCCCGAGAATGCTCGGATGATTTTGTTAACCGTTAAAAAACGACGAATAAAATATATTTCAATTGCAGGCTCATCATTATTTGATAGGTTCATCAATATTATGTGTGGTTGTTATGAATATTAACAGTGACCTTTTTGTTATTCTTTTAAAGTTTACTCTTATTCATTTTTAACTTTTTCAAATGACCAGTTTAATACTTTCAGTTTTGAGTTTACATGAAAATATGAACAAATAACAACGAGCAATTAGGCAAATAAGATCAACTGGGATCTATAAATTTATGAAATTTGGTGTCAAAATAGCAAAGTTTATGTTTGATCTTTACTTTTTCTTTTCCTTCACTAATTTGCTTAACTCAATTACTATGAAGTTTTTACAACACATCAATACACTTCTCACCAAGATCACTAAATTCTCAAGCAAAATATATTAACACTTTAAATGAATATTGAAACCCAAAACATACAAGGGATCGAAACAATTAAACAAACATTAGCAAATAAGAAAGACCAAGATCCACAAACCACATCTAAATCATAATAGATTGAAACTAATTAATCAAGTGATGTAGAATTGTAGATGGAACTTGAAATTAACCCGCGAATGAACCGACTGAATTCAATATAATGGTGAAAACTGATGGCACCCGTGAGTTCATTTCTAGATGATGAAACACAATGCTTTTGAACACTTAATCGGTAAGTATTATACATTGATAAAGAATACTAAATACTAAGTGTCGAGAAAGGATTCATGATGTCTTTTGGTATCCTTCATTGTAAATTGTTGCACACTTAGTTGGGTTTCTCATAGGAACATGAAAAAGGACATGATCATCCGGGAGGGATTTAGGTTAAAAAATGTGATCAAG
The DNA here is from genome assembly GCA_947069175.1 of Scalesia atractyloides. Taxonomy (NCBI): domain Eukaryota; kingdom Viridiplantae; phylum Streptophyta; class Magnoliopsida; order Asterales; family Asteraceae; genus Scalesia; species Scalesia atractyloides. The sequence goes on from CAMTDV010000023.1 coordinate 2,841,027, forward strand.
AGATTGAGTGATCATAGGATGAGTTTGAGGAGGAAGCGGGGCTTGGGGAACAATTGTAGAGGGTGTAGAAGGTTAAGATGTCGGCGATGCAGGTACAGATGGCTGTGGTGGTGTGGATGAGGACTCAAATGAGGCAAGATGAGAGTGTGGGAAACAAAGGGGTGAGTTGTTAAAGTAGAGGGTACGAGGACAGCAATTGGTGTAGGCGACCTGATGGGGGAAGGTATAGAGAAGATGATCTCATGAAAGGTTACATGTCAAGAAGTGTGGGTGCAACAAGCGTGAGGATCATAACAAAGATATTCGTGATGATCATGAACAAGAAAGATACATGGAATTATTAGAAGAAGAATTATAAGCTAGATTAAATATAGTTTAGATATAATATATGGTTTAATTATGGTTTATGTAACATTATTATTATTATTGTTATTATTATTATTATTATTATTAACCTAAGTAGCGACAGTTATAATCACCAGAACCATCGTATATATGTAATTTCTCCGTAACACATTCAGATTTACCAATTCTATTCAAGAACAAATCTATTTTCATCTTCAAATTCTATATACTATTAGTGAATTCAATTCCAATAAAGTGGTATCAGAGCCGATCCACAAACACAAATCACACATCCATTCGAAAAATCTTCAAAATCCTATAACCCTATATCTCCAGACGACATTAATACATGACGATGAACAGAGGAATTCAAACCCAGATTCCAAAACTATTGGGGCAAAATTACTATCACTGGCATATACAAATGAGGGTGTTGTTGGAATCAGAAGACTAAAGGAATTCTCAATGAACTTCAAGTAAACATGGATTGTCCTCTAATAATAAATCAACCATTTGTTTAGCCAAAGATCGAGTCTATCATGGTAATAGTAAACATATAAGGGTCAAATATCATTTTATTCGAGACTTGATCAAGAATAAAGATGTGGAAGTCCGATTCTGTACAACAAAGAAGCAAGTAGCAGACGTTCTTACTAAAGCTTTGCAACCAAGAGACTTCATACATATTAAGAATCTTCTGCATGTTGCCCCAATCTAGCTTACGGGAGGATATTAGAAGAAGAAGTATAAGTTAGATTAAATATAGTTTAGATATAATATATAGTTTAATTATAGTTTATGTAACATTATTATTATTATTAACCTAAGTTGCGACGGTTATCATCACCAGAACCATCGTATATATGTAATATCTCTGTAACACATTCGGATTTACCAATTCTATTCAAGAACAATTCTATTTTCATCTTCAGAGTCTATATACTATTAGTGAATTCAATTCCAATAAGAATGGATTTAGGGTATTAGTTTGCCAGGTCGGTATCGCCAAGGAATGTATAACATATACATTTAAAGGTACATAGAAATAGTAGTTGGGTTCTTACTAGGAGAGGAATGTGCAAGGGTGTGAGAAGGTAAGCGATTAATGAGAAGGCTTCTAAGGCATACGCATCATAGCGATATTTCTTTGATAGATGGACATGATCAAGTAGGGCATGAGCAAATTGTAAAGTTGATGTCTTTTACTTTCTGCACCCCATTTTGTTAGGGTGAGTAAGGACATGAAAAGTGGTAAGTAAGGCCATTGTCTGAATTTTCTTACTCAGTTGGCCTTGAATCAACTCATGAGCACAATCACAGTCAAGAGAAGGATTGAGTGCTAATGGGTAGTGGACAAGCGCGCTAAGGATGTAGTGTGGATCATGTAAGATGGTTGCCATTTCATGTAAGTTAAAGAGCCCATTCCTTATATCCAAAAGTTTCCATGACCCAGTTCTAGTTTGGATTTGAAGCTATAGAGATCCATGCAATATTGGCGGCATGGTATTTAGAGGAGGGATATGGCCACCAACCTTGATTCGGGTGACCGCAAAGGTACATAAAATTCAAATTAGGCCGACCATGAGCATAATTTGAGGTGGTTCCACCATCACGACCCCAATTTCCATAAGAACCGCAATTTACATTAGAACCACAACTTTCACGAACCTATTCCCGATTTGAATTTTGGTTCATGTCGGCATCTCGATTCACGTCTCGAATATAACATAAAGAGGCATTGTATCTAATCTTTTTGCACATTTAACAAGTTGTTGAGGAAGATAAGCCATTTTGTTGCATAACGTCCATTGCAGTAATTTGACATTTGAATATATTTATGTTGTGTAAATTCGATAATATTATGTGAAATTCAGATATCGAACACACCACTTTGAGATGGTTTATGTTTTCTCGGTGAATACAGTTAAGAATGTGTTTAAGAAGCAAAATGGGTGTATTAGAGAAGGACATTGAGAACGAGGGATCAAAACTGAGTGAAATGGAGAAAATTGGTGATGAGGCATTTGGGATGTCAGGCATCCAGGGGCTTTTGGGCATCTTAATCACTGTAAGGGCGTTCGAACACCCAAATATGACTTCTATTGTAACCTAGCAAAAGGATTTTAAGCTTGGGTTTCGAGGGAGACACGACCTTAGAGGCTAGGAGGCGAATTTGGACGATTACGAGTGATTTAGAAGCTTCAATTTATCATTATAAAAACGGAAATTAAACATGAAAACATAAAAAATCAAGATCAATTACCAAAGATGCAAGGCTAAATCATAAGTGATCATCTACGGGCCTAGAGAAGTAATTATGTTCAACATGTTCTTACCTACTTTTGGTTTAGATATTGTTATGATAATTCGGTTAGGTACATCTTTATGTTTACTTGGATTGATTTAACAATTGTGAGTTATTAAACATCAATTTGATTTTGTCGGTTATTTGATTAGCGATCATCAACAATTGAGATTAAGTTCTCGTTTGCCATTGGTTTGTTTATCATTAACCATTGAAAGTATTGTTTTCTTAAAAACCTAGAACTGGTAATTGAATTAGGTGAATATTTAGATGTGATGCTATTTGGTTTAGAATCGCTAACTATCATATTCGCATTATATACCTTTTTTCTTGTAACCAAACAGTTTATTTAGATAATTCTAAAAAAAGGCTTGATTGCAGGTTAATTGCTAAGAAATGACAAATGAGAGATTCTCATGAGATGGCCGTCAAGGTTAAAAAAGATTCTAATCAAACATTAAGCAAAAGAATTCATTCTCATAAAAAATATTCAAGTAAACTATTGACTGGTTCCTTAATAATAAAATTATATATTATATAATACCATAAATTGTTGTATACGATATTAACCAACCATATAGTATACAAATAGCTATTGACTCACCTTGGCCTTGTTTGGTTTTCTAAACAAGTTGACAAAAAGTTATGAAAATAAGTAAGGATTATTATACTATAACATTGAGTAAGACAAGACTAAAAATGTAAAGTTTTTTACTTTTTTCGAGAATTAGGAAAAGACGACGACGTTGAAAGAACGAACGTCATTTTCTAATTATATTTTTTTAACATGATGATGTATAAATCTATAATTTCTTCTCTAATGGGAAGGCTCAAGAATGCTGGCCTGTCACATTTGTCCGGGGTTTGCCACATGATAGTGTAAGTTTTGTATTTTATTCACCCGAATATTATTCTGAATTGTGCATGAGTCACTTTCAGATTAAAATATTAGTGAGTTTACGAATTCAATAATCAGATAAGATATGAACCGTCTGCAAAGACCAGGAAATTTTTATGTAAAAATACAAAGTTATTAAGTCGTGTTATATATAAGACAAAACAAAATCCCCGTATATAAGAGTTGAACCATCGCAATTAATTTGTTAAATCATTGCAACTTTCGTGAAAGAGTATGACGGTTGGGGTATACCTAGTAAACGGTTACAACTATTTTGTCGCCATCAGTCGCATCGGTGCCATTGCTCAAAGTTACCACACCCAAATATTATTCTAAATTGTATACAAATCACTTTCAGATTTAAATATTTAGCGAGTTCACGAATTCAATAATCAGATAAGACATGAACCATCAACTGTTTTGTCATCATCAGTCGCATCAGTACCATTGCTCAAAGTTACCATTGAGCATAGTTGTCACTGAAAATAGCATTAATGGTCATTTACTGTTGATCTTTATCCCACTAACGATCAGTAGCATCTTGCCATTGATTATCAGTCATTTTGACTCGCTAGGGGTGTTGCTCCTTATACCTCACGAACGGGGACCTTTGGATTCTTCCCAAGGCGTTGCGCCGAACCCCGCCAAGTGGGCATCCCTCTCGAAACAGGGACTTTGCCTTTAAAGCCTTAGAGGTCTCTTAGTGCTCAAAATCATAATGGTCTTGATCGAGCGTGCACTTCACACCTTTTAACCGTATTAATGTTTATTATGATTTCTTATTTGGTCTTCGAGTAAATTTTGATCACCCAAAATAGTTTGATGATACAACAATTAGCAACAGAATGAGTGGACGCACTCCTTACTCTCATTCCCCTCTCGCAAACTCCGTTCGTGGGCACATATTTCTTTCTTATTCTCTCCTCGCTCTCTATCCGCATTAATGCCACATCCTTTACAGACTTGCCAATAATGTTCTCGTTAAGGATGCTCTTAGAATTACTAGTGATTGTTTGGATAAATATAGCTTTTAACTCCCATATTTTAGGTTTAGTTTCCATCTAGTATCTAGTGTTAACATTATGTCTCTATACCTATTAATAAAATGAAGATACACTTGTTTTCCACTATCCACTTCAATTTTAAGCAATATTTGATTGTATAATATTTTTACCAACCTAAACGCTATTATTAATAGGCCAACAGTCATATTTTAATGACTTCTAATATAATAATTTAGTTTACTTCAGATAAATAACACACATAAACCAATTACATTAGTATTTGAATTATATATTAATTAGTTGTATTATAAAAGCCGTTCAAAAAAAGTTATATGCACATAAAATGAATGATACAAAATGGTAATACAAGTAGCTGGAGAAACAAAGGTCCCAACGGTGAAAAAACAAAAAATGCTCGGCTAGATAACGTATCACCAACCCGACACGTGTCATGCATATAGAGGACCATTTACATCCAATCACATAAATATGACTTATGAGTTACGAAAAATAAATCCAATCTCATAAATATTGGTTATGATTTATGAGTCACGAATTACGAAAATAATAATATAACAAAAAACTAGGGTAAAAGGACTTGAGAGACTAGTTTTAATGAAAACTTTGAAACAAATTATTATATATGGTTATGACAATGTTTTTGAAAAAAAAAAATAAACCTAACAAAACGGTCGTGTCAGGTTGGGTTAGGACCGTTAGGTGGCTAATCATAATAGGTTCGGACCAAAATGAGTTTGAGTGAAAATAAGTTCAAGTCACGTGCTATTTTTAAAAGAAAATCACTTTGGCTTGCATCAAACTGGGTTTGGACTAAAATAAGTTTGGGTTAAATAAATTGTTTTAGAAGATTGAAAGGTATCAAAATGGTTTCATCCCCTGTATATTTTTATGGCTATTGGTATTGGCAGCGGAGTCCCTAGCGGAGAGGCGACACCGATGGTGGTGAAGGTGGATGAAGGTGGCAACATCCATGGTGAACACACAATGGTTGTTGGCTACGACCTAAGGTTGAAGGTGGCGATGGCCAATCCAAACTTAATCGACAAAGATTTTGTTTAGAGAATTTGGGTATATGCTTTATGATTTTTTATTAGACCTAATGACAAAATGTTAAGAAAAAAAAGGTAAAATGCTCATTTTTTTTCAATTTGAACATTGAGTTGTTGTGCAGTCATAAGTGAAAACAAATTAATAATAAGTCTTACTATGCTTTTAAGAAGAACAATAAAAGTGAGAAACTTTGAAGTCACGCTACTTCCAATAAGAGTAATACAATCTAAAAATCCACCCCTAGAAAGACACCATAAAGGTATAAAGTCACACTATGTCTAAACAAGTAAACAACCATTTATATCTTGTTATTTTAAAGTTATCAACTAGTGGAATATGCGACACGTCGTAACTATTCGTTTTATATATCAAAATGTAGATTAAAAGAATATGTTGTGATAGTATATTCTGAAAGCACGAAAAATCACGTCCTTGTAAAAATGAATGTTAGCATATACGAAACTGAACTTTAAAAAATTGTTTGTAATACCGTTGCCGACCCAAGTATCATTTATAAAGTTAGTTTGTTAAATGTTATAATTATTAATTAAAATGGTTTTGAACATCGAAATGTAGATAAAAAACGCGCTGGGACAATATATTCGAAAATTTAGAAGAGTTACGTCATTATAAAAATAAATGTTAGCAAATACAAAAGCGAACTGTAAAAATTGTTCGTAAAACCATCACTAACTTGAACCTAGAATTTAAAAGTTTAGGTTCTAAATTATGATAATTAATTACAAAATTTTAAAGTATTTGAGAAATTATTTAGTAAAAAAGGAAACATCATATGAGATTATAAAAGTTTTGTGATAAAATTGTAAAAACTAAAAAGTTTATTGTTTCAGTGGTTTAACCACTTAAGTCTAAAATCAAAATGTTTAATGTCTTGAATCCCTAAAACGCTTTTTTGTAACCCTATGAGTCCATTTTTTTAAATAATATTGGATTTTTATAATCTCAACTATTTACCGTTAGCCATCAATAGTCTCAACTTAAAAAATAACCAGTAGCAGTCCCAACTATTAACATATTGACCTTCAGTGGACCCTGACTAACTCAACCCTAACGCCGTTAGTCTCCGATCGTTAGAAAAACGTTTTTGCCCGGAAAACTCAACTTTTTCGTCCCAGACCTCTTTATAACCTTATTGCGGACTTTTAAGAATCTTTTATAGTAAACGCCCAAATTATTGAAGTCGCTATAAAACTTCTTTTTGGCCGGAAAGCTCAACTATTTAGCCGGAAAACTCAATATTATCGTCCCAAACTTCTTTGTAACCTTATATTAGACCTTTAGTAACCTTTTTCTGACCAAAAACGTTTTTTTTTTTTTCAGCAACCGAAGACTAACGACGTTAGAATTCTGTTAGTCAAGGTCTGTTGGAAGCCAATATGTTAATAGTTGGGACTGTCAGTGGTTATTTTTTAAGTTGGGATTGTTGGCGGCCAACGGCGAATAGTTGAGATTATTAAAATCCAATATTCCTTTTTTAACGTCGTCCAAAAGCTCTGTTAACTTTTTTGTTTGAAAAGACTAAAATACCCCTATCACTTAAAAACAAAATAATAAATAATAAATAATATATAAACCCAAACACACATTCTCACACTAATCAAACACAGACTCAGACAAACTCTCTCTCTCTACACAGGCAACAACCACCACCATACAAAGATCCAAGAAGCATGAACATCGGTTTTTGTGGTGATGAGGATGGCTCCGACGTCAATCTCTCTCATATCTCAGATCTGGATGATGGTGGTTTTACGGTGATGGTGGAGGTGGTGGTTGTGCAACGGTGGTGGCAGTGGCGGATCTAGAAAACTTTCATACGGGTAACGTTTTAAAAGAGAGGGGTAACGAAATCGAAAAACGTCAAATTTTTCCAAAATTTACACTATCACCGGAGCGCCAAGGGTAGCGGAGGCTACCCCTAATTATATGGTACATCCGCCCCTGGGTGGTGGATTGGCAAGACAAGACAAGTGAGGTGTGTACGGTGGTGGAGGTGCATGGTGGGGGTTGTGTAGCGGGGGAGGAGGTACGGTGGTGGGGGTTTTGAAGCGGGGGTGGAGGTGCGATCGCTGAGGTTGTGCAGCGTCGCTGGAGGTGCGATGGTAGTGGGGTGTTCGTTGCAGATTTGGGAGGTTTTTGAAACCCTAACGCCGTCGGAGATATGGGTGAGGAGTTCCAGTGAAACCCTCAATTGGGGTGCAGATTGGCAGCGGGGTGTTTGCCAGAGATGGTGCTGGCAGAGTAGACGTGGTGGTGATTTTGTTCTTGTATGGTGTGGTAGTCGTAGGGTTGTTGTTTGACGGTGGTGATTTTGGGTGGTGGAGCTCTGACGGTGGTGACTTAGGGTTATAATGGTAATAGTAATAGTAATAGTAAAAAAATGTTTTTTACTATAGGGATAATTTGATCATTTTAAAAATATTAATTTAGAAAATCTAAGAGTGTTATTGGACTCAAAGGGTTAAAAAAGCGCTTAGAAACCTGTGGCGATAAACATTTTGATTTTGAACTCAAGTGATTAACACCATTATAACACAGGGACTTAAAAATTAAATTTCTTTGTAAAATATAATTAATGTAACTTTACTAAAATTTAGTATTTTATTTTACATAATGCCACACGAATCTACCTATTCATGTAAGTACCGCAAACTCTAAGGTAGTGTTTAGTATGCAGGAATGAGAGGCGAAATAGAATAGATCATTACGAGGGAATGTAGAAAAGGGTGTTTGGTTGATCAATGGAATTGAATCACCCATTCCATAAGGCATTCAATTCCCTCAAAATCATTTCATCTACCCTTTTTTTTTCATTCCATCCACTCTTGCACCATTAATCAACAACACCACAACCCACCACCTTCGCCACCAACCCCACCCCCGAGGCCATCGATGCCTCTTCTCGCAACTTGTCATCGCCTCCGTCGCCACCCCGACAGCCACCATCGTCGCCAACGCCACCTACCACCACCATCAAGCCACCAACCATCACCTCTGCCACCACCCATCGCCACCGACGACCACTGCCACCCTGCGTCACCGCCATCCCCCGTCGCCGCCTATAACCACCCACAATCACTACCACCACCACTCACCCTGATTTTATTCCTTCGGTTTTCTTGCATAACAAACAATACACAATAATAATTTATTTTATTTTCACATGATAACCAAACAAGACATGGAATGGTATTAATTCAATGCATTCACTTGTCCATTTAATTATCTCGTCCATTTCATTCTTTCGCTTATTGTATTGCCCCATACCAAATTATAATGTATTTTTCTTACCCCACATGTAACATACTTTACATGCCAAAGGTAAAACAATATAATTATAAACTATAATTTGTACCACTATGAAAGTATGTTTTATTTGAAAAACAAGTATCAAATATGTTGCATTTTGGACTTTGGTATATTATGCCAATTGGTGAAAATGAAAGCAATTGAAAAGTCTATATAGATTTAAATGTTAACTAGTGTTGTGACCATAATTTTCCCCAGTCAAATAAAAAACGGACTATATTAACTATAGTCCACTTGATTTTATTAGAACTTTGTAATTGGTCAGAGACCAGAAAACCGGACATGTAGTTGGAACGAAATTCAAAAATTCTTTTTATTAGTTTATAAATTGAGATCAAATACAAAGTACAACATAAATAATAATAGTAGGAAGGATTCTAGTACGTTGATTTTGGATTTGGAGGGTGGAGATTAATTTTAGAGAAAAGAAAATAATGAAATAACATAAAAGAAATCTCATATTTATTGACGCTCTCTTCACATGCTAGTCACATGCCAATTCCCCGTATCAATTTAAAACATCCATAACTTTTTCATACGGCATTGTTTTTTTTAAATTCACCATAATAACGAACGTTTTTTTATCTTTAAAATGAGTATGATATTGTAATATAAAAATAAAATAAAAAAATTCAGTTTTATTGGGTTTTCTTTTTGTATTATGTTAAAGGTTCTAGTCATTGTGTATTGGGTTTTGGTTCTTACGTTTTTACTAAGATTTTTGTACATTGTGTTATTATCAAAACTTATAACACAATGTTAATTTATGTTATGTCTATTGCGCTTTTATCAAAACCTATAACACAATGTATGACACAACGAATATAGTGTTATATTTGGATTTTCTATACATTGTGTTATAGGTCTAGTCATTGTGTTTATTATGTTATGGATTGTGTTTTAGTCTGTTTTCCATTGTGTTTTTGTTTTGTTGCACATTGTGTTTTAATCCGTTGTTCACTGTTTTAGTTTTTTGACCATTGTGTTTTAGTTTGTTATCCATTGTGTATTTTATCTACTGTCATCAATTGTGTTTTTAGTTTGATACTCATTGTGTTTAGTATGCTATCCATTGTCTCATTCATCTGTTGTCATCAATTATGATTTTAGTTTGATACTTGTTGTGTTTAGTTTGCTATCTATTGTGTTTTTTTATCTGTTGTCATCGATTATGTTTTCGGTCTACTTTCAAATGTGTTTTTGGTTTGATACTGATTGTGTTTACATCATGTCAATTATGCAATACGCATTGGGTTTTCTCATTATATTTTATGTTATGTCTGTTATGTAATATGGAACTGGGTTTTCGAATTATTTTTTAAAATATAACAATAGGGTACTCATATTAAAGATTGAAAAACGCTCGATTTTATGATATATTTTTTTTAAAAACAAATGACATATAAAAAAGTTACGAACGTTTAAAAAATGAGGGGGAATAGCATGTGCACAATCTGTTTATTCTCTTTGATAAAATTACCCTTAGCACTTGAATCTTTTTTGGACACTTGTCATTCTATAGTGACTTCTTACACTTCTTATTTTTAAATCACTTTGTATTATAACTCAACTCATTAGTTTATATATATTTCAGACTTTATACTTTGCTAACATTGTAAAACAATATCATATTCTAAAGTATTATCAATTTTTTAAAAGGGGTCGGGACACCACTGTGATAGCCCCCTGTGATCACACCGACGCAAGTTGTGTGATCACAGTACAATGCGTTCTCGCCGTGGTAGTGGTCACGAGCGTGGTAGGGCATATGATCTTTAAACATTAATAAAAAAACATTTCTTACCACTATATATATATATATATATACATACAAAATCTTGAACACTTTTACACACACTTCACTACTCAGTCAGACACCGAGAATATCAAACTCATCGTCCGAATCATTTAAATTAAAATGAGATTGCGTATCCAAATCTACATCGGTGGACAATACGCTCTTCAAGTGTTTGGACCGTAGCTCCTGCACGTCCATAGGCAGGACAAGATGCCACTTTGTGTGTTTCCTTAAAATTTGCCACGGTTGAACCATTGTAAACGTGTGGCCTATATTTTGCTTATATGTTTTGTCTTGATAAGCAAATCAATATCATTTGAACCGCTCGCTCGACCACCGCATTGGTTGGTAAGGTTGTTGAAGATGGCGTTAAAGGCGAAACATTTTCTTCACATTTCTCTCCATTTACTGGATTGCTGTAAGGATCACGTTCCATGATATTGTGGAAGGTTTCATTAACATGCTTCCAAATACCGGTTCCTTTTTTAGAATCACATATGAAACATAAATAATAGAGTAAAATACAAGTTTTGTCCTTTATGTATACACCAAATTGCAGGCGGTGTCGTTTAGCGCAAAAGTTGACAAGTTATGTATTTAATGTTCCAAAATCTTGCACGTTATGTCATTTAGATCAAAAACAGTTAAAATTTTTTGGTCAAATCTGGTCATGTGCCTTGCACATGAGGTCATTCTTGTCATTTCATCTCTTCAGGTACTATTGTGTAAAACAACTTATGTTTAGGGACTAGTCTGTAAAAGATAAAAAGACTTGTAAATAAAAAAAGAGTTGCCATCTCTCTATCGCACGTTCTTTCTCTATCACATGATCTCTCTCTCTCTCTTTTCTTTCTCTATCTCACTTCAAACCTACTCAGATCTATATCTATATATATATAATATGTATATGTATGTGTTATTTATACCTAGCATTATTGCACACATACATCATCTCCAGCCACAACCATCTCACCACTATCAAAGTTATCATATCCGGCCATGACCATCTCCGACAATGACGGCGAATCCATATGTGAGGAGTGACAGTTTTGTGGTGTTATCGATATGTGAGGAAGGTTGTGGCAATGGCGAATCTGACAGTGATGGTGAGGTGTTTGAGAAGGAGCATTTGGGGCGGATAAAGTGATTGGTATGGAGATTGAGGTGGATGCGAAGGTGAATAAGGTGACTGAACTGGAGTTTTGTTGGTTGGGAGGCTCAAGAGAGTGACGTTGGTCAAGATTTGTGTGGTTGGTGGCGGGATGGTGACAATATTGTTGATGGTGGTGGATTAAATTAAAGGTGGGTGTATGGGTAGGTAGTTGATGGTGGTTGTTAGAAGAGGTGGAAGTAGGTGGTTTGCTTGTGGTGGTGGATTAAATTGAAGGTGGGCGGATCATGGATGGGTGGGTGGTTGATGGTGGTTGTTAGCGACGGTGGAAGTGGGTGGTGATGATGCGATGGCAGGCGCTGGTGGTGGGTTGATGGAGGTGATGGTGGCGGTGGTAGTGGTAGTGGTAGAGAAAGAGGAGTAAAGAGAGAGATAAAGAGAGAGTAGTAGTAATAATAATAATAGTTTTAAAAACATTTTGTTTTATTTTTTCAATATATTAAATAAATGGGTAAAAAACTAAAATACCCTTTTGTAATTTGATTTGACCAAAAAATCTAAGTAGGTTTGGCCTAAATGATATAACGTGCAAGATTTTAGAACGTTAAGTATAGAATGTTGCGTTAAAGGACACCGCCTACAATTTGATATAAATATAAAGGAGAAATCTTGTAATTTACATTAAATTAATATATTAAGAACATAATATATAAAATACGTAACATATTAAAATGTAATATATTGTAAGACCCTATCTTACTTTATTTAATTTCTATTAAAATTTTGCATTTTAAATGTGTAAATGCGAATACACGTCCGTACATATTTAAAAAAAAACTTCATAAACATTACACATTTTTACATATCTTCATTATTTAGTTTCGTAACAACAAAAACCAAGTGCGGAAGCTTGAGCTTTGATCGTGTTCGGTTCTTCGTAGAGCTTGGTCCTCCTCCGGTGCTCCCAATCATTACTTATATTTCATAATTTATGAAATAAGTTAGTTATAAATAGATTATAACGTAACCGAATAAACCCTAAGGTCCAAAACATCAAAAACAACATTTTTTTTAAATTACCCGCCGTAAGCTACGGCTCCTGATCGTAGCTTACGGTCTGTGGTTTCTGTCTTGATCAGCAACTGCCTACCGCAAGCTACGGTAGCACCGTAGCTTACGATGGGCTGCTACAGCCTTTTTAAAGTTTGTCGTTTTTGTTACGAAAACTTCCGTAACTTATTCAATTTTCATCTGTTTCACTCGAAACTTGTTCCTAAATCTCCGTAAAACATTTCCCTACATATTTAACTATAAATCCTTAACCCGGATTCATAACTTTTATGAATTACGCCACCATTACCCGATTTATGTGCATAGTCATTTTGACCCGTTAAGGGATTTAAGCACTTAAGCTTAAATCTCCTATTTCCACCCTAAGACTTCTATATATCTTCCACCACAACTATATTTGGATTTGTTATCATAAATCATTTAATCCGAATTCTACCCTTCAGTGTGACAATTTACGAAAAAGACCGGTTAAGAGGCATAAACCAAAATGGCTTACGCCTTTTGCTTTTTGTAACGCCCCGCGTTTCTATACTTTCTATATTTGGAAACCTTGTATCGTACTTCTTTTTTAGTAAGCGTTGTATCTTGTATTCGTCTTTCGTTGTAAACGTTGTAAATCGAGACTTAAACGTGAAACTCGTAATCATTAAACTAAATTCGTTACGAAAATATAATTATCTATTCATTTATTAAGTTAATTAATTAAATTAATTAATTAAGTTAATTAATTAATTAAATTAGTTAATAAAATTAATTAATTTATTTTTAAAAAAATTAAAAATGCTATTTTATAAATATATCAACATTTAGGATTAAAGGTTAATAAATACATATATATATATTTTTTATAAAGTCCATTGTCTAAATTGTAATTCTTGAATTCTTAACTTCAGGGACTAATCTTGCCATTTTTGGTAAATTGTTTAAAGGTTTTTAATTAAAAAATATAATATATATAAATAATATACCAAAACCGGGATCCGCGGGTTTCGAACCCGGGACCTTCGGTTCAACAGCCAAGCGCTCCACCACTCCACCAGCTGCCTAATATCTGAACAGAACCAGAGCCGCAAAGCCTTTATTCTTTGTTCGGCTGATGCTGATCGCGATCAGCAAGGCAAACAACCCTTTTTGGGCGGGTTTTTTTTGGCATTTTTCAGTTTAAACCACTTTTAAGCCATAATTACCCACCTAAACTTCACCTAACTAACCCTAATCCTTTCCTTATAAAACCCAAGTGTTTTTCAAGCCTTTTTCCACTTTCACAACTCCATAATCTCTCCAAAATCATCTCAAGAACACTTGAAACTTCAGAATTCGGGCAGATTGTATACCTCTTACAAAAGTGAGCATATCTTGCTCATTTCTTAACCAAATCATCTCATTCTTCTTCCTACTTGCTTGGATAAACTTTGGGTTGAATTCCTAGGGCTCTCCATGGAGAATCCAGACCTGGAAATGCCCCAAAATGTCCGAGAACTTTCTGTTATGATTTAACTTTTCAAAAACTTGTTAAATCTCATACTTTTCTCATTCATCCTAGTGTTCTTGAACTCCTAATCACATATATGAGTATGGGGACTAACCTAGGTTGTTAAACTTGTAAATAGGAGTGTTTAATCACTCCAAACTTTCTGTTTTTGAAGAGCATTGAGCTCACAAGTGATGCAAGTTCTTAAACTTGTTCATGTGTGTCCACCATGGAAGTTTGGGCTATCCTAACTTGAGACCACACATCACTTGATGATTTTCATCAAGATCCCAAGATAGTTTGCTAGACTTAAAGTGTCACAACCCCACAAAGCCGTTGACGATTGTCCTCGTGTGCTCGTCGGGTTGTTGAATACTTGGCTACTTGGTATCTAGATGACACCTTATCATTCTTGTATAGTATATAGTTCTTGTACCCTCCTTGTTACCAATGGTAACTTGTGTAGTGGTGAACATAATCCGAGGTTCAAAGTGGATGGTTTAACCTCCCACCTCATACTTGACATACATGACACTAGAGGTTACAAAGTGGATGGTTCATCCTCCCACCTCCTACATGATTATAATGATACATATAAATATATTATAATTCTAAAACCGAAACCTTGATAATGAACTTATAATCACCTATCAAGTTATTAAGTTTAACACTAAAGTATGTAATTCCTTGTCACGATTCTAATAGGTCCTGAACCTATGAAATCACATCCAACTCGTACGAGTTACTATAGTGTCAAGAACGAGTGTTACATCTTAGTGAATACTTTCGTATCATAATACTTTATCAAACTTATTTTTAATCATGCTCGAATACTCCTAATCTCCCGTTGAAACTCTATACTCATACGCCTTGTTTCCTCTTGTAGGATAATTCGGCGTCATCCTGGAACCAACGTCTTCACGGATTGTCAAGTGTAGAAAAGACTTAGCAAAACCGTGAGTACACTCGACCCACTTTGTTTATAACACTTTTCGGGTGTAACATGTTTCCATATACAAAATCACGAACACTTAAACTTTATGAAACACACAAACGATCCCATATACATGAAAGCTTGAATCTTATACTTGATGCTTGTCTTGGATATTCGTATTGCTATGCTTTAGTCATTAACTATTTTTAGCCTTCGTTTGACATGCTTAGCGCTATAGGAATTCACGCATCCACCTCCATCGTGTTATTCGTGAGGTCATGTTAAAACATCGTGATTGCGTTAAGGGTTTGATTATTAGTATTGCATGCCTTGATATTGCTCTTGTATAGATTTGGTTGCCATGAGGATTGTTTAAACTTATTCGTATACGTATGCTATGCCTAAACTTGTGTACTCGCCTTTGCTTTTGCATTGACTTTATTTTAAAACATGTTACAGGTTGAAGGAGATGATGCTATGAAATCAAAATAGCAAGGACTTAGATACACACATTTTAGACGTTAGATTTATAAATGTTGTACCAAATTTTGTTATGTTTTATGAACTTATTGTATTGCTTCATGTTGTATTTGACAATGTTGTGAAATGAAATTTGGATTTAATTAAATATTGTCATTTACTAGCGTTGTGAGCAATGAGCAATCTCGTTTTCGTCTCATCCCGATGTTTCCGCCATCGGTTGGGGTGTGACACTTTTACACTACCGAAAAGGTATACTTACTTATAAAACTCATTTTTAAACTACCCTCAAAGGCCGTTTTCTCGATTTATCACTCGAGGGCGTTTTGGTCAACTTTAATCCTTTTTACAAAGAAGGACTTTTAAAAGCATACTTTGACCAAGTGAGCCCCTTTAATCCATATTCTATCTAAAATCATTATGTTCCCAAGAACATAATATCTACAATTTAAATTATTAGTTATACTGTACTTTAAGTGATCCAATGTCCACCCGGTTACTTGTTTAACTCTCTTAAGACCTTAACTCCTCATTAAAAGTTTGACCCATTACACATACCTGGCTACCCGTTTTACTACCTTGCATTATTAATTGCCAATTAATAGCATTACAAGCCATACGCTATTCTCCGTGTGAGCACAAAACTCGACAAGCAACCATTAGTCCTTACTGTCAGATGGTGATAACATCACCTTTTTAACTCGTTTGGTCTAAATGATCATTTTATTATTATGAGATGGTATTTATTTTCCATCTCATCCACGTAGCCCGCTTCAGTTTACACCATACTATCATATTACTTAAAAACCATATCTTAATTCTTTTGACCCATCATGGTTTACGTCATAGAGTATCTTTTTTCAAAACTATTATTTACTCGTCGACTCGTAACCAAAATTACCATTTTACCCTTGTTATCCATTATGGATTACACCATAAGGTAACTTTTCAAAATTCCTTGTTTACTCGTCATCATATGATCGAATTACCGCTTCACCCCATTTTTACCATCAAATACGGTTTCTTATCATTTTCACTTGTTCCGACCCGTATCATTTCACGTCGGAACATCTTATTTCAATTACTAATTTACCTTGTTCATAACCATTACAACAAGTAGGTGTTCGGCTAGAAGGGTGTAAGCTTTACTTACCTTGAAACCCGATTATGCTTTTCCCGCGTACTTGATCCGTTTGATCCGCTTCTTCTCAAGCCTCCACCTAGCTTGTCAAGCATCAAACTATCATTTATCATTCGTAGGATGGTTATATTAGTCATCATTTATCACGACTATTCCACCTTACGGATTTTATATCAAAATTATCATTCGATCTTATTATAGGTCAGTTTGACTTTTAAAAGTCAACTGCCTATTAACATATGAAATGCACATTTAAGTTCAACAAACTCATTTAGGCATTTCATCAATTACCCGGTAGGCGTTATTTCTTGGCCACCGTTTTAACTAAATTTATCTACTAAGTTCATACAATTGTTACATCAATTTACAAAATTTCAATCATTGTATGCTAATCTATCAATCTCATACAAGAACTTGGGATTGTTTCATCACTATAAAACAACCTATTGCATCATATATATGGAATTTACCCAAACATCAAACTTAACCAAATACTTTAAACATACATAAACACATGATGATTTCAAACATCATTTAACTTGAATATATCATCATTTTTCTCATATCGTAAAAAAACCCATTTCATGGCAAGTATGAATATGTACTCAAACACTCAAATTGTTCAAGTGTCTTCTTATTACTACCAAGTATGATGATTCTAAACTCAAGTTTATCATCAACTTCATCATATTATCAAAACCAACTTCATAAACTACTTGTGAATCACCTACAAGTAATTCCACCTTAGATATTTCATAATTTCACTATATCAAATGAAATTAAGCATACATATACCCTCAATTTCATCTTTGGATCATAATCCAACTATCTAATTGCAAGTATTCTACTTGTCTCAAGTTATGATTTTCACCAATCTAAGTTTCGAGACATACCTTATGATCCCCTGGTTTAGGTGATCGTTTATATGTGTTCATGCATTGATTTGAGGTTAGAATCGATCTTCAATTTGTTGATTCTTGGGTGAACAAGTTGGCTCCCCCTGTTCTTCCCTGGCCATCCCATGCACAAACACACTCTTAGTGTGTGTTAGGTGTTTTGTTTTTATTTATATGATCAAAGTTTCACCCTTTTTTCCTTTTGGTCCCTCATGTTCGAGGTTAACATTTACGCTAACGGTTCTTTACCCGTTTTTTAATATTAACGTGGTTTGATTACCAAACCTGTTTTTGGGATGTTACATATATTAAAAATATAACATGTAAAAAATGCAATATATAAACAAACATAAAATAAATATGAAACTATAAATATATTGGTAGTCGAGTCCTCTGAGATGTCCACCGAAGCCCAAGCCAAAGTGTTCTCCTCCGTGGACGTTTACCTCTCCGATGTTATTTCAATGGGTGTGGCGTCGCCCGCCTTTTTTTTCTTGCGATGGGCCCAGTTGCATTGGTTATACAAACTCGGGTTGAGTTTTAGGTATGGTGGTTTGTGAATTTTGGGTGTTTAGTTGGTATTGGTTATAAAAGTTCATCGTTTGGTCTTGTTGTGACTCAAAGAATGGATCGACGGTGGGTTGATAACAACCGGCAAAGAGATAATTGCTTGGTTGAGAGTTTGGAGTGTTGGGGGGTATTCGATGTGTTGGGAGTGTTCAGTGAGCTTCAGTATGGGTTGTTTGGGTCTACGTTTGCTCCAAGGAAACATAATGTTTATAAAAATTGTGTGGAGTTTTATAAATGTTAGAAAGAGATGGAAGAAAATAGGGTTGAAAGTGGGTGTTTTGTTAAAAAAATGAGTGGTAGGGGTTATTTATATATCTGAATTAAAATTAATTAATTTAATTTTTTTTAAGTTTAAGCGGTCATTTGACCGTTAGACCATGGACCCCACACAAACTAACCCTCATCACAACGTGGTTGAAATCTGCCTCCCCCCTCTCACGCCGCCTACCCGCCCCCTTCATCGGTGTGCCCAACCCCACCATCCATCGCCACGCCATCTGGACTGGGCATGAGCCCATAACGTATGGTCTAATAAGCTATTAATGATGTCATCCAATTTTTAATTTTATTGATTAAAGCATTTTTTAAAATCGATTCGATCATCTAACCAACCAGTAAATTGGTAAAACGACTTGTTTGAAAATTGTAAGGCCCTCCGTAATCGGAGGTTATATCACGTCGGAGGCCACCATAGCGCCGTATGGTGCCTCCCCACACCACCCGAGGGGCGCTATATGCCTTAAACGCGGCTGCCTCGCGAAAATTATAACGAGTGAATTTTATGTATTTATTAATTTTTTAAAACAAATAAAACCTTATAATATATATATATATATATATATATGTATATATTATGTATATATATACACATAATATATATATATACACACACACACACACCATTCACCTCACTTTTTAAAAACTATACTCTTTACAACCAATCTTTCACTTTATATTTTATAAAAGCCTTTAGATTTTTATACCACTCAGTCTACCATGTATCCTACAACCGTGGTTTTTCTAGTGGCGACCTGAACCAAACGAACGCTCCTAACCAACCCGTTGCCTATGGAGTCGGGTTTGTCAAGTACAATCAACTCCAAACCGGCTTCATGAACCTATTGAGCCAACTCATCTAATGGTACCCAAATCTATACGGTTGGAATCTGAACCATAGTGTGGGAGGTTTCGACTCGTCAAAATTTGAGAGAAACTTTGACTTCTACTCGAAACCGCACGACCACCTAACCAGAAAAAAAACGTTGGAAACGGCTATAAATCGAAAGACGATCATCGAAAAAAAATATAATCTTTGAGTTTTACGTAGTTTTTGAATTTTATTGTTGAAAAAAATATAATTTTTGAATTTTAGTTAGTTTTTGAATTTTAGTGTGGAAAAAAAAATAATCATTGAGTTTTTGATAGTTTTTTAATTTTATTATAATGTTATTTTTTTTACTATTGTAATGGTTTTCAATTTAATAATAAGTTTTTTGTTTTAAATTTAGAGATTAAATGAAAAGTAAAAAAAAAACTAATAATTGAGCAATGATCAATATAAGGTGTTACTACTAAACATCCTAGTGATATAACCTCTTCTTACACTTGTATCTTGCTGCATAACATGATCATCGAAGACGAAGGTAGAGCGATCTGTGACTACGACGAAAACGCGTCTAACAGAAATTCTGTTCTAGTGAGTGCAGAACAACAAGATTTAAACAGATTCTCTCTACGTAACGAGTACACACATCACAACCTACAAGCGGACTTGGTGGACTACATTTGGAACAACACACACAAAGAACCCAACGACGACATGCCTGATGAAGACTAGTAGTTTTTTAACCTTTTTTTTAAGATTAGATTTGTTTTTATAAATGTAATGTTAGAATTAATATTTAATTTAGAGTTTAAATTTTATATATATATATATATACATATGGCCAAAATTAAACGAAAAATTAATAGGTAGAGTAGGGTCATCATCCAGTTCTTTGATTCCATCCTTGGAGGGGCATCCTCCAAGGACTATGACGTGACGCTTACTTAAAGGGTCATCTTCCATTAAGGATCATTACCCATACCGAGTAGCCTAACAAAAAAAAAGGTTATGTGATATTACTATTTCAGTACACGTAGCATAGCCTAGCGTAGGGGTTAGAAAAATATTAGTTATGGACCTAGAGATTATGCTCATAAAAGGGCCATCACATGTATCTTGAAGAGAGAGAGAGAGTATAGCAAAGGAGAGGCCAGGAAATTTTCAGAATTCCACAAAATCACAAACAGGGTAAGCTCCCATCATACTCTTATCCTCCTATCTTCTTCCTCCTTATATTTCAACCATAGTTTCACTAATTTCTCAAATGGCCTTCCATTGAAGAACCTCTTTTCACTTCCGCAACACCCACAAGCTATGGCGCCAAGGTCAAGCAGAGCAAAAGGAAACAAGGCCAAATCCGACAAGAAGAAGAAAGAAGAAAAAGGTTTCACTCTTATTCCCCCCTCCTCCTCTTCTCCGAAAACTCGATACTAAATCGAACACGTTAACATGTTTTTATTATTTGTTTTATTTGTTTCCTGCAGTTGTTCCTAGTGTTATTGACATAACAATTGTCACTCCTTATGAAACTCAAGTTATACTCAAGGTACCCACCATTAGGAATTGATTTTCAACAAAACTCTAGTGTTTTTTCCTTGAATTTAACTTTGTTCGTAACGGAAATGCAGGCCGTTTCGACCGACAAAATCCTCGACGTCAATAAATTGTTAGCTGTTCATGTCGATACTTGCCATCTTACAAATTACTCTCTCTCACATGAGGTGAAGTTTACGATGATTATTATTGTATTAATTTTATTTCAATTATCAATTTCTAATATTTTTATATATAATTATCAGCCAACAATTGCTATTTTTTTGGGATGAGATTTTTGAATTAAGGACTGGTGTTTAAGTTTTAAGAAATAATGAAATATTATTATCTAAAATTTTAAACTTTTCTTTCTGTAAAAGGACTGTTCTTCTGTTCTGACTTCTGTAAACCTGCAATTATTAAGATTGGTTGAAATTATTGGTGGAGCATTGAACAGATTAAAGGAGCAAAACTGAATGAGAGAGTGGATTTGGTTTCTTTGAAGCCATGTTCGATGAAGATGGTTGAAGGTAGGTTGTTTTTTCCACCAATACTTCACAAAACTACAAACTATAAACCATCCAATAGGATCTAAATCATGCATATACATATACTTACATCTATGTGTATGGTCCAAACTTTTTGTTCTGTCATAGTTACGTACTAATGATCGTTGCAATGTCATTATCACAACATTTAAAACGTATTTGTTATGTTTTTGTTTAAATCCTTTGAAAATTATTACCAGTTAAAACAAATAATGTTGTATAGTTGTCAAATGCTTTGCTTAACTTTATCTGAACATCCAAGAAATTGAGGATTCACTATCTTCTTTAGTGGCGGATCTAACCTAAGAATTCATGGGTATCTCAATTTTTTTTAGATCAATGGTATCTTTTGTATAAAAATATAAAAAGTCTACACTACGTAGATGAAGTTGAAGGGTATTTTTACACTATAGAGACGGAGTTGAGGGATAGCACCGGCTACCCCTGCTTGTACACTACCTTTGCCTCTGGTCTCTTGTTATTTTTAAATGTTAATAAGTTAAAAATAAAAATTCGAACCTTCTAACTTGTGAGTGTCAAAAAAATATCATATGTACACGATTTACTTTGAGTTGTTTAAAAGTATGCACGTATTATTATTATTTATTTTTTTAAATATTATTATTTATCAATATACTCTTAACGAAGTTCCCAATAGCAAGATGACAATATTATTATATATACTGTATGCCAAAGCCGTATGCGATGGCATCTTTTTCAATGACGATATTAATTATTTAAAAAATATTTATCTTTTAATCTAACTACTTAAAACCTTGGAATAAAAGTTGACTGTTAGGATGATTAAAAAATCGATTTTATATTAAAGTTTATCATATGTTAGTTTTACAAGAAAACGTGGTTGCAGAGATAAATATAATACTTAGAAAATTCTAGAAAACTTTATATTATAAAATAATTGAAAACATAGGAGTTGCAGTAAGTTTTTTAATACACACATTTTTCTATAATTACATATTTATTTATTTACTATACATACAAAAATTATTTGATAGTAGCTGTGTTACTCTCTTATTAGTCCAATCAATTTATTATTTTATTTCTAATTTAAATTACGAATTCATCTTCAGTTTAAAAATATGTTTTTGCCTTTAGATTAAAATAAAAATACGCTTTTGCCCGCATCTAAAAGTTACGATTTTGCTCTCGGTTCAAAATTACGATTTTCCTCAGTTTAAAATTACAATTTTGCCCACAGTTCAAAATAAAATTATAGTTTTGCCCTCAACTAAAAATTACTATTTTGCCCTTGGTTCACAATTTAATTTCCCCCCGATTCAAAAAAAATTATGGCTTTCCCCAGCTTAAAATTACGATTTTGCCATTAGTTTAAAAATATGATTTTGACCCTGTTTAAAAAATTATGATTTCGCCCTCAGCTAAAAATTTGCTTTTGCTCCGGTTCAAAATAAAATTTTGCTTTTGTCCCCAACTCAAAATAACGATTTTGCCTTTAGTTCAAATTTATATTACGATTTTGCTCCAAGTTTAAAATTACGAATTTGCCCCCTGCGCAAATTTATGATTTTGCCCCTGGTTCAAATTTACAGTTTTGCCATCACTTTAGTTTTTGGCAAATTACGATTTTACCCCGTCAAAATACAGCTTTGCCCTCAGTTCAAAGTTACAGCATTGCCATCGTTTAGTTTTTTTGGCAAGACTATGAAAGTGTTTTGTTTTAATTGGTTGACTCAATTTAATTTTTTTTCCTGTCAAGGAACTGACTAACATTTGCTCATTAGTCCTGACAAATTATAGTTTTGTTCTAAGCTCAAAATTACGGTGTTATTATCGTTATAGTTTTTCTTTCTAGCAAAAATATAGTAATTTTTTTTAATTGGTTGAGAATTATTTGGGCATCGCCCCGCAACGCAGACGGATCATCAACAAGTGATATTTACATATTGAATGAGCGGAATAGTTCCCTTTTCTTATTGGCTGGAATGGGCGGCCCATTGGTCTGGGCATTTACCATTTTGCCCCAATTTTAAATTATAAATTTGCTCCCTGTTTAAAGTTATGATTTTGTCTCTGGTTAAAAATTACAGTATCGTCATCGTTTTAGCTTTCACAAAATTACGATTTTACCCCAGTTAACAATTACCCTGTTAAAAAACTACAATATTGCCATCATTTTTTTCTTTTTAAAAGGTGTGTGAAAATAATGTCAAGCTGCTATATGGCACTCACCCATTGGCCCGGGTATGTTACGATTTTATCCCAGTTAAAATTACAAATTTGCCTCTATTCAAAATTACATTATTGCCCCTGGTTCAAAATTACAGTATTACCATTGCTTTAACTTTTGACAAATTACGATTTATCCCGAGTAAAAAAAATACAAGTGCCCTCAGTTCAAAATTACAATATTGTCACCGTTTTAGTTTTTTTTAGCAAAACTATAGTAGTATTTTTTTTAATCGGTTGACTTGATTTAACTTTTTTTTTTCCGGGTAAAAAGCTGTCAAACACTCGCTTATTAGTCCTGACAAATTATAGTTTTGCCTCGAGTTTAAAATTACGGCCTTGTCATCGTTTTAGTTTTTTTCTATTAAAACTATAATAGTATTTTTTAATAGATTGTGAAATAATCGGTCTACAACACGGATGAGGCATAACTAGTGAAATATAAAAAGAAAACGTGGTTAGCCAACCTACTTTTAAGAAAGGGTTGCTTTCTTGTTTTAAATTTCATGAATTTTCCATAAAAGGATACTTGTTCTTTTTGTAGCTACATGAGTTACATTGTGGTTTGTAATATTCTTCTCTGGCCCAGTTTACACCTACATGAGATATAATTTAACAACTCTTTGTACAATATTTTTATGTATATAACTATATGAAACACGTGAATTGTGCATTTAGCATAAGTTCACGTAAAACTAGAAATGATTTACTATTTTATTGTTCGTACGTTAAGTTTTTGTTGACTATCGAGTATCGACTTTATTTTATATGCATACTTTATCTATTTGATTATTTTTGTACGTTGAACTTTTGTTGACTATCTAGTATCGACTTTATTTTATTACATTTTATTTTATTATATCCTAATTAATAAATTTATTTATTATATACACACCTATTAAATAAGTACCTTGTTGTGTCACATGTAATAATTATATAATACCAACATGTATTTTCTTATTTATTTTGTTTCATCAGTTCGTATCTTATTTTCTAATTTAAAAAACTTCTATTAAAAAAAGCAATCATATTTTTGTTTAAAAATCATTTTTTAATTCTTTAACATTCATTACTAACTATAAAATGTTTTCTTTATTCTAACTTGCTCAATACATATGAGTTAATACTTTATAGGAAGAGGAAATATGGAAAATCCTTAGTTATTGAGAAAACTCATAAAACTCTAAACTTCTAACACTTTTTTTTCGAAAATAATCATGTACATAATATACATGTTTTTAAGCGTTTGAGCCAAAAAAATCGAAAAAGCGACTACCAGATTTTTTTTAAAACAAACAAGTTTTTGTGTAACGTATGTTACAATCTCGACGCTTTTTTTTTTTGCTTAAAACTCTTATAAAATGTATATTTATATATGATTTTTTTTTTCAAAAGCAAAAAATATTAGGAGTCACATATAACTTATTCACATATTTTGCAATGTATTTACAAAATTACCACTTGACCTTTTTGAAGAGGACTACACTGACGAGGCCCAAGCGGTGGCCCACGTGAGGAGGTTACTGGACATTGTAGCAACCACCACACGCTTCGCAAAGCCCAAGACTGGAAAAGCCACCGCCGGCGCCGGAGGATCCAAAAAAAACCGATCTCAAAATGTGCCGCTTTCACCGCCATGTGACGGACCGGAAACCGTTCAAAATGCCGGTTCATCTGAACCGGACACTACTGCCGCTGCAACGTCTCCGGTGCCGGAAAATCTTGATATGGCAGCTATTCAACCGGTTCCGAAACTCTCAGATTTTTACGAGTTCTTCTCGTTTTCAAATCTGTCTCCTCCTGTTTTACGTAAGCCCTAGATCTAGTTCTCGATTGTTCAGTTATCGTTTTAAATGAATACCGTTTTAATTAATCAATTTTTTGTTTTTTTTGTATTTTGATTCTCAGATCTGAAACGAATTGATCGCCAGGATGCACAGGAGCAGCGTGAGGGCGATTACTTCGAAATGCAGGTAAATTTCAACTATTCGATTTGGTTTTCGATGATATAAAACGGTTACACATTAAAATCATCGAAACCGGACTGTGAATGGTGAGTTAGTGTTATTAATGATAGGGCTGCAAACGAACCGTATGGACACGATTAAGTGTTCGTTTGTTAAGAAATATTTGTGTTCACAAACTGTTCATGAACACTTACCGAGCGAGATTTTATGTCTGAGTTCGTTTGTTAAGGAAATGAACTTGTTTGTGTTTGTTTGTTAAGTTTAGGAATGGACGAAAACGAACGTTGATGAACACAAATGAGCCCAAACTAATGTTTATGAACACAAATGGAAACATATGAACACAATATATAATACATCGAGAGAGTTATTAAATATTTAATTTGTCAAAGTTTAGAAATATTTAATAAAACATAAAAACTAAAAAACACTAATGAACTATTGAACACAAACGAGCACGTTACCGAACGCTCACGAACAATAAATGAACAAACGCGACATCTGTTCATGTTCGTTCATTTAACTAAATGAACGAATTTTCTTGTTCGTGTTCGTTTGTTTAATAAACGAACAAACACCAACGAACTTCCCGTTGAACGGTTCACGAACTGTTCGCCGAATGTTTGGTTCGTTTGCAGCCCTAATTACTGATGATTTGTTGTCGATTTTCAGGTTAAGATATGCAATGGAAAGTTATTTCAAGTAGTTGCATCTACAAAGGGGTTTTACATCTTGGGAAAGCAGTTTTTGCAAAGCCATTCCCTGGTGGATCTTCTTCAACAGCTCAGCCAAGCTTTTGCTAATGTCAGTATAGTTTGTTTTTGTTTATTTATTTCGTTTCTTAAAGTACGAAATATTCACTTTAAAGTCGTAATTATGCAGGCGTATGAGTCGTTGATGAAAGCCTTTGTTGAACATAATAAGGTAACATTCCATATGCTTGATAAATATTATACTGGATAAACAATGACTAATGAGGAACTTGCATTGTGATTTATCAGTTTGGTAATCTTCCATATGGTTTTCGGGCAAACACTTGGCTAGTTCCTCCATCCATTTTAGACTCAGGATCAAACTTCCAGCCACTTCCATCGGAAGACGAGAACTGGGGCGGCAATGGTGGAGGCCAAGGGAAAAATGGTCAACATGACCGTAGACCATGGGCCACAGAGTTTGCGATATTGGCCAGCCTACCTTGCAAAACCGAGGAAGAAAGGGTTATTCGTGACCGAAAGGCGTACTTGCTTCATAGTTTGTTTGTTGATGTCTCGATTTTCAAAGCTGTTGCAACCATATGCAAAGTCAGAGATTCTGGTGCAATATCCAACGGTCCTCCTGGATCTATCATGTGTGAGGAACGTATTGGGGACTTGTGTATTACTGTGAGGCGAGATGCAGCTGATGCAAGCTCGAAATCAGAAGTTAAGGTAATCGGGATTGGATCTCCTACCATGTCTTCTGAGGAAATCGCTTTAAGAAATTTACTTAAAGGAGTAACAGCAGATGAGAGTGCAGTTGTCCATGTAAGTATGCGTTGACTATTTGACCCCATCTGATTCCTTTTTCTTTCACTGTAAGAAAATAAAAATTATTAATAAATGCAGTCAACTTTTTCAGGACACTAGCTCGATGGGTACGGTATTCGTAAGACATTGTGGATATACAGCAACTGTAAAGATTGTTGGTGAGATCAAAAAGTCGAAGTTCATGTCACAAGATATTGTGATTGATGATCAGCCTGAAGGTGGAGCCAATGCACTTAACATTAATAGGTATGCACTTGTAATAAATTCATCATGATAACAAAAAGATTCCTTCAACTCATTTTGTTTCGGTTACAGCTTAAGAGCTCTACTTCCAAACTCTAAAGATGCGGAATTATCAGAATCCCAGTCACCTATGTCCGAACAGGGTGATATTGAATCTTTTAGGTGTCTAGTTAGACGAGTAATAAAAGAAAGTTTAACCAACCTTGAGAAGTCAACCGATTCCGTGAAGCCTATTAGATGGGAATTGGGCTCGTGTTGGGTTCAGCATTTGCAAAAGCAGGAAGCACCACCAGGAGATAACGCAGAAAAGACAAATGAAGATAAAGCGGAAGCGGTGGTTGAAGGGTTAGGAAAACAATTTAAAATGCTGAAAAAGCGAGAGAAGAAGCCAAGTGATGTTGACTACTCAGATGATGCAGAAGAAAGCAATCTAGGTCAGGAAGAGTCAAATATTGACTCCGAGTTGAAGAATTTGGTTTCAGAAGAAGCTTTCTTACGGTTAAAAGAAAGTGGAACTGGTCTTCACTTGAAGGTTTGTTAATCTCTTTTATAAAAAGCAGGAAAAACATTTAGTTTGCTTGTTTAAGGTGTTTAGCAATGCTAATTACACTATACTTGTAACAGTCAAAAGACGAGCTTATTGAGATGGCACGCAGTTATTATGATGAAGTCGCATTACCTAAACTGGTACTATTCTGTAAAAAGAACGAATTTTGTCATACGTGACATTACCGTAATTCGGACACCTTAAGAACGTTGGTCTTTTTTTAGGTAACAGACTTTGGATCACTTGAACTTTCTCCGGTTGATGGCCGCACACTCACTGATTTCATGCATTTAAGAGGGTTGCAAATGCGCTCATTGGGGCGTGTGGTTGAGCTTGCCGAGAAGCTTCCGCATATACGATCTCTATGTATTCATGAAATGGTCACACGCGCCTTCAAGCATATACTCGAAGCTGTTATTGCTTCTGTTGAAAACTTTACCGAGTTGTCAGCAACAATAGTTTCAACGTTAAATTTCTTGTTTGGGGACACTAAAAATCAAGAATTTGTTGAAGATCAAAGTCTTAAGTTACAATGGTTACAGTTTTTTCTAGCTAAAAGATATGATTGGAGGATAAAAGATGAATACCAACACTTGAGGAAGATATCTATCCTCAGAGGATTGTGTCACAAGGTACCAATTCACATCATTTATGTCGGTTTTTGCGTTTCCGAAAATTTAAATGCTGATAACTGTTTCCATCTTCTAGATTGGCTTAGAACTGGCTTCAAGAGACTATGATATGGATAGTCCAAATCCGTTTAGGACTTCCGATATTATTAGCATGGTTCCCGTATGCAAGGTAGATCTCTCTCTCTCTCTCTCTCTCATTGTAGTAATATATATGTATATATATATATATATATATATATTTATTTATTTAGTTATATGTATATATTTATATGTAACACAGCATGTACTATGTTCCTCTGCTGACGGGCGGACGCTACTCGAGTCATCGAAAATTGCTTTGGATAAGGGAAAATTAGAAGATGCGGTTAACTATGGAACCAAGGTAACAAACATTGTACCCTGAAAAGAAATTAAAAAGTTTCAGTTATAAAACAAAAAACAGAATTTGTTAACACTTGTGCATGCTGTGTTATAGGCTCTTGCAAAGATGATAGCTGTATGTGGTCCCTATCACCGAACCACCGCTAGTGCATACAGTCTTCTTGCAGTAGTTCTTTACCACACTGGTGACTTTAATCAGGCAACCATTTATCAACAACGGGCGTTGGATATAAACGAGAGAGAACTTGGACTTGACCATCCCGATACAATGAAAAGTTACGGGGATCTTTCAGTCTTTTACTATCGTCTCCAGCACATTGAACTCGCACTCAAGTAAGTAGAACTGTAGAAGTCGTATTTATTAATTAAAAAGGTTTTATTGGCTTCCACCCGTTTTTGATTTTTTTTATTGGAATATTTTACAGATACGTGAACCGTGCTTTGTTCCTTCTGTATTTCACGTGTGGACTCTCTCACCCTAACACGGCAGCAACTTATATTAACGTGGCTATGATGGAAGAGGGTATGGGAAATGTCCATGTTGCCCTTAGATACCTTCATGAAGCCTTAAAGTGCAACCAAAGATTACTAGGAGCCGATCATATACAGGTCTTTGTCTCTGTGTATCTCTCTCACACACGCACGCACGCACTTTCCAAGATTAACAGCTAACAGACATGTGTATATTATTACTCTAGCAAATATCATTGACCTTGGTTTAAAAAAGCGAGAGGCGCACAAAAGCGACGACGTCTAAAATTGAGGCGCGAAGCGCAAAGCGCAAAAGCGGTGGGCTTTTTGTACCCGAGGCGCAAGATTTTTATATAATTTTTTTTGTATATCCCATAGGTTTTTAGCTTCCTTTAACCAAAATATAGCTATAAATAAGGCTTTCATAACAATTTAATTGCATGTACAAGTCAAAAAACCCAAGGTACAACATTTTTATGCAGTAAAACGCCTCAGGTCCATGAGGGGCGCGCCTCAGGCCAAAAAGCCCCAAAAAAGCCACCGCTTTTGCGCTTTTTGGTCGCTTCTTGTAATTACACAAGGCGCTGAGGGGAAAAGCCCCGGAGGCTGCGCCTTAGTGCGCCTCGCGCCTAGGCGCGCTTTTTTAAACCAAGTCATTGACTAAATATGTTGACTTTTCTTTATAGACTGCTGCAAGCTACCATGCAATAGCGATAGCCCTATCATTGATGGAAGCATATTCACTGAGTGTACAACACGAGCAAACTACATTACAAATTCTTCAAGCAAAATTGGGGTTAGAGGACCTTCGTACTCAAGTGAGGAAAAACCGATGAAATACTTGACAATGTTTATATATTTTACTTTAATGTATACATGATGATGATGATTAGGACTTATATTCCTGTTGAACACAGGATGCTGCTGCATGGCTTGAATATTTTGAATCAAAAGCTTTAGAACAGCAAGAAGCAGCAAGAAATGGAACTCCAAAACCAGACGCATCTATTGCCAGCAAGGGTCACCTTAGGTATTAATATGGTATATGAATATATGATATATCCATTTTACTCTATATCAAGTAATCAACTGCCCAATGATATAAATTTATGGACCGGCATATTTTGACTTCATTTATGCAGTGTATCAGATCTACTTGATTTCATAAGTCCAGATCAGGATTCCAAGGGTGACTCACAGAGGAAACGCCGTGCAAAGGTAGTTAGTTATATATCATGATGAACAAACCATTATATATATGAAATGCTTAACTTGACCTTCAAACCAATTAACTTTTAGGCATCACCGGTCGGTGAGAAGTCTAATGAACTCTCAATTGATGGACGGAATGATGAAATGACGATTAATGATACTGTTGAGACCGTTGTAACAAAAACGGAATCTACTATTAAGGAGGATGTACAAGAGGTGGTTGTTGAAAAGGTGATGAAGGGGCATGAAAGTCGTAACGCCACTAAACAAGAAAAAATCATCACAGAAGAAGTTCAAGAAACAATCTCTGATGAGGGATGGCAAGAAGCTAACCCAAAGGTGCGGTCAGGAACCGGTGGTCCGAAAAAGTTTAACCGAAGGCGACCCGAGCTGACCCGACTACATATTAACGGTTCTGAAAAAACTAACAAAGGCCAGAAAGTCGCAACACCAACACCAAGACCTAGTTCGACTGAGTTGACTCAGTCAAAGCATTCAAAGTCAAGTTTGACCAGTGGTGATGAGTTGACTAAGCTTCCCGTGAAGACTTCGGTCTCTAGAATCTCTCCAAGGGTTTCCCCAACTGCAGCAACCCTTAGTGCTATGGCTTCGAAATCCTTGTCGTACAAAGAAGTTGCATTGGCCCCACCAGGTACGGTTTTAAAACCGTTACTCGAGAAAATAGAGGAAGTTGTGGAGGAAAATAAGGTAAAAAGCGATGAACTCGATGGTTCTAATGATGCATTAGAGGAAGTCAAAGTTGAAGAAGTTGATGTAGATGAAAAAATACCGGAGGATGAAGTTATAAAGGAAGTCGATATAGTTCACGAGAGTGAGTCAAAATCAGAAGAAGAAATTGAAGATTCCGAATCTAGAATCAACAAATCCGAAAGCAAACTTTCCGCTTCGGCTCAGCCGTTCAGCCCAGGTCAACCTTTGACTCGTCCTCTGACCACAAACGTGTATGACGTTATAGCCAGTCAAGGCATGTTAGCCGAGCCGGTTGGGTTTCCGCCAATCGCGGCCCGTGTTCCGTGTGGGCCCAGATCACCTTTACACTACCGGATGACCCAATCTTTTCGGATGAAAAATGGCTTTCTGAAGTATCAAATACCCGGTAGTGGGTTCGGCAACAGCCCGAGAATCATGAATCCACATGCACCCGAATTCATCCCGAAACGAACTTGGCAAGGCTCAGAGGGTGAAACTAGCGAGAAAATCGAAGGTGACGGGTCAAGAAAAACGAGCTCCGATGCTGAAAAGGCGGAACTCGCGAGACAAATTTTACTCAGTTTTATTGTGAAGTCAGTCCACGATAACTCAGAGACGCAACCGAAGCCTGAGACAAGTTCGGGTAATGATAAACGTGCTGAGTATGGTGACGGGTCAACTGAGGCAGTTGCGAAAGACAGTGCGGTTATAAAGATTCTTTATGGAAACGAAGGACAACAAGAGACGAACAACCCGGAAAACAACAAAGATGGAGATGGTGAAGGGTTTGTGATGGTGACGAAAAGAAGACGAAACAAGCAACAGTTTACGAGTGGAGTAAGTGGGTTATATAACCACAATCAACAACAATCTGTAGTGTCTGCTTCGGTACGATGAAGAGAACTGGTTTGAGTGTGGATGGAAACAATGGGGAATTAAATTAAGTGCAAGGTTACGATTAAGAAGGGGTGTTATTTTTTTGTAACATAATGCAGAGGCTGATGTGGTTGTTATTGTTGTTCTTCTTCATGTAAGAGGTTTTGTATTAGCTAATAATGAAACGTATGCCAGAGGTTTTTGCCTTTAAAATAATATTTGGCTTTTAGCTTTCTATGCAAAAGATAGAATAAATAAATGTTGCATTTCATAAAATATTATTAGTCACCCTACGACTCCGTACCACCAAAAGTCCAAAAGGGAACAATCTAACTTTGGTTGCATTCATTCATTAGAAGTGTATACAATCAACCATCTTTTTTTTTAGTTTTTTCTATAGATTATATGTTACTAATATCAGAGTTTAACATCTTGTAAAAAAAAAAATTCTGAGGTTAAAACACTCACAATGTTCATCAAATCCACATTTCACCTAAGATAGACAGTTGTTTAGAAGATCCATACCAAGATGTTTAAGCTTCAAAACAATGTATTAAACACTCGCTACAAGATACCTAAAAAGTATGCCTTAGCTTTTTGAGAATTAAATTATGAAAACCATATTGTATTATGATGAAGCTCGTGATGACGTAGGTGGACAAACTCGCTTACCACGAAGCATAGAAGCTCAGCATAGCATCTTCATTGGTCAAATGGTAAGATGGTTGAGAGCATCTCGCAACAGTACTTGAACGGTCTAACGGTCAGAAAGTCAATACATCAGGACAAACATCACCTCATGTAAAGAACAAGCTAAGAAATTAAACGCTGCTTTTATATTCAGGTTTAAGTCCACAGTGACATGATTAGAGAAATTCGCCTTTCAAAAAGGACCGTTTATTTAATTTTTGTATTATACCTCTATACTTTGACCAAATGTTTTTAGAAAATATAAAAGGTGCTATATATTTATTAAAGTTTGTCCTTCTGTGTTTTAATCAACTTCTATAAAAAATATACAAAAATATGTCTAAAAAGATTTGAAAGGATAAACCAAAGGTGAACAGATTCCACTTAAATGGGAACCAACTCCGAACCTCTGCACGATTTAACTTCCCTTTTCTCAATGCTTCTTCATTTCCTCTTCTGTTTTTCCACTTTTGGTACCAATAATATAGATTCATCATTAGTATGCATGTTTTGTTTTTCATCTTTTATAAATGATGAATGTCTGTTCATCTTTTTCACACATTAACATTTTAGTAACAACAGTATGAACTTCACTTGTACATTAATGTGAATCCATATAACTTGCTTGTATTTGTGTAGATTTAAAGGTTGAATATCCATGGGTGGAGTTTCTTCTAGAAACCGAGACCAACGGGTCGATGAACATAATGCATTTCGAGGAATTTACAGAAGATATTCCAGAAATGGAAGCTCAAAGTGGCAAGCAACTTTTAATGGAAAAGCAATATGTCCATCACTTATGGAATTATGCACTTATAAAATCTGTGAAGTATGGTATTTCCTTAAAGAGTTGACGTGCTTGTTAATTGTTAATATACTTTCAACACAGGCTGATAGTTTTTAGTTTGTTTTATGGTGAACAGCAAATTGATCGATATGATACCTTCTCCATGCTTCCTGGAGATATTAGCCAGTTGATATTCAACGAGTCGGTTTATTCTCGACGACTTACTTGGAATGATCTCGAGGCTTTTCGAGGTTGCGCTCTGCAGGTATGCAATAAGTCAATAACAAGTAGCAAGATGGATTTTTTTTTATTTTCAATGGAGTGATGATCACATTCATCTAGTTGGACATGTACTCAATGACCATTGTTTTGTTTTTAAGGATATTGATTTGGGCGAATATCTCGGTGTTGACGATAGTTGGATGGAGGCGATATTCTCACATGGATCAACTTTGCTTTCAGCGGATCTTTCGGGTTCAAATGTTACTGATTGTGGTTTGGTTCATATTAAAAACTGTGAGAACGTCGAGGCGTTAAACTTGAACTTTTGTGATCAGATTTCGGACACCAGCCTTGATCACATTAAGGGTATTTCATTTTTCTTTAAAAAATGCCCAAATCTGATTGTCAATCAAACTTTAGAGTTTAGACTATTCATGTACAAGTTTTATTGTTTTTTTTTTATTTCAGGTCTTTCGAACTTGACAACTTTAAGTTGGAAAAGAAACAACAACATTACTGCCCGAAGGAATGAGTGCACTTTTGGGTTTAGTGAATTTGTTGAATTTGGACTTGGAAAGATGCACATCGATCCATGGTGGTCTTGTTCATCTAAGAGGTATGCTTTCTTCATGTCTGCTTTAGAGACAAGCATATCAATATCGTGTATGCGCATATTAACCGCTGAATAGTGTATCCACTAAGCCCGAAATGATACCTTGTTGGCAGGTTTATCAAAGCTTCAGGCCCTTAACCTCAACTGTTGCAACTGTATCACTGATGCTGACATGGAGCCTCTTTCAGGTTACAACCTATTTGAACTCTGGCCATTTCTGCAGTTTTTATCAGCTTCTAAAAAGTTCATATAATCTTTTGTAATTTTGTTATGTTTGTACCAAATTGGTCTCTCTGAATAAATTATGAATGCTATGAGTGGAAATAAATGATTAGCG
This sequence comes from Scalesia atractyloides, assembly GCA_947069175.1. Classification (NCBI taxonomy): domain Eukaryota; kingdom Viridiplantae; phylum Streptophyta; class Magnoliopsida; order Asterales; family Asteraceae; genus Scalesia; species Scalesia atractyloides. The sequence continues at coordinate 2,876,061 of CAMTDV010000023.1, forward strand.
GATCTAACATGTCATGTTATGCTATGATATACACGCTTTTGTGTTACAGAACTAACGAACTTGAAAGAGTTGCAACTTTCCTCTACCAAGGTGACAGATCACGGGGCCGTGTTTCTGAAAGGTCAATCCACTTTGACGTGTTAATATACATTTTTTAAACTTGCTTCACATATCATGGGGTCGTGTTTCTAAGATATGTTTTAAGGCAGATCGGTTCATCATCGATGTTTAATGGAATGTGCGCACCTTTCAGGATTACACAAGCTTGCATTGCTGAATATGGAACTATGTTGCGTTACTGCCGCATGCTTGGATTCACTTTCAGGTCCATATAGTTTACTGTATGTGTTTTGATTATAATTTGTCGTAAGGTTCTTTGGGCTGTCATTAATAGAAGAAGTTAGGAGTCGCTAGAAGTGTTTATATATTTTTCTTAATCTCATCATGTGGGTCTTTTGTTTTACGCAGCTATTGAGGGTCTGCTTTATTTAAATTTAAGCAGATGTAACATGACGGGTGACGGGTGCGATAAATTTTCAAGTAAATCTTCTATCTTTACTGCACTCTTCATGCTAAATAAGTAAATAGTTTTTTTCCTGAATTAAAATGCTTAGTTTATAACTTTAGTTTTTTTGGTGCTTTCAGGGCTAAAGGGTTTAAAAGCGCTCAATTTAGGATTCAATGATATTTCAGATGATGTTTTGGTACATCTGAAAGGTGCCTCTTGTTCTTTCATCATCTTTTTACTTTTATCAACTAAAAATAAAACTAAAGTTTTTGTCGTATAATAATGAAAGGGTCATACTCATATAGGTGTATATGCTTTTGTACTACACAATGCAGGTTTGATAAATTTGGAGAGCTTGAATCTGGATTCATGTAGCGTTCGTGATGGTGGACTGGTTAACTTAGCAGGCGGTCCATATTTCTGTTCTCTTTATAAATTTTTTAAATAATTAATATGTTAGACCGTCAATCGCTTGTTGAGTTGTTTAAGTTCTTTATATTAAAATTAAGCTGATGTGCTTTTTATTGGTGCATGAAGCACAGGCCTTCATCGTTTAAAATGTTTGGAATTGTCTGATACATTAGTTGGAAGCAACGGTCTTCGTCATCTCTCAGGTTGCACTTTTTTTGTTTGTAGTCGATGCAGTTAATCAACTGTTAGAAAAGTTTATTATCATTCATATTGGATTGTCTTTTACCTCAGAGTTGGTGAATCTCGAAAGCTTAAATCTCTCATTCACTGCTATTACTGATGGAGGTCTAAAATATTTGTGTGGATTATCAACTCATAAATCACTTAATTTGGATGTTAGCCAGATTACAGATACCGGACTTGAAGCTCTTACAAGTAAAAGGACATATCATTTTCTTTCTCAATATATATGAATATAAAAACGTACGACGTAAAATTATAACAAAAAGATAACAAAATTCTTGTGTTGGATGCAGGCTTGACCGGATTGACTCATCTGGATCTTTTTTGTGCACAAATAACCGATGCGGGAACCATCCATCTTCAGAGTATGCTATGCATAACTCTCACAATAATCATGTCTACACTTAAAGTTGTTCTGTTTTGACACAAAAATTTCAATTTTGGTTTCCATGCAGATTTAAAAAATCTTCAGTCATTGGAAATATGCGGTGGGGGATTAACTGATGTCGGCGTTGCAAATATCAAGGATCTTCACTCGTTGGTGCTTTTGAATCTGTCACAAAATAACCGTTTGACAGATGCATCTTTGGAGATGATTGCTAGTATCTTTCTATAATATAAACAATAATGGGATATTGTGGAGCTGTATAGGTTGATTTAACTCTGGTCAACTGTGGATACAGGTCTGACTCGGTTGGTTTCCTTAAACTTATCAGACTCTAGAGTAAGGAGTGCAGCATTGCAGCTTTTAAAGCCACTGAAGAAGTTGAAATCACTGAGCTTAGAGTCAACTGAGGTGACTGCAAATGATATTAAAAGTCTTCAGAAAAATGACCTTCCAAATCTGGTAACCTTTCGTCCTGAGTAAGTTCTTGTGACGAAAAGTGACCTTTTGTGGTCTTTTTTTATATAAAGTCGGGAAGTATTTATTACGTTTAATGTTGGTTTTGTCGTTCTCTTTGTGTTGGGATTGAGTGACTATGCATTTGAAGGTTTGAATCCTTAACGCAAACGTATGCAGTAAGGATAAAGTTTTTTGTTTCATGGGGTTTGATGATATGGAGGGAACCAATGTAATCACACGAAATGAATGATTTCATCAATGGTAACAGTCTTGTTATAGATTTTTACCAAATGTATTAAAGTAGTTTTTAACTTACACTAATAACATATTGAAAGTAAGTTGTTATTTTATATATTTTTTAAACATCTTCTAAAAGTAACAATCTTTAATGCGAAAACCATGAAATTAACCATTTACAAGGTGAATGAAATCTTTAGCCATGTCAAAAACAAATTTTTGCAGCCTCAACTCACACATCCACTTTACTATATTCATACAGAAAAGCCATAACAAATAAAGCAGAAACACATATAATAAAGTGTACACGCGACTTGAGTTCGCATATTACACTCTCTCAAGGCAAATTTAGTGACATTTGATAATCGTACGCAAGAATAAACCCGACGTTGTAGTACAGTGGGTACCTAAGTTGAGTTTGTTCTTACATAATTATAGATGTATAATTCATCTAGAAAACTGCTTCTTGTTCATATTTTTCAGTAATAACAAGAAGCAGTTTAGCTAATGAAAGCTCTGATACGGAAAGGTGCTTGGCTTAAGTGAAGAAAAATAAGTTAAGATATGTGATTTAGAAGTAGGGATTATGTAACATTTGCTGTTCAAAAAAATGCGATTTTTGATCCCACATCAGGTGGCAAATACAGGGAAAAGGGGAGCTGGTAGTATAAAAAGCAGGGGTAGGCAACTGAGAAGTCACTTACCTGGACGGGGTCTTTGGACGATCAAGAAGGTCCATGGCCTAGGTTGGTGATCTCCATTGCACGTTACGGAGAGGTGCCCATCTAAGGTTGGCCCAAGTTGGTCGAACCTACGTCATAATTTGTGGTAGTGGGGGCCTGCGTTCGCGCGGCCCCTATACAATTCTCTTAGTCTCAGTGTTCTATTATATTTTGTGATCTTGTGTTTTGTTATGAAAAAAATTAGACCATAAGATCTTAATAATGAACAATTCATAATGTTACAGATTTTTCAAAAAAGGTACAATGCACTAACACCGATAGTCTAGATGTGGATGTTTGTGAAGTACGTGTAAAATGCATGTTTTATCCTTAAGCGGATGTGTAAAATGCATGTTTTATCCTTAAGCGGATGTCCGTCAAGTTTAGATGTGAAACCATGTATGTGCTAAAAGACATTCCAAACCGTGTAGAATTTTTCTTTTACATCTAAGAGTTTTTACCCGGGTTATTTCCTTCCCCATAGTTTGAAGTGATGGTTTTTTTTATGGGAAAATTACGAAAATAGACAATGTTGACCAAGACTTTTCCAAAATAGACACTTTTTTCAGCTTTCCAAAGTGTCTAGACCAATTAGAAAGCGACACCTAAGTTTCAACTGGTACTTTTTGCCACAGAAATTCATGTTTAGCCAGTATTTTTTGTTTAGCTAGCAAAGTTAGCCGGTGTCTATTTTGGAAAAGTCTTGGTCACATGGCTTGGGCTTTAAGGAAATTGTTGTCATTCATGTTAGCTTTTAGTACTAAAGCAACCATGCTCCAAACGTATGTTTCACACCTTTTATTAAATCAAACTAAGCACATTAACAGCTTATATTAATCCCACATTCAATTGCAATATTTGGTTTGTCGCTTTTCTCGGATCTAAGAAACAATTTGGTTACGTTTGTTCATTTTTCGACTGCATTTGATGTGTACGCATCCCTATGCTCCGCGTGCCAGACGTTCGTCTTTATGCTCCCAGTTAAACTCTGGTCTCGCTTCTTGCAGCCAAAGTTGGCCGCAAACTCTGCTGCCTTTTGGAGTTATTGTTTGTACACTAAAGGTGGCGCCGGCTTATACAGCCACTTACATATGAATCAAAGAAAATACCCCTTGTTAACTCACATGGCATTTCTGCAATTTTCTGGAACCATTAATCATTGTGATTTACCAACCGCCACTACGATGCTATAAAACTTGAAGACATTGTAGGTTGAGGACTTGAGGGGAGTAATTATGGACTCGAAAGCAATGATGTGTTCGGGTGAAGTAAAACTGAAGGTTGAATGCAAAAGGAAGTTTCATGCACATGAAGTGTTGCAGCTTAAGAAGAGATTGACACATCTTGAAAAGGAAATAAACATGATGAAAGAAGAAATGTTTCAGAACAGAACAGAAAGGAAGGCGTTGTTGGACGAGGTTTATCGGCGATTGAAACTCGTTCACTTCTCTCTTCATCCGGAAAACCAGACCTTTGGATGCAAATTCTGTGTGGTAATATACAAGATTTTCTACTTTTTTGGTTTTTAATTAAAAAATATTCCAAGTTCTTTTAGTTTAAATAACTTTTTCAAGAAACAGGAAGGAGGGTTGTCTCAAGTTTTACATGAAGATCAGAATCCATCGGTGTTCATCCGAGGAGCAAATTCAGTGGCGGATCCTGCTCCTGCTCAAAGTACAATGCCCAACGTTTTATGCATAGAGTACAATAAATTATAAATGATCAAAGCACGGTCGATGATATTGTCGTAACATCACTTGGTCTGTCGTCTATGGTTGCAGCTTTGTTTTAGTTTTGTTAAATGGTTCAAAAGTCAGATTTTTTATATAAAAACTAGAAAAATTCAAGTAAATACAGGGAGCATTTGAATGTGGACATACCATTAAATACCTTAATTTGATCAAAGAAAACACAAATTATTAGTCTAGATCTTGTTCTTGGTTCTTTCATGAGTTGTTATGTGTACACATTGCGGTATTAGAGCAAGTACAGTGATTAAAATGATGTTATACATATTCCTTTTCTCATGCACGTACGCATACTAGGCAGTTAATACAGTCCAAAATCAAATATGGGTCAAGGGCCAATATTTGACTAACGGAGATATAGCTAATCGCGGTGGGATATCGGTAACTTTAATGTCATACAGAATATATATATATATACATACACATATATAAAATGCAAAACGTATATAATATAATAGTAATATTAAAATTCAAAACTTAAAAGTGTCAATATATGAAACATGATCTAATCGTAAGCCATGAAATCTTCCTCCGAGTCTACATCAACAAAGGCATCCAAAATAACGGTCAAATATCTATCGAATATAGAAACCGATATTTGACACCGATATTCTGTAGAGGGCCGATAACCGATATCCCACCAATATTAACTACATAGCACACATATTTATACGTATGTTGTAAGTTGTATTCACAGCTTTTTACCTTAATTACGGAAATACTACCGCATAAATAAAATCTCATCAAGCATATCCAACAAGATAAAGCGGTTCCAAAAAATTTATGTTTTCATTTGAACCCATCCAATATATACGTAAGTGTTTGTTAAATGGGTCGACCCGAAAAATGGCCGAACCTAACACGAATTTAAAGGACAAAACGTACTTGACACGACATGTCAACCAAAACATGACCCGAATCGCAATATACACACAAGTAAATTCAAATAAATTATAGATATAGAACAAATATTGTTATTCAGTCACAACTTTAGAATAAGTGATTAAAGAAAAGTCAGTTTTTGGTTTCATTTTAAAAGATTGAAAACTAAAATCAGACAATTAGCATTTACCCTTCACATCATCTTACATAACAAGTTAGATCAAGTCAATTCACCAACTAAACACATTTTAACAAAATAATCCACAATAATAACAATAGCACTAGAAGCAGGAACATAACTACTAAGTTGAAACTGCACAGTAAACACGTGTTTAGTCAATCGGAAACAACCGGGTCACCTCTGGGCAGCTTGTTCCGACCCTGAACCAGCCGCTGGTGGTGTAGCCAGTACCGTGCTTGTGGACCCGTTGTCAGCCGGTGGTGGCACACCCCATCTGCCATCAGATTCAAGCGGCTCCAAAACATGAACGGTTCCATCCGAAAGCCCTAATGCAAATTGATTCGGTTCTTGTGGATGAGCCGCAATCACCATGGGGTGCACCGTGCACGTTAAGGTTACTGGTAAGACATGAGTTTTCGTCAAAGATCAAAAATCAAGATTTCTTTCTCAAAAGAACCAAACTGACACATACGTTTGGGTTATTAACTAGGGCTGTTCATTTTAACCCGATCCGAATTTGAAGCCACCCGAACTCGAAACCCGAACCCGACCAACCGAAACCTTATATGGATTCGTTATCGGGTCACTTTTTCCTCGCCACCCGAACCAAAAAACCCGAAACATGAAACCCAAAAAAATCCCGAACATTTGTTGTCTTTTTTTTATAGATGTGTTTTGGTTTGGAGTCTCTGGTATTTGGAACATTAACTTTTTTGACTTTTGAACATTATCTATTATCATATTATATTGTCAAATGATGTTTTGAATTTTGATGATATTTTGTTAGTAGCAATATAAATTTTGATGATATTTTGTAAAGAAAACACTTTTTTTCATTTTACGTCTAAACCTGAAAACTGAACAATCTGACCGGAGCCCAAATAACCCGAACCCGATCAACTTGAACTTTAAATGGGTCGGATATCAGGTCAATTTTTCCTAGCCAAAAACCCGAAAAACCCGAGACCCGAAAAGATAACCCGAAGAACACCCCTATTATTAACTTATTATACCTTGTAAGATACGCAGAGGGGTTAATCTTGCATCGAAGGCGAAGGTGAGAAGCAGTGAACACGCAAACGGTTGCGTCAAAGAAACTTGCGTATATCAGTTGACTATCACATGAAAAGGTTGCATGGGATATCGGGGCTGAATTTTCACGTTGAATCCACTGAAAATGAAAGATCAATTTAGTATTTTACCACATTGTTACAATTATCATATATTATAAAATGTTACCTGTTTTACGCATTCTAGTTTTGTCGTTTCGTAGATAGCGAGTTGAGTCTCGTGAACAAGAAGAAAATGGGTCTGATCGTGATGAAACTGCACACGAGTGTCGGATTGTGGTGACGGTGTTCTCCCTGGTGGAAGTTGAACGTATCGTGTCTTTTGTTTTTCCCATCCATCAGAACTCCATACGCAAATCTAGTTGATAAACAAAATTATCATAAATGTACACGAGTTTAAACAATCGAAAATGAAACGAATTTTTCATGAACTTTACTAACCTGAGCATCAGCGCCAGATGAGACTAGCACATTAAGCACATGAGAAAAGGCGAGACCAGTTATTCTTTTAGAGTGTCCTTTAAGCTTGCTTTTAACCTTCACAACAAAAATGGTATTTGTAATATAACTCAAATAGTTGAGGCAAAAATTCAATATAAAACATACTCAAGGCCTTTTTAATTTATAACATACCTCATCTACACGAACGTTATAAATCTGGATTGTCGAGTCATCCATTCCGATTGCTATAATATTGTTATCTTGAGGATGGAACGCAAGAAACGTTGCTGCGGGTGGTGGCGGCATGAATGTCGTCATTGTCTGCAGTTTGACCTCAAAAGTCAAAATTTAAGAGGACCATTGGTCTGTTTGACCTCAAATGTCAAACGATAAGAAAACGTCACCTTGAATGTCATCATATTGAACAAGGATATCTTTCCTCCCGATGCAGACATAACATACGAATCGTTTTTAGACAAAGCAAAGCACGCAACAGATTCTTCAGGGTTCGTCTCCGCCACGTCATTGGTCATCAAAATCCCGCTTGACGGTTGCCATAATTGCGGTGAAACGCCAGCTGTAGCCTGCGGTAAAAATCCACATTATGAGATTTATCGCACTACAAAATTATAGTTTAAATATCTTTTAATCAATATTCACCTTGCCGCTTGAATTACGCTCGTTTCGCTGCCATTTCCATAGCAAATGAATAGCGTTCGATGCTAACGCTAAAAGAGCGTTTCCCGAATTTGTATATATCAATCTCGATATCTGTATGCTCAACAAACAAACCCCACCATTAGTTTCTACACTATAAAAAACAAAAGAGTTGTATCATTATATAATAATATAATTATACCTTCGTTACTCTCATGTTCTCAGGGAGCTTCAATGACCGACATTGCGAAGCTTTGTTAATCTCCGATAGTTTCCAAATCTTCGATTTGTCGTTAGATTCTTCCATAATCCTAGGTTTCACATCCGGCAAGCTTCTGGCATCCCCGTTCTACATCCACAATACGTTAATTACTAAATTGACTCTCAGACTATGAAGTACGAAAATCTAGTCAAAGTTAAACACGAGCACTAACCGCTGCAGAGATGGATCCAATGGATGCAACCCTTTCTGCTAACGACGCATTACTAGCAGCCGCAGCAGATAACGCGTTTATTGTAGGCTGCAATTTAAAATAACATAATTAGAGGATATGTAGTTATACAATAAACATAACAAGCATCTAGAAAAATATAACCGCTACCTTTGCAGCTTCAGGAGTTCTTGAGGTAGAACCATCAAATGAAAGATTTTCGAAAGTTCGAAGTAATCGAAGTCCATCAGAATTTGCCAAAATTTTAATACCGTTATCTTGAGCGGAAACAGCCAAAAGAGCACCGTCTTTGTTAAATCGGATTCGCGGGCTTGCCTAATTAAGAACAACGATCGGTCATTAGCGAGTTAGTTAAACTCATTTGATTCTGTTTTCGTTATGAAATGAAGGTATTACCGGAAGACCTCCATCAGCATCAACACTTGTCAAAAGCTGAACATTATCCATATCCCAATATTTGATTAAAAATTCATCACCGGCTGCTAAATATCTGTTTTTTGTTGTATCAAATTGCACAACACCTAACGATCGTTTACGGAAACCAAGATACGTTCTTTTAACAGCCCCTTCACTCTCGTTCCGTTCTACAATGTGTGATTCGCCATCTTTGCTTGTCCCACATGAGAAAAAAGCCTGAAATAATCCCAAAAGGTCAAAACTCTAAAAGTCGATGAATAGCATGAACGTGTTGATGAACCTTGTTCCGTCAGCACTGTACGCCATTGTAGTACACCAACGACCGGGTGCCTCATAATCAACACGCGATCCCATGTTATCGTATAACCATGCTTTTATCTTTCCATCAAGAGCCGTTGAAAATATAAACTGAAAAAATAAAAGTTTATAAAATAGACCTATTGAATAAAATTTTGAATTACAAACTGATTAAGTTACCTGAATATTCTCTTTATAGTGAGGGCATACGGAATAAACAGGAGCTTCATGGCCTTCAAAATTGTACTTTTTTACACCAGTTGTTGCATCCCAAACCTATTAGTAGATTCAAGAAATCACTATTATCATACTTAAAAATTTATAGTTATAAATTGATAAGATGTTATACATAAACATTAAACAAACCCTGATTGTTTTGTCGCCCCCACAAGTTATCACGCAAAGTTGCTTGTTTGGATTAGAGAATGCAAGATCATTTACTCCACCAACATGAGCATCAATCTTCAAACAAACAAAGCAAAATTATAAATTAAAATACTTGATTATTTATCAAATATCACAATAGCATTCATCAGAAAGAAACTAAGTGTACCTACCTCTACGTTTTGTCTCACATCATCACCCGCATGATATGAGTATATTTGTACAATGTGCCTTGAATATGCAACTCCTGTACATATAATAATAAATTAAAATACTTGATTATTTATCAAATGTTAAGTTTATCTGGACTTACCGAACAATGTACCATCCGGACTCCAGATTACACGATTCACTGAGATAGCTGGATCTTTTACTAGAGCAGCCTGCATTAACGTAAAAAGATCAAATACTTTCATAAGTGATTATAAAATTCAAGTCGAATATTTTGTTACATACCTGAAAAGGCATTGAACATGCACTAAGATTCCAAACTTTGAAATTTTTTAGAACAAGCTTTTCGCGTGAGCCGACTTCCCATAATCCAATATCTCCCACATTTGTTCCAACTGAAATATACGAAAAAAAAAGTCAACATCCTAACTTCAGGTCATGAAAAACGCTACGAAAAGACCAAACATATGATATACCTAAGAGTAATGTTTGTTGAACAGATTGAAAGTCCATGCTCATAGGAGATGAACCCTGGTTTAACGTCCGAGCAACGGTTTTCGGCAAATCATCGGGTGCGTTAAAAGCTTGACTATCACTAGAATGCCCCGACAATGACACAGGTAACACATTAACCGGCAGATTTACCTGTTTTCAGCAAGAAAGTCAACTCTAACAAGAGAAATGGAATCAAATCAAATAAACCTCATCGGTTATCCCCATGGGCCTTGTTCTTTTGCTCATATGATCAGAATCTGCAGATGGGTAATCCAACGACGGATTTGTCGGAGTTCTTGGATGCTTCAAAGCAGCTGCAAACGGGTCAACTGGTCAATAAAAGGCGTTAAAGAGGTCAAGGAGAAAACACTGCAAAGGATCGTTTACATTACCTGAAATAGAGGGACTACCGAGACCAATTGCACTACCGGAAACTGTTGGATGAGATACAGCTGGCGGATTAGACATCCAACCAGCAAGTGGTTTCGGCACCGGAGCCGGTGTAGGTTGAAATGGCTATATATATATATAAAATCAGAGCCATATAACAAGAGTTAAATCTACATTAAAAAAACAAGTTACATACCCCATGTGCACCCAAGGGAGGAAAACCTCCAGCTTTCGGTAATGATCCAAGAAGCGGATTGTTTGCGGGTGACGGAGCGCGTGCACCGTTTGGTTGACCGCACGAATGATCAACGAATAATGTTTTGATATCTGGATTTGGCCTGGGGTTTTTACAAAGTTGGTGTTGCCAATTCAAACTGTGATATAATTCATAGTAAAATAACATTAACTACCACTGCAATACATATAAAACCTAGTGCGAATCAAACAACGGTTTAAGGTTTACCTTTGGTTTATAAGTGTCCTTAATCTTGAATTCTTAAGATTTGGAAATTGCAATTTGTCGCGAAACAAGGGGTTCGCTTCAATTAGCTTCTTAAGTTCAACCAACATTATAGCTCGAGCGGATTTCGTATCTCCATATTTCGACAACTGTTCATTCTCCCTAATTGTAAATGAAATAACACAAAGTTATATAGAAACATTTAAACAACTTGCACATATTATTACAAAAATGTGAACACATGTTGTGTACCTAAAATTATCCATTAATTGATAACTGAGTTATCTCCTTAAAAAGGTCTTCATTAAATGAGGCAAACACCTTGAGATCTTTTACAAGAATCTCAACAGCCTTAGACCTGTCATGCCTATCAAACAAATTTCAAGTAAGCACATTTATTAGTTTATTTAAAAAATAAAAAATAAAGGGCTTAGTAAGTAAGTAGCTTACTTATCCAATGCTTCAAGATACTTTTGCTTCCTAATTTCAAAAAATATCTTCATTGAGTACCTATTATCATCCACTTTAGTGAAACCTGAAAGATATTTCTCAACCTCATCCCAATTCCCATTGTGCACCTCATCTTCAAAATACTTCATGTTAAAGAAAAATCCTGATTCTTGTTCAAGCCTGTGACAACATACCCATTAATTGATTAAATATTTTTTAAACAAATAATCATAACAGATAATCAAAGAAAATGTATATTAAAAGACTTACTTGTGAACAGTCTCTTTGAATTTTTCTTCATCAAGAAACTGCAAGATCAAGAACACTAGCTCTTTACTCAGAGAAGACATTGCAGTTCCTTTGACCCAAAATCAGGATAATAATGATAATAATAATAATGATGATGATAATTATCAAGATTCTAAGAGAGCATATCTGTGAAACCCTAAAAAGACATTTAAAGTGAAATAAACAGGGTCAGCTACCACTAATTTCATCTTAACTTTTTATTTTAAATATTAAGAATACCCACGTTAGTAACAAAATATTTCTTGCTTAGACACGAAATTCAAAGACTTTAAATAAAGTTAAAAAAAAAAAAATTTCCCAAAACCCCCCAACAAAAAACCAGATCCTTGGAAACCCTGATCTTTAAAGTTCAAATTAACCAAACACAACAAAAAAAAACATTTTTTCAAGAGTTTTTCAGCATGCACGGACATATATGGATAACAATCAAAAAAAGAAAAGCTCTAATCTTTTTTATCATTGGAAAAAAAAAAGATTAAAATTTAAATTTGTGTGGTGGATCAGATAAAAAGAAAGCAGCTTTGAGCCACATGGAACACAAAAATAAAGGGGTTTTACAAAAAAACAAAAAAACAAACAGTTCTTGAAGAAAAAAACAAGAAATTAACACAAGAAGAACAGAGCTTTTGAATCTCACCTTAGCAAGATCGATTGATGATTACTGATATGTGTAGATATACATACTACATATGTCCATATATGTATATATCTGTGTGTTCTCTCTCCCCCCTCTCTCTCTCTCTCTCTCTTCTCACTTTCTCTCTCTACAATATTGTGCGGAGAAGATTAAAATACGACATTACTTGCAGAAATGGTTAATTTTATAGATGGGTGAGGTTTGGGGAAGATAAGCAGACCCACTTCTCACTCTCAAAAGAACGTTACAGATTGATAAGTAACCAATCCTATGATAAGTACAGGTTTGATGGGGCCCACACGAGCCGTCTAACATTGTGTTGGCTCATCGGCTTGGAATCTCCGACCGACAGCTTCGTTCGGCTTAGCATGGAAATCACAAAAGGGAAGTAATAATAGAGTACTTCGCTGCTAAAATAACGTTACATCGTAGCCGTTGATTTGGTGTGGGGTCCAGTGAGTCAGCAAGATGAGATGATCGGACGGTGTGGAATGGGTAAGGGTGTGGGCCCCAGCTATCTGTTTAAATGCGAAACTTGCTCGGTTTAATTGGTGCTGTGGTTGTGACTTGTGACCGTGACCGAGAAAATGAGAAATTAAACGATATTTTGGATAGATGAGATGAGAAATTGAGATGAGATAGAGAGAGTTTAGTTAAATAAGCCACTCGTGCTTGTATTTAGCAAAAGGTGCCTAAATATTAGAAAAAGAAAGTATTTCTTACGCCGTGTGTGTTGAAATATGTGTCCACTTGCAAAGTTTATTTGAATATCTTAAATTATATATTATATTAATCATTGAATTTGCTTTGGCTTTATTAAACTACTATATATGCATAGTTTCGTTACTAACAAGGTTGTGTTTTCGAGTCCTTTTCAGGTAGAGAAAATAAAACAAATAGAAACTATCATCGACCCTTCCAGATGAATGGTAGTTTCGTTATTTTTTGAATGGAAGGTTACGGGTTAAAGTTTGTGTAAGACGGATTTTGTTTTGGTTGAGCAAAAGGGTTTTATTAGTAGTAGTTTCTTTCTAGGTGAATGGGTCCGATCACTACCTTCTGTTCATTAGACGAATGGGTGATCGATCTGTCATGGTTATCCCGGGTGTCCAAGCGTTTGTTGTTCAGAAAACATTGAAAAGGATTTGTATTCGTAAGGTCTTTTAATAAAAAATAGAAAGAAAAAAAACTTTAATGATTTTTCTCCTAAAGTGGACTTATTTGAAAACTAGTAAGTTATTTCTTTTATTAAACTTGGAAACACAACGTAAATATGTGTCATGCTAGATGATTTTAGTTAATTTGGACAGACTTTTAGTAAGGGGATGGACGAAATCAAGCTTTGCTCATTCATTTGGATTAAATATAAAGCCAAGATAGTAATTTGTCTTTGTAAGATTAGTGTTCATCATTAATATTTACATCTCATTCTTCATTTTTATTTGAGTAGATTTTTTATATTATAAAAAGTGGTTATAAGTAAATAAAAGATAAAATGTTATTGTTTATCTATATATTTGGATGAACAATGTTCACCTTTATTAGTTTTTTAATATTTTTTTTGAAGGCGGCTGTTAGTGGAGGATAGAGAAAGAGGTAACAATAAAGATATATAAAAATTATTAATTAAAAAAAAGAATGTAAAAATTTTAATATAATTATAGAATTGAAAATAAAGAAATGGATGTTAATGCTGTTGATTGCAACTTGTATTGAGTGAATATAGAAATGGAGATGGAGGAACGAATGTGAATGCTTTGTATGTTAACTGCAGCTTGTATTGACTTTTATTGATTTAGTAGATCAAGAATTAATTATATAGATAAACTAAAAGGTATAAAAAAATATAATTGATATTCTTGTTCTTGTGTATATAAATGTGAAAGCATAATAGATCAATTCAATTTAGTGGATACATGGTGCTTTTTTATGGATCAATGAATATTAAACGGCCATCAAGATAAATTTATTGGTGAAAGTTCATCTATGTCTTTGGCATTACGAATACAGACAATTCTGATGATCTGGTTTGTCCATATTTTAGAGGAAACCCATTATCCTGAGACTCATTGTGATAAAACTTTTAATTCATCTAGAACAAATTGCATCAAGTGAGACTCGAACCCATAATCTTCACATTAAAAGATAATACTAGTGCTAACTTTGTATATTGAACAAATACACATAATAAATTCATAATTGAGTATGGATAGTCATGTAATAAAGTTTGATTGCGGTTTTAGTCTTAAATTTTTAAATGTGTATGCATCATCTCGTATGTTCATTAAAATGTATGACACCTAAAAAATATTTGTCAACTTGGATTCACATCCAAGAGGCACATGGTTTCTCCGACTATATTTATAGTAATTTATGTCTTCTAATATATGTCGTTGTGGAGTTAAATCTGTATTTTTCTACCAATTTCTAGATTAGTGGATTGTATTCGTTCTTTAGAAAATGCAAAAAAATGTGTTTCCAAAATCCAAACCTTCTTTGTGGTTTCTTACAAGATGTTTATTCTTGTGAGATCCCGAACCCAACTCAATTCACTCAGCTCGCAAACTACAAATACGTGGAATGCGCAATGAATGTACTTCGTCATCTACAATTTTGTCGATGTATGGTGGCAAGGGTGATGGATTGAAGGGACAAAGGTGAGTGGTGCTCAACGGAGTTGTGGAAGGTTCCGAAGAAGATGAGTTGTGACTTGTTGAATAAGGAGTTTAACTTTTTTTTTTTTTAAAAGAAGGGTAATCATAGTCATTTTGTCAATCCTTCATAGTTTTTATGTCTGTTAGTGACAATGACCAAACATGTTACTATTGGATCAATAGAGACGACCATTTATGTAACTTTTAAAAATTTGGTACAAAAAACCGTTTTCGAGCTTTACCACATGAACCATCCGTATAATTAAATCATAAACTAATAAATAAAAGAGTATCTCATACAAATATACCTCACAATTGTACAAAATATAAATTACCTTATGTAAGATCTTATGCATTCTTGGTGTAGTTGAGTCACGCGTTATTTTTAAACCGGGTCCAAATGAATAGCCATATACACTAAGCAAAATGAAGAAAAGGTCATAATGTGTAGATTAAGACGGATAGTGACTTGCATACCGCATATGACCACCATGTATCAATCATCGTCATCGTGCCACCATATTTGACACCATGGCATGTTCTCCTCCACCATTTTTATTGTCATTCTACCTTTTGATAGATGTAACACCCCCGAAAACCAATAAGGCTTAAAACACAACTTGTTGCAATGAGAAAGCATTGATGATTCGTGAGGAGGAGAAATGCTTTCTTGGAAACTATATAAAGTAAAGAATATATATTGGTGTTAAAAGATAACATTTTTTTCTGTTGTATGATGACACTTTAACAAATTAGGGTTCATTATGTATTATGTATGAGTGTTAGACTATCTCCAATGCTACATGCGTCCTTAAGCATCCTTAGTTGTCACGTCGTCTGTCATATCATATCCTTACAAATCCTTAAAACTTTCACTTTATCTTCAACCCTACAAATATCTTTACTCTTCTAAATTTCCACCTCATCACCTACCCACTACACACATATTTAAGTAAAAGTTTTTTCTTATAGTTTGGGCCCACCTTATCAACAAAACCAAAACAAACATGCATCCATAGTTAAGAGCTCCATTGTTAAGGGCCTCAAAGGGCACCATTGCTCCAATGCTAAGGGATTGTAAGGGCTTGCAAGAGCAAAGATATTAAGGATGCATCGGAGATAGTCTTATAGTTAATGATAAACATTTTTTTAAGTTCAAAGTAATATATATTTATTATGAAACATAAAAAGAAAAGCATCAGCTTTACCCAAACCAACTTGACCCGTTTTGATCGTACATTTTCAACTAAGTTTTCAACGCGGCCAATGCATATGAGCACGTTTTAACATGCTACTCAATTCGGCATGTCAAGTTTTGGCCACACATGTGTCGAAGCATAACTGGCATGGTCGACGAATTAGAGATGATAAAGTTCATAAATAAATAAAATATAAATATAAAATATAAATTAACCTAACACTAAAAAATGCATGACCCAGCAGATCTACCAGTAACCAGCCTAAATTTACACGTTCGATTATTAATGTGATATAATAAAAAATATGCATTATATATATATATGAATTATAGAGAGAAAACTCATTTAAGTTACAAAAACTCAAGAAAACCTTATGTAACAATTCGTTTTTGTAAAAAAAAAAAAATAGGGAATGTAAGTTACATGTTATTGAACGTTATGTAACAAAAAAAACAAAAAGCGCCAAAGAGATTTTTTATAAAAATTTTTAAAAAATCAGTTTTTAATATATATAGCTAAAAACTGAATTTTTAATTTTTTTTTATAAAAAATCCCTTCAGCGTTTTTTTTGTTATAAAACGTTCAATAACATGTTATTTACATTCCCAAATTTTTAAAAAAAAAATATTACATAAGGTTTTCTTGGAAATTCTTAACTCAAGTGAGTTTTTCTTTCTATCCCTCTCCTCTATATATATATATATATTCTGAACTTAGTTGGCTATGGAAAAAATAATACAATAGTTGATTTTCATGGTTTTTTAGTACATTTTGTTATGAAAAAATATACCATAAGATGTAAAAGAGTTGAAAGTTATGTTGATATAATTAAAATAGTTAATTATTTGGATGGTTTCAGTGATTTGCACATATTTCAAGTTTTATAATTATGACCATAACGTGTATGGCCATTAAACTTTTTTTATAATACGAAACTAAATACACGTTTTTATTAGAAAAATTGTAGACCTTCAAAACCCGAACCTTTATGCATATTCTTCAACAGACCATCATCACCAACATAACCACTGTCTCTCGTAATTTTACAACATGTCAACATCACATAGCGTTGCTCCCAACGTCGTTCCCAGCATCGGGACGCTTCTCCACCATCTCAGTTGCACTTTAGAATTTCGACACTAATTTGTCGCTCTGTCAAAATTTGTCGTCACAACACCACGAGCACTTAATCTCTCCGACTCCGTTTATTCTCGAGAAACGGATCTGGCCAGAAGAAGACAGTCTACTATGTGTGGAGCATACCTGATTTTGGGCAGGTGTTGAGCTTTGCGATGGCTGCTCTTGGCATGATGGTGATTGTTGATACTTAAAGACTTTTGTTTTATTCAAGTTATTTGTTTATGTCTATTTTATCTATATATTAAAGATCGTTGGTCTTTTTACACTGCTTAACCGGAGAGTTGAATTCATACCACGAGTAACATTGGTGTAAGTTAAAAGACATTAATAAAATCAATGTAAATATCCAAACCATCCGAGTAATTAGCTCTAACTAAAATTTGGATTGGATATTTTAATCAAGCAAGTATTTACAAAACCTTTTTACAATAATTAATCTAGAAAAATAAAAGATGTGGGAACAATAGTTGTCTATTTTCGTGTGCCCTTTATTTTTTTTTTTTATTTACACGCAGTTTCATCAAGTCTTTGATCTTAAAAAGTTATTACCTAGCTATTGATTATCTAGCATATGAGAGCATTTTACATTCCATTCTCTTTTTTTATCTATATAATTTAATTAAAAAATACTTTTTATAAATTTTATACATTTTTAAAAACATTACATATCATATTCTCCATCTCTATCTTTATCTTACTCACAAACACATATTTTATTGTTTTCTTCTTTTTCTTATACACACATAATAGATTATAGTGGCTTGGATTTGAGGTATAGAGGTTATCTTTAGTTTTCTCTATAGGGTTCTTAAGGGCTATGATCCTAGACCTCCCGCAGGCCACGTTCAAACTCACGCGGGCCTAGGACCAAACTTGTACTCACCTCAAAAAATAGCTAACTAGGCACAACAATTCCCCACGAGCTACTCTTGCAGGCGCAATACTGTGTCAGGTCAGAGGAGACATATAGTACAAGGTAAAAGCGACCTACAACCAATCCCATTCTCCAGGCACTGTACTGGAAGATCCCCACGATGTGCCATCGTGCAGGGGACAAAAGGTGCAGCATACAATGACGTGTGGCCAATCACGAGACGCCAATTCACCTCCTTTAAAACGTATATTGACAGAGGAGACATGAAGTACATCCAGAAAAGCGATGTGCAACCAATCAGGGCTCGCGAATGTACCCTCACTTTTGTGGGCACTAAGTGCCACGCCAGATGGGGCAAATGGATATTCCTTAATAATGACACCTCGTTTAATCATTCTTCATTTTTTCCAATCTCTCGCCTATTCTTCATTCTTCTCCAACCTCTTGACTATAAACACCACACCTTCCAAACGTTTAAGGATCTCTCCTTCACTCTACACTCTCACTAGATACTTTACTCTCTCTATAAAGAACAATAATTATTCTCACGCCAGATGGTGGTTACGAGAAGAACCCCCCACCCATCCTTCTCGTAACGAGTCTCACGGTGTTTGCTAGTTTTGCAAATTACATTCTTTGGATTTAAGCTTGTGAAGATCATTAGATAAACGCGTTGGTTGAACATTAGGTCTTATCCTCGGCGGATTAGATTCGTGTTCTTCATTGGCGATATCCCATTCGGCTAGAACAAACGTTTTTTTCTTAAAATTTCCCTTTCTAGTCGATTATGAGTGATCTTCAAACACCTCTTTTCACATCGACTCAAAGTCTGCTGTCGCTGAAACCGCCATGGGCAGTTTTAGTCCCTATGATGATGAATACGAGCTAGTAAACCAAGCCCGCGCGAGCTCCGCTCGAAAGTCACCAACGTTGTCCACAACTCAAACCAAAACTCTTCTTTTAGTTTTCATAATGACCCGTTAACCCCAGTAAATGATCAACCGTTGGATAACGAGCAACCCATGGTTAGTTCAAATGTCTGTTTATCCAACAACAAGAACGTTTGTAGGTGGAATTGGAAAATTTGGCATGCGCGCAAAAAGCAAGTGACCGCCAGAACCATGTCCTATGATTTCCCATTTCAGCTTCATCGCTGAAGGCAGATAACAGGCAGCCATGAGGCAGAAAGTTGACAAAAAATGCATTGAAGGGGCGTGCGGGCTAAGCACATGAGAAGGTCGCAGGGCAGGAACCCGCCCAAAGGGTGGCAACCAATTTAACAACAAAAATGGTTGTGTGGAGACTATAATGTTAGTCAATGGGGAACCCACAATAGCATTCACAGCCTAGTGTCACACCCCCGGGATGAGACGAAAACTAGATTGCAAGAGGCTTCACAACGCTAATTGTGTCAAGTGTTTAATAATTACCTTTTTTTTCATAGTTTAAATCAAATAATACAAAATTTAGATCCCGACACGTAACAAATATAATTTCATTTCATTGATAACGATTTAATACAAGATATTGAAACGAAATACATGTTTGAAACAAATACAATACAATAAGTATTTAAAGTTTAAATTCGTTTCTAGGCAATCCTACTAGATTCCACGTGTCATCAAAATTCCTGCAACATGTATTAAAAGCATAGATCAATATAAAAGTATTGGCGAGCATACAAGTTTGAAATTAATTATAAGTATAAAAGTTGGTTTTGATTGTGACAAGTATATATTCAAGTCGAATCGCACGAATATGTAGACCACTTTCGCATAACAATAGCATATAATCGAATTCCTTAACTAGCATGCATAGTATTCTAAGCATAACGATATCATGAGAATACAAGTCAAAACTAATAAGCATAAACAAACTCAAGCATAACAAGTAGCATGTATAGACGAGTTTAAACTAACACATATAACTCACATAAGCGTAACTGATGGCACATTTGGTATTGTGAACACATTTAATTTTGTTTAAAATAAATTTTGTAATTTATACATGTTGCACCCCAAAATGCATTAAAGTGTAAAAAGGGGGTCGAGTATGCTCACAGTTTCGCAAAGTTTCCTTTGGTGATTCCGTGAAGAGTTGGAGGTTGGAGCTTCAAAGCTTCCTTTAAAACACTTAGTGTTTTATTTTAGAACTCTTAGAGTTCTCTTCCTTGCTTGGAAGATTTGAGAGAAGTAGAGAGGTTGAGAGAAGAATGGTTGGAACACTTAGTATCCTTTTAGAATTCTTAGAATTCTTTATTTAGAGATATTGAGAGAATTAGAGAGATGGAGAGAAGAATAGTGTGAATAAAATGGTAGAAGAAGATTGGTATTTATAGGTAGAGAAAGTGGAAAAAAGTGAAATATGATTGGTTAAAGAAGGTGAAAGAGGATTGAAAAGATGATTGGTGGAGAAATGAGGTGGAAAATGGTGAAATATGATTGGTTAAAAAAGGTGGAAGTGGATTGATGAGGTGAAAAAGATGATTGGTATATTTCTTGGTATGTCTTGAGTATATATTATGTAATTGAGTATATAAAAAGTATAAAAGTATACTTCAAGTATTGAGGATGTGCGTATAAGTATTTATACGTACAATTGTGTCGGTTTGCGTATAAATACGTATTTAAATGATCGGTTGTGTGAATAAAAAAATATGTATAAAATATGAATTTTTATGATTAATGCCTCGAGTTGTGAGATTGAACTTATAATACGAATGTAAGGTTTCTAAAATTAGAATACGGATACGGACATTTTTAAAATAGAAATACGAAGATACGAGGCGTTACACGAATAACAATTAATAATATATATATATATACACACACACATATATATTTTTATTATGTTTTAACGCCCCGAATTATGATACAAATATTTATTTTCTAAAATAAGGATGCAAAAAAGCGAGACGTTACACCTAGGCCACGCCATCAACAACGATGAAGGCCGTGATGATGAGTATGATGGTGACGACCACACAGAGGCGAGACGCAGAGCTACCTTATATAAGCAAAAGTGCACATGGTTTTATATCAATTTACACCCATTTTTTATTGAGTTTTGTTAAAGATATATTTAAAATAGGCGTATTTTGGTTTTTTCTATATTTTCAGAACAAGCACCCAAGTTGAACAAAAGATGCAAAATCGAGCAAACAAATCGAAGAAAAAGAGAAAAGTGTCTAGACACTCCCCATGTTTCGCCCGGCGTACCCATGTCGTAGATCCGAAAACTGCCAGCACCTCTAGAAAGTCACAAAGCAAAGCCCAGACAAGAAAAGTCCAAAAACTCCCCGTGCCATAAAGGCACGCCTTGTGTCTCAACACAAAACAATAAAAGTTGACTTCTGAGAGTTTTGGAAGATCCGGGGGACCCACAAAGTTAACCACACCCCATGCTTGTTAGGCACGAGCTGTGCCACGCTTACGGACTACAGTAGATCAAATGGCCAGACACGAACCATGCTTTCCAGGCGTGCATTACACTAATGATTCTTATGTTTTTCTTAGTGATTACATCGATTAGAGATAGTGTGTAGAAAATAAACGTGTTATGGAGAAAAGACAGGAGAATGAGCAAGCAAAAATGATGGAATTTTCTCCATGGTAGCATAAGAATTTAGAACTCATTTGCCAATAGGGTGGTAGCATATTAGTAAAGACAAAACATTTAGAGCATTCACACGCCTTAACTATTTGTACTCTATAATTACACAAAAAAGTATCATATTTTTTTCTCTTATTTTAATTAAATAATATCTTTATACTTTCATTATTACATTTTATCTACCCTCCAATCACAATCATTTTCAAAATATATTAAAAAAATAGAGTATGAACAATTTCCACCAAATATACATATGAATATTAACATTTTCTCTATACTTAACTTATAACCATTTATAACCAATTTTTATAATATAAACAACACACTCACAAAATTTAATGAAAGAGAAGTGAATTGATCTTAATGAAATGTAAGTTTGGAAATGATGGGTTACATCACAAATAATAAGGATTAAAAAAGTTTCCGTTGTGTTTTATATTTTCTTAGGTAGAAGGGTGTGGGTCATAGTTGGAACATGATTCGTTACGTAGAAACATGAATGAAAGGCTACACCACTCTTTCAATGATTAATGGTGGTTGATGTGGATTGAACCACAATTACCATAGACCATCTTTTTCATTTTTCTATATATATTTTGACATTTTAAAAAATAAATTAAAACAATAAAAAGGATAATGATTTATGTCATGATCACACTCTTAGGATAATGATCTTAAATGATAAATTAAAGGTGCATAACATAACGCCTATACGGAGGATCATGGTGAACATGAGGAAATAGAGTGAGTGAGTGTGTGGAATAGACGATGAAGCGTATGGCGTATCGGGCATGCAAGTGGTGCGTGAATTGCAAGGAAACACGTTGAGAGTGGCTGCCGATAAGTCCAATAATGCATTAATTTTATTAGTACAACAGTGACATCCATGTAAAAGTGGGACCCATCTCTTGGTTGGCCCACTTCTAGCATCTTTGTGTTCCCATTCTATAAAGATACCCGTGTACTTCACCATACCATCACTTTTCTTTTTCTTCTTTTTCCCCAATTATTTAGCAAAAATATATATATTTAGTCCCATAACTTGTATCTGCACTTTTCTTACACGTTGAAGAATAAAGATAGTAGATAAGAATTGGGAAAATAATAATTTAGTAAGTAACAACAGTTATTTAAATATGTCAACTAAATCCCTTTACATAACTCATGACATCATTCTTTTTCCCAATATATATTATATCATTTTAAAACTATGTTGACAATTCTTCTTGGCATTATGAGCCAATTTCAAGGTCTCAAAAATTTATTTCAACTAGTGGGATTGTGCGCACGGTAACAACCGAAAGAGAGATGGTTAAGAGAAAAACCATACGTGTTATACATTGATCAAAAATCACTAAAACGAATTCCGGTAGCGCTTCGGTTAATACCTATGCTATTCTGTTGAAATCGATTTGGTTCGTCACAACAACGGTTTGAATGTCGAGCGAACCTAAAAAAAATATTGCTACCGGTACCGATGTTGATCGGATGGTATCAGTTTGGTTACTCACAGTAGAAAACACTTATACGACCTGTTCGATTTTGAATAAATATTTTATCGAGACATAGATAAATGAAAAGAAAAAAAATCTTAAAACTTAAAAGTAACATAATACGTTAAAAAAGTTAAAAAGATCTAGTACAATTCATGAGCCATGGATTTTATATTAATAAATAATATTAAAAAAAATATCATAACACCATGAATTTTAATATATAGAATAGAATGTTACGACAAAATTATGTTTAGAATGACATATCATCTCTCTCGTTCTTGCTTAATTACCTATAAAGTCGATCTCGTCACTGTTTGATGCTTCAAAACATAGCTTGGGTCTTCCTCTCCCTCTTTCTCACTCTCTCTCTCTTGTGAGATTGCAAGCAAAAAGGAAGATGACTCGAAGGCAATGTTATAGTGACAAAAAAAAAGTTATATTGAGCTCAAAGATGATATGACAAAAGTTGTTTCTATCTTACTTTACATCAATTATTTAAATAATTCTTCTTGCTCAGATTTAAATCTGAGACGTTCTATCTAAGACATGTACCTTTACTAAATGAGCTAGCCGTACATTGATACGCTCTAAGTCTACCCCAACAATCTTAAACAAAATGATTACATGTTTTGAATTGTCTTTCTTTTCTTGTGCATTTATGAAATCCCTGAGTATGTTTATATTTACCTAAGATCCACACACACATAAATATGCGTTTAATACTTACCTAGTTCTTATGTGAAAATAATATTTTTTTTACTAAGAATACATTCCGTGGTTGTAGACTCCTAATTCCTAAAGCAAAGAGTCACCCTTACCCTTTCATTCTTATACTTCCGTAATCTTTCTCGTTTCTATCGTTTTCTTTTACCGAGCTTCTAACCTTTTCTTTTTTGTTCACCTTTTCTTATTATTTCAATGTTCAGAGACAACACATTAGGTTTCATTTTATTTAATTTTACGAATTTATATATCGGTTGTTATGGTGTGCTATATGCTCTGAATTCCAACCGTGTCACTGTGTAATACACGAGTAAGTATGACCGTAGTTTACAATAAAAGATAAGAGATTAGTATATACGTAATCGTAAGAGAGCGGTGAACACTTGAGATTATTACAACAAATATATAGAATTTATGATAACGTTCATCAAAAAGTTAATTTTGTGTATTCAAGAAAATTATCTCTTTGCTTGTCGTGAGAAGGATATGTACTTTCTTGGAAAAGCTTTTGTTAGCTTTAAAACATTATACATTGTTTGCTTTAGATAACGAAAAATAAACAAATGCTAAAAAAAAGGTAAAATCACCGACACATAATAAAAATAAAAGAAACAATATAGTAAAATTGTATAAACTAAATATCAAATATCATTAGAGTTGGTGGTCTAGTGGTAACACAAAACCTTTTAATACACTTAATTGTAAGGTCGTGAGTTCAAATTCGTCTTTCCAAAAAAGCTAAATATCAAATATTAAATAATAAATATATAATATATGTTTTGGACCAGAAAAAAATATTCTATTATTACAATACTTGGACCAGGAAAAA
This sequence comes from Scalesia atractyloides, assembly GCA_947069175.1. Lineage (NCBI taxonomy): Eukaryota > Viridiplantae > Streptophyta > Magnoliopsida > Asterales > Asteraceae > Scalesia > Scalesia atractyloides. Next base: position 2,900,994 of record CAMTDV010000023.1, read on the forward strand.
TTTTCTATTATTACAATGCTATTATTACAGCATGAAGTTAGACATATTTATAAATTTATATGCCCCCCAAACGACTAGCAAAAATATTATAATTTCAGATAATTATTTTTATATCCTTGCTTTTTTTTGTTGTTTTGCTTTTATACTTGATTTGATGCCTAATTATATACATATAATAACGAGACTAACATACTTGATTAACAAAATAAAATGAAGAGGTAGAGTCTTCAAAACAATAGATTTAGTATATATCTTATGCCTATCAAGTTTTTTCTTTTAAGGGTTGAAATTTGATCTCGTAACAAAAGATAATTCCTCTTAACCATTCGGTCAAATATATAAGTTGTTATTATCAGTGGCGGATCTAGAAATTTTTTGTAGAGGTAACGTTTTATATAAAAGGGGTAACGAAATCGAAAAACATGAAATTTTTCCAAAATTTACACTACCGTCAGAGTGCCAAGAGGTAACGAAGTGATTAGACCCACCTATCATTTTAGGGGAAACCTACCACCTAAGGATCCACTATAGTAGAACCATTGGATCACCTGAAACAAATTACATAAAGTATGACTGCAACCTATTACCTTTCAATGAAAGGTTATCTTCAAGACTTATTGACTTTCTTTTTTTTTTTTTTTTGTTGTTACTTTCATTTATCCAAATTTGCTTCCATTTATTTCATTACTCGTCCAACTTTAAAAGTTTTCATTTCACTACTTTTTAGAGTAATAACTCCTCGTGAAAAACTCAAATGATTTACTGATAGTATTTTATCTAATGAATTCAGGTAAACCACAATTTATGTTGAATATGTAATATGATAACATGGTGTTGAAAATTTATCTTTTATCTTTATTTTACATTATGAAAATTTGTTACTTTTTTCTAACGACGATTTTCTTTATACGTGTCACTTGTAGAATCTTAACCTGTAATTATTAAACTTTAAGTGTTTTTAGAAGTTTTGTCTTTGTTATTAGGCCTGGGGAAAATAAGCCCATAGTTTTGAGAGCTATTTGTGATTGGCTAGGTCAAAAGCTCAAACGAGCTAAGTCTTAACGAGCCCAAGCTCGAGCCTGAAATAGAACTCGTTTAGTTATTGAGCCTGAAATACAAAGCTCGTATGGGCTCGCGAGCCCAAACGAGCTCAAACAAAATTTTAAATATAATATAATAATAATGATGATAACATTAGTGAGCTGAGCTCGAACCGAGCTTTGGCTCTTTAACTTGATATTGAAGCGAGCTCGAGCCAAGCTTTTAATTCGTTTAAGGTTGTTCTCTAAATAGGTTGGCCGAGCTCGAGTTTTGAGTTTTGCTCGCGAGCCGAGCTTGAGCTCAAATAAGTATACTAGAATCAAGCCGATGCGAGCTCAGGCTCTACGCTACTCGTTTACACCCCTAATTAGGCCTAGTGGCGGATCCAAAAATTTTTTCTGGGGTGCAGAATATTTTCAAAGATTTTAGGCCCCTATCTATATATAAAAATCGGTTCATAGCGGGTCGGGTCAGATCATGTGAGACAAAAGAACATCAAACTAAAATTTATAAAATCATAAAAATACGTCAAACGTCTTACAAATTATAAACGTATTTAAAATTATGCCCTACAGGTTTTCTTTTTAGAAATATATCCAAAAATCATCTAAAGATACTAAACACACTATAAGTTCATTACATTCTTACACATTGTTCCTAACATAGATAATTTGCTTCATAAGTTCATAAAACAACAATAAACACTTAAACAAAATAATCAATGTTGATTAGTTGTAACTAATCATTTAAACAAAGAAAGCTATAAATAAAACAACAAAATCATTTAACTACAAATCTAGAACAATAAAAAAAAATCAAAAAATATAAAAAGATTAAAACCTTACACCTCTATATTTTCTCCTAATCATCACATAATACAAAAAAAAATAATAATAAAGAAATCATACTAGTTCTTATATCGGAATCCTAGCGTAATATGGGTCGGTCTAGCTGGAATTTTGGTTTTTCGGCAAAAAAAGCCGTTCAGTCGTGAGTAGTGGCGTCAAGTCATTGCGAGTTTTTTGGAGGCGGGATTTGGAATTGGAATGGGTGGATGGGTTTGGGTTTATTTAGTTCATTTTTTAGGTAGGGTTTGAGCTTGGGTTAATAAAAATATATTGCAGATTTGGTTAAATAATTAAGTGAATAAGTAGTTAATAAATAATTTTTTTTTCTAAGTGAGGCAGTTGAAATTTTTCAAGGGGTGCGGTCGAGATTTCCGACGAAAAATAAAACTAAAATATATTTTTTCATAGGATGCGCCCGTCCACCCTTGGCTTAGGGTGGATACGCCCCTAATTACACCACCAGCTCTAATGGTAAAAATAATATATATTAATTATAAGTGAATAATTCAATTAGTGTAGGTTATAATTCTTTTATAATTTTTGTTTCCAAATATTGCAACATTGGATGCTGTTACTTGCATTATTGGACTTTAGAAGTGGCCGAATAAACTTGGCACTACTTTCCTAAATTCGTGGACCATAGTTTACAATAACACAGAATGATCAATGATGTAGTTATTATATGAAACTATAATTGTGAGTTCATTAAACTGATGGAAAAAAGTGTTCATATAAATACATTCCTTGCCTGAATTTAGTGAAATAGTTTTTCATTAGTGTAGTGAAATATTTTTTTCATTAGTTTTCACAATGTTAAAAAAAAAATTAAAAGCATCAATACAGGTTTTTTAAATGAGTTTCGACCAACCAATGACATGTAGAGACTGGGAGACGATAACGGGGAGGTTACATATTTTATGACTCAGATAATTTTATGTGATGAATTTTGAAAATTTGATGAAAAATGAGTTTTTTCAAGGGAATAATGTAATTTTCAATAACTTTGAAGACAAATAATAAAAGCAATTGCGACAAATGCAATCACTATTTACTGCGTTGATTTGTGTTATACTATGTGAGAGCTTCGAACCGTATTCATAACCCAAAAAACCGAAACCGAGTTGTGAGTTAGGTTATCCCAATTTTGACTTCGATTATCAGTTTGATATATTTTGCTTATTCAGATAACTGAACTGAACTCAATCGATAAACAGAATAATAACCAGATAAGTCGGTTAAATTCGATTTGATTAGACGCACTACAAAAAACAATTAGGTTTTTAGAAGAAAAAAAGTACCAAAACCAAATAAACTGATATCCAATCCGAATAACCCCTCTATTTTCAACACATATTGATATGCGTAGGTTACTTGTCAATATATGTACACACATTATTGTGAAAAACTTGTGATGGTGTATACACCTAGTAAACCAAAAATGATGACTTTAAATGGTTATAAATAATTGTGTAATAGCAAAACTTTTGTTAAAGATATTTGGAGGAGCAAACAAACATGAAAGGAAAGGTAAACCTCATTGCCAAGTCAGTAAGTGACAAGGACAGAAAGTTCTCGTATTCCTTCACGATATAAAGTTTTCTTAATTTATCGTCTCATTTAATGTAACCCGATACTTTTCAAAAGCAAGTTTCATTTATGCACCTCATACGAACCCCACTTTTCAAAATTTAAATTTGAAGTAAATAAAACGATAATTTTTTAGCGGATCTAGGAAACTTTTATAGGGGTAACGTTTTAAAAAAAAAAAGGGAACGAAATCGGAAAAACTTCAAATTTTTTCAAAATTTACACTACCGCCGGAATACCAAGGGGTAGCGGAGGCTACCCCTAATTATATGGTACATCCGCCCCTATCTACATATATTATTTTTTATGTCTAAAGTCTGATATTACAAAACACCTCGCTAAATTATTTTATTCGATGTGTTTCATTAGTCTTGTCTTATCTTGTTTTACTAGTTTTTATAACATTTCTACTCATGGGCCTACTCTTTATTCTTTTTTTTTTTTCATTTGCAAAGAATATAACATCAACGACTTAATTGTTTTTCTCTATCTTTCATTGAGTTAACTATCCGCATTCACGTTAGAATAATTCAGTCTATTCAAATCGAATGGTTTTGGTATGAATTAACTATATGATTGGTCCTTATGGTATACTTAAATTACGGTTTAATACATACTTTTCAGAAATTACACCTTTAAACCAATTAATTTAAAAAAATAACTTATTTAGTCCTCATCACATATATGTTTATCTTTTTTATGTAAAGCATTATGAAATGATCCATATACTCATATTTAATAAATATGTATTTATATCCAATAAAACAATCTTGGAATTATTTTTATGATACTGGGATAAAACAAGGAGGGGTCCAGTTCCAACAAAACTTTTTATTTATTATATTTATAAAAGGATATAAATAACTTATTTATTAGCATTTGTTTTGGTCATTTTTACAACTTAACAAAAAAAGGATAACCCAATCACTGTCGGGGACTAAATATGTGACTATTTTCAAACTTATTGGTTTAAAGATGTAATTTCTGAAAATATGTATCAACTATACCGGATTGATCAACTATGTAATTAAGTCCAACTAAAACTATTTATGAGTAAACTATTATTTTTGTCCATTACGGAAAATCTCAAAAATATCCCATTTTTACCAAACGTTTCATCATAATGGCCCTTTGACTTTTATTCCCTAAAAACAATCCCTCCAAACATGCGCGACAACGCTCGTGTTTTGCAGTCCGACACCTATATTTGTCGAGAGTTTGATATCGAGATGAAGAAGGTTTAAGCTTAAAATTACATTAACATAAAAAAGAGCATTCATTATGGAATTAGGCTTGTTTTTTAAAGTAGAAATGTTGATGTTATTCTAATGGGCGTTTCAAGAGACCTCATAGCTCAACAACTTTAATTGAATCTCAACACTTTTAATCAAAAAGAATATGGGTTAAGATTAAAACTTAAAAATTGCATACATGGTGAGACACTCTGACAAGACTGTAAGATCAACGATGTCACCATGACATCAACCATACAAACACTGCCAAAGACGTCGACATTACTAACAACATGGGTGTTTTCGGTCATACTTGGACACCTGTCATGATTTTATTGAATCTAAACACGGGTGTTGTTTAGAGGTACATTTATAGGAATTAAAAGTTAAGCTGACATTATGAGGAAACATGTGGTGAAAGGGACATTTTGCGGCTTATCTTCATCATACATTCTTGACAACATAACATACTACTTGATTACGTAAACCAATTGCAATCATGTACTTTGTTCATTAATCTTTATCATACAACGTTCAAAACCCTGATATGCATTGGTGTCCTAAAAACCTATGTGACGCTGATATGATGTAATAAAATCCTATAAATATTTTATCTCACACGTATAATCTTACACTCTATAACTCTCACAGCACCACTAAACCTACTCACTCTAATGTCTAAACTATCTCTCAAAATGATTGAAAACAAATAAATTCAAACACAGATTTAAATTTTTAACAAGTTGACTCGTTTAGAACCATATCCAAGTAAAATCTTTATTACTTTCAAACATATGAATTCTCACACTCAAAATTACCATACACTAATACATTTTATATAGAAGATAATGTTTCGAGACTTTAATGCATCGGTTGATAGTATTACGATCAACATCGTCACCTTTTCTCCTAATATTCTCCATCAACCATGTTTGTACCAAAATCACAACACAACTTAACATGATAACACGTGCCTCTAAGACAATGCTACGTGTCCCAACAACACATGATCCATTTAGCCAGCATACACAACACGTGGCAGCACATCCGATTCTCATCCACCGTTTACATAAACCTCCATGTAAAAAAAAAAAAAAAAACTTGTCTTACGTAAGACATGGGAGATCAAGGATCAGGAGAAGAGTGGAGAAAAATGGCGGACACCCACAAAATGAGTCCGGAAGAGGTCAAAAAACTAGGGGTGGAGTCATCCAAGAGACCCCCTGGCTACAACCCCGGTGGCGTCCTACACCAACGCCGTAGTTTGCCGTTCAGCGCCACCACGATGACTGTTGTCGGCTTCCTTATGGCTGCCGGCATTGGTTACGCGGTCTTGTACGCCAAGAAAAAGCCGGAGGCCACCGCGCTTGATGTGGCCAAAGTTACTGCTGGAGTCGCGGATGCGTCTGACACACATCCGCGAGGTGGAACTACGCCACAGGAAGATACTAGTCCGCGGAAATAATTTTGTCACGTGTTATTTGTTGCGTTTCATGACTCGTGTCTTGTATTGTTTCTTTTATGTTAACTGTTTTTCAAACAGGTACGTATTGTTGGGTGTTGGTAACGGTTGCGACATGTGCATTACATTTTATTGTGTTGGGAGGATTCTATTTTGATTAGTTGGGTGTAACTACTTAAACGGTTGATTAAAATTTCTTAAGAGCTGTTGTCTAGATGGTGTCTCGTTTTGGAGATCCCCACCGGAGCAAAAGTAGTGTGTATATATTTGTTTAAATAAAATATTGGCACTTGAAAGTGGATATAAGAGCGTTCACAATCAAATTTCTTTATTTATCTCTATAGTTACAATAAAAAACACTTTTCACTTATTTCTATAAATATATTAAAAACCATTTTTCTCTCTTGCTGTCAATTTTAATTAAATAGTGTTTTTTTACTTCAATTCTTCAACTTTTCTCTCTCTAACTACTATAAAAAAAGCTTTTCTCTTATAAGTATATAAAAAATATTTTTCTCTCTTTTTGACAATTTTAATTAAATAGTTTTTTTACTTCTATTATTAATTTTTCTCTCTTGTATGTTTTTAGAAAATATTAAAAATTTATGAAGATAAACAGTATTTTTTTCAAAATTTATTGATAAAAAGTAACTTCTTTTTTCTTTTTTCCACTCATAATAATTTACAACTATTTTTACAAATATAAAACACAATAATTTACAAGTACTTTCACAAATAGAAAAGTTATGTTCATATAAAAATAAAAATTTATAATAATTTACAAATTACATTCAATTCCATTGTAAATGCTTTTGTGATTATAATCTGGAGGAGTGAGCGTGTTTGAAATGTAATTGCATTTGGATGCACTTAAAAATGGACCGGATCTATGATATATTAGGAAGAAAATGAATGTATATGAAATTTGTTTTAGTTCTTAATTATTTAGATCTTTTAACAGTTTAGCATTTAATGGTTTAAGATTATTTGTTTTACGAACAAATGTCTGAATGGTTTTAGACATTCGTTTATAAATGGTTAAAGATAGTACTGAGGCTGAATGGTTAAAGACATTTTATCTGAATTAGTCAGACATTTATCTCTGAATGATTAAGTGTTATACTGTAACACATCAAAAATGAGTTTGATGATCAAACCACGTTAATATTAAAAAGTGGTAAAGACCGTTAGCGATAAAAGTTAAACTATAAACAAAATGACTAGGAATAGATAAACCTAGTTAAAAACATGTATACAAGTAACCATACAATAAGTTGTAATCTCATTCATAATCAAAACTAAACTTGAGAGACCAAAAATGGCAAAAAGGGAACTTGTATTATAAATATTAAAAATTAAAAACACAAAACACATAGTGAATGTGTATGTGTGTGTGTTCTACGGCTGGAGAACAAGGGGCAAACCCTTGTTCTTCCTAAACCATCAAATTAAAGGATAATTGAGCTTGGAATCGATGCATGAACGCATACAAATGATCACCTAATCGAGGGGATCATAAGTTATGTCTCAAAATCTAGATTGGTAAAAAATCATAACTTGAGACAAGTTGAATACTTGTCATTAGATAGTTGGATTATGATCCAAATATGATATTAAATCTATGTGTATGCTTGATTTCGTTAAACTTAAAGAAATTATACACAATTAGGTGCAAGATTACTTGTTAGTAATTAACAAGTAGATTATGAAGTAGGTTTTGATTATATTATAAAATTGATGATATACAAGTGTTCATGATCATCATACTTGTATGTATGTGTAAAATATTTGAACAAATTAGAGGTTCGAGTAAATGTTCATACATGACTTGAAATGGGTTTTGATAATAAGATGAGATTGATGTTAAAAACATGTTATTAGATACTTAAAAATCATCATGTGAATATGAATGTTAAAAGTATTTGACTAAGTTTAATGTTTGGGTAAATTCCATATATGATGCCATGGGTTGTTTCATAGTGATGAAACAATCCCAAGTTCTTGCATAAGAATGATAGATTATCATATGATTGTAGAAACTATGTTAATTTGATACTAGCAATCATGTGAACTTGGTTTGAGAAAACATAACTTAAATGGTGGTCTACGAATAGTGCTTACCGGGTAATTAACGAAATACGTAAATGAGTTGTTAAACTTGTTCGTAGGTAATTATGGGTAGATAGACAGTTGACTTTAAAAGTCAAGCTGACCTATACTAAGATCGAATGATAAATTTGATATAAAATCCGTAAGGTGGAATAGTCGTGTTAGATGATGACTAACCTAACCATCTTACGAATGATAAATGATAGTTTGACGCTTGACAAGCTAGGCGTAGGCTTGGGAAGAAGCGGGTCAAACGGGACAAGTACGGGAAAAGGGCATAATTGGATCTCAAGGTAAGTAAAGCTTACATCTTTAAAATAGTAGAATTACTTATGTAGTTGAATAAGCGTTTTGAGTAATCGGGACGAGATTTCGAAATATAAAGTTCCAATATGGATAGATACAGGTTGGAACAAGTGAACATGGTATTAAACCAAGATTTATGGTAAAAAGGGGTAAAACGGTAAATTAGTCATGTGATGACGACTAAATAAGGAGTTTTGAAAAGGATACCATATGGCGTAGTCATAATGGGTCAAGAAAATTAAGAAATGATTTTAAAGCAATATGAACGAAATGGGTTAAATAGGTGAGATGGCAAATAAGTGTCATCTCATAATGACGAATGGTTATTTAGACCGAACGAGTCAAATGGTGTTTGACAATGATGATGACTAATATCACTTGTTGAATTTCTGTGTTCATAGAAAGAATAGAGCATGATATTTGAACGAATCAGTGTTATGAGCCAAGCCAGGTACGTGTAATGGGTCAAACTCTCAACCATGACTTAAAGGTCCGATGAGAGTTAAATGAGTCATAAATGAATAATGGATTACCTAAGGTAAGGTAAATCCAATAATATAATCCGTAAACATTATGTTCTTAAGAACATAATGATTTTACATAGATTATGGTTAAACGTTCATTTTGGTCAAAACATGATATTGTAAGTCATTCGTTGTAAAGAAGGGTATAAGTTGACCAAAATTCCCTCGAATGATAAAATAAGTAAATGACTCTAATATTAGTTTAAAAATGAGTTTTATAATATAATAGACCCTTTCGGTAATGTAAAAGCGAAAAACATAAACCTTTTTGGTTTAATGCCTTTTAAATGGTTTTTTTCCGTAAACGGTCGAACCAAAAGGGCAGAAATTGAACAAAATGAATTTACGATAATAAATTCACCACAAATAAAGTTGTGGTGGGAAATAGATAGATATCTTAGTGTGGATATAATAAGATAGATAAGGTTTGGTTGAAATAAGCGTTAGATTACGCTAAAACAACCAAACGGGTCAAAATAGCAAATAAATAAAGGTCTAGTTGAATAAGGCGGTGATTTAGCCAAGGCAACTATGCGGGTAATAATTGAATGTTAATGCGTACTGAATTGGACGCATAAATGTATAGTTTGGTCTAAAGGGGGTTAAAGGACAAAATGGGCAAAATCGGAAATATGAGTATAAACCGGAAATAAATGCTTAAGTAATAAGAAATAAGTATCTGGGTCAAGGATTTCAGGTTAAATATATAAGAAAACTATTTACGGACAATTAGAAACAAGTTTCAAGTGAAACGGATTAATATTGAATGAATTATGGAAGTTTCCATAACTAAACGGCAAATAAGATAAATCTGCAGCAAGCCACCGTAAGCTACGGTGGTCTACCGTAGCTTACGGTAGGCAGCTGCTGTAATGGAACTGAAGGCCTGGATCGTAAAGCAGAAGGTCTGGACCGTAAAGCTGGACCGTAAGCTACGGTGGCCAGCCGTAGCTTACAGTGGAGGCTAAAACTAAAGTTTTGTTTTTATTGTTTTAAGCCTTCGGGTTTATTCGGTTATGATATAATTTATTATAACTAACGTATTTCATAAAATATGAAATATAGGTGATGTTTAGAGCACCGGAGGAGGATCAAGCTATGTGAAAAACCGAACACGATTAAAGACGAAGTTTTCGCACTTGGTTTTGGATTATAACAAAACAAATCATTGATAACATGTTAAATTGTTTAAATAGTTTAAAACGTTTTAATAAACTTGAAAATTTGAATGACGTGTTTTCGCAATTGCATGTTTTAATACGAAACCTTTAATAAAAATTCAGTAAAAGTAAGATAGGACCTTACATATACTGGATCTTAATGGTTCAGATCTTTTACTGATCCAATACTTAATGGTTCAGACCTTTTACTGCTTCAGCGTTTACGTATTCAAAATTTGCTATACAGCCCTTAAATTTGTTGCGACATCCAAACGTGGCTTAATTGGATACGTTTTGGGTGGGATATGGTTGAATGTGGATGCGTTGAAATGTTACTTAGAAAAATAATAACAATAAATAAGAAAGGGTTGTTAAGAATATAGAAAGAAGGAAAAAAACGTGGTGGTTGATTTTTTCAATAATAAATCTAGACCTAGTCAAACTAAATGTTTACTCTCACTACGGCTCTTCATGAGCTGGGTCAAGCCGAGTTAGGGTAAGCTCGGGCTTGATTATAAACTGAGCTGGTTCAGTTCGGCTCGGATTCGAAACCGAGCTAAAAATAAAAGCTCGGGCTCGGTTGGTTTTAAACTAAGTCGACTCGACTCGGCTTGATTTTGCTCGATTTTAAAATTAAAAATTAGTACATAATTTTAAAAATTAAGTAATATTATTCAATAATTCAAAAGAAAATATCCAAAATAACTTCAACCTATAATATCACAAGCCAAAATCAAGTTAAACAACACAAAATAAGTTTTAAGTTTCGACGAAACACAATATTAGTTGATTAGCATGGTAATCAACCTTCAAATAAGTTATAGATATCAAATTACAAACCTAAACACATGTAAATAATAGTTATTTTTTTAATATATTATAATGTATATAAAAATAAAATATATTATAAGTAAAATGATTCGAGCTAAGCCAAGCCGAGCTAACAAGCGAGCCGAGCCGACTCGGCTCACTTTTAAACCGAGCTATATCGAGTGAGCTTTTTCTTAATTAAATCCAAACGAGCTCCAAGACACTAGCTTTCTTAAGAGCCCTAACTCCCACCATGAGTTGATTGATGGGAAATGTAAGAAACATAAAATTTAAAAAATATAAAGTTTAAATTTTAAAATTTAATGATTTAAAGTTGTTCGTTTTGAATTCAATAATGATCCTCCTCATATATATATATATATATATATATATATATATATATATATAGGATGAATAGTCCCTTAACATGCGACTGGTATACGACTTAATTACGCATGTTCATTTGTAAATTACGCACGTTATAGATTTCAAACCCTAAGTATTCATGAAGACGAAATCACACATGGTCAAAACACAACATCGCGTATGAGTTGTTTCAACCCTAATTACACATATTATATGCAAAATTATGCACATTATCTGGTGGCCGTGTCCGGTTGCACGTTAAGAGTCTTTTGTATTTTAAACTTTATATATCTTCCTATACTAATAAATAATTTTTTTTTGGACACGTATCACTTCCTGGTGCTTTCTCACCTTATTTTCCTGTTATCTCTCATATTAAATGATAATAATAATAATAATAATAATAATAATAATAATAATTTTTAAACAAAAAATTTGATAAGAATAAATATTTATTTTTCTACAAATAATTTTAAACAAAAATTTAGATAAGGATAAACGTTTGTTTTTTATTTGATCATATTAAATAATTATTATAATAATTTTACACAAAAAATTAGATAAAAATAAAAATATTTGTTTTTATTATGATCCTATTAAATAATAATAATATTTTTAAACAAAAATATAGATAAGAATAAATATGTGCTTTTCTTAAATAATTTTAAATGAAAATTTAGATAAGAATAAATATTTTTTTTAATTAGAGTAGATATATATACTTTGAAGTTTGGTGATTGAAATTATGGTAAATTAGGAATCAAAAAAATCCTATTTGTTATATATTTAATAATTGTATTATTATGTTTTAACTAGAATTAAATAATTATTCTAGGTCGGGGCACACACTTCTATCAAATTGTAAGTGTTTTTAAATGCATAGCTATAATGGTTTGGACTCACCATTATAATCGCACAATTCTTTCAAATGTCAAATCTAGACAGCTTAGTCTCACCTTTATAATGTTAGGCGTACTGTTATCATTGACATTATATTTTATTCAATACGTGCACTATATGAGTATTTTTTTAAAGATATATTTTTTTAGTATTTATTATATAAATTTACATTTATGCAAAATAAAAAACAAAGTAAAATGTTATAATAAGTAAATAGTACATTAAGGTTTATCTTTAAAATATAAATTTTGACGATTGTATGTGTTAACATATGACATTATATTTTATTTAACATGTGCAATATACGAGTATCTTTTTAAAGATATATCTTTTTTATTATTTATTATATAAAATTACATTTATGCAACCCGTGCAATACACGGGGTTCTAACCTACTCTCATATATATATATATATATATATATATATATATATATATATATATATATATATATATATATATATATATATATATATATATATATAATACATTAAATAAGAATTATATAAAATACTAGGCTTGTTTAGGCTTACGAGTTGGCTTGAGCTTGATAAGTGAAGCTACGGCTTATTTACTAATCAAGCCTTTTTAGGCTCGAGCCCAGGCTCTAGCTTGTTTAAGCTCCACTCATTTTTAACTTTTTCCGAGTCAATTTCAAGCAGCTTATGAGTAGCTCGGTTCATTTACACCCTTAACTAACCCTATTAATATTTCATTTCATTTCATAGAGAATCCAAAGGCCCAAATGGTGCAGCACTTCATTCCATTATGCTCAACCCAAAACATAATGGATGTGCCCCCCTTTGTTGGGCCAATCACTATCTCCAAAAGTAGACCACATAAAGAATATCCAAAAATCAATGAAACTAAATCTCAAGGAGACAAGGACGATTTTCTACCTCTCATTCGGTATCCATTTATCACCCACATACAATTATAAGTTAACCAACCCCATCATACTGGCGCATACTGTTGTATCCAAAAAGAAACCAATATTACATATAGACCAGACTAGGCCCATTAATATCTCCGTTGATAGCAAATCTAAAGTCCCAAATAGTGCAACACTTCAAGTTAGAGGTAAACCAAACCGTTAATTTATGGGACCCAAACCAAACTGTTTATTTATGTGGCCAAACAGTTCGATTTATAAACAAACTTTAGAGTTGAAAAACTCAACCCACTCTAACCGCCTTGGACCGGGTTTAAACTGTTTTGGAGCATTAAAATTGGTTTTTTTGGATCAGGCCCAAATCGATTCTGGTTGGAACCTGCTCTCAACACAAAAATCCTGAATCCATGCCAAACCACCGGGTTGGGTCGGTGCCCAAACCGAGGTGTTTTTATTTATTTTTTATTTTGAATCCAGTCCGGTTGAAAACTAGTTCATCGGGCCTAAACTGGTTTTTTTGTACACCTCTATTTCAAGTTCATTTCAAGATAGTCAGCCCATAACATAATTCCTTTAGTCCAACTCATACTAACCCAGTAAAACACCCCAACCAATCTTAAACAGGTATGCTGTTTTTATTTACATATGAGTAGATGCAGTTAGAAACAGCGTTTATCACATTCTCCGGTTTAAGGCACTAACACATAGACATAATGTATGGTAATGCTTTTACAGGATTAATGATAAATATACAGGAGGCAATGACAAAGGCTGATGTTTGTGTTATAGTTAACAATGCGGGTGTCTAGGTGGTTTGTTTGATCATAATGGGCGATGTAATGTTGGGTTCGTTTAATCATGTTGGCATGTTTGATCAATGGTTAGGTAACTATTTCTGGGATAATAGGAAAGTAGTGATCTTGATTATGGTGATTCTTTTTCTTGCACCGCTTTGTTCTTTAGGCAAAATCGATTCTCTGAGTTTAACTTTGGCTGCTTCGTGGTTCTTGTAGTTGTGTTTGTGGTGATCGCTTTTGTTGTAGCTTTCTTTAAGGTAGTTAGAGGTGAAGTCAAACTACCTAGGATGACACCGGATTTCAGATCAAGAAAGGCGATTCTTGATCTTCTTGTTGGAGGAACCAAACAGGCCGGAATGGGTGGGTCGGCCGATTTTAGTAGTTTGGTGGGGTACTGGGGTGAACTTTTTTTTTTCATTCAAATCGCTAGTTTGGATTAAAAAAAAGTTAAAATGATAAAAACGCTTCATTATTAGGCGTAACAAGTTTCAAATCGGACCAAACTGCAAAAACTGGACCGTCTGAATCTCACGCCGATCAGCCTAGTTTGGTTTCAACGGTTTTGATCACCCTTGGTTTGTTTAGTTTATATTTCACATCCCTAGATTGTTGTTACTCTTAACAATCTTGAAAGCAACCATGGGGGGTTGTATTTGAGTATATACTGGGCTACAGGCCTATATCCAAAGTTCAAAAAGCTTGGATCTTGGAATCCATTATAAAGAATCATCAAACATTCAAATTCAAGCAAGTTTACTCATATTTTAATCATTTTCTTATTAATTTAATTATGAATAATCAAGCATTCAAATTCAAACAAGTTTACTTATATTTTATTAATCATTTTCTTATTAATTTAATGTTAATGGTTTCGAGTTAGTTATTAATGATGACATCGGATTGCATAATTTTGTTTTTAAAAAATAAAGTAAAAAACATAGATCCCCATGCATAATCTATCCTCACCTCATCAAAACAAAACAAAACATAATGAAATAATTAGATTAGTTGGTTTTTTGGCTTCTTCATGCTCCATTTTGATTATGACGTCTCTCCTAATTCCTAAACATGTTATCTAGTGATAACATGCAAGTGGTGATTATTTTTCCTATAAAACTATTTTTAAATCTACACTAATTTCATTGAGGGACTTTGGTATAAAATGTGGTAATCATATTTGTATATACATATGACGAGTTCTGATAAATTAAGCGGGAAGTTATCGTGCGAAGGGAAGTTCTCATGCGAAGCGTAAAAAGTGATATGAACGTAAGATCTTAATAATTCAATGGTAATTCCGTAACACTAGTAGACATTAAGTTAAAGATGGGTTGAGGAAAAGAAAGATTAAACCTCAAATTCCCGATTGTTGGTATTTCAAAAGGT
Source organism: Scalesia atractyloides (assembly GCA_947069175.1). NCBI lineage: Eukaryota > Viridiplantae > Streptophyta > Magnoliopsida > Asterales > Asteraceae > Scalesia > Scalesia atractyloides. The sequence continues at coordinate 2,916,414 of CAMTDV010000023.1, forward strand.
TTTTGGAGCCGGGACTCTTAATGGGAGCTATGAGAGAGCAAAAGTTCTCGAGGTACGTAGATATTATTATTATTATTATTATTATTATTATTATTATTATTATTATTATTATTATTATTATTATTATTATAGCTTTATTGAAAATATTTAATAAAAAGTATGCCATGCATTGCATCAGAAGACGATACCCTTTGTCTTCGAGATCCACGTGTACCTGAACACAAGAAAGAGGTCAATTAAAGGAAGGATTCGATATTGTATTCTATAATTTTGTCGAACAATCATATAGTATTTATAAACTGACATTTTTATGAGACATATCGTGCCACGTATTAAATGCAAACATGTTTCAGCCCCACGACTATATAGATTTAAGTGGCACGCATACCATATGTTTTAAAAAGAAATCACTAAAATAAACTATATTTTCTTGTTTACATCTAAGCAATTGACATATATATAAATTCATAAAATAACTCGAATTTAGGTAAAAGTATATTTATATATTCAAACTTGAAAACAATATAAAAATGCAATCCTATTGCTTCAACCTTCGAGAAATTGTGCAGTAGTGAGCGTCCGAGTCTCGAATTCAGTTTTCACTAGTTTTCCGTCTTTAACTCTTTTAAAGAGCACATGTCCAGCGTTGTATTGGTGGATTCTTATGAGTTTACTGGTAACATGTTGTGAGGTTAAAATGAATATATCGTTCCAAGTAGTGATAGGGATTGTTTATGACCTTTAGACCTTTTAAAATATTAGTTTAAGATGGATAAACCTTTAAATTGTTTATTTAAGAGAAGTTAGTTTAATAGTTAAGATCATCAATCTTAAATGCCTTTAAAACAAATTAACAATCATTATTGTATTGAAATTTGAAAGGGAATTATCAAACAACCCTAAAACAGCCAAAAATAGCCGTAGGAGTGGTGGGTATGTATCCGTGACCCATGTTGCCGAGATTGATGTCTATTCCCTCACTACCACTTCTCCCCTAAACTTTACACATGTTTACACTTTACCCCCTTTACTTTTTACACAACATACTCACATTCCTTTGACTATGCCCCACAAACTCTTTGATATAAATAACTTCCATCATCCACTCAACTCATCACCCACGTTCATTATTCATTTCATTGGTAAAAATGCATCAATCCATTGATTGGTTTTCTTGGCTTTCAAAAACCGGCCTTGAACCATCAATTATATACGAATATGGGATGGCGTTTTGTCGAAACGAGCTCGAAGAAGATGATATAGCTTACTTCAACCATGATTTCCTTCAAAGCATGGGGATCTCTATAGCCAAACACAGGTTAGAGATACTCAAGCTTGTTAGGAAACAAAGAGGGTCAAATGGTTCACACCCTATCTCAAAGCTCATGATAGCCATCAAGAAAACCAAGATGAGTTTGGCTCGGTGCATCCGGGCATGGATGCACCCGGATGACTCATCTCTAGTCCTGGTTAGTAAGAGTTATGGTTCGGGATATTGGAAAGGTAACATGTTAAGGAGAAACAAGAGATTGGTGACCATTAAACAATTGGCTACCCCTACTCTTTTGCTCACTAATGGTAATTATCATAAGTCTAATAGTGTTAAAGTCAACACCTTTTCATGCCCCTTGGATTGTGATCTTAAACACGATCAAGACAAGAAAGACGGTGGTGACCGTGAGGTCCGTGATGGTCATGCGTGGTTTGTTGAAGAAGAGGGTGGTGTTGGTGGTGGTGGTGGTGTTAAGGAGATTAAATGGGACACCATGTTTCAGAATTTGAAACCTACTTGATGATCTTATAGCACAATCATCCTCTTATCTATCTTCTTAACTTCAAATATATTATTAGTGGAATTAATGGTGAGAGAGATGTTATTTTTCAAAGTTTATCCACCACTATGAACCTTGCTTCAAAGAAGTTGTAGACTGTCTTGGTATCTACTTTAGCTAAGTCTAGCATGAGTTGCCCTTTTGAGGGTGTTATTGTAATGATAAAAGATTACATTATGTAATAAAATTTGTATTTTGATCTGTCATTAGTTCTACTATAAGACTAGAACTCAAGATTTCTTTTACTCGAAAATCATGTCGAAAGCATGAACCCCATAGACATGAGTTTTCATAGGTTGACACTCACACAATCGGCGTGACCCAAAAATTCTATATTACTTTTGTATAACAATATTTGCAATTACAACCATGAAATAGTAATCTATATAAAATAATGATGCTCATTTGTTGTCTGTTAAGTTTTAGCATAAAATGTCTTGTCAATTTAAGTAATTAATGACTTAAAACATATTTCTTATAACATTTATAATAATAAATAGGTGGTCAACCTACAAAGCTGCTAGGTCAACCTGAAATGCCCATTTTAGATAAACATGTTTGTGGGTTCAACACATACCCGTTTTTAAATAGATCTAAACCTTCAAAAAAAAAATAAAAAAATAACGCCCCTAATGTTAAAATTATTGCCTTATGTAATTTATATTTTATCTTGATCAGATTCAAGGTGTTGAACCAACTATAAACACTAAAGTCATGATAATAGATGTAAGCCCCTTGTAATAAACAATAGTAAAGTGGAACTAGAGATGGCCCACCTTCTTTACAGCTTAGTGAAATAGTGCATTTAAGTAAAAGTCAACCCATGCTTCTGCATGTTTGGTTCTAAATCCATTGCATCAAAGGACTGAGGGAGGTGGTAGACATGCATACTTATTAATAATGGGCCCTTTCACTATCAAACAATGTATGTGTTGGCAGATAGCCATCCATTGCTAATTGGAATTCTTGTCTTTCAAAATTTGTATGCACAACAACTGCATATCAAATTACACTCCCCCTAATGCAAAGGGTACAAAACAGCAAAACTTATACATCATCAATACCAAATGAAGATAGTTGGTTGATTATACATCATCATTACATATTAAACTGAAGTTAGGTTAACCGACTTTCAAGATGATCACGCGCAAATATAAAAAGTTTTCTTGAATCTTGACCGAGTCACACGAACCCCAATCCTTCAATGACCATTAGGACCCGCGCTTTGTGGCAAACGAAACGATCCACCAGCGTAAAGCATTTGGTAAACGGGCCTGATCCTGATGGTTAATATTAAGCTCAAGACCGCACTTAGAGAGCACACGCCAGCAAGAACAAAGAAGGTGAGCCTGAAACAATTCGGGCCCATACACATGGGCCCGCCTTGTTTAGCTTCCTCTGAATCGTATACATAACCTGCAAGCATCCCGGAGAATAAAAGAGCACCTATCGGGTTTCCTAAACCCATGAAATTAAATATTAAACCAAAGTTTTTCAACCCGAAAAGCTCGGATGAAGTTGGAATCATAACACCAAACTGAACACCGTAACAGATCCCGAGCAATGCTGTTGCAACATATAATGTCCCTTAAGAGCCGATGCGTATAAAAGATACGTCATCACCATTATTATTTGTGTCACCATTGTCAAAAACGTGCGAGGAATCGTTTTTAACCTACAAAGAATAAACTTTTAGGATCTTTATTCCAAATTTCCAACACGGTGTTTGTCCCTTTTTTTAGTAAAATGTCATTTTCGTCCTTGAGGTTTGACCACTTTTGCGACTTTCACCCCTAAGGTGCCATTTTCATTCAAAAAGTAAGAAATCTTCCATTTTATACTTGACGACCAAATTTTGAGGGACGAAAGTCGCAATAAAATTGCCAAACTCAAGGATGAAAATGACAATAAAACATAAACCTGGAGGACTTAAATGCACAAAAAAATCATTTTGGGTGGAACATGCAAAAATGACTAAATCTCACACACGATTTTTGCATTTTACTCTTTTTTTTTTCTAACTCTTATTCATGATAAGGATTCTTGAAAATTAAGATTTTACCTTACAAAGTATTCTGAAACAACTCCGCCTCCAAGTCGACCCAGAAAATTACAGAAACTGAATAAACTCAACAAAGTTGTCGTTTCATTAAACCCAAGCGAAACACCAATTTGGGCCAGATTATTAAGAACAGTAACACCCGAGCCAACGCCAAGAAAATAAACGAACCATAAAAGCCAAAAATCGGCTTTCACAATCGCTTCACGAAATGTAATATCTTCACCTCTTCTAGGCCTTCTTTTCTTTTTTATTTTAACCGCCCCTTCACCAACAGCAAGAAGCACATCCAACTCCGATTCATCATCATCATCATTAAGATTTTTAACGTTCGGTTCTGGTGTAGGCTGAGTCAGCAATGGATCAGTTACAGTCACATTGTCTGCATCGCCAGCAGGCGGGTTAAGCTTCTTGTTAGAAGAAAACAGAGTCATTTTAACAGGAATGGCAAGAGGAGCCATCAAAAGAACCACCATTATCCCAATAAACGTGTATGATAACGCGTTACTTAAGGTCAACACGTCCTTTAATATCGTAGTGGTTAAAAGAAAGACTGCAAGCATAACACTAGCCCCTTGAGTGAAAAGAAAATGGGCGGTTTCTGATGGGTCGGCTTCGGAAGCTGGAGTACAAGGTCTAATATAGTACATTAAACCCAAGCATATGACGGGAATGCCGAGTGTAAAGAACAGGAGTAAAGCGGAAGCTGATCCTTTTAAGACCATAGTATAAACCTCGGTGAAAACTGCAGCACTTAAGCCAATGTAACCTTTGAGAATGCCGGCAACTGTGCCCCTGCTGAGTGGGAAATTCCTCATGTTGGTAACAAGCACAGCCGTCCCTAACCACGCACTGCTGTTAGTGGCAATAACCAGTGCAAGCCACAGCTGATAACAAAACGAAAATTTCGAACATTTTCAAAATTCTTGAGTCATATAGTTAACTACTTGATTGAGAATTATATACTTTTGCTTTATAAACAAGGAAAACAAACTACCCTATGAAGAAAAATCATCAGAATTTTATATATTTTTGCTTCGTAAACAAGAAAAAGCAACTACCCGATTCCTGATAGTTTAATAAACTAAATCTATCTATGGTTATCATGATAAATATTCTATCTGGAAACAAAGCCAAGCAAAAATGTTAAGATCAAGATTCGTGACTGTAGGCCCCCTTGATTTTTCGCTCATAATGGTACCTATATATTAAAACATAACCTAATGAATAGTAATATCACATAGGGATTAGCAAATGGTACCGGGTATCGGTATCGAATTTACCATACTGGGTACATTTTCGGTACCGAATTGGTACCGACTTTTGACATTTTCGGTACCATTTATCGTCTGGTACAGCACCGAAGTACTGATCTCGTAAATCATCGAAATTTTCTACTGGCACCGAAAATGCTCGGTATGATACAGTATGGTATTTGAAGGTAAAAATCAGTAAATATAGGTATGGTGCCAGACCGGTGTCGAACCGAAAGTAACGCTTATGAAAACGCCAAAAGGTGGGTACCAAATTGGTACCGAAAATGATTTGGTACGGATACCCACTTTTGGCGTAATGTTAATTTTACTGAAACTTATCTACGGGCGTTTATTCTTATCGAAACCGAATATATTAATATACCATAAAATCCTAAAAATATATATAATGAGTAGTATATTAAATTATTAATGCTAGTAGATGTTTGAAATTATTATAAGTAAATAATGTTTTAAGTATTTGATATTTTATATTAACATCCCTAAAACCTATACCCAAAGAAAGAAGCAACAACACCCACCAAAAGAACAACCCAAGGTGGGTATTTATTCGAAGCAATGCCCGGAAGAATGCCAACATTTTCCCCAAAGTCTTAGCGACACCAAGTATCGTAAGCTGTTGTTGAGAAAGACCCAGTACGGATTTCAAACTGTGCGAATACAGAGGGAAAGAGTAGGCGTTGCCGGAGGCGATCTGGACCCACACGGCAGCTGCCAGACCTACCCACGGTGGCCTGCTTCCGGCTTTTAGAGCCCACATAGTAATATTCTCGACTGTGGTATGAAGAATATGGAGTTGCTTTCAAAAGATTCATGAAACAACGTTTGTACTTTGTGATTCGTACAAAAGGGCCCCTGGTTTTAGCTTATTTTTTTTCTGTTTTTAATAAGGTTATTAGGTGTGGGTGACAGGTCTCCCTGGAGGATGACCCGCTATGTCAGGATACCCGTTCGAGTCTTTGGAGGACGCCACTCCAGGGATGGAAACAAGGAAATGGGTGATGACCCGACCTCACCTAGTTAATTTATTTTTTTTAATTAAACTAGTTTTTAACATTCACTAATATAAAATAAAATCATTAAATAATATTAAAAACCATACATTACATAACCTAAAAAAACCGAAAAAAATAAAAAACATACCTAAAAAATTCCTATGAACTCCACTTTTTTTTTCTTTCATTTTTCGCAAAATCGGTCGATCTTCTTCCGGATACGAGTTTATGTCGGCTGTCATGATCTAGGATAGTAGTCGGGTACCGAGAAAATGTTTTGGTTTGGGTTTGGGTTCGGGTTGCTCAGGTTGTATTGATCCATGGCGAAAGTTGAATGATTTTATAAAAGGTTGAAGAATTGTAAAGAAATGAGAATGATTTTGTAAATTTGAGATAGAGGTGGATAAAGTGTGTAAAAAAATGGATGGTATTGGTGTATTTATAGGTAGATTTATTAATTAATTTTTTAATCTAATAGCTATATATTTAAATTTCTCGGCCCGTCTCCAACGTCCCCCTGCGGACCCGTGTGACGACGCCAGATCATCCGAGGCGGTGTTGGGAGGCCGTCGCCGTACTTTTATTTGTTTTAGCACCTTAAATCCTGGACTATTTGGGGGGAATGATTATGGTTCCTTTAACTTTTTCAATTTTCTTGCTGAAAAACTCATTTCCTTAATAATATTTTACCATCCACCTTTAAAAAGTTAAACCTTAATCATGCTTACCTTTAATTAAACACATATAACTTAACATGGTAAAACAAAAATGTGCCATTTTAGGTATGTTTAACCCGTAAAAAGAAACTCATCTTGATTTTCTCTAATGTATTAGGGATACGTAATTATGGGTGCGAACGATCCGAGCCTGAACTCGTTTATATATGAAAGCACGAGTGCAGCTCAGTTCGAACTTTGTTTTTAAAGCTCGAGCTTAGCTCGTAGATAGTTTTTCAAGCTCGATCTTGGCTCAGGCTCGTTTATTACTTTTTAATTAATTATATTTATTGTTTTAAGTAAATTTATATATAACAATTAAAAAACAATAAATATATATTTTATATTAATTAAAAATTATATAAATAATAACTGGCTTGTGGTTGAGGCTCATAAGCCAGCTCGAACTCGTTAAGTATAGCTCGGGCTTAGAAGTGTTTACTAAACAAGCTTTTAGGATCAGGCTGGATTTTATAAAATCACAAGAGGCTATGAGTTGGTCCGTTGATTCTGGAAATTCCCCATAGTTAAAAACTTGAATCAATGCTATCAAAACCAGTACGGTACCGGTTTGGTACCTGGTATCAAATGCTCATCCCTACACCATTAGATTACATGTCACACGGTGTGGAGGGCTTGAAGGAAGGGCGTGGAGTGACACATGGCAACCACGTCAGCATGGTGGCATGAAGAAAAAAGCACAGGGTGAGAAAGTGGCGTGGAAAAAGCAACTATGGTAAGAAAGTTGTTAAATTCCGTTCCTAAGAAATATATGGCGTCTATTAGGGGATATCGATAGGCGATTGAAGACATACGAAGAAAGACTTAAATCCCATGACGAGGAAGAAAATGATCAAGGCCAATTATTGCTTACAAAGGAAGATTGGGAGGAAAGAACTAGGTGGAGTGATTTTGATCAATCCGGACAAGGGCGCGGTCGTGGTCAAGGTAGAGGTCGCGGTTATGGTAGAGGTCGAGGTGGTCTGTTCCAAAGAAATGAAGACCGAAAGGATCAAGGTAGGCATAGAGACAAGTGAAAAAATTATGTACTTATAATTGTCAAGAATACGGACATTATGCGAGTGAGTGTCCTAAGAAGGAAACAAAAGAAGAGGCAAATTTGATTCGAGACGAAGATGAACCGACATTGGTTTGAAGAAATGGATGGACATCAAGATTATGGGGTGATTGTTGGATAATGTTGATGGGTTTATTTGGGTTGGAAGTATTTTTCTTAAGTTAGTCAAATGATGGGTCAGAAGTGTTTGTTTAATGGGTTAAATAATGGGTCAAAGCCTAACTAGAGTATGGTGAGTCCATGAGTATACCTTCTATAGGCCCAATTACACCCAATGGGCCAAAGCAACAAATGTTCAAGAAATCCACAAATTAAACACCATAACAAATCTAAAATAAGGCTTTTACTATATGTCAGCACTACCAAATGAAAATAGTTAAATTAGACATCATCGTTACATATTCAACTAAAGTAAAGCTAATTAACATGTGACTTTCAAGATGATCACATGCAAACATAAACAATTTTCTTGACCAAAGTCATACAGATATCTAGTCTTCAATGGTCCGAGCTTTGTGACAAACGAAACATCCACTAGCGTAAAGCATTTGGTAAACGAGCCTGATCCTAATGGATAAAATTAAGCTCAAGATTGCACTTAGACTACACACACCCGCAAGAACAAAGAAGGTGACCCTGAAACAATTCGGGCCCGTGCATGTGGCCCCACCTTGCTTAGCTTGCTCCGTATCATATACATAGCCCGCAAGCATTCCAGAGAATAAAAGAGCACCTATCGGGTTTCCTAAACCCATGAAATTATATATTAAACCAAAGTTTTTCAATCCAAAAAGCTCGGACGAAGTTGGAATCATAACACCAAACTGAACACCATAACAAATCCCAAGCAATGCTGTTGCAACATATAACGTCCCATTGAGAGCCGATGCGTATAAAAGATACGTCATCACCATTATTATTTGTGTCAACATTGTCAAAAACGTGCGAGGAATCGTTTTTTAACCTGCAAAGGATAACCTTTTAGGATCTTTATTCCAAATTTTCCAATGGGGTTTTGTTTTCTCTACTTATATTCATGATAAAGATTCTTGAAAACAAAGATTTTACCTTACAAAGTATTCTGAAACAACCCCGCCTCCAAGCCGGCCCAGAAAATTGCAAAAACTAAATAAACTCAACAGAGTTGTGGTATCATTAAACCCAAGTGAAACACCAATTTGGGCGAGATTATTAAGAACAGTAACACCCGAGCCAACGCCAAAAAAATAAACCAACCATAAAAGCCAAAAATCGGCTTTCACAACCGCTTCACGAAATGTGAAATCTTCACCTCTTCTAGGCCTTCTTTTCTTTTTTATTTTAACCGCCCCTTCACCAACAGCAAGAAGCACATCCACCTCAGAAATATCTTCGCCTTCATTAAGATTTGTAACGTTCGGTTCTGAAGTAGACTTAGTCAGCAATGGATCAGTTACAATCAAATTATCCGAAGAGGAGCCAGCAGGCGGGTTAAGCTTCTTGTTAGAAGGAAATAGAGTCATTTAACAGGAATGGCAAGAGGAGCCATCAAAAGAACCACCATTATCCCAATAAACGCGTATGATAATGCGTTACTTAAGGTCAACACGTCCTTTAATATCGTAGTGGTTAAAAGAAAGACTGCAAGCGTAACACTAGCCGCTTGAGTGAAAAGAAAATGGGCGGTTTCTGATGGGTCGGCTTCATAAGCTGGAGTACAAGGTCTAACATAGTACATTAAAAACAACATACGACAGGAATCCCGAGTGTAAAAATCAATAGTAAAGAAGAAGCTGATCCTTTTAAGACCATTGTATAAACCTCAGTGAACACTGCAGCATTTAAGGCAACATAACCTTTGAGAATGCCAGCAATTGTGCCTCTATTGAGTGGGAAATTCCTCATGTTGGTAACAAGCAGAGCCGTCCCCATCCCCAACGACGAGTGCAAGCCACAACTGAAAACAAAAAGATTAAAGCTGTTGTTTAAATTTTTTGTACACTAAAAGTTAGGAAGGTAACTACTATGAAGAAAAATCATCAAAATTTTATTTTTGTTTCAAAAATACAGAAAAGCAACTACACCTGGTAGTTTAATAAATTAAATCTATAACCGGAACAAAGTCAAGAAAAAGAGTCGAACCCTGGTAAACTGGGTATATTTATATACTACAAAATCTTTTAAAAATTAGTAAATAGTATTTTAAAGTGATTAAATGATTAATACTTGAAAAAAGTTTATCTAGATGTTTAGTTGAGTATTTAATTTTTCAAACTAGTCAAAGTGAATTTACGATCCGGTTTTAGAAAATAAAAATCCCAGAAGTATAAATTTTAACCAGGTAAAATCACAAACAAAATAACCAATATTCAACATGCGCAACCAATAATTAATAGTAACTGAATATTACCAATGTATATAAGACATGATTTTATAATTTGATCACTAATCCCGGTCATTGACATCTCTAGACCCTAGAGATAAATCTTAGGGATAATTCCCAAAGTATACATATGAAAAGTATATAGAATTTTGAACTCCAAAAGTTAAACATGTTCCTCTAAGCGAAAATGCCTGCCGCGTGTTGTTCTTTGCACCGTATACGTGGCCACACTAAGGACACAACACGTGGCATCTTTGAACGGAAATGCCTTTAAAGAAACATTTTTGTGTGTAACCGCATGGCATATGACGTTCCATGTTCCAGCGACTTTACATATATCATGCTGATGTCAGATTCGAATATAAAAGTTTATTAAAAAAAATAGACTAGTACCCACCCGGGTGATGAGTGGAAATTTATATATATTTTTAAACTAATTCAAATTATGTAACTTTTAATTAGAAAAAGAATCAACTTTGTTTTTTTTAATATTTTTTAATAGTAGTTGTAAATGGAGAAAAAAAAACTAATATAAAGATCTAAAAATATTGTTTAATTAGAGAAAATATAACGATTTTTAACGTAATTAAGTGGATGAGAATAGAAAAGCTGATTGTGAATGCTTTAATTTCTAAAAAGTTATTTTTCTGCGTACCGTGGTGTAGGCGGGTACTATTTCCCTAAAAGTCTTTAGTTATCTAAATGTGTAGGGAAAAAAGGATCTATAAAGTACTTACAATCCAGTAAGGCATGTTGTGAAGGGTCTGACTAACAGCAAGCCAAATGACAACAAAACCAAAGAAAGAAGCAACAACACCCACTAAAAGAACAACCCAAGGTGGGTACTTATTCCAAGCAATGCCCGGAAGAATACCAACATTTACCCCAAGATCATTAGCAAAAGATTTTCAAAATCAATTCGGTATCGAGTTTTGGCGTTTTCTGTACCAGGCTAGTACCGGTTTTTACCTTCATGTACCGATAACAAACCGGACCGTAACGGTATTTTCGATACCACTACCAGTTGACATCAAGTTTATCCAACTTAAAAAACAAATAAAATAATTAGTATTATAGTATTAAATAATAAAAAGTTGCGAAAGACCCAGTACGGATTTCAAACTCTCGGAATACAAAGGGAAAGAGTAGGTGGTGCCCGAGGCGATCCGGACCCAAACCGCGGCTGCAAGACCTACCCACGGTGGCCGGCTTCCCGCTTTTAGGACCGACGACATAGCGTATGAGTTATAACACCCTCGACTTTAGATTATGTAAACACTAGGAGTAATGTTAATGTTAGTCAATGAAAAGCAAAGAATACAACGTAAAGAAATATCAAACATGAAATATTCTCCTACCTAACATAGTTTGTGGAGGATATGAACGCACATGTGTTATATTGTTTTTTTTTATTTTGCACGGAGTGGTAGGTAGGTATACTATCCCTCATTCACTATGTAGGGTAACAGGTAATTAGTGATAGATCCAAAATTTTATTTTAGTGGGTGTTTCTTTTGGTAAATTCTATTCAATTCTCATTGTTTTTTCTAAATTTTATAATGTTTTCACTATTTTTTTCCAAACACACTGAGTTCCTGAAACCCACAAATGTGAACTGGATCTGCCCCCCTGCTGGTAACACGTACTAATTGACATGCTAACAAACCCTCAAAGCCAAATTAAATTCATTGGTCCTCGAGGACCACCTTTATGACTAGTATTTATTTGATCGAAATCAAATGAGTAGAAGTAACATTTATTGTTGCTATCAACATGATAGATATAGGCTTTATATTCTAATTAAAAAACAACTTTTTAAAGGTTTTGAGTATTTTGATTCTCAAGTATCTTACATTATGTATGAGAATCAGTGGGATTCTTTCGCGCGCTATGTGACACTAATTTGGTTGATATCGATTCAGTTTGTTAAGGTACTGGATATCGATCGGTATTGATTCGGTTCGTTACAGTAGTGACACTCAGAAATAATGAACACATCTTAAAAGGAAAAGAAAGAGAAGTCATAAAAATGATCATAAACTCACAATCAGTTATAGGCTTGTAAACAAACCGAACGTTCGATGAACTTTTCAAAAAGCGTTCTGCAGAATGTTTGTTTATTTATAAACAAACGGACAAGAACAATTACTTTTGTTCATATAGTTTTCCAGAACATGAACATATGTTTTATGCTTGTTTATGTTCGTGCATATACGTTCGTTTATATTTGTTAGTTATGGTTTGTTTAAGTTCATTCGTTTACTTTGTTTATATACTCATTTAAAATATTTAGGTGCGTTACATTTTAGTTTTTTTATGAAAATAAAATATCACCTCTATAGTTTATAGTTTATTTTAGTTTTATTAACCTTTAATCCGAACTTATTAATGTTCATGTTTACTTTTAATTGGTCTTTGCTTGGTTATGTTCATTCATCTATGTTTAGTTAAGTTTGTTCGTTTACCTTCATGAACCGTTCATTCATACTATTCACAAATGGACATAGACGTCCACGAACACATTCATTTTCTTAACGAACAAGATGAAGAGGAAAACTAAGTTTGTTTAGTTGTTCGTGTTTGATCTTTTGTTTGGTTAAAGTTAAACGAACATGATTCGTTTGTATTTGTTCGCTTCATTTACAAGCCTATCAGTTACATGATCATCAATAGTAAAGCCGCACAAAAATATACTTCAAAAATCAAAAATTTAACCAAATTACGGAATGTAACCGTTTGGTAAAATACTATTTAAAAATGTCATGGTTTAGTAAACGAATTTTAAGTTGTGAGTGAGTGAACGTTGCTCATCGTTTATCATTTTCGAACGATATTACTCTATTTTGTTAGTTTTATATTTATTAAAATAAAATGTCTCTGCGTTAGAGAGAGATGTCAAAAGACACAATTCTTTACTTTTAACTCATGTTGATATCTTTACTAGGTCAAAATCCGTGTATTACATGGGTTTGACTAAATAAATATTATCTAAAATAAATAGTTTTAAAAAAATATAATATCATTACTTTGTTGCTTATAATTATTATGAGCTGAGATTAATAAATAAGTACATTTGTATTTTGTTACTAATATTTAAGTGAGCGACATGTAAAATTCTTTGAAACCTGAATATAAGAAAAGAAAATATAAATTCTAAATTTCTTTTAACTAACTATCACACGTCGGGTTGACATTATTTGGAATCGTTAATTAGTTAAATATTAAAAAATGGTAAATTTCTTTAATTAATTATTAAAAAGTTAATTTTTTAGTTGTAAATATGACGAACCCATTACACTGGATTACAATTAATAACATTTTTCAATTAAATATGTCCATTGCCGACGAACCCAATGCACTATATTACAATTAATAACATATTTCAATGGACATTGAATTGCTCATTATGTTATATTGATACGTTACTATTTGTACGTAAATATTATAAATATGTAAATTAACTTTTGTGTACTATACAAACCAGTGTAATGATTTGCAACTAACTAAACCATTTTAACCCTTTTAATTAATTAATTATTTGGAACCATATATTTATTAATTAATTTTATTATTATTGATAAAGATAAGTGTTATTCATGTATTAATGAATTGTTTAAAAAGTGGGGTGGTGGTCTATTGGTAAAGGCAGAGACTTCAAAAACCTTGGGAGATTGAGGTCTTGTATTCAAGTGGCACAGACAACAAGAATAAAAAGAAATTTTTCGTTCAAAAAAAATTAATTGTTTAAAAAGTTAAAAAATGTAAATATTTTTTGTAAAAGAGAAGAATGTGATATGAAATTAATTGGAATACTTTATTAGAATTTCGATTAGCAAGGTCTTGGCCCATGATATAAAATATCTCTGGTGCTTTTACGCATTTTGAATCTTGAGTTCAAATGAAATTGTGACTCAAGTTAACATAGATGGTTGCAATCAGGAAATAATATATATATAACATATATTGATCTTGACATTCATCTCGACTTAAACATGTCTTTATTTTGTTTGGTTCAATTATGAGACACCTTTAACTATAACTGATTTATCGGTTAATAAAATAGCATTAATCATAACTGTCAGTTAATCTCGATTATTAGTTAATTTGGTTTGTGGTGGTTTGATTATCGGTTGATGGGTAACGTTTGCTGTGCCTTTGTTGCAAGTTTTAGGCGAGACAGGAAGATGCACTTGTCGGCGGAAACCTTAGGCGACGAGGAAAGGCATTTCTGACTGCAGTAGAGAGTGGATCATTGGAGTTGGGGGCCTTTGTTTTTGCCGGAAAACCGAGGGGTTGGTGAAGATTGATTGGTAAAAGTTTGCCTTTTTCTTTTAGTTCTAATTTTTGTTTTGTCTTTTTAACAGTCGGTCCATTATTATCTTTGTTATTTCTCTTTAAAAAGTATAAAATTGGTAAAATTTATTTAATAGAAAGATTTTAATAGAAAAAAGCTACATTGTAATACTTTTTCCACAACAAAAAAAAAAAAAAAAACACCATTATGAGGTAACCTTAGATAATGCTACACAACTTTCCAATCTGCAATATGAGCAAATGATATTGGAATTTATCTGTTGATTTTAGACGTTGTAAATACTGTTAACTAATGTTGTACCATAAAAACTTGTCATCTTTTGTTCCATAGCGCTTCGGGGTTTAAGTTGATGTTGATATTCTTCACGTTGCATTGGGCTGGTTTGAAAAAAAAATTCGAAACCCCCCTCCCTTCCCCTCAAGAAATTTCCCTTCCAAACATGGGTGGCGGTAGCCATATGCATTATGATCGAGTCGGGGGTCTCACTGGAAGCAGCCTCTCTATCTCTACGGGGTAGAGGTAATGTGTCTACATCTTACCGTCCTCAGACCCTACCTTAGCTTTGCTATTCGTAGGATTTATTGAGTATGATAATGATGATGTCCAAAACTCCCATATATTTCTGTAACGTCGGTGCCTCTGACGATGTTTGTATGGTGGATGCCCATGTTTTGTAGTCAGACAATGTTTTAATGTTAGACGCCCATGTTTACATGAACACTAATAAATGTAAAAGAAAAATGGTTGTCAAGTTTACGATATGTTTGTTCGTCTGTGGAATGATTTCATTGAACTTAAACAACGTCAACCAGCTGTAATAAATGAGGGTACACACTCATGTTTAGAAAGACATTGTGTAAGAACTGCAATTTGAAAAGGAATAAATTTTGAGAACTTTCCCAATATTAGTGCCCTCAATTTAAGGCTTATATCGCACAGTAGGTGTGAATTGGCCTTTGTGGCCACACTATTGAATTATTTTTCATCTATGAGCAATCAATTAATTTGCCATGTTAGGTAACACGTCCCAAATAATTCATTACTTTAACTGATTTCACATTTAACCAAACACGTCGTGATTCTCGTGTTTTGTTACATCTACATAAATGGTCATTCGTAATGGTGAATGCCCACTAAAGGGTATTTTTCGTCATATTAATATAATAACGCTCCTTAAAAAACTGTGTAATAATTAACACCTCTTAATGCACTCATTCTATCATTATTTTCCAATTTTGTTTTCCTCATTGGCTTCATGCCTTATAAAGCCCTCCAGGATGTTATTATTATCAATCCACTTCATGTCTTTATACTGCCCAATTCTCATGGTGTAAGTTGATTTCTACAATATCATGATAGATCCATTATACAAATTTATTCCAACATCAAAGCAAACTCTATATGTAGGTAAAAATAGAACAAAATTCAATAATTTAGAGTGGCTTAAGTGATGCAATTTTGATATTGTATCGTAAGGTGTTTGGATATTATCTATTATCTTGCTAGTGAGGTCTTTGTGATTACATTTTCTTTTTAGTGTTTCTTTTTTCTTTTCATTTTGACAGCCATATATAAGTAAAGGATTCATGTATTAAAAGAGCCTTTAACTTTGCACATGGCAATACACGCTAATCATCACTTATTTGATATATACATATACATCCGTTATTGGGGATTTGGCTTATATTCAGTGGTCTTGAGAGCACAATCTTAGAGTTTACAGAAAATATTTTGTGGGACAGTGGTACTGATCGGTTGGACGTCAATTATTGGTGTGCGTTGGGTAGCTTGCACAGGTCCCTTCTGCATTTTGATTTTGGCGGGTTCGGTAATAAGGAAACTCCCCTCCAAATGTCCAGACTACACTAGCGAGGGCCCTATATAGTAAAGCCCTCAATGTTTAAGAGAGAAGTTTCACCTATACATACGCTAGAAAGTGGTGTTATAGTGTCTACGAGGTTCCCATACTCAAGATTTCCTGATCGTTATCCTCATTGAAGGCATAGGCCAACACATGTTAGCAGTGGAGTATTAGGCCATCCTTAAATACCGGTTAATTATTCCTTTGTTTTTGGTTGGTGAACCTTGTCATATTTGCCGCAATTTTTGTTTGAATAAATTTGGGGAGCATGCGATCCATTGCAAGGAGCTATCAGGCTTTAAATACAGACATGATTTGGTCAGGATATCCTTTGTGATGTGCTGAAATGGGCATGAATCTCCACCAAATAAAAAGACACATGTGAATTTCCTAACAAACCCGTTTGAAGGGAGGTCCACTATTCGGCCAACAGACGTTTATGTGTTCGTTTCGGCAGGTGGCAAACACGCTTGTATGGACCTTACCAGAGCCCCCCCCCCCCCCCCCCCCCCCCCGGTTAATTTCTGTTTTTTTTTTAATCAAAAGCCAATTAAAATTAAAAAAAACAAAAAAAAGTACTACCACCCGTTAATTTCTATTTATTTATTTGTAATCAAAAGCAAATTAATTTTATTGTCATGAGACACTAGTTTTTGTCAATCTAATTATAATTATTTTTCTCAACAGTCACTTTCTTATTAAAAAATATTTATAAAAATAATACTTGGAACCAAATGTGATGAATGGGCTACTTGAGTATGGGCCCGATATATTTTGGCTCCATTTGTTAGAAAAATCAAGCTACTGTTAAGGAAATAAATATTTCTTTAAAGAACTATACATTCAAATAGACAGAATTAAGTTTGTTACATGCAGTTATAAATAACAGCTTTGGTTTAGAATTTGCTTGCAACACCATGAATCAATTCACAATCTTAGCCACCGCACCACCCACATATCGCAGCCCCTCTCCTCTATGACCGTATGGTATAACGTTGTGAGTTACATGGTTTAACATATATCGCAACCCCTCTTCTTTGGAGTTGGGGTCTCATCGGAAGCAACATCTTTATCTCTTAGGGATAGAGCCATAGAGGTAAGACTTGCTTGCATCATAACATCCTTGTACCATTCCAATAGTTTGGCTACGAGTAGGATTATACAGGTATGATTGTTATTGTGTTGTAGTATTGACAAGAACAAGTAAAAGACAAAGTTGTGAATATCACCTTCATAATGAACACGTTTGGATTGTAATAAAAGTTTCCTATTTTTATTAAATAATGACACCCAAAGTGTTATACTCCATACACCTCATTAGCTGTTTATAGAAGACAACAAACAAACTTATGTTTGGCTATAACATATACGACAATAAATTAGAGGTTTATAGATATGATAATTTTATTAACTGACATAGCTAATTTGACCAGACCAAGTTGTTAATGATGATAATATGAACTATATGAAAAACATGAAGATTCTTCAATTTAATATTTATACATGTAATGTTGCCTCTGTAGGGTGTGAAACCCTAAATAGCACGGAACCGGAAAACATGTGCATTTTTGTTCAGACGATTCTACAAACTCAATAAGTATGAGAGCAAGAGTTTTATTTATGCTTTTTAGGTTTTCTTATTCCAAAATACTTATTTTATTTGTTTTATCCTAGTTTCATAATGGTAAGTGGGAACATAATTTAAATTATAGAAACATATTCATAGGAAAAATAGTTTATGGAATCTAGTATGTCCAAAAGTTTCCAACACGTACATCACGTTGTGTTTTGTCTTAAAACACTAAAACCAATCGCTATACAAACTAGTGTTATATATGTGGTCATAGGCATACACCATTCTTATCATCAACAATCAACACCATCACCATGAACACCTCATCCACCTTCTCCAACTCCTCCTCATTCACCAAACCAAACATCACCGAGGATCAATGGATCCAAAACATGCGAAAATCGATCATCGAACATGACGATGAAGAGCTCAACAAAGTCCCCGTGTCTATATTCTCCGTCCCTCATGTACTCCTCGCTACTAACCCCGAATCCTACGTCCCACAACAAGTCGCGTTAGGCCCGTTCCACCACTGGCGGCCCGAGGTATACGACATGCAAAGGTACAAACTCGCGGCTGCAAGAAGAACCCAAAAATACATGAACATAAGCTTCGAACGTATCGTTGAGGTTATGAAGAAAAAGGATGAGGCGCGCATTCGGGCATGTTACCATAAATTTATTGACATGTCTGGTGACGCGCTGATCTGGATGATGGCGGTTGACATGGCGTTTTTACTCGAGTTTCTCGTGGTGTATTCCATGAAAGAAGAAGGTAAAACAGCTAACGAATTAGTAACATCTGCTATGTCTCATCTAGTGGATGTTACTGGGAAGAAACTATCCCACATGGTGATTCTTCGTGACTTGGTGATGCTGGAAAATCAGATACCTCTCTTTTTACTCAAGACGATGCTCGAGCATCAGAACAAGGAGGCCGAAAATCACTCGGCCGGAGACACGCTGAAGACAATGCTCACAGGGTTGTACCATGAGCTCTCTCCGTTTCAAGAACAAGAGCTCGCTGATGTTGATATCAACGACTGCGATCATATTCTTGACTTTCTCTACCACATGACCGTGCCAAACCTTAAAGAATACCATAATCATGACGCTAGAATTGAGATCGAGCATGAAGGTGGTCACGAAAAGACGCCTGAGGATCCCAGCAAACTTCAACGGTGTATCAACTATGTCGGGACAATGCTATCGAAAACAATCGCGGGTATAATATGGATCACCAGGAAGGTAATATTCTGGAAACCGGTTAGGGTCATGGTGAAAATTCCATGGAGGATCTTATCTAGACTTCCAATACTCAAACTCTTGAAAGGGCCAATAGAGGACATGCTCGAACACCTACGCGGTGAAGGAGTGGAGGAAGCCAAGGACGAAAGCGGGGAAGAGAAGGCCCCGACGATAGAAGAAATCACGATCCCATCGGTTATGGAAATGGCGGATGCCGGGATTCTTTTCTCACCGATTAATGGTGGAATATCCGACATTAAGTTTGTAGTCGAAACGTCGACCCTTTACCTCCCAGTGGTCAAGTTGGATATGAACACGGAGGTTTATTTGAGAAACCTGGTGGCGTATGAAGCGTGCGTTGGGGCGGGACCATTGGTGGTGGCGCGTTACACCGAGTTAATGAACGGGATAATTGATACCGAAGAAGACGCAAAGTATTTGCGCGAAAGAGGTATAGTTTTGAATCACTTGAAGAGTGATAAAGAGGTTGCGGACTTATGGAATGGAATGAGTAAATGTGTGAAATTGACTAAAGTGGTACACATGGATAAAGTGATTGAAGATGTGAACAAGAGGTATAATAAAACATGGAGGGTCAAACTCTCCAAGTTCATGAAGACATATGTGTTTGCATCTTGGAAGATTTTAACCTTCTTGGCTGCTTTGTTTATGTTGTTCTTGACGACGGTGCAAGCGTTATGCTCCGTGTATAGCTGCGCTCGGGTGTTCCATCAGCTCCCAGAAATTCCTGGATCTACCGGGGCCGCCAAGTGAGTGAGTTTGTTCACAGCACTACTAACAAATTAGTATCATCAACGTTCCATCCCGTCGGCGAAAGTTGTTACCGATAATATAATTCGTCGGTGATATAGTAGAATATATGGTGTTCATGACGGACTAACAATGAATGTTATCTACGGGTAACATTATGTCCATCGGTGGTGATACTGGTTGGTTTGTTTATTTATTTCTAAATGTACTTTTATGTGTGATGTGTGTATCCAGAAAGTATACAACTTTATGGGGAGGGTTTTACTTTAGTATGCTTGGTTTATATTTTAGTGCTGTTATCCATTATAATGGTTCCTTTTTGAACTTCAATTTCATGTCGGAAACGCCTTTATGCTCTTCAATTTCATACAACTTTTTTTTGTGACACAAATAATTTTAATATATCATATCATATGTATTCATATCAGATGGTTATGGCTATTGAAAATGACCAACGCGTAGTACCATCGGAAACGAAAGCTCATGTATTACGGAACTCTAATTAAAGTCTGAAAGAGTGGCCCATATTTTAGACGTCTGAACTTATGCTTATGGAGTTAAAGGAAAATATCAAAGATTTTTTTTAATATAGTCCATTAATCCTGTCTTTGTTTTTCATAAAAGAACTAGAAAAATTATAAAAAAGTGGTAGTTAAACGGACATCAGACAACAAGTTATGTCACATCCTTTTTTTAAATAGCTAATACCAATTTTAAGAAGTAAAAGAAAATTAACTATTCAATTTTTTTAATTAATTTCTGTTGATTAGAAACTATTTTACAGCGTAACCAAAATTTGTTTCATGTGTTTTTATTAACAGAGTCACGCACCATATTGATAAAACAACAAACTATTTATTATTTTACAGCTATTTAATTTAGAAGAGACTTTATTGGGTGAGACTAGAGAGTGTGACACTAAAGTTGAGTCAAGTCCAATCACATTATTAAATATTGATTATTACGTTTGATCACGACACTTTCACTAAAAAAAAGATAAAATTTACATATTGAAGTTGATTTCTTTTTATTATTTTCGTTTGAATTATTTTAAGTTTTAATGGACTTATGTATCTTACCTGTCAGCAGAGTTTACACAATATTTCAAAATTCGATCTCTGCTTTAGCCTTTAGGATATAAGTAACGATCCTTCGGTTATTTAGGTTTTCGGTTTAATTTTTCGGTTATTCGGTTACAACTCGGTTATGTGCTCACCCCCTATAGACGGACATCATAACAAATTTGACGGTTAATCTGGTCAACTCGTGAACCCATTAGGTTGACGCAAAACAACTTGTTTTTGAACTAAAACTAAACCAAAATCATTCAGGCTAAATTCTAACTCACAAACTTAGAGTTAAACCCATGATGTGTCGAAAATTCATAGCCTTGTGTGAACTCATAAATTCATAAACACACAAATTGCGCCTGAAGTTATCTGATTCAAGGAATGTTTTTGGTATTTGAATTAATTGTTATATATCGTGTTCTTTTCTGATATATTATCATATGTTTGTTTATTGGGTTGTACTCACGTACCTGTTTTAGATTATACTATATAGATTTTTCTACTATTGGAGATACAAAATGTTGGTTAAAAAGGAAGCATATCTTTGACCATTTTCAATTTTTCATAAAATAGCAACACTTAGGTTAGGGGAGTCACAAAAGAATAGACGTGTACAAATTGGTTTTTTTTAAACTGGTTCCGGTACGGTTTTGGTTTTTATGTTTTTAAAAAAAACCGGTTATTGAATAACCCGTTTCGGTTAATAACCGGTTTTTTTTAAATATACAAACCGGTAATAACCGGTTTTGAAACCAGTTTTATATAAAACCGGTTAATTTGATAAAAACCCGGTTTAAAAACCGGTAAAAACCGGAAAAAACCGGTTAAAAAACCGGTGGGCTGAATTTTTTTTTATTTTCTTGGTTTATTTTTTTTATGGCCGAAAATGAAGTATTGTAATATAAAAGTTAACTACGAAAATCTAAAATTTAAATTATAATATGATTAACCTTTGAAACAAACGATTGTTACATAACGTTGAACCGTGGAAGTACGAACGATAAATGAAAAAAATTAAAGGTGTAAATTTAAAATATTAATCCGTAAGAACGTCCACACTTATATATATATATATATATATATATATATTTAGTGGGACTACAATAGAAATAATATATCTTGAGCTTCGTTTATTCTTCTTCGCTTGAACACGAAGTTGAACTGTTACGAAGGAATTCATCCAATGCGGCTTCTTCGTCGGTCATTGGGGTTGTCAATTCGGCTTAGACCTCGTCCTCGTACACTTCGTCTTCGTATTCCAATTCATCCTCGAGTGTGCGTATGTGTTGACATCTCTCTGCCGCATCCAAGTAATCTTTCAAGCAAATTGACATCTCAACCGCCGTTTTTGTTAGTTGAGTCCTCCTTATCGAGATCACCCTGCCACTAATAGAAAAAGCACTTTCCGAAGCTACCGTGGAAGCTTGGACCGTTAGTAAATCTCGGGCCATTGTGGCTAAGATCGGAAATTGATCTTCCTTACTTTTCCACCAAGCCAACAAATCAAAATTTTTAAACTCGTGTGAAGTCATTGTTTGTAGAAAGTTCAACCCACCATACCGACCAAGTTCGCTACTAGTGGTGTTACCAAGGTACATTTGACTCGACTCATCAAACAATTGGTTATAAACATACAAACTTGGTCTTCCATACTAGAAGAACCTTCGCCGAAAGCGACATTTCTCATCGACTCGTGAATGTGTAACGTGGTTGCACCATATTTTGTTACATAAATGTCATACATTCTTAAAGTTGATCGTTGAAACGAATTTTTGCGGCTTCACCAAAGTTAGGGTCTCGATCGGCGTTTTAATTCAACTCGTTTGCAATGTTTTCAATCAAAGATCCGGTACCAAAAACGTTAAAGCAAGGGTTTAAAGCGGCGGCACAAGTGAAAACCGCCGGTAGTTCGCTAAAATATTTTCTTAGTTTTTCCTTCATTATTTCTGCAATATCACAATATGGCCTACCTCTAACCGCCATCTCGTTTAATTTTAAATACATTTTAAAAAAATTGTGAAGCACCAAAGAGCTTGTAGGATAATAGACACCCGATAAAGTTTTTGTTAATGTTTTGAAAACTTGAAGCAATTGTGTAACCGTTTCAATAGTAGCCCAACCCGATGGGTGGTAAGGCGAAACCTTCCTACGACTAGACAAAGAGTTATGAAATTCTATTAAACTTTCTTTTTGCAAAATAGTCTTTTCAAACATGGTGCAAGTCGAGTTCCATCTATGAGCAACGTCCCAATTGGGTCCTAAGCATATTCGACCCACTTCCTTACATATTTTTTTATATTTTGAATGTCTACGTGCGTTACTATATATATGACGTAACATTTTTTTGAAAGCTTCCTTTTGTGGTTCAATAACCTTTAAACCGTCTTGAACGGCCAAATTAATGATGTCTACAATACATCGACCATGGAAAAAATACCTTCACAAATCGATTTGTATTTTAATTTTAAATGCATTACCGAAACCGTATTGTATGAGGCGTTGTCAAAAGATATTGAAAAAATCTTGTTTTCCAATTTGTATGTTGCAATACATTTGTCGATTGCTTTATAAATAGCTTCACCGGTGTGAGGGTAATTAAATAATTTTAAAAAAATTATGCGTTTCATCATTTGCCACGTCGACGGTTCAATCCAATGGGCGGTGACACAAATATATGAGTCGGGTGAACCGTGCGGTACGGAACAAACATCGCTAGTCAAGTTAACACCGGTTTCTAATTTTTCAAAATAAGAAATTAATTCTTGTTTAGCATTTTTCCACAATTTCAAACAATCTCTCCTAAGAGTAGCACGACTTACATGGGTGTATCGTGATTGGAGAGTTCTTTGAACCATCTTTGTGTAGCGTTGTTTTTCGAAAGTGTTGAACGGCAAACTTTCTTGGATTACAAACTTCGCCATTTCCTCCCTAGCCATTTCGTAATTGTAGCCGAACAAAGAAGCGCCTTCACTTGCCATGGAGGTTTGACCACTAGCGGGTTGTTGTTTTAACGCCTTGCAAAACGGTTTTTCGATGTGTTGTCTTAACGTGGTGTTTGCGGTTTCGGCGTAGAAACCATTACAATGGTGACAACGCGCTTTTTTTCTCCCGTTGGCCATCTCGCATAAATCGAAATGTGCCCAAACTTCGGGGTTGCGCTTCGTTGGAATAACACGAACCACCGTGTCCGTTGTAGACTCGTCAATGTTGACCGAATCATGAGCACTAGAGCTTGCCATGCTTTTTCAAGAAATATCGACCAAGATTTTGAGCGTTTTTAGAGTTTTTGGAGGTTTAGAGAGTTGTGTGCTTGAACCCAAACACCCACAACCCTTATATACTTGATTTAAAAAATCACCAAAAAAAACCATGTTTATAAAGAAGTGTGAATAAATTTTAGTTTACCTATTAAACTCTGGCCGATCGATTAATAGAGTCCATATATATATATATATATCAAACTTTATAATCACAAAAACATGACATATAAATGCATAAGGTAGTCATAAACAATGGAGGCGCCGAATGAGTAACAAATAGATCAACCAAACCTTCCAACTAACTAAAATCAAGCAATTTATGTATAAATTGGTTTCATTAATCTTAAATTGGTATATTTGATATGCGGGGAAGCTTGTTATAATTTTTAGAAACATAGTTGGGTATTTAAATTTCTAAGTTAGGTTTTTAGGGTTAGTTTAAAATCGAATTTCAAGTACTGGAAATATAATAGGTAACCTTATAATCGCTATATATCACCGACACGCATAAGGAAACCCCTAGACCCAATTTTTTTTTTTTTGAAAGACAAACTTCATAAAAAACAAAATGACACACCCCAAGACCTAGCAGTCAAAAAACACGAAGACAAATTACATATTAACAAATCTACACCAATACCCCCACGTCACTCCCTTATTTTTGGAGCTACTCCTTTACAATAAGAACCCAATCGACCTGACATCACTGAAAATCTTTGCGCTCTTCGAGACTTTGTGAGAAAAAAATCACCCAGTTTCTTGATTTCCACAAGCTCCAACACTCTATTATCGTTATACCTTGAAGTACCACTGAAGTTGATTTCTTCAAACCACAAACCGAGTGAATCCTAAATATCTCTAAACGTGAAGGCAAAAAGATTTTGGACCTTACACCACTCACAAATGTGTTGACACAATACTGTTGCAAATAAACACGCGGTAAAAAGACGCTCCACCGTTTCTTCTTCCGTAGCACATAACGGACACAAAACCTCACCAACCATAACATGCCTCCTTTTAAGCGCCATTGTCGTAGGTAACCTATCTAGCTCAGCTCGCCATGCAAACACATTACATTTCAGAGGTAACCATTTACACCAATCGAACACGAAATTATTACTTTGTTGCCCTCCATTATTCAGAAGCATTTTAACCGCCTTCACACTATACTCGCTCACCTTAGCCCCCTTCCACTTCCATCCATCCTTTCCAGCCGATAATGTAACCTGCATCATCAAAGCATCCAACCGATCCAACTCATCACGTTCCTCCAATGTCTGTGGCATGCTCTTCCAATCCCAAGCCGCGACATAAAGCCATTTCCACGGTTCAATCTATCAGCTATCTTACATCTTTTCTCCTCCTCTAATTTGAATAAGTTCCGAAACTTAGATTTCAAGGGTTCATCAGATATCCAAGGATCCAACTAAAAACATATTTCATCCCCACTCTTAACCACACCTTTAATAAAACTTCGTAAACGCAATCCATTTTTAACCGACTCAACCCAACACCCCCAAACTTCTTTGCTGCGTAACTCTATCCAAGCGACCCAATCCATTTTCCTTCCTTCCATCGATCCCCCATAAAAACTTTCTCATTATAGCCTCCAAATCTTGTAAAACCTTGATTGGCGCTTCATATAACGAGAAATAATAAATAGGGAGACTTTAACGAACTGATTGGGTAATGAAAATAAAAATAGTAAATAAACAAACAATAGAAATATTAAATAAATGAAGAGAAGGACAAGAATACCCCTCTTTTAACATTGAATTTTAATAGTGTTAAAGATTTGAATGAATTTAACAAGAAACCTAAAAGTTTAGGGTAGAAAAAAATCTTTTTTAATAAATCTGACAAAATTGACTAAAACTCATTAATAATTTTAACAGTTTACTCAAAGATTTATCATTAACTTATACAAGTCAATGACATTATCGTTAACTTTTACAAGTCAATGACATTATCTTTTGTGAAAAATGAAAAGGGACATGGGTGCGAGAATGATATACAAAGGTGTGATAACAGCATATTTTGTTTCTCTTTTTTACTTATGGCCATTTTTTTTCACCTGCAGCCTTTTTTTTGTTTTGTTCATAGCAACAATAGATCAAATTACACACACAAATATTACTCTTTGAAATTTTATACCAGCATCTACAATAAAGAAACTAGAACAACTCAACCATCACCGCCAGTGGCGAAACTTGACGTTTTCGACCTATAACAAAAAATTTCTATATAGCCGGGGGGTCGAAAACGTATATACCAAAAAATTTCTATACGAAAACTACATATATAACAATACTGAACGAAAAGTTCGGAAGGTTGGGGGATCGAAAACGTATATACCCAAAAATTTCCCCCGACCCCTTCAAAGTTGCGCCCCTCGCTTACAACTCTTCAAAAAAACTTAAAAGAATAATATGACAAAGGTAAAAAAAGTGCATGTTTATATAAATTTAGGAATGATGTAGTTATTTAAAATTAATAAATGATTAAATCTTTCTATATAAGCTTATTGTGGAAATATAAACTTGATATACACAAGTATTATGAGACTGTTAACTGGAATAAATTAAAATAAAAGGATCAAAAGATAGAAAATGAGATGTGACGTCATTTGACAAAGTGAAAAGAAAGCTTTTATTTACAACATATGATAAATACCATAGCAAACAATTTTTAAGGAGTGTTAAACAAGAGATTTCAGGACCCTAATTTTACAAGACGTTCCCATGCGCTGCCCATACGTTCGTACGTACCATGGCCCTGGCAGTAACTGTGACCCCTCCTGAACCTCGTAAATCAAACAACCTCTTCACTTCAATTCCCCATTATTAACCACCGGTTCTAACCAGTATGCTCCATCTTCACCTACCCAAGTAATTGCATCACCTCCATCTTACTGTACAAGCATTTTTATTTATATGCATACTTTAGAAAAGACCCTAAATGGATCTACATATAGTCATATATATCTACGTAAAATAAAAAAAAATAAAAAAATTGTTGGCCAGTCGCAAGTTCATGCACCACATGTTCGAGTATGTGATGACATGTATTTTAAACAAAATGTATATTCAAAACTAAATTAAAATGATCAGAGCACTTGAACTTGTAACATTATGTTCATGTACTATTTGTTAGATAATCTTAATTTATTTTATGTTTGCTACATAATGCAATTTATTTTTTGTTCTATGTAGCTAATTTTTTAAAAAAGATTAATATCAAGCTTTGTTTTTTTAAATATGTGTAAAGTGTGTAGTGTGGACATAAACACTGATAAATCTAGGGATGACAAGATCCAGAGGCGGATTGGAATACCCGAAACATACATCCCGGTCAGGTATTCGAATATGGGACCGGATATGAGATTAACAAAATATTTCAC
The DNA here is from genome assembly GCA_947069175.1 of Scalesia atractyloides. Classification (NCBI taxonomy): domain Eukaryota; kingdom Viridiplantae; phylum Streptophyta; class Magnoliopsida; order Asterales; family Asteraceae; genus Scalesia; species Scalesia atractyloides. Next base: position 2,944,227 of record CAMTDV010000023.1, read on the forward strand.
GGACAGGAGACTAGGTGATGCCCAACCGGATCCTTCGAAACTATCCCGGATATTAGATCAAAGTGACTATTGTTAAATTAAATTGAGTAAACTAATTATAAAGCTTTATTCCTTCCATTTAATTTAACTTAATTAATTTTATAAAATTAAATTAATATTTATGATACTAAAAAGTAAAAACAAGAAAGGTCATAATTGTACCTGGACAAGGAACTGTAGTTGCAAACAGATGCTCTATTTAACGAGAATCAATTCCATAATTTTGACAAAACAACAGAGAGACAATTTATGCAATTTATAACATGTTTTATTATATTCATTAGTCTTGCAGAACGGGTCGGGTTGAAGTGGATATAAATAGTAGGTCTCATATGATCCAACACATCCCATGCACACCACCCTTCAAAACCATGAACACCCTCTATTGTAACAACTCATCACTTCCAGTTCAATGTTTTCCAGAAACTGACGTTTTTTCGGAATTCGACCATCCTGCTGTTCTTGAAGGCATTGCTGCAGTTGTCGGAGAACGTGTGTTGTTTGGTAAGTCAGGAACCACGGTGGATAAGCAAGCAGATTCTGCTGTTGATGTCAGGAAAGAAACGAAATCTCGGTCGGTGAGTAACGATGGAAGTGTGGAAAAAAGTTATAGAGGGGTGAGAAAGAGGCCGTGGGGGAGATGGTCAGCGGAGATACGTGACAAGATAGGACGGTGCAGGCACTGGCTAGGGACGTTTGATACTGCTGAGGAGGCCGCGTGTGCTTATGACGCTGCGGCAAGGAGACTAAGAGGGTCAAAAGCCAGGACCAACTTTGAGATACCATCAGTGTTCCCGCTGTCTACCAACGTTACACCACCGACATTAGCTAAAGCAAAAAAGAGGAAGTCTGGTAGTTGTAGTAGTAACACTGGCAACAAGTGTCACGGGTCCGATGGCGATGAGGAAGAAGATGAACCCTATCATTACCACCAATCAAGCTATTGAACATAACGATGTAGAACTCGATTTGAATATTGGTGGTCCTTTGAAAACACTAGCGCTTTATTAGTTCTAATTATGTAATTACTACTTAAGTAAGTATGTTAATGTTAATAAATTGTACTATATGTATGTTGTGCGTAAGATCTTCTTTCTTTGTTGCGTTTAGTTAATACGCTTGTGATTAAATTTCTATAAACACCAAATGGTCAGTGTAGCGGTATCTAGACATGTAAATGATGTCCTTCCGTAGAGGCATTTGTTAACTAAAAAAATTATTGTACCTTAAAAAACTATTGAAAGTATTGCATGAACAGTTAATATTCTGATAATGGGAAGACGAAATAGGATAACTTTATACGTTAAAAAATTGCTCATGTTGGCTAAAAACTAGATTAAATGAGTACAATTCCACTGTTTTGAAAATTCAAGAAAACAAAAATAAATAGTGCGTTTAGAGATTCTTTAGTGATATTCATTTTTGTTGTTTAAGGACAGGGATTTGTTTGTTAGAAAAACATGGTTGTTAATTTGATTTTAGTTTTTTTGTAACGGCAATTTATTTTTATTGTTAAATGAAATAACATGTGTATTGAAGTAACAGTTTGGAGTTAGTAATTATTAATTATACAATGTTTTGCAAGCATTATTACTTAATCACATGAATATTAAACATAATTTATATAATAAATGTTTAGATATCATTTTATTAACGAGATCCATCCATTGCAATATGAAGTTCAACTAACATCCCACCCAGGACCAACAACTGCTAGCAAAGCCATTATATCATTGAGGGTTCAGAGAGAGAGGTCATCAAATGTATCATCGAAGGTTCAGAAAGAGAGAGAGAGAGCGCAATGATGGAAGCAAAGAAGAGTCAAGAGGATCTACCAATCACTTGTTTGTTAAAATCACCGTCTTTCGGCTAAAAGGTGTATCTCAAAGCCAAATGAGTGACAATAGGATCATTAAACATTCTGCAAACGGTATCAACATTTTTAAAAAAGTGGGATCTTTTGCGAGGAAAAAATAAGTTGGACCCTTAGATCATACGTATCGGAGCATGGTCGTTAGAAGGTGGCCAACCACGTCAACCCATGACCACAACACACTGCGCCAATGTCTGTGGTGTGGTTGTGGTTGCTCTCACCCTCATAAGGGTAGAGATGTTGTATGGATTAAGGTAAATAGTCGTTGAACAATGGCTAATTTTACTAAAAAAAAAAATTATAACACTTATAATACGTAAAACGATTTACCATTTTTTACACTTCTCACTCTTCACAATATTCTCATATTCACCTTAAACATTTTGTAATTCTATTCAAAAGGAAAAAAAATATTTATCACCATCCGAGGAAGAAGAGATTTTCATGGGTGCAACGGTAGCCGTGGTCCAATTTATATTTCATCATGCCGAACAATCTTCACGTCCATTAACAAGAAAAATTCAAATTAACCGCGATCGTGAGACCGTTTAATATCTATATATTTATGTTATTGCTAATATATTATTTTTTTAAATATCAGTATTTAAAAATTTATTTAAAATCATTTTTTTATAATAAATAACAATATAGACTAAAAATTAATTCTAATGGTTGATCACTTTCATTTGACCATTAGATATGTTTAGTTAGTGTGAGTGGTGAAAGCTGCTAGCTTGGTGGCTCACTATTGTTATCATTTGACCATTATATATGAGTTTTATCGTTGGCGATTGGGAAGAAAAACCACGATTTTTGTCAAAGGAAAAGATGAGTATTGCGACCATTCAAATTATCTGCAATTGGGAACAAAAATTAGTTTTCTTTCAAGATGAAATATGAACTCTACATTACTCATGTAAAAATTTCAGTTTTAAATTTTTTCGGAGAATGAGGTAAGCATATATATCTTTTTTTAACAGCAAATGTTATTTCTACTTTGTTCAACTAATTATTCTAGATTATTTTTCTTGCTTAAGTTTGAACCTAACACCTCTTTTTTATCAGACCAGACCGTCAGTTTCTAGCTGAAATTTTCATAATGTATGTGTTCTCATCTAAAAACTCCATATATATCTATAATGGAGTGTTCAAATGAGAAGAAAAATTTTATAAGAATAACTTTTAAATCAATAGAAATTCTCTATTTACTTCATCAATATGTGTATTTAATATTATGAAAAATGATATATAGGTAAATCTATAATTGTCATTAATTAGCTAATTAATTAAACTTGTAACTCATTTTTTTAATATACTTTTTCAACATAAAATAATTTATGGTGAAGGACAATTTTCGACATGTGTATGATAAATTTAGTATGTGTATGATAAATTTTAAAATGTGTAGTGTATTTTTACATGTGTGTAGGGTAAATTCCGATAAGTATAAAATATATATAGGATAAATGTTGAAATGTGTAGGATATAATGTTTTTGTTTTATTAATGAGAGATAACATAATTAATAAGAGGAGTTATAAACTATTTAATGTTTTACCACTATATCATTTCTTCTGTTTTCTTCTCACATTAAATTTCTTCTCAAATAAACCTTCTCATATATCTATATGTTAGCCTTTTTAACTTATTCAAAAGTGATAAACAAGGTTGTTTTAAGAATACAAGTAAACAGTCATTAAGGCTAGAGTGGAGTGACTATTATATATCCAAAAGATTTGGATTGAGCCATCAACTGTATCAATCACCAACTCCTTACTCTTGCATTATGATTCAAATAGTGGGTCCAAAAAAGGTTGTAGGGGTAGCAATGAGGTGACAAACATAGTATCGCTGTATTCACATCGTCAAAGTCTATTATTTCATATCTTTCAATCTTATACAATCCAACATAACAAGTTTTCATTTTTTTTAAATTACATTCAGTGATTATCTAATGAATATAATATACACCTTTTTATAAGATTATCACATATGGTAAATAGCAAATTTAACCTAGTTATAAGATTATTAAGTTTTTTTTTAAATAAATTCATACGTGGCAGCTTATGAATGTGTGAGAGGGCCGCTGGCAAGAATAATCAACGAAACATCAAAACTATTATGAAAGGCTCACCCAAACTAGACAATCCTACGAAATTTTGCCCTTGCCACGTGTCGTGCAATCATTAGTCTAAATTCGCCTCTTTTTATTGCTCTAGACACGAGTCAAACACGAGTAGTGTTTAGTCTTTATGAAATTTTCAATCTTTGCACGTCGTACAACGTGTCGACCTAGGTCTAAATCATAAATGTTTACAAGAGAAATATGATTACATAATGGATGTTGGGGAATACTTCTTCAATTTAATTGCTGGATAATGGCGGTTGGCTACTCAGTGGATGTCATGTGGCATCCACTAAGTTTCTTTATTATTTTGTTTGTTTTACCCCATCAGTAAGGTCCTCCGTAGTGGGGCTGCATATCACGCCGGAGCCACCTATGGCGCCCAACAACACCGATACGGCCGACGCTATGGGGATTAAAAATCGATCCTTCGTGAAAATTATAACGCTGCACAATCGTCTCCCTATACATACATATATAAGTATAATTGAAGAGGTTATATAACCCCCTTACCACTACATCCTCTTGTGATATAACCCCCATAAAGCCCCCTTTTGCACTTTTTCGTCACTTGTTACATAATCCTCACCAAAAGGTTTTATGAGACTTTATGACTATAGATGACCTAAGTTAGCATAAATAGAATACAAGGTAGATCAATAGAAAGTGTTGAGATGTTACAAATAACACCCCTAGACTTTAACAATTTATTTTTTCTATTCTTCTACTTAAGTTAATTTAGATTAGTGCCCCTTAAACTTTAATTAAGTATTCTATAATTTCTAAACTTTGAGCAACATATTTTTTTTATCAAGGTCTCGATGCAAAATTTTCTTGAGATTGTGTGATGAGTTGTAATGTAGATGTAATCAAAACATAAACATACATGTTATCACACCAAGAATGATTTAGTTTAGCATGATCATGTTATGAGTTGTAATATATAAGTAATCAAAACACAAACGTACATATTACCAAAAATGATTCGCTTTAGCGCGCCGCAACGCACGCATGTATAAAACTAGTTGATAATAATGTGCTGAACACGGTTAATTCTACTAATTCTTTTATCTTGGGGAATTTGAATATAAAAAATGACTATGAGATATGAGGACTAGGAGTAGAAAAGTGGTATGCCACAGTGGAAAGAATAGTAAATTCCAAAAGAGTACAAATAAACACAACATACCTTCAACAGTTATCAACTAAGGTTACTCTCCTAGCTGCTACCACACACTCCCATTCCTTAAACACTTAGTCAGAGGAAAAAGGACCAAGTGGTTCGGTATGTCAACAAAATCTTGATGCACATTTAGAATTGGAGTTGGGGTCCTCAAATGACCCACAAAGCAACACCCACTCATAAGCCTCACTTGTTAAATAGCATGTTAAATAAAGAAAATATCCACCACTTCGGGCCTAAAAATAGAAAGGCTTAAGTTTTTTTAATGAAGACCCAAGTTCAATCTTCACTTATGTCACTTTGGTGAATTAAACAATGATATATAGAGCCTAAACTACTTGCAAAGGTGTCAGGCTCTATCTTGAGTTTACCCAGGTTTTCGTCCCACCGTTTGTTACGCCAGAGAGTTCTGCCCTTGTGTTAGCACAACAAATGTTAAGTGCCAGCCAGTGGTATGATTTTTCAGGGGAACACCCAAGCCAAACTCTGAAGCCATTGTGGGCCCGGTTAAGACAGCATAGTCTAACCGGAGTGGGGCAACGGAGCTCTCCAATTTGGAGAGTGTGGTAGCATAATACAAAAAAGTCGTCGTTCCAAAAAAGATTTATTATATAATTAGCAATTAAATATTAAAAATTATACGATATTTAGTGATAAGATATATTTATAAAATAAGAGACAGTGAAACAAGAGAGTCAAGGAAAAAAGACTTTATAGTCACATAATTATAACATGTGATGGGCCATATTTATTAGATACAGATATTGTTACTTTTTTATTTATCATGTTATATATAACTATTATATGCGTAAATTAAAGAGACTAAATGAATGAAAAAATATATTCTTTAATTTATTCTCTTTAATTGATCTATATAATAATAAAAAAATAAAGTTATAGTTAATATTTGTGTCTAATAAATATGAAATTGATCACGTCACATGTTACAATTATGTAAGCATAATTGTTTAAGTTTCTTTTTCGTAGGAAAAAAAAGTCAAATAGATCAAATGTGAATTAATAGTCACTAAAAAATACAGATTTTGTTATATGTTGATAACTACTTTATTTATAAAAAATGGTAAAAGTTTTTTTGTTGTTCATGAAATCATAGATAAAGGATAGAAATAGGTGCATCGATAGCTGCTGGTTATGTGTATGATTTAAACTTGCGCACTTCATGAATTCCACTTAAGATATCAATTAAGGGACTTTATTTAATGGTAATTCATATATGATGGTGAAACTAAATTGGCTAATAAAAAAAACTGTACAGATTTGAAGATGATGAAAGCAAAGCACATGTTTACTGGTGTGGGTTGTGCCAGAAACTGATTAAAAAATTGTACCATCAAATGAGAAAGTGTAATGAGTGTCGCATGGTTAAAGCCTCAAAATGTATCATGTATGTTTAGCTATCTCTTTCTAACTTAATTATTTGAATTTGAACAGATATATGTTTAGCTTTGATGATTATGTAAGGATGAGCATTTTTATAAACCCGTATTTATTTTTAGTGGTCATTCCAGCTTTATAAGGATGGTATAGACTTTTGTCTTTTAGTAAGAACATCAGGGTTTAATTTATGACATAGTGTAGATTAGGTATTATTTAGTGTAATTTAGAAGTAAAATTATTCTAATATTCACCGTTCAAAGATAAATTTATTTTTAAAGATTTTTTTTTCAATTATTTTTCACTACCTGTACCGTATGACGTACAATTATAATTGGTATACTATTTAGTTTATATTTTCATTTGTTTTCAGTATTACTACTTTTAGTTACCCATCTCATCTCTATGATTTTGATGACTTAGCTTAAATAAACATGCTTAACATTAGACTATCAAGATTAAGGTTCTTAAATTAAACAACTATATTTTGGATTGATTTTGGTAAAAATAAAAATAAAGAGTTAATGTAATTTGCCTCTACGTGGTTCGGGAGAGTTTATAACTTGCCTCTCGTGCTTCAGTATGCCATCCTGTACTTGCAAAATGTAATTTTTTTACAGTATGCCCCCTCGTACTTACAAAATGTAATAGTATGCACCTATTTATCAAACAAACGTCAATTTGACCGTTTGATTTGAGTGAAAAGACTAAACTACCCTTTCTTCGTTATACCCTCATTTCTTCATTCCACCACCACCCACCGCCATCGTAGCAATCTAGGGTTTCAAGTAGTCTATTTTCCAGTCGGCAAACCGATCAGCTACGTCTTGTAATGAAGATTTCGGGTAATCGAAACCCGGTTACTTCAAATGATCTGGTGGGGATTATGAGACTGAAAGAGAGGGCATGAGAAGGATCGCAGACAGTGGCGGATCCAGCCGGAGTGCCAAGGGGTAACGTTTTAAAAGAAAGGGTAACGAAATCGAAAAAACGTCAAATTTTTCCAAAATTTACACAACCGCCGGAGCGCCAAGGGGTAGCGGAGGCTACCCCTTATTACTATGTACATCTGCCCCTGATCGCAGAAGCGAAATGTTTGGAGAATAAAGAGCATCAAAAGGGGAATTTGAAGTCTTGTTGGCGGATGTTTGTGAGGATTAAGATGAAGAGATCATCAGGGAGTGTGGTGAATTGATGGGGATTGTTCATGGTTGTGTTGTGGGGCCGGGTTGATGATGAGTGATGTGTTTCAACTTTTGTAAAGACATGGCCTGCATTTTTTGGAATTTACAATGGCGTTGCCGTTTTATGCTCTACAAAATTCTTGTTGGGTTCCACTTTGAATACTTCAAATTACTCTAAATTATTTTCACAATTTTGTATTATGAGCTAACTGGTATTAGTTGGTGAGTGTCAGCACCACCCCTCACCAACAGAAAATGCTAACACCGTTGGATGAAGGGGTGCATAGTGTGAGAAATAGAAAACACGAGAGAGCCGTATAAAAAACATATGAATCCAGGAGGCAAGTTGCAAACAGCTCCAAACTACATGGAGGCAAATTGCAATTAACTCAAAAAAAAAATTCTAGTTCAGCTAGGTCAACTTAAATTATAGATTGAGTCAATCTTAAATATGTTGTTTACTTAAAACGGGTCAAAATAAGATAGCACTTCTCCACCACTAACAACCATTGTTTGTCTCTACCACCTACTCGTTACCAGAACCAACATTATGGCTGCCACCTCAACCATCTCCATCGCCATCACCCACTACTGCACCCATGAACCATATGTCACCGCTACCACCCAGCGTCGTCACATTCACCGCCCCAGGTGCCACAAATGCCACCCCATTCCCACCATCGTGATCTCCATTGATACCACCACCATCATTTCCACTGCGGTTGGTTCAACCAGGGTCCACTAGCCACAATAAAATATGTAGCTATTGAACCTATTTGAATAATATTTATTTTTTCCAAGTTATGTTGGTAGTGTTCTAAAAATGATTTATTTTGATGAGAACTCATTTGAACTATTTTTAAAAACCATCATTCAGTAGGTTCCTTTGTAATTGGATTGGATTGGACTGGATTCTATCCACCTACTTGAGCTTCCATGAAGGCTTTGTCATGTACAAACCCTAACCTCTGCCTTTGAGAATCATTCAGTGTCTTGAAACATAAGCATATTTGTTCTGTCCAAAGCAACATTAACGTTCAAAATTTGCGAAAGTTACATAGTATCTATAAAAAAAACCCAAGAAAAAAGAAACCGGGTAATAAATGTACAAAAACAACAATGGCCAACTACATCTAAAAAGTTTTATAAACTATAACCCTCAGTTACCTTCATAGAATTATATTAACTTAACTTTCCAAACAAATGGAAGCCTTTCCGTCTCAAATCCAATCCCATGTTAGAACTTATTTTTTCTATTTCTATTCTTCAATATACCATGTTTATTGTATGTTCTTAGTAACTCACAATCACATCCTCCCCAAAAGGAACATTAAGATCAGGAAGGACGGTTTTGTCATTTCGCTCGTTCACCACTTCAAAATGCGCGCTTCTCGTCGCCTTTAGTTGTGCCTCTACTTGCATATCCAGCTGGAGTACAAAAGTAGAATATGTTAGTTATTTGAATCTCAATTTGTATTAGTACCAAAGGGCTTGTAGCCTAAGGTGTGTGAGTCGTTCCAGTAAATCATTTTATAACTTATGATGTTATAAATTATGTTTTACCTTGATCTTCTTCAGCCTCTCGTTCTCCTTTCTCTGTTTTTCACAGTTAGCCTGTAGGGCTGCAATTTTCTGCGTTAAAAGGTAACAAAGATCAGCATAAAAGTAACGGTAACTGTGTTTGACCAATAAGACTCACGATTTTGACTCGACACACCTTTTTCAAATCATTTTGCTCCTCCATTAATACAATCCCCTCCTCTTTAAGCGCGGCCAAAGTCTAGAATCAATCAATAACGTCGTGTTAATAAGACATTAAGCTATGTTAAAACTTGATTAAGAAAATCCTTTTAATAAACATAGCATAAATAAATAACTCACTTTCTTCTTTCTCGGCCTCTTGGTTGGGGTCACTTCGCCAGGTGGCCTAACCTGCAATCCCGAACAGTCAAACACTCGCTCAAACTATGAAATTTACCGAAACCCATGTGGTGAAAATTTACATCTTGTGTATTAGTAATGACAACATACAAAAAAGTTGAAGCTCAGATTTGAATATGCATATGCTGATTTGATTAAATTTTGGGTAAAGCACTAAAGGTGTAAAAGAACCCAACATATATGCATAAAGATGGATGCTTTTCACATAATTTAAACTTTAACTTATATAAAACCATTAATATATCAGGCAAGTGACACACTAAACCTGCCTTGATCTGTGAGTTACTTGTATCCAAAGTTACCCTAAACCTTAAGATTCCCAACAATGCAGTATGCAACTGACTAGTGTTTTTTCATATTCTGTACCCACTGAAGCTCATACTAATGGCATTAAAATTGCATAAACTTGGTTTTACATTTTAAGAATAAATATATACCTAACAATCTCACATGTTAAGACAATAGTAAAGGAAAATCAATGGTTATCTTTGCATTCAAAAAAACAAAAAAGGAAAAAGATTCCCTGCAACACAACTATTGTCTTATTTTCTGCTTTATCTCTAAAGTCAAAATAAAATTCTTGAAGAAATTAATTTTAACCCAAAATTTTGGGATACCTAAGGAAATATTCACCTCCACTTCACAACATCATAGTGACCAATCCTTCTTTCTGTCCACCCAAAAGGGTATTTTTAGTTATGAACAAATATAAATAAAAAAATTAGTACTGCTTCCATTTTTTGACCAGAAGCGCAGTAGCTGGGACCATAAAGAAAAAAAGGCTATTGTTACCTAGAGGTTTATTTAGGTTATCTTATTATTTTATTCTCACACTCTTTTTCACATCCCTACACAACCATACAACCCGTGTAAAATTATATAGGTAGTATAGGAGAATCTTGCACAAAAGAAAATGTCTGAGAATGCTTTTTTCTCTCCACATATACGAGCTGTGTAACATTATACGAAGCGTATAATCTCATATGACAAACCTCATATAATGTTATACGAGTCGTATACTGTTATATGGCCCGTATAGAATGTTATATGACCCAGTATTTGTCGTGTCATATACACGACCTATATAGTGGGTGTGAAAGTAAGATTTTAGGGTGTGGATTTACTAACACCCTTGTTTAACTTAACTAAGATGATGACAGATCCATTCTAAACACTAAAAACATTGTAGAGTGGTTTAGCTTTTGACTTTTGACTTTGTCAAACATGACTTTCTTGAATCTTGAAAAAGATTTAAACCATAATTTTTAAATCCAAAATCAAATTAAAAAACCTGTAAAGTTATTCTTATATTATTGTTATTATTTATTACCAAAAATGTAACATTTGATGGTTTGAATTTACCACATTTAATTTATAAACTGGATGACAAAGAAGAGCTAAAAAAATATCACAAAAGTGGCATGACTAAAAGGACAATCAGAAACACACCCAACACTCGCACCAACCTCAAACGCAGACCCTCCTTACTTGCCACGAAAACACGCCACCGATAAAAACTGGCATATACCCTTTTATCCTAAAATGACCAAACTGCCCTCAACTGCCCACACCATTTACTAATGAGTGAGTGGCATCCCTTTTCTTTGCCACAGGTAGACGGATATGATTTCGACACATTGTTTTATGGTATAATATGTGTCAGCAGTTTATTATCATATCCCACCAAAATGACATCAATACCCTTTGTGAAGAAGCCTATTTTGGTGACTTTTGTAACGGGTGGGGCTCGCATAGAAACGTAGAAAGTCTATTAATCTTCTATGCGTTCAACAGAAGTCACCTCTGTTTCTTGTTCTACTACTTCAAATTTGTTTATTATAATAAATAAATTAATTAATATCCTAATATCTCAGTTTAAAGCAAATAATAACAAAAGGAGATCTGTGCTGGTAAATTTGGGGTGGGGGAAGGGTAAAACGGTCAATTGCCACACAAGCGTAAAGCAAGTTTATTAGTCATTGCATCTACAACTATCAATTAGCTGACTGCAAAAAATAAAAAACAACTTACAAACCTTAGATCTTGAAACATCTGCCAGAGCTTCTAGAACTTTATCGCTTTTGTCAGCGCCGCCGATGACGGAGGTGGCGCCGCCGCTCCAGGATAGCGGAGTGGTGGGGCTAGCAGTCGGCGTTTCCGATTTGTTAGAGGGTGGTTGTGTTCTGGAGCGGGGTTGATGAATGGTCCAGCTTTGAGGTGGGGCAGGACGACGTTGACGGCGTTGATGACGGTCAGACGACGGTGGGACTGATAGGCGGAGACGGAGAAGGAGCTCCGCAACGACGTCGTTGTCTGCCATAGCCACTGTGAGCCAGTTATCTTGTTGTTCATTCATGTTGGTGTGTTGTGAAATGTGAAGAAATAGTGGAAAGGAGAAAAGTGAAGGAAAATGGTGTAATGGGTGAAAGTTATATGAAGGAATGGATTGGAGTTAGGTGGGTCCCACACTCAGTTACAACCCACTCATTTTTATTTTTAATGGTTCTCATAATACCTTCTTCTTTTTTTTAATCAGTGATTTACTATTTTACCCTTTTTTTTCCTAGTGCTGCTAGTTCAATGCTTGGGTGGAAAGCTAAAGGTGTAGCATGTCATTTACCATGTTGGAGCTTTAGGGGCCTTTTTTGTATGTTTCCATAAATATGTACTTGCCAATATAATGATTTTTTTTTTAAATAATTTTGTGTTAAATTAGTCGAGTGTCGTGGACCAAACATATATATATCTAAGGTATGAGTGAGTGATACCAGTCACCACCAAGTTTCATATTCATGTTTTTCTCATTCTTCATCTCTAATATTTTATCAAACTTTTTATTCTAAAAATGAAGATTGTTAAGCAATAAATATACAACTTAGGTTAAATAGCAAAACGAAACAAATTTACTAAAAACGAAGATTGCTAAAACTTAGATGATTCTCTTAGAAAATCATTGTTTATCTTCTAATGCAATTACAATAATACCCTCTGATAGCGACCTATAACTTGCATATAATTAGAAACCATATTGGCATGAGGACTTGAGTCTTCATAAGTTGATAGCTGCATGGGCAGCAACTCTTCTATCAATAGCAAAGTTAGTTTCGGTTATAACTAGGTTAGATACACAAGCTATGAAAGAGCAAGTTGAGAATGAGATAAGCGTTGTGAACATGCGAGTTTTATAACTTTGCGTTGCCCCTTGTAACCCTCATTGCTTAGGGTCTTCGCCCCTAAACTAGTGAGGTTTCTAAATACGTAAAAATTTAATAAACTCAAGCAAGCATGCTCTCTCTACTCTTCTAACTAGTTTAATGTATATTATGATACACTATGGTCAACAAGTCAATCTAATTAGGCTAAAATAATAAACCATTATGGCACTTATTGAGATCACTACAAGAAACTTGTGGGAGTAAACAACTCACTTTGTCAACAAGGAGAGCGTGGTTTTGGATGCGTTTTTGATAGTGATACTTCTGATGAAGATGATCTTGATCATAAAGATTCTCAAATTGATTATGATGCTAGTTTTGTTTCGAACGACAAAATACCATTAAGAAAACCCGCAACCAGAGCTGGAAACAAGATAAAGGCATACAAGAAAAGAAAAAAAAAAGACAGCAGGACTAGGTAAGACCCAAAAACACCAACTCTACAAAGACATTACAAGCAGTCCCATGGACTATCGGCCCACCCCACCCGTCACAGCCACAGGACTTAGACCTGTTGGAAATCCAACAAAACGATATTGTTATGTTAGTGATTTGTCACACTCCAATTGATGGCGGAAACACCGGGACCAGACGAAATAGATTGCTCGAGACTTCATAATGCTAAAATATGACAAGTAATTACAAGATTTCATTTCATTGATTGAATAGCAAGTACATAGTTGTTAATTTGAATACAACATCATCAAAAACAAAATACAAATACAATAACTTTCTAATGCATTCTCGGTGAGTATCTAAGTCGTCCTACTTGATTCCATGAGTTTCATCATAAATATCAACCTGCAATACATGTTAAAGTATAGTTCAATACACAAGGCATTGGCGAGCATACAAGTTTAAATAAATAACATAGTACAAAGTTTCAAATGAATCTCTATTCATCAATGTCTATTCTCAAGGCTAACATGTAATATACGAGCATGTGAATATACTAGTCAACCCAAAGTTTACCGCTAGCATAATCTAATCAAAGCAATGAAAAGACCATATGTGTTTAACTTAACATGACCTCACGAATACGGGTGGTGCGTTACTCCTATAACGCTATACATGTTAAGGAAGGCTTGATCAAAGTTAATGAGTGCGTATGAGAATTCAAGTATAAGCATGTATGATTTCAAGTTTAGCACAAAGAGCATGTATAAAGATTGTTTTGTGATTTATGAATAAGCATGATTGTGTGAGTTGATATAGTACATCTATTGCATCCAAATTTGTAAAGGTAAAATGGGGTCGAGTATACTCACGGTTTTGCAAAGCTTCCTTAGTAAACCGCGAACTGTTGAGTGGAGGGTATAGGACACCGAGGTTACCCTACACAAGGGAACAGAATTGTGTGAATGTTCTGAGTTGGATTTGGATTCGGATTGGAAGGCAGATGACACAGAAAGTAAATATGGAAAAAATCAAACGTCACGTAACACGACTACTCTGCGAAGTGGGTTTATCCACTTCGTGCGAAGTGGCAGTCCACTTCGTATGAAACTACTGCTTAGCGATTTAGCTCGTTTAGTGCCCGTTCAGATAGTGAATACAGTGAACGAGAGTTTAGGTACGAGACAGAAACAGTCCAAATTCATAACGGTTAACTGTAGTTCAGTTAATGTCCGAATTTAGTCAGAAAGTCAAATATAAGTATTATATGTATATATATTTGGATTATATAGTCCATCAAGTTTGTCATAGAACTCAAGTATGGGCCACCCATGCCTCGTTATATGATTCACCAAAGCACTAGTTTATCAACGTAGTTGATAAATCTGGTTGGTTATGAATGTACAGAAAGTAATGTACAAAAACGTGTACAAGTGATGGTGGAACTTAATTCGAACAGCCCAAGCTTCCAACGTTCTCACATCAGCTGAAACGAAAGTTCATCAGAACTTGGTTTAGCTCACCCACTTGGTACAAAAGAAAGTAAAAATAGAAGAGGAGTTGTAAAATCACAAGATGTTAGTGAGTTAAACTCACTTAGAACAATCTGGAATAGCTCTCTTAGAATCCGTGGGTCTGGGAGTGGAAGTGAGGAGACACCGGAAGATTGAAGTGGGGAGAGGACGGGTATTTAGAGGAAAACAGGTCAGTTCGTACGAGTTGGCATCACTTCGTATTCACTTCATGCGAAGTGACCTCACTCCGCGCGAAGTGACCTCACTTCGTGCGAAGTGTCTTGTTCGGTCCGTTTTCGTGTGTTTTAGCTGGTTTTTAAGTATTTTAAGCATGACCATGAATGATGTATAAGTATAATCGCACATAAAACTGAATATTTGAATATTTTAAGTATGAATCTCTTGCATATAATCACGTATTCAAGATTGTAACGTATAGTTTAAGTATGTAACATGTGTAAGTATCAAATAAGTTCCCACTATGATCATAATCTCATAGTACAAAGGTTGAAAATGAAAGATACGATTATGATACAAGTTTTCAAAAATAGAATTACAACAATACTTTCTAAATAAGAAAAGTACAAGAATGCGAGGCGTTACATGATTTGCAAAAAATGTCATGAAAAAATTATAGTCCTTGCGCTTTATCAAAAGACTAAAAGTGTCACTTTATACAAACTTAGTATTGTTTTTAAGGTAACTTAATGTTAGAACCCTAACTTGTTACAAAATAAAAATCAAATACTTAAACATGCAACTTTTTAAACTTGGACTCTAAATATATGATTGGTGTCAAATTACATGGACTGTACTTATTTCTAAAAAAAGTATAATTTATTTTATCTCTCTCAAACTTTTTAAACAAAATTTTCAAGCTATTTTGACTCTTAACAATAAAACTAAAGAAAACATATTTATCGGCTATCTCCATATTAAAAAAATGTTTATCATATATTATTTTCAATAAAAAAAATTATTTATTCATTTGAAAATGAGCCCATACGTAAATAACCAAACCTTTTTATTATTATCATTCGAGAACTCAATCAATATGACCTAGCTTGTGTCCAAATGTAAATCTATATTTATTCCACAATAAGAATTGGGATTTCCTTGAACGAACCCATATTAATTTTCCAAACTTGAAACCTCTTCGAACTCTTGACACCAGTGACGGATCCAACCCTGTTTTGTGGGTTCACATGAACGTACTCGGATTGGAGAAAAAATAGAAAAATAGTGGGAACCTTGTATGATTTGAAAAAAGTTAGTGAGAATCTACCAAAACGAACCCACTGAAAAAAGTTTCTGGATCCACTACTGCTTGACACTTTGGTTACCCAAAAGCTCCTTGCTTTCGTAGTTTTGTCGCTCTCATTTAATTCACTAAACTCTCTATTTATTATCAATTTCATTAGTTTTAAATTAATTACAAGACTAGTTAGAAATTTACTTATTTATAGTAATTTATGATTAAAATTATGTGATGGATAACTCGCGTCCTATCTCACGTCCTATGACCGTGTATGAATAGGATAATAAAATCTTTATTATTCATATTGAATTATAGTGTGTTACATACTCACGTTGGTGAATGTGATATTCAAAATCACACCTTTATTTTATAATTATTAAATGATTTTACTTTTTAAGTAATAAAAAATAATATTTATGGGAAACATTCCAGACTTATGTGCAACAAAGTAATTTAGGGGTGCTTATTGACATATAAAAACATTTAAGGAATAAAAATGTAATTTTTTTATTTTAAATTTATTCCCTCTCTATGTACCTAAATTAGGTACAACTTGTCCACACATGTCCACCGTCTTTAATGTTGGTATGCGAATACTTAAGATCATTGATACAAACTCACAAGATCATTGATAATAATATCCTATTAAGTGATCCAAAAAGGTCTCACTACATCAACTTATCTTGACATTCCACACTATATGTTGCTACAATAATCTGCGACTACGGTATCAGATTTGAGCAACATTGTCGGAAAGAGACTCTTCTGGTTTGGACTCATCTTGGTGGTGTATACTCTCAATCTTCATCTAATAATCTCCCAGAACCAAAATAGAGGTTGCAAACTCAAGAAATCCTTTAGAAGGTCAACACGACCAAAGCCTCGTAAACCTGTCCGACGATCAGGAGAGTAAACATGCATAACATGTGTGTGTGTATATATATATGATATGTGTAAGAGATTGAGATCTAAAAGAGAGGAGAGGTGTTTAAAAGATACTTGTTAATAAGTTCTAAAGTTCAATTAAATTTCCAAATTTGTTTAATTATAAGATTTTATAAAATTTGTCTAACTTGTTTGTTTTAAATTTTTGTATTATTGGGTTGGGTTGTGTTGTGTTGTTGTTGCTTTGATGGGCTAGTCCAAGAACGAACAAGGATGAAACCCAAAGGAGCATCCAGTGGCGGATCTAGAAAATATTCGTAGGGGTAACGTTTTATAAGAAAAGAGGTAACGAAATCGAAAAAACGTCAAAGAAGGTCAAATTTTTCCAAACTTTACACTACCGCCAGAGCGTTAAGGGGTAGCGGAGGCTACCCTTGCGTCTAAGGTATGTCCGCCCCTGGGAGCATCTGGGAAGAAGGTCAATGCTAGTCATGTATCTACTACTAAGTGTTCTGACAATGTTTCATCTACTCCCGCTAGTACATTAACTATTGATCATGTTACAACGTTTGTAAGTATTTTAAATTTAAATGATAAGTCTAGTGAGGTTCCTTAAACATGCAGTTGTTCAGGTATTGTAAATAATGTGTTTAGTGCTATGAATGTTTGTAAACTTGTGTATAGTTTCACTAGTTCTTTGGGGTCTAATTGGATTATTGATTCTGGAGCAAACCAAAATATGGTTATTGTTTGGGGTAGATATTTTATATTTAAGATCCTGATGTCTTTAGCATACGGTAGTATCCTGAAATGACTAAGGATCTTGAGACTCAGTATTACTAACGAATTTCTTGTCCCTCTCAGGAATTATGTGCATAAATATTCCCTCACAATGGTCACAAGGTGAAGGACCCCGGATATGTCTTTAAGAGGTTCTAGAAAACGTGTTGAATAAGGCTGGAAGGGTTGTAACGTTCACTTACTCAGTCTTCTAAGGATCCCGGGAAAATCGGAGTTATAGTTAGGATACTTTTTAGTTTGTTTACAATAAATAGCTTATCGAATCGTTTTAGAAAACACATCTTACACAACTCACTGCAATCGCAATAAGTTCTGTAACACTTAGATTACGATCGATCAAGCTCTCAATTGTAATTTTGTTCAAGTTCATAGTATACTAGAGCTAGGTAGTTTCCAGCTCCCGGGTTTTTTTTTGTGTCGGAGATCATCTTTCAAATAGATTTTGCTTTTTCCCGTAATATATCACCTATGTTCGTATTTATTTATTGCATTCATATTTAATTCATCCCATTACAATTACTTTATTAAGCTTAATTACCTTACAACATGTTTCACAAATCAAGGATCAAAACACTTAGTTCAAGATACTCATCACTTATTCTGGTGCTTTCAAGAGCAACTCAACTCACTTTCTCAATTTTGTTGGTAAATTGATCTTGTTAATTTTTGACCAAAACAGTTATGTTTAAAAAAATATATATGAGTATGTTAATGTTTTTTACTTAAACATTAAAGCCAAGCATCACAATGAAAAAAATTATATGAGTATTTTGAAGTTTTTTACTTAAATATTAAAGCCAAGCATCCTAATGGTAATAACGTCAGGGTAACTAAAATGGGCAACCTAAAGTTAACTAATAAAGTTACTTTGTATGATGTTTTTGTGGTTCCTAATTATAGCAACAATTTGATGACTGTGTACAGACTTGTTAGAGAGAATAAGCTGTATGTTGGTTTTTATGAAAACAATTGTTTCATACATGATTTGTATTCAAAGAAAGTCATGGTGAGTGTTAGTCAACTTGTGGTCTATCTTATGATGGTACTCTAAGGTGTGTTATAACAATAGCAGTATTGTAGATTTATGGCATGCTAGAAGAAGCCATTCTGCTAATCATGTGTTGAGTTTGTTAAAAGATTCATTGTATATTCAACAAATTAAAAGAAATGGTCCATAGTTTGTCACATGGCTAAACAACATAGAGAACCATTTCCTTTGAATGAACGTAATTCTTATATGATAGGTGAACTGGTTCAACTTAATAAATCTTAGGCTATAGGGTGTGGTCATGACATTCAAGACCACCATTATCCTATATGTCAGCGCCATATCATCTCATTCTTATCCACCATCCAAATCTGATCATCCTATATGGTGTGGTCATGATCCAAACCACCATCTCCGTTTTTTTAAATTCATTTGGTGTAAAATATATTTAACTAATTAAGGAAAGGAGGTGCATGGTTGCCATGTTTTAATCCATGTGAACCATGATGGTTCCCTAAGGGGGTGATGTGCCACATCATCCACCATCCTAAGGGGGTAGGGTTTAAGTGTGACGATTGAATAACAGTATCACAATTTTATATACAACAAAAGTATTGAATAAAATATTTAATTAATAAAAGCTTGAATATACATATATATATATAAGTCTACACAAGCGTTCGAGTATATGCCCACAGTCGAGATCAAAATAAAAGAGCTTTAGACATTATAGGCCTTAAGCTAAAAAGTTGCAAATTCCATAGCCTTTGTCATAGCCGACCCGGATTTCCAGCCTAATACCAGGGTTCGGTACCTGCGGTTCAATCTTTTGAAATACGTCAGTTTTCGCTGGTAAATACAATTAACCGACACATATTGAAAATAGTTTTTCAAAAAGAATTTCATAGATTATAAAAAACTCATAGGTAATCATTTAATATTTCTTAGGATTTTATCTTGTCACGAGTTTTACAATACTTATCATACAGTTGGGAACCAGAAAGCATAGCCGGTCATTTTTAGTGCTATAATATTTAAGGTACACACCAAAGTTTAATAACGCTCTTATAGTCAGTATACTACCCCAGCGCGTTATTTAATATGGCCATTATAGTTCATGAGTCGGAACGCTCGAACACGGAACCATTAACCCCCAATTGTTTCAGTTATCAAGTAATACGAATTAAACCGAGTTATCATATTTATAAGCATATCTAAGGGCTCATTTATATAATACCCTCTCCAAGTGACATATTGCCATACCCCAAGCTTTAAAATAAAATAAGTTAAGAGTAGTTACCTTTTGCTAGCTTCCAACCGATAACGAGTTTTGTGTAGTAAAAGCCACCAGTTTCAGTGTTATTGACCCAAGTCCGATTATCTGGGGGGTTCTATAGTCCAGAATGAACAGAATTAGTTATTTGTTAGAATGTCTACGGGCCATAGGTAAGCTCCTTAGATTTGACTCGTTAACTTAAGAATAGGTTCGGTTTCGCTAGATTAAGCGTAGACTATAATAAATGTGGTTTATGCCTATCCGAGTGCAAGGACTCTTTGGATAAAGGTCAATTAACCAAAAATTCTGTTTTGAAGTGATTTTAAAATATTTAGACCTGTTACGCTTTGTTTATACAAACTAGGTTTGTATAACTAGTTATGCCCGTATGATCTGGTTCGGAAGGTCGGTTGGGTCTATGACCATTCCGAGGTGTCAAAACATATTTTACAACATTATACATTCTGTTTGAAAGTCAGAATGTTAGCTACTTTTGTTAAAAAAACGTTTCTTTAGCTTTTACGATGAAAATGGCATAGTCGTCCTTTTTAAAATATATATACTAGACATGTCATTTGACCTACCAAACAACATGACCAAGAGGTATAACTTCAGTGGGTTATACATTATATTAAACAAGTTCTAACGTTGACCAAACGTGTCAAAATCGAAAGTCAATGTAAAAGTCAAACTGCTTGATTTTCGACATAGAATGAGGTGCTAAACTGAAATTGACGAGTTGGGCATGCTAAAATAGGTTTATATATGTTATACATTCTGTGTTTAATGTTAAAACAAGTGAGTTATAAGCTTAAGAGTTCATTTATGCAATTTACATAAACTGTTGCATTTTGACTTTTCAAGTAAGCATGCTTGACCCGTCATTTCACTTACTTAACATGATTATCGGAGGGTATGATTACACAGGAATCATACTAATATTATTACGATCATGTAGGAAAATTCGGATTGAACTTTGACTTGACCATAATGGTCAGAACTGAAAGTCAAATAAAAAGCCAAACTACTTGACTTTCAGTTGAGTTTTAACTAATTAATTGAAATTGAGCAAATGAGAAGTACTTACTAGACTAAAGAACTCATCAGAATGATTGAGAGCTGCTCCCAAACACTAGGAATGCTCCCAATAAGAGATTTAGAGTGAATTGAATGTGTGAGTTAGAAATAAGCTCATGAGCACCTGTTTATACTAATCAAGAAGCTCCAAAATCATGCCAAGTCTAATCCCAGATGATTAGAAGCTTATTAGTGGCTTCATAGGTGTCACAAGGAGATGAAATGGTGGCACTTCGCAACCAAGTGGCTTGGAACGCAGCTGGGAATGACAGTTGTGATTCTGCTACCGCTGGGCACTTCTTATGGACCGTAAGAGGCGGGTTACGGTTAATTAGTTCCAAATACTTGGAGCACTTGGTAAAGTGTTTGAAGCTAGAGATTATCATGTTATAATATGACTCCTTAAAAACTTACACTTTACACTTTAAACTTTTCTTCTTCTTTTTTTGTCCAATCAGGTTGTGACACGTGGCCCACTCACTTTTTTTTGTTTTCTCTTATAACTTATAACTATGGTGTTATATAAATTTTCGATTGTACTATTGTGATGTATATATTTTTATTTACCATTCAGTATTAATTTCATTCAAAATAAATACTTTTCGTTATAATATACAAGTTATTGAAGCATGAACGTACAAACCATAAAAGTTGTTTCTAGGTTTCCCGTCAAACTTACAAGAACTTGCTACATCAAACACATGATAATATGGTAACATCCGCCATTGTTTTAATTGATTATGTTAATAATTAAAAGAATTGTATGTGTTTAATATTTATCATGTTTCTATTTTGAATGATTTAGTATTTTGAACATAATTGCATCGTTTCTGCTACAGCTTCGGATAGCAAAAATTAATGATCGATAAGTACTCCATCATACAACATAAATTGTTCGGTCTAGAATCGTTACGAGGTCCGTTGATAGTGAAAGCAGAGTTTTTTTACAGGAATTTTTTTATTAGAAACTAAGAAAACACAAAGCAAAAAAAACGCTAAAACTAACACACCCAATTCGATTAGACTGCCAGAGGATCATCGATCATCAATGACGGTAGATCAATAGGAATCTCCGGTCTTTATGGTGTTGAAGACGAAGCATGCTCTTCTGTTATTGGATTCTTATCTATTGACGGTGGCATTATTATTTCCGGCGACTCCCCTGTTCCTGGAATCAGCACTGAAGTTTCCACCGGAGGTGGAAACTCTTCTCCAGGGTCAAACTCCGGCGGAAATTGTTCCGGCGGATTCTGTTGACCGGGGTCAAACTCCGGCGGAAACTGTTGACCAGGGTCGAATTCAGGCGGGAATTCGACTTCCGGCGGAAACTGATATTGTTGACCAGGGTCAACTTCCGGCGGGAATTGTTGACCGGGATCGAAGTCCGGTGGAAACTGTTGACCGGGGTCTGTTATTGGTGGAAGTTGTGGGGTTTGACCAGGGTCAACCTGTGGTGGAGAAAATATAGGGACAAGTGGTGGCAACGTCGAGGAGTCCGGCGGGTTGTCTTGGAAACCCGGCGGTGAAAATGATATTGGGACTAGTGGTGGAGGATTAATATTAACTGGTGGCGAAAACCATATTGGTGCGGGTGGGGCGTTAAAAGGATCATCAGGCACTATAGGAGGAAGGGTGTAGTCTGGTGGTGGAGATAACGCAACAACTGGTGGAGGCGAAGCAACGAGTGGTGGTGGAGGCGGAGATGGTGATGGAGGCGGAGGAGATGGCGGTGGAGGTGATGGAGGTGGTGGAGATGGTGGAGGGGGTGATGGTGGTGGTGGTGATGGTGGTGGAGGAGATGGTGGCGCTACGGGCGGTGGAGGTATGGATGGAGGAGGTATGGGTGGCCGTCGAGGGGGTGGCCGAGTTAAAAAAGGGTTGTTAGGAGAAAAACGCGAGAAAGGCCATTGTCCGCATCTTCCAAATAGATACTCAAATAATGAATCACAACTTGAAGATCCGCGAGTACCTCGGCTTCCTGCCCTTCGACCACCTTGATTACGGGTTCTCCCGTGGTTCCTACGTGGAGTGGTTGGGGTTACGGTTCTCTTATCGACATCGGGTTGTTGGACGGAGATCGGTTCGGAAATAGAGGAAGCAATGAAGAGCAAAAATGCAATAATGCATATTGACACTAGGATGTGGTGTTGAACCGGCATTGTTGATCACTGGGTGTACATTTTAGCTTCTCCAAGAGCATGCAAGATCTAAAAAAGATCAAACCAATAGTATTTATAGCACAACACATAAAATACTAATTAAATTAACTTGTACTGACAAACAAAGTTAACAAAGAAATTATAAAATCCATTATTTTGTGATAAATGAGCATAGAATATTGAATTGTAATATTTTTGGTGAACACTAAAATTGCGTTGGAAAACCATTTAGTTGAAAGAAAAAGAGACGTAGTTGAAAACATGGGCATAAATGCATGGTGACTTGTTCAAGGAATTGCTACAACCAACACCACTTATAATTTACATTTTTCTCATATATTGTTGGTGATACAAATTGCTTCATTGTGTTTTCCCTTTGATATTTTAATAATATCACTTAATGCAAAGGTGGAACGTAGCCAAATTATACTTTATATCATAAAATAATTTTCTCATATCAATAGCTTTATATCTTATGGCTTTATGGTGGGTACAAGATTTTAGCATTAATAGGTTTTGGGTTCGATTCATACAAGAGGGTTTCCCATTTTTATTGGGTTTCCTCCTGAATTGGTGTATAGGCATTATGCCTAGTGGAGATGAATATGATCGGGTGGTTCCGCTGATGCCACTATAATACACCAGTGGTCCGTCAGTGATCGAAATTTGTCGTTAAAAAATCGCTTTGATATTTTATCAAACATATTACTTGTTCAGCATTTAGTGGTTATTCAGAGATTTGCATCTGAATGATTAATCATTATACTAAGTCTATATGGTTAAGGCCTGTTATCTGAATTGATCAGACATTTGTCTCTATACAGTTAAACGTTATACTAGCTTTTAATGGTTCCTACTTAATGATTTAAATACTAGTTGAGCATCTGCCTATTTAAAAGTTTTCAAACAGCCTCGATATGATCTCGGCTATGAAGGTGTTTATACTAAGAAATGGATAAACTTAAAAGATGAGCTGGGTCATGCATGGAATGAATTTAATTGAATTCAATGAGGTTCGTCTCTAGTTTTACGTGCCTATTTTAATGCTTCAACTCTATACGTTTCTCAAACAGCATGCCAAGTTTCAATTCCATGTATATTTTATTTATATTTTCAAACGGGGTTTTCTGGTTAAAATTCGTAAATCCGTATAATACTTGTATATTTATTTGAAAATTCGAGCGGGTTGAAGTCAGGGGTTGTGAACCCGTGGTTGAATTTGGACTTTGCATGTATGCTTGAGAGTGTTTTGAGGTCGGATGATTTTTTGGGTTCAACCAGAAGTTCCCTTTCTAGCAGGGTTGAATTGCATTTAAGTGATGTGACACGATATTATCGGATGATAGACAATGTAGATGTGGGTTCAACTAGAAACACCCCTTGCATCGTTAATGAAACAAAAAGAATAAAGAATATCGATCCAAGGATACGTTCGACTCAACATCAACTCCACCATCCTTTTTTATTAGTTTTAACTCCCAAATTTGATTTCATCATTTTGTCGAGACCCTTTGTTCGTTCAACAACCATGTTTTGGACTTTGGAGAAGAACCTTAGATAGAGGTGCATAAATCGGGTTTTTGTTAATACTCAGTTCTGGGTATGATCAGGTATTGGAAAACCGGGTATTAAGAGAAACCAGGTAGGGTTCGGGTACGGGTATTGAAGAGAAAAGTCATACCATATGTATCCGGGTAGGGTATAATCGGGTTCGGGTATAACCGGGCATTGGAACCGGGTATGGATTCGGGTATTACTTCCCGATTTAAAAAAATATATATATTTTGCATAAAAATTAATACGTTTAAAAATTAAATTTGGTTTGTAAAAGTAATTAAAAACAAATTACAATAACATAAATTGACTCAAATACAAATTATTTATTTTATAATATTCATTTTAAAAAAAAAAACTTAAATATAAAAGTTGTAAAATAAACATAAAAATATACCTTAAAAATTCGGGTATTCTATCGGGTATTAAAAAACCAGTATCGGGTATAGGGTATAACCGGATTCGGGTATAGGGTATGACTGGTTCCGGGTATTTTCGGGTATAAATCAGGTACAGTTTTAGTTAAGGGTCTTGAGTTCAAAATGTATATCCTATCCATACCATACAGATAGGATCGGGTTTGATTACGGGTATACAATACCCGAGTACAAAAAATCGGTTTCAAATTTTTTTATCGAGTTTGGTTCCGAATACAAGTTTTTTATGCCCCACTAACCTTAGATCACTTTGCCATTTCTATGCTGGGCTGGTGACGGCCCAACACATTTCATGGACTAAAGCAAAATATAAAACGAGGCACTTTTCATTAAAAGAAAGTTTAGCACACCCAAAAAATACTATTACTATAATCCTAAACCAAAATAATTACTTCTTATTACCCAATAATATAATTTTTAACTTGTTTAAGTATAAAGACGTTGTAACTTATGCTTTAGGGGTTTTTTCTAAATACTATAATTTTCAACATGTTTAGGCATAAAAGTGTTGTAACTTATGCTTTAGAGGGTTTTTATAAAAAAATAGAATTTTTTACTTTTAACACAAAACTATATGAGTTTTTTTACTTTGAACCTCCAAATTTTTCATCTTTACTTTTAACTCAAAGCTATATAATTTTTTTACTTTTAACCCCAAAACTTTTCATCTTTGGCAATTTAACCTCACTTTTACTTTCAACTTTGGTCCTATATACTTTTCAATTTTCACAAAATTTTCGTTTTACGTTCCATTCTAAATTTTGCGAGTTAACACGACGCAACGTACGTGCGTGGTTAAACATTTTTACGTCGTCGATATTTTCCCACTTGACAAGTTCATCGTAATGTGTTGGTCCTGGATCGACTTAGTTATTCTTTTATATGTTTTACTTTTTTGTTTAGTTTCTTCGCATTAACACGTGGCAACTTCAGTGTTGGCGGTCGCTAACAGTAGTGTGGCAATGTTGCTCACCCCGTCGCAACTTAGGTGTGCTTAATACCGACTAGTATTAAGAATCCGAAAAAAGGTTCGGGCCCAAAATAGTTTTTTAGTTCGGGCCCAAATTTGCAACCTCTGGGCCTGGGGAATTCATCCATTCAATGTTTGATGTAAGTAAGGAAAAAAGAACGGTCCCGTTGGTTGCCCAAACATCTTATCATTAATTAATATACTTTTTTAAACATTATGAAAAACTTAGCCCCAACATCTTATCACTAATTAATATACTTTTCAAACATTATAAAAAATAAGAGACATCACTAATAAATGTATATCTAACAATGGATTTAACAAGAAAAGTAAAATAAATTAAATCTATTAATACGTGTTATTCATTGCATCTACTTTCATATTTTCTTACCTTTATTTCTATTTTTTTATATTAATTAAATAAATAATAGATTAATATTAAATCTTTATCACATATATATTCCTATATTATAGGAATTAAAATGAATAGTTGGACTAAAATTATTGTAAAGGATATATCTGTTATAGGAATCAAAAATGAATAGTTGAACTAAAATTATTGTAAAGGATGTATGTGGGATGATAAGTTGAAAGTTGGTGTAAAAATCAAAAGTTATGAATGTTATCGATTAATTGGTGTAAGTTGTAATTATTTAAATCCAATATCCCTAATTTTTAATAAGCAAGCTTGGATTTATAACCATCAAAAGTTAGGAATGTTATCGATTAATTGGTGACTTTCTTTTTTAGTGACTCAATGTCACACCGTCTAAACGGCGGCTCTAGCCAAGATCTGCCCAGACTATATTGTTTTAAGTGGGTTCGCGCTGGGTTGGTCAGACTTGGTTACGGCGTTCCCCTTGAAACTGTACTGCCTCCATACGAGTTGTATCGCTAAAGTAACAGCCGGATGAAAACCGGGGTGCGGCTCAGGATCGAAACCCTCTGATGGGTTTATCACCATCATTACCCAACCATTAAGCATAACAGAGTTATATCCACCAACTAATGCAAATTAACTTCGTTATTTTTCTTTTCCTTTTAACACTTGAGGAGACGTGTAAACCTGAGTTTCTTTTCCCTTTTCAAGCCTCTCCTATGTTCTAATTTGTTATCACTGCTGGTCAATTTTATCTTTTATTAAATGCTCATAGACTATATATAAAATCTTATTACGCAATTTCAGTCAAAAATGATGAAAAAACTCTCTGTACCTCGCTTTATATTGTAATTTCAGTCAACTTGTCTGTGTACAATCATATTTGTACGTGATTTCAGGGCGGACCTACCTTATTGGTAGGCTACCCCTTGGTGCTCCGACGGTAGTGTGAATTTTTGAAAAATTTGACTTTTTTTATTTCGTTACCCTTTTTCTATAAAACGTTACCCCTACGAAGATTTTCTGGATTCGTCAGTACGTGATTTAACCTTTTATCTTTTCAAGGGCACCTATTGCATACAACAAATAATTTCCCTTACACAAAATCAAACAATCTTTATATATTAACAAGAGGCGCGCTATTTCTAGTGTATATAATTATAAAGTACAGTTTTAGTTTTACTATATCATAATAGGTTCACACCCAAGTATATAATTCTAAAAATAATAAAAGAAAAATCGATGAAGTTGAATAGTTGATGGTTAGGAAAATATTATAAGAAATTGTATAGGAACGTGAGTGTGGTTGCATGCAACCTTGGGAAAAAAAAAAGCGGTCAGGGTTAAAAATTTGAAGTTGTTATGAATGCAACCATTTGATGGCCCAACCTAATATTTATAGGCTCTCTATTTTGCTCTTGTTTCGTCACACGTTATCAGCACGACGCTCTCCAAATTCCTTAACTTTATACCCGAATTTCCATTCATTTTCTCTATCTTTCCACCCCTCTGATTTGTCATGATTTCAATAACCCAACCCGAACCATCTTTTCATTTGAGGGGGATAGGAGGTGAATATATGAAGTGAAATATAGAGAATTACCAAGCAAATTATTGAACAACCGGCTCCTGTGTTGCATGTTTTTTTTTTTTGTCCCCACGAACGATGACCATGGCCACCGAACCACGTCACCGGTCGCATTCGGAAACATGATCGCCGTGTTTGAGAACCCGACTGTGGCAGAATTCATGAATGCTGGATTGATGTGCGTATAAACACATCCGACTGAGAATCGGGATATCGATCAAAGGCCGTATACAACAACTGAGGTAACATATCGAACCAACTTCCATGTTTTATTGCGCAATACGTATATCATACATATATTATATAGATTATTCGGATGGTTCTGTAAACTGATTTTTAGTTTCCGGCCAATAGTATCATGTAAATTATAAACTAAAAGTAAAGAAGACGAATTATACCCAGAAATTAACTCTCTCTAGTATCCACATATAATTTCTGTAGAAGATGAACAAATAAAGTAGAAAGTGTTATTTTTTTATATTATGTGATGTAGTCTGAAAAGAATTATCTTTATCGGCAACCGGAAGTTGTTTCCGACCGTAACCCATTGGAATCTGTTAGTTGGCCGAATTTGGTGGAATTGTTAGTTGGCCGTTTTACTCGGTCAAAAATTCAACCAAGTCAATAATTATCCCAATTAGTTTAAAATATGTTTCAAGCTCTAACTTTTATCATTAAGTTATTAACCTTCTACATTAAAAAGGAATTAATTAATACATATCAAGAGTACGTGTTAAAATAATAATAAATCATATATACATGAAAAGTATGGTATTTTGTCAACTGGGTTTTATAAAGTATTTTTATATATAATTGATAAATGCATTAAAGTAAATAAATCATAATGTTATTTTTTTTTTTTGGTTCTCTACATTGCAAGAGATCTGTTATCGATCATTTTTAAAATGATCACCTTTTTTTTACTGCATAATGATATAGCTGGTGGCATTTAGCACAAATAAATTGGTCTTAAGCTAGATAAGTAATTAGTTAATTGTAATGAATCGTAAGTTTTGATCATTCAATTTGTTACACTACTATGCATTGTCAACATATTAGTCATATCATTTTTGTATAGCTGCAAAACAAATATTGATAGATATTAATATAGTCAATAGTTCACACAAAAAATATGAAAAATAGGTAGTGGTCTCTTAGCTTAACAAACTACATGGATATACGATAAACCATATTTTGAAGTCATAGTTTTTTCTATATTATAGCCCGGGAATAAGTTATATATGTTTAAATACAATTTAACTCTATTTAAATAATAAATCATTTTTAATTCGAATGCTTAAGAAAATTGTTCAAAAGATCCTTCTTTTGATCATAGCACCTCTATAGAGAAAAATTGAATTTCACATGAATCCTAAATCATTGTTGGCGCCCGAAGTTTTCTCAAATGTATACAAAGTCACATTTCGTTTCCATGCCGTTTTTTTTCAATGTTAAATTCAAACTTGAGTTCATCACACTCGGCATCTTCATCTTCTGATAACATATAGCCTAGTGGTGGAAAACCTTTTGACTTGTTCATGATTTCCCTCAAACAAAGGTTAATATTTCTCCCCCGTGACATATTTTGGACGTGTGAAGGTACTCGATCGACATGTTTGACCACCAAAAGTTGGTCATCCTCTAAAAAGCTTGCTATAAATTTTCTTGACATGCTCCTGGTGCAACAATACCGAGAATGTGTTTTGACAAAATACTCGGAGGTTATATTGTGTCTTTTAAATTGCAAATCAAAATATCAAGCTAACATTTATATACCATTCAATTCAATCTAACTAACACGTGCTAGCTCATTCCCTGAGGTAAATGTTATAATTGGTTAATGTCGCTAGAGGAGAAAAAGAATAAATTTGGCCATAGTAAAGGCCATACGTGTGGATGATCATGATAAAATAAAAAATGACATCAATGGCTTAAACGAACTTAATATGAGTCAGTCACTAAGAGGCAGGTGCGAAAAGGGGAAATATAAGCATTCGCTTCAAATGTGGATAGACCGACCAGTGATACACAAAAAAAAAACTTTAACATACTCACGTGAATGCATGCATTATACATATGTGTATCTAGAAGCTCCAGTAGGGCAATCACAAATTGAGGTGGCACGTCCGATATACAATAACACAATTAACACTATCATAAAACATAAGAAATATTGTTACCAGTTGTAGTTGTCTCGGTAGAGATACTATTGATATTATTTCACGTGTTAATAGCATATTAAATGCTCCGGTAGAGCATCGATAGTTTACCCGCTAATATCAAATTTTATAATTTATAATGCATTCTATTCTATTGTATTTTGAAGAAATTAAGTTTCAACTATGTTTTGATAAAAAGTCATCACCTTGGAATGGTGTCAAAGAAAAATGATACCGAATATCTACAATATATCATATGGCAACTATGGCCAGAAGACCATAGTAGAAGTTACTATTTCATTAAATCAAATATGGTGATTAACCAGAAGTTACTCGAAAATTTATACGTTTACCACATGACATGACTAAATAGGTCATCAACACAACATCATGATATGCCAAATAATTAAAAGTGCTAACTAGCACTACTAACTAATCTTACAGTCTTGCTATCAAAACACTTATTATGTATGCAATAAATTTTCTTAGCGAATTAATCTTTATGCCACCCAAAAAGAAGTTCCTACCAACTATCCCACTTATATGTGGACCATGTAAATATTCATTGGTCTTAAGTGATGCATCCATATTTTGGCATGCTTTTAAGTGTATATGGTTGAAAAGGGATTTTGTCCGACATTATAAACGTTGATCTTTGACATTATTTAATGTTGAGCTTTGACAAACAATTGTAGAAACCATTGTTGGGCACAATAAGAAATATAGTAAGAGGCATATATAATCGAGATAAATTTTCATTTTTACCGACTATCAAATCAGTTCAAAACCAACTGATAATCATAAATACTCCCCACAACAACTGGTCTCTTGAAGAAAACCAAAAGTTATTTTGGTTATGCGATATATGTAAGTACCAAAATGGACATGTTTACAACATCTATACCGACTATCCATTTAACAAACCAATATTCCCAGTCTTAGGGGGAGACAAGATAAGGAAAATAAAAGACTGGTAATACAACTAAACACGGAATGCATCATATTAAATCTCGACCCCTGGAGTTGGTTAATGTAAATCTGAAGTCTAAAAGGGTCATATCAGATGCATTCACAAACACAAATAGATTGACAAAAGTCACGTATACCAGCACTAAATTCACCTGCTCGAAATAAAGTAATCACAAAATGATTACCGTATTAAGAAAATGTGGGAGGTAAATCGGTTCCAAAAGACAAAACCCACAAATACGAAATGAGCAGAGTAACACCAAAGGTGTAACCATAAGAGGTTGCATAGGATACTCCAGAAGTGGTAGAATACAAAACCCCATAAGTGGTTGTATACAAAACCCAAGAAAGGGTTGCATATGAAAACATTAAAAGAGGTTATTGTTAATATCCTAGAAGAGATAGCGAATGTAACGCTCGTATTTTATTATTTTTTTTTCTAGATAATAATAATAATAATAATAATAATAAACAAAATAAATTCGACGTTTTATGAAACTTGTACTTGAAATCGGATCTCATCGGTACGTTCGGGCCACTCAAAAACGTTAGAACGGGTTAACAGGCTTTGGCCCAACACACCACCTAAACCTAACTAAACCCTAAACCTAATTACAACTAAATAATCATCAACACACCCTCATTCTCACAACTATCCAGCCCTCATCTCCCTGCCCCCCCCTTCATCTCTTAAACCCGACACACACACACCCGCATATATACTTGCAGTCAGACAGAGAGAGAGAGAGAGAGAGCTGTGAGGAGAGAGAGACGAGATAGAGAGAAGGTAGGTGGTGGTGGTGGCGCGACTATGACGGCTCCGGGGGGTTTCGATCGATGGCGGCAGCAGCCGTCACCTCCAGCGGGCGACGGTGGTGGTGGATGATTCAAACGAAAGATAGAGCGATGGCGGTGCGGTGGCGTGGCGGCGGAGCAGCGTCGCGGCTGCGACGATGCATCGGACCAGCGGCGGCGGCAGTCGCCGTGTCTCAGCGGCGACAACAGCAGCGGTGTAGCTGCGGTTGTCCGGCTCGACGGACGGCGGTGGTAGTGGTGGTATTGGTTAGAAATTCTGTTGTTCCGGTTCACCTTCGGCTCGGGTTCGGGTCGAATCAATCTCGGTTCAGTCAAGGTTAGTCTCGGTTCGGGTCTTGGTTTTGCTTCTATTTCGAATCCCGTTAATTCTTTTCTTTCGGCAGGTTACGATTCGTTTCGGTTCAGTTCATGGCTCATGTTCAGCGGGTTCGGCTCTCGGTGCAGAGGTTCGGGTCAGCAGTGAGTCAATGACAGTTTTGGCTTCGGTTCGGGTCTCGTTTGGTGTTCGGTCAAACCTGGTCAACTGTGGTCAAACAGTCAACGGGTCAGCTTTGGTGTCACTAGGCTCAGTCTCGGTTCAAGTACAGATTTAATATTTGGTTCCGTTTCAGTCATGTTTCGGTTTGAGTCTAACACGAGCTTGGTTCAGGTCAAAATGACGGCCTGGGTCTCTCGGTTCAGATTCGTGCTCGGCTTCGAAGTTCGGGTCAAACCCGGTCAGATCTGGTCAAGCTCGGGTCAAACCTGACAGGAGAAGTGCTATAAGCTTAACGACTCTTTTGTTCATATTATTCATGTTCATGATTATCTAAATACGAGACTGAACTTTTATAACTTGAAATATAAAATATAAATATAAACACATATTGTATTGCTTTTGGTGCGTTTTGAAAACATATAATCGACAAATTGCTTGTCGGGATTGTCCAAAAAACAAGAGGAAACTCTGCCCAATTTTCGACTAAATATATATATTTATTTATTATATCTATCGACGAGATATACTTATTCGTTACATCTTTCGACAAAATATATATTGATTTATTATACTTCCCGCAATATATATATTTACACCTTTCTGCTTTTCGACAAAATCCATTTAATTATTATATCGTTCGACAACATATATAATTATTATTCTTTCCGACAAATAAATATCTATTTAACGACAAGATATAAACAGTATTCCTTCCGACAAAATAAATATATGTTATATACTTTTCGAAAATGATACTTCTCTAACGACAATGTATATATATAATATGTGTTTCCGACGAACAATATATATATTTAGCTACTATTCTTTTCGTTAACATGCATATATATCTATTATCCCGTTCCGTCAAAATATACATTTATCTATTTTCTTTTAGCCAAATTATATATTTATCTAGTAATCTTTTTCGTCAAAATATACCAATATTTATATACATTTACTTGTTAAACCTTTCGACAAGGGTGTATTTATTCGCTAAACCTTCCGACTAAATATGCTCCACGATTATATTTTTTCGCCAAAATATATAAGTACACATCTATTATTCTCGTCGACAAAACATAATAATTTAACGAAGGAATATATTTATCCAACTGCAAACATCTATATATCTTTTATACTTTTCGCCAAAAATATATATATTTATTGTATTATTTTGATAACACTTTTATCTTTGACGAATTTAACTTTAGAGTCGTTACATAAATTCCGTGCTAAACGTACACGTATCTTCAACTCCGATTCGATTATCCATCCATGTTCGTTGTCATTTAAGGTGGCATTGGTGTCCCTTTCTCCCACTCATCAACTCGTCGTGGAATTTCCAAAGAAGACTTAGCAATTTTGTGAGTACACTCGACCCACTTTTGTTTATATCACTTTTTGGGTGTAACATGTTTCCATATACAAAAATCACAAACACTTAAACTTTATGAAACGCACAAACAATCCTATACACATGACTACTTGAATCGTATACTTGTTGCTTGTCTAGGGATAAACGTTGTGCTATGCTTTAGTCATTAACTATTTTTAGCCTTTGTTTGACATGCTTAGCGCTATAGGAATTCACGCATCCACCTCCATCGTGTTATTCGTGAGGTCATGTTAAAACATCGTGATTGCGTTACGGGTTTGATTATTAGTATTGCATGCCTTTATATGCTCTTGTATAGATTTGGTTGCCATGAGGATTGTTAAAACTTTATTCGTATACGTATGCTATGCTTAAACTTGTGTACTCGCCTTTGCTTTTGCATTGACTTTATTTTAAAACATGTTACAGGTTGAAGGAGATGACGCTATGAAAACAATATAGCAAGGACTAGATACACACAAATTAGACGTTAGGTTTAATGTCGACGTATCAATTTTGTTATGACTTTGCAAATGTTAGGTTGTTTTTTGTTTTGTTACATTGATGTATTTAACAATTCTTATGAAATGAAATATGGTTTAATTAATTATTGTCACTTAATAATGTTGTGAGCAATGAGCAATCTCGTTTTCGTCTCATCCCGATGTTTTCGCCATCGGTTGGGGTGTTACAGCGAAATTCTCATATAGGATAATGGAGTTTCAGAAAAGACTCAGTTACCAAACAAGTATGAGATCTCAATGATTTATGTACAAAATAAGTACAATACGGAACCGTAATGAACCACGTGTAAAATGATATATTTGAATATGCTATAGCAATAGATGTAATCGATGAAAAAGATCACGTATATAGAAACTGTGCAAGAGTGTACGCACATAAATTGCCAAAATGGCTAGATGACTTAAATGCTAATTAAATTCGCTCGACAAACTTAACGTTTTCGAACCAACAGTTCGAACACCCATAGACGCCAAACCAGTAGGTTATAAATGGGTGTCTTTAAATAAAAGAAACGTAAAGAATGAGTTTGCGATATAAGACATGATTTTTAACATAAAGATTTTTCCCAAATCCCAGTAGTTGATTATGAGGAAACGTATACCCTTGTAGTGGATGCGATAATCTTTAGATGTTTAAGCGGCTTCACAATCTCAGAATGACTTTAGATAAAACTTATGGATGTTGTCACTGTATACATGTACGAGACAATTACAAATGACATCTGCATGAAATCCCTGAAGGATTAAAAATACTCAAAGCATTATTAAACAATAACCCATATGTGTTATATATTAAACAATAACCACAGGACTGGTCCTATGTGGTACCATTGACTTGGTTGATGCTTTGAAAAGAGGGGTATAAGTTTTATAGAATGAGCTATATATACTTATAAAGATCTCACTCTTAATGTTCAGTGTAATTGGAGTTTACAGTGATGATGTAAACACTATCGAAAGGAAGTGTCAAACTATAGAGGGAAAATTCTGAAAAGACCTTTATACAATGTAGTTATTCTCAACCCACAATTCAAGTATAACGTGGTTTGAGTATATATGTACTATTTTTGCTTAACCGTCAAACTACATCCATAAGACGTTATATAGATAAAATTCATTTGTTGAGTACGCTAATGGTTGTCGAATTGCTTGACATATGCAAAGGATTTTATTGTCTCTAAGAAGAAGATGGATAAATAATTGGTCCAGAAGTACCATACTTAATTGCGATCGGAACATTGATTATCTTGTAAACAAGACAACACCTAATATTGCGTTCTTGATAGATGTATTGGAAAGATTACAGTTCCAATTTAATATGTTGCACTCTTTTTCCATTTACTAAGTTTTTCTATTAGATTTTCTTAGTAAGGTTTTTGATGAAGCAACATAACTGATCCAGTAGCATCAGTTTATCTTATAGGTACTGAAGTACCGACTTAACATCATCCCAGAGCATGTTGTTAATTATGTATAATGCGCGGTGCACTCTTTTCCCTTAGCTACGGTTTTGTCCCATTGGGTTTTTCCTAGCAAGGTTTTTAACGAGGCAGAATTACAAAGCGTACTAAATGATATGGGATTCGAGACATGATATTTTTCATGAGAAAATATGAAGTCATAACTATCAGATTATGATAATGAAGGATATCTATTAGACCTCAACGAAGCTCAATCTCAATCAAAATATGTTACTTATGGATGTCAATGATTTCAACACATTTAAGACAGGTGAAGACTAGTCAATAAAAGGAAGCCGAATTGTACTATTTGAACACAATGCAAGCTGAATCAGAAGAAGTTAAGTTGCAATTCAACTTGAATCAAAAGAAGCCTGAGCAAAGAAGACTACATCAAAGATCAAGTCAAGCAGTTATTACTGAAGATTGAATTCCACAGACTAAGAGTTATATGTAAAATTGAGGGGGAGTAATATACATGTATTTTTTTTTTCCTTAACTAAGTTTTGTTCCACTAAGTTTCTTGATAAGGTTTTTAATGAAGCAGTATAACTGATCCTGAAGTGTCAATTAATAACGGTCCTGAAGAACCGAGCCAATATCTTCCAATAGTATAATGTTGATAGTGTATAATATAAAATATTTGAGGGGGAGTGTTATGATTGCAACCATTTTATGGCCCAACCCAATGTTTATGGCTTTAGGCTTTTAGAGATTCTATTGTACTAGTTTATATATATGATGTATGTGTCAATAGTATGATTGAATCAGTTTTCTCTCTATTTCTCTCTTGTTTAATCACAGAAGTCAGTTTGATTATTCGCAAATTAAAGTTGATTAATTTATTTTGTATACCTATTATAACTACACAAGCAATTTTTTAATAAATATATATATATATATATAAGTAATAGAAATTTTATAATTTTATTCTTTAATTGCAGCTTGCATAAATAAGCTATTCTTGGACGAATCTTTTGATTTAGTTATCGTCCATATCGTATGGCATTTTGTTGTTGCTATTGCTCTCCTTAGTGAAGTGATTCTATTATTTCAAAAAGTAGCACATGTGCCGTCACATCTATTATGATGTGAATTACATGTATCAATTGTATGCATCATGAAACTCTTATACCTTTTCACTTTATAATGGATTTTGTTGTTCTAGTTCTCATGTTTAACCATATGTATGATTCACTTAAAAAACCCTCACATTTTTTTCCTCAAAAGAAACTTTTCACTTTATAATGAATTTTGTTTCTCTAGATTTCATGTTTAAACATATTTATGATTCACTTAAAAAACCATCACATTTTATTTCCTCAAAAGAAAAGATGTTCTCAACAAACCCACCGAGCTTGTTTATTTTCTGTTTTGTTTCATGTCTTTAATCTTATTCTATCACCAAGAGATTTGTTTAATCCTTCTTGCATGTGGGTCCCTACGGAAGCAAACACCGTAATAAAAGGTAGAAATTCTTAGTAGCGTATTCAATCGAACGGATAACTTTCTCCCCAACTACGAATCCCATACTACCACCCATGAACCGAAAATTCGTAACCACGATTGCTACACTAATACCGTCTAGTTGCCTTATGCCTTTTTGAACAACCTCGGTTAATCTTGTCTTCTTTGATAAAAATTGATACAATATTTATAAGTCACCTCCTTCGAATGAAATTTAACAGGACCCAAAGAGACCATGTGATCCATAGGCTCCCAAGTACCCAAATCGATCGAAAGTTCGATTCTATCTTAACTAGAACTTTTATAAGACCTGATATTAGTTTTCTAGAAATTAGTTGATTACTTAACTGACATGATCCCTCTTAAATGTAAAATGTTAAAGTTACAAAACTGATAATGATATTTAATGGGATATTATCCCAAATAAACATGACGTGTGCATATATATACATGTTTTTACAATGAATTTTACACGCGATCTCGGTTTTAATATTTATAAAAATGATTTCTACCTTAAATTAAAACACACACAAAAGGACAAGTATACCCTGTCGTATATGTAGTAAAGTATAAAATGGACCGTCATTTTGGACCTGAAAATATAAAATGGACCGATTAAGTATCTATACGACGATATTTTAGCTAAAAATGCACAAAACGGGGGCAAAATGGGGAATTAAATTATATATATTTTAACGTATATCAAACCTCCCCATACTTGAACTTTTGCTTGTCCTCAAGCAAACAAGAAATAAAAGAACGCGGGCCTACGAGGGACCCAAACGTTTTTATATAAATATCCAACGGTTAATTGTTTTTCCAAAAAGTCAACATCAACGCCATTAAACCGAATCAAGCAATTGCGAATATAAGGAAAGATAACTGAAAGGCAATGATTCCACTTCTGATCGACTTAACATGCACATCTTCACATTCTCACAATGTTCACACACACTTGGTTATATTTATGATTCATACATGTAATGTATATGTGCAAAACACTCAATGCCAAGGCGAAGAATCATGCAATATAATAAGCTTGTTAAAAGATCTAATCTCCACCAACTAACATGCGAAAAAGCACAATCAAGAGGTCTTTGAGGGTTGCAATGTTAGGCAATGGTTTCGGGTAGGGAATGGACATTTAAAAGTGGCTAAAAGGTTAAAACTCGCGGTTATTTCTAATAAGCGTAAATGAATTACAACTATACATAAGTAAGGCATAAACGGCCGATTATGACCGTATCGAGCTAGTCAATCAGATTGTACCATTCAGCATCTAAAGTTGCTCCGATTTTGATCCCTTTTTTTCATTTTTGTTGCTATTTTCCTCTTTTTTTTGATAACTTACTAAATTTTTACAAGTTAGATAATAACGATAACCAAGTTTTAACAAAAATAAGTTGAACAATAAAGAGGCTCAATTTGGTTAAATGGGTGTCAACGGAAAAACACGGGATATAGGCTCAACGTGGTTTACTAATGGGATAACGGTGGTTACGGAAATTAAACAAAGAAAAAGGCTAACACAAAAGGGGTATCCTAAGTGCCTCTATCATATTCATGCTCTTTTCACATATTCATGGTTTTGAAAAGTATACTAATGACAAGTTCTAAATTACATGAAACACCCGGCTCGCTCATGTTCCGAACAAAAACAAGCATGATAAGAATTGAAAGGCTCAAGTATGCTCACGTAATTGAAGGAATGGGTATAAATGTAAAGATATGCATGCAAGTTTTTCTTTTGTTTGTCACGCTTTTAGTTGTCATCTCCTTTTCTAAAAATCAATTTGGCTTGCCGGTTTTTATTGTATCAGCTGTTTTTTTAATGAAATACAATTTATCATTTATTATAAAATATATATATACATATTTTATTTTATTTTATTTTAATTTTTTTAAGGACAAACAAAGTTAACATGTTAAACCCCTCCCCACACTTGAATTTAACATTGTCCTCAATGTGAATTGAAAATTAGTTACGCAGTTATTAATTAGCGAAACTGAAGTGTGAAAAAGGTGAATAATACTCCCTTTGAGCGGAAGAAGACTTGGAGATATTTGATGTGACCATTCTTCTTTTCTTTCCGGCTCTGTGTGCATTTCCATGTTCCTGCAAAACTTATCAAACTATACACAGGCAACGCATTTGATCAAAATATATTAGGTGCATAAATATTCATCTCAAAAGCTAGAAATTGAAATAACACATGTACTAATAAATTGTTTCAAAACAAACCAAAATACATATCCGCGGGGTTCTTTAAAGAAAAGAAGTCAAAAAGAAAAACCCCGAAAGAGAAAATAATAAATAACGATAAATAAATATTAAATGGCACAAGCGCTTTCGTCAGCTAAATCCTTCCCTCCTACTAGTCCTCCTCATCGTCTTGGCGGGCTCCAGATGGGCCCGCGTCGTCATGCCTAGGGTTCCCGAATGGGAACTGTGGAGAATCGCCAAAGTAGTTCGGGAAGGCGTTATGAAGCCCTCCGAAAATGTAAGAAAACCCAGCATGCATCTTATCCCACATGATATTCTGGTTCACCTGCATCTGCTGACTGCTAGTAGAACTCTGGATATAAGGGAATGCCAGGGGGCCAATCCTGATGTGCCTGGTATTCTGGCTGGTGCTGGTACTGGTACTGATGCTGCTGCTCCTGCTCTGGTGGCCGTCCGATAAAAGCATCCCCGTGACCATGTGCCTCGTGGGTAGGCTCCATTTCGACGTCCGGCTCTTCGTCAGATGGAATGGGTGGAAGTGGGTCCCAAACTTCCCCATGTAGGCCCGTTAACCTTGGGCCATTTCCCGTATCAACAATCAAGCCCATTGCCCGTAGGGAACGAATGTCCACCTCACCCCCTGAATGGACCAGTGTCAATTGATCAACCACATTCTCCGTCATAATCCCGATAGAATAAGCAAGTTGGGTCACATACTCCCCACCGTGAATTTCACTGCTCACCGACCTCCCCGCGCTGTTAATAAAAAATTCCGCCAAACTGGCGGCGAGGTTGACGTGCACTCCATTCACGATGGTGTACAGTATAGCAGATCCGGTGTGGGACAGTTCCCAGAACTGTCCATGCGACCACAATGGTGTGGCTCATGACTTGGTGAAGAACCCGAAGAAGCGGGTCCCTCAGCTTCGACGCTTTTGCTCTCCGAGCATCATAAGGCGACCCATTAGCTATTTGAGCCCAAAAGTCAGCCCTCTCTTCGTCGCTGCTGAACTTGTAGATGTTGGTAAAAATATCAAAATTTATATCGTCATCTCCGTAAATACCCAACTTCTTTCCCAGTTTTGCCACTGACCATTTATGCCATCGTCCCCCAAGCCTAAACTGAATGATTTTAGCATTTTTGAAGTCCGGGTTTTCGCTCCTTGGCTTACCGTATCCGTAAGAAGCAAAAAATTCCAATGTCAGCTCAAGATAGACAGGTCGCTCTATGTTCAGCAACCTTGCCATCGGGATTGAGATCATATCTTGCAGCCTTTCTGATTGATTCAAGGCTTGCAAGGCTTCCCAACTCAGCCGTCTTGGCTCACCAATTTAGCCTTGTCGGTTCCAAAGGGTTTGCAGCCGATTAACACAAGGACGCTCTTTTTGCTTGCCGGCGTCGAATTGCAAGAACAGGTGATCCATCTGTAAGTAGATAAGCAATAAAAATCAGGCCAGATCTAAAAAGTTTTGATTCCGGCACTAGAACAGTGACTTTTAAGCATTCTGTTTGCTGTCACCAGAAGTCGCACGTCCGTGCGGACGATGACTTGGTTGTGTATTCGGACGCTTCACACCTAGGTCTGGACGATGACTTGGTTGTGTATTCGTACACTTCACACCTAGGTCGTGCGGACGGTGACTTGGTTGTGTATTTGGACGCTTTACACCTAGGCCGTGCGGATGATGACTTGGTTGTGTATTCGGACAATTAAAAGTCCACGAAAAGAAATATCCAACTCACGACCTCGAACTGGCAGTAGTCATATTTGCTTTAAAGATTTGGAGGCATTACTTATACGGGGTGAAATGCACTATTTTCACCGACCATAAGAGTTTGAAATACTTCTTCGATCAAAAAGAGTTGAATATGAGACAAATAAGATGGCTAGAAACGTGAAAGACTATGATTGCGAAATCCATTACCATCCTGGAAAAGCCAATTTAGTAGCGGACGCGCTAAATCGAAAAGAAGAATATACTCCCATACGAGTGCGGTCGATGCAAGTAGTAGTAACGTCAGGTTTGCTCGGACAAGTCCGAATGGCACAAGAAGAGGCACTAAAAGAAGAAAATTGGAGAAAAGAACGTGTAAAAGGTTTATTGAAGGACATTGTTGATGGAGAAAATGGGATAAAGACCCGATATGGAAGAATTTGGGTCCCGAACACTTGTGGTGTTAAAGATCTTCTACTAAATGAGGCTCATAAGTCGCGTTACTCGATTCACCGGTGAGCGACAAAGATGTACCAAGATTTAAAGTAAAACTATTGGTGGCCTAGAATGAAAAGAGACGTAACAAAGTATGTAGAAAAATGTTTAACTTGTTTACAAGTAAAAGCTGAACACCAAAAGCCGTACGACAAGCTCCAACCACTAGACATTCCAGTTTGGAAATGAGAACATATTACCATGGACCTATTAACTAAGCTACCAAAAGCGGGTCGAGGGTTCGACGCTATTTGGGATCGTGGATAGATTGACAAAAAGCGCTCATTTCCTTCCCATTCATGAAACCTCTACGTCTGAAAAGATGTCGGAAGTGTACATAAATGAGATTGTAGCACGCCATGGAGTGCCGTGTCCATCGTGTCCGATAGAGATACTCGGTCACTTCAAACTTTTGGCACGACTTTCAAGAACAGCTGGTTACGAAACTATTAATCAGTACAGCCTATCATCCCCAGACAGATGGGCAAAGCGAACGAACAATTCAAACGTTGGGAGACAGGCTACGGGCATGTATTATCGATTTTGGCGGTAGTTGGGATGCTTACCTACCATTTGTTTAATTCTCATACAAGAATAGTTACCATTCAAGTATTGGAATGGCACCATACGAAATGCTCTATGGTAGGAAATGTCTAACCCCTGTGTGTTGGGGGGAGGTAGGCCCTCGAGAACTCGCTCACAAGGATATCATTAAAGCCACCAATGAGAAAATAGATACGATTCGAGCTCATTTAAAAGCAGCTCAAGATCGACAAAAGTCTTATGCAGATAAAAGACGAAGGCCTATCGAGTTCCAAATTGGTGATAAGGTAATGCTTAAGGTATCTCCGTGGAATGGGGTCATTAGATTTAGGAAAAGAGGAAAGCTAAGCCCGAGGTTTATTGGACCTTTCAAAATCCTTGAACGTGTGGGCAAGGTAGCTTACCGATTAGAGCTACCCAAAGAGCTAAGTGGAATACACAATCCATTCCATGTTTCACATCTACGAAAATGCATGGCCGACGAAACAAGCTGTGTTAGATATGACGACATAGAGATAGACGATAAGCTTAATTACTTGGCAAAACCAATTTCAATCCTCGACCGGAAGATCAAAGGATTAAGAAACAAAGAAATTAGTCAAATAAAGGTTAAATGGGAACATCGGAAGGGAGCGGACACTACTTGGGAGTCCGAAGGATAGATGAAAAGATTTTACCCTTCCCTATTCGGTATGTAACTAAGTTTCGAGAACGAAACCTCTTTAAGGGGGATGGATTTGTAACACCCCAAAAATTATATATATATATATATATATCTTTAAATTACTTAATGGTAAGTTGTTAAATTATAAAATCATAAATTTGGGTCCTGTTTATGCTAAACCAAACATGAGGGACTAAATGTGTCAAACTGAGAAAGATGATTTATTAAAAAAAAACTAAAACACAGCACATACTTATGTGCGTGTATGTGTGTGAGCAACCAGAGAAGAGAAGAAAGAACACCCAGATCTTCATCCACTAAATTGATCAAATTGAAGGGTGAATTGTGACTCTTATTTATGCATGTGTCAAGAACATTGATCACCCATACTTGTATAATGCAAGGTAAGCTGTAATTTTGATTTTTGGTGACACTTGAATCCTTGTGTAAAACTTGGATGATAAAAGTTCTTGAACAATTGATTGATATTGTGACCTAGGGGATGTATAATCTAAGTGTAGAATCATAATACCAACTAAAATTAGTTGATAAATTTATAAGAATCAGATGTTGAGATTAGTATGTTTGTATGAGTAAATGGGTTTTTGACTTTAGTATGAAAAATCCTAAGTGTTTGTGTAAATAATAAAGGTAGTGATATTAGTTGATTGAAGTTTTCAAATTAACGGGAATTACGAAGAGTAATCGAAACTTATTTGGTTGAGATTCTTGACCAGCCGAGGTTTAAATAGAACAAAAATGGCTAGCTATAATATACGCACTTAAGATGTTTGATGAAACGCCTAAATGAATTGCCAACTTTATTTAATGAACAAAAAAATGTTAATAGAAACGTGAAATAGTATATTTGGCAAAATTACATGCTTTAGTTATGAGCCGAGAGGTCCTAATGATATTTGGCTTGTAAAATTTAGGCAACACAAGAGAAGTATCGGGAAATCAAGCCGGTGCCGACACACGTTTGAAGGGAAAGCTTTAAGGTACGTAGCTTATCCATTATGGCGTATTATTATGTTTAACTTGCTTTAAACAACCAAACGGGTAAATATAAAGAAAGCAATGAAGGTTTGGTTGAATAAAATGATGGATTTCGTTAAACAACCAAATGGGTCAAAATAAAGAAAGCAATGAAGGTTTGGTTGAATAAAACGATGGATTTCGTTAAACAACCAAACGGGTTAAAATAAGGAAAATAAAGAAGGTTTGGTTGAATAAAACGATGGATTTCGTTTAAACAACCAAACGGGTTAAAATAAGGAAAATAAAGAAGGTCTGGTTGAATAAAACGATGGATTTTGTTAAACAACCAAACGGGTCAAAATAAAGAAAGCAATGAAGGTTTGGTTGAATAAAACGATGGATTTCATTAAACAACCAAACGGGTTAAAATAAGGAAAATAATGAAGGTTTGGTTGAATAAAACGATGGATTTCGTTAAACAACCAAACGGGTTAAAATAAGGAAAATAAAGAAGGTTTGGTTGAATAAAACGATGGATTTCGTTAAACAACCAAACGAGTCAAAATAAAGA
This sequence comes from Scalesia atractyloides, assembly GCA_947069175.1. Taxonomy (NCBI): domain Eukaryota; kingdom Viridiplantae; phylum Streptophyta; class Magnoliopsida; order Asterales; family Asteraceae; genus Scalesia; species Scalesia atractyloides. The sequence continues at coordinate 2,988,905 of CAMTDV010000023.1, forward strand.
AAGCAATGAAGGTTTGGTTAAATAAAACGATGGATTTCGTTAAGCAACCAAACTGGTTAAAATAAGGAAAATAATGAAGGTTCGGTTGAATAAAACGATAGATTTCGTTAAACAACCAAACGGGTCAAAATAAGGAAAATAATGAAGGTTTGGTTGAATAAAACGATGGATTTCGTTAAACAACCAAACGGGTCAAAATAAGGAAAATAATGAAGGTTTGGTTGAATAAAATGATGGATTTCGTTAAACAACTAAACGGATCAAAATAAAGAAAACGGTGAATGTTTGATTGTTTAAAACGATGGTCTTCGTTAAAACAATCAAACGGGTCGAAACTTAGTTATGACATATGCCTTGAGGGTGTATGAACAACTATTTGTGTATAAATCTGGAAAAGGGTAAAATCGGAAATTTGGCATAAATCGAGTAATGGAAATGTAAACTACTTTAAATTTTACCCGAGAGTATTGGGTGTAACTAGTGAAACAATTTTACATACGAAGAATATACTTGAATAGTTAAATTGTCGAAAATATGCTAATGGGTCAAATCGTCCAACTCATTAAGTTGAACATAAATGATGCGTAATATATAGACAGGAGTAATATCGAAATGGAAACGTGAAGTATCAATTTACGAGCGTTTTCTGAAGTTATCGAGTTACGCCTTGAGTGCGGAACTCGAAAATGGGTTAAACGGACAACTTAACAAACCTGCAGTAAAATGACTGCAGGGAGCACCGTCGCCGACGGCACATCAGGTCGTCGCCGACGGAACATGATTTCTTCGACGCCTTAACTCACTGTCGACGGTAATATAGACTCGACGGTGGATTTGGCATACCGTCGGCGACGCCCCTACTGGCCGTCGCCGACGCCTTCCCAGAAAATTTGAATTAAATTTAAATTATTAATTGTATTATTATTTTAAATAAATCAATACTGATCCATAGGATGGTTGGGGTTTTGTAGGAATATCTAAATCAGTTCTCTTACGATGATCAAGCCATGTTGAAGAACCGAACATGACCACGTTTCAAGTTTCCGTTTTGTCTCATCTAGTTACGTTTTACAAACAATATTATAAAATGTACTGTGTTTTTTAACATTTCTAATGACTCGTTTATTTTGGAATATTTAATGTGTAAAGTAAGTCATGTACTTAAAAATATATAAAAAATAAATAAATAAATAAAAATTTATTTAGGGTGTTTCAAAATTGATAACAATTAATATATTTTCGGAAAACAATATAATAAAATTCACGAGCGTGGATGACATAACTTAAATAAAATAAAATAAAAATATATAAAATAGTATGTATAATTTAAATCGTTATAAAGTAAAATATAATTTGACAAACAACGTTCTCTTGATTTCATCCGATCATGATTAAGAGATTTTTTTGTTAAAGTTTAACATTTTAAGGGACTTGTATGATACACGAGTAGAAAATATGCTGTTTTTTACGTATAAAAAGTGGTTAGGGGAATTTTATAAAACAAAAAAAGTATGTTTTTTTTTTGTGCAAAAAAAAAGTTCGAGGGATTTTTACGAAACAAACAAGAAGTATGTTTTTTTAAGTGAAAAAAGTGGTAGGACTTTTATAAGAAAAAACAGAAAGTGTGCTGATTTTTTTATAGCATTTGTCCTATAAACTAAATAGATTTTTTTTAGGAAACCCATAAAAATATTTTAAGGGAACCTATAAAAACAAAATTAAGTTTGTTGTAGTTTCAAACTCCATCCCCTTTAGTTTAAAGTTCAAGGTAAGGTGTTTAACAAATCGAATAATGAATTTTTGAATCAATTAAACGATTTTTTCAAATAATTATTACATTTACCTGAATTCTTATTCAATTAAGATTTGCTTTAGTGGATTCGGATTTTATGCCCTGGTGAAAGAAAATTTTGTTACAATTCAATGTATTAGTATGAAAAAACTAAAAATAGCAGTGCAAAATTGGAATTGCTTCCGAGTCTTAGATACATTTACTAGCTCTAAACATATAAATAATTTGGATGTGAGTTTAGATTTCTATGTATAAAAGTAAAATGGGTATTTCAGGTCGATTTACTAGATTTTTAATCTCTTAAGTCTTAATCATAACAATCAATCACATTGCGGTTAAGATGATAATCAACAATGAGGATCAAATTTAAAAGGAAATATCGTAAAATGTTGAAATCATATAGAGCGTAACGTGTAGTTAGTTAAGTTTATTTTAAGGGAAAGATGATGATGATGATAAACATAGAATAAAATAATAATAATAATAGTAATAATAATAATAATAAAGCCTAGAAAGAAGTAAACGAGTGGATAAATATGTAAAGACAAAATGTCAAATGTTTGTTAGCAAACAAAATAGACAACACACAAAACGCACGTGAAAATGGAAACTATTGTCAACCAGAGAAAATGAAAGCTGCGCATTTCCCTCCCCTTAATATAATATTTTATAATGTTAATAATATAAACAAAGCTGAACAGCTTCCTGCAACTCTCTACGCATGCTTTGACACTCGCCTTGAGTGCTTTGGGAACATAAATCCTGTAGTTACAAAATTTATTTATTTATTATAATATAATATAATTATGTTCTTGTTTTATTTTCTCACATTACAACATTTTAAGGTGTATCCATTGCTTTTAAAGCCGAGCGTTGATAATTGGGTGATTCTGTTAGTGGCATAATCATATTTTATTGTTCCGTCAGTCATCTAAATTTTTTGCGTTAAAAAATTTGATAGGTTTTAATTGTTGTATTATTTGGCGGCCGGTTTTAGCATGTTTGGTAACTAAAATAGGCAATCTGATAACAGATATTCTTTTTATTGAGTTTGGTTATTGTTTATTGGATGTATCATAATATTATATGTTCTTTACAGAGAAGATTTATTCTTAAATGTTTTATTTAGTGTATGTCATAATTTATTTACTTTTTTGTTATTATTTTGTTGTTGATGGTGGTAAGAGTAATTATTTGTGTAATAATAGAGAAGAGGAATAATGGCTCACATTTTCAGAAAAAGAAGAATCTGCTCTTTTGTTTTTGGCACTTCTTTTTTCCTCTTTTATTTAAATCTTTTGCATAATATAATCTTGCTTTTCTCCTTTTTCTAAAATCATCCAATTTTTCGTTGTTTAAGCATTATTTCGAGGTAAGTTTTACATCAATCGACTGTATCGTCGTTCTGACCTAAAGCCCTAAAACATATGTTTGTAATCCGGGAAAAAAACTTAATTCCGTTAAGTTATTTTAACGTAGACATGTGGAGGAAAAATAAGTGAGAAGTTGGAGTGGCAAGGGGAATATTCAAAAGTGAAACTGTCAATATTAATAACGTTTAATAAGGATTTCATAGGCTAATTTCCTAATTATAAAGGTCCACTTAGCCTTTGTTTAGTTTTGGTGTTGTGAAATAAACCATATAAATTAGCTTATACATATTCTAAGATGAACTTATTTTTTCAAGATTTAAATTTAATAAATTGTTATTCATTAGGTTTTGTGTTGGGATCAGAAGAAGTGAAAGATGAAAATAAATGTTATCACGCAACCTTCATATATGCAAGGGTGATTCTTTTACTAAAGTGTGCAGTGGAAATGTAAAATGTCGCTAAAATGAATAATAAAAAGTTGAATAACGAAATTGTATCGTAAATTAAATGATTGATTAATATATTAATTATAATTAATAAAATAATTAATTCTTGCCCTCAAGCTATGTGAAGACCACCACAAGCCCCTTTAATGTCGCACTAGGGCAGTATTGAACGCCCAACATAGTGGTGTGGCCTCTCTATGACGCCCACTAGCACACCACAACATACATGCTTATATAATTGTATAAACAATTTTGGGTGAACTTTTCATCATATCTAGAGTCAAATCTAGCTATAATGTTTTTCTTTTACGGTGTATCTCAACTCTTAGTGGATGGGTATAGTTCTAAAAACCCTGCGGTCTGCGTAAGGAACCATACCCTCAACAACAACACATGTCATACAACGAATCTTGCGCACTCAGCGCAACAACAAATTAGACCAATACATACAGGTCATACAACGAACCTTCCGCACTCAGCGCAACAACAAATTAGACCAATACATACAGGTCATACAAGGAACCTTCCGCACTCAGCGCAACAACAAGTTAGACCAATACATACAGGTCATACAACGAACCTTGCGCACTCAGCGTAACGGCAAGTTAGACCAACACTAACAAGTCACGAGTCTTGCGTACTTGGCGCAACGGCGAGTTAGACTTAAATGCGCAGGCTACTTGACACTGTGCGGACCAAACAACACTCCAGCCGCGAAGCCTTAAAACCTTGCACAACAACAACACAAACATGAGAGCAACTCATGGTCTTGGGAACAAAAGGAATTAATCCCTACAACTCTGTGATAGCCAGAAAGCACTGAAAGCCTCGCAGAAGGGAAAAGTGCAGAGAGGTGTTGACTTTATACAATGGTACAATGTGGCAGAGCCGTGACCGAATGGTTACTCGACAGGTTTTGTCAGGTTGCGTCGCATGAACAGTAATGCAGAGGCCAGACTTTGCACCAACCATACTTACGCCAGTGACTGTCACACATTCTCCACTTTTGGCTGATGACAGGTCTGAAACCAGGGCAGTTGTCCTTACACGTGGCACCACTCAACATTAGACAAAGCACACCTCCTGCCAGAGATTATTAATGGTCAGCCCAAAGCATTAATGGTCGATGCAAAGGGACAGAACATATATCTCTGATCGTCTGGGCCAGGCCCAAGGCCTATCATCCCATCTCTTAAACCCACTTATTTTCGGCTATAAAATGAGTAGCGAACCACAGGGTAAAAGATATATGCTTTCCTGCTCACTCACTAATTACTACTCACTTACCATTACCTTGCGAACAACAAATACTTACTCTCAAATCGGATTGTGGTCACGGAGAAAACCCTCCTCTTTCCTCGTGACGAGGCTAACGACATTGCTAGTTTTGCAGATCAGCTCGAGTGAGATCACCCGGAAGAACGAACGAAGGAGCAACCTTTTATGCAGAAATCCCTAGGTTGTCTAATAAAATCCCGGATATCCCTTTGTTCAACTGCTGTTTCTTCACTCAGCTTTTCGCATTTGCGCTTATACTACTCAGCTCTCTAAAAACTTTGTAAAATGTTAATTTAATTATCTTGAGTTTTACGTGCTTATTTTTATGTATGTGAGTCAAATATAATATGTTTTCGTTCTTATATTTATGTACGTCTTCGGTTGGTCTACGTTTTGACATAAATATTGTTGGCGGTACAAATACGAGTTACTTATGTTTCGACGCGACCGCAACGTTAAACGTAACTTTTTCTCGATAATAAGTCAGGTCAAATATTATACGTTTTCGTGCTTATTTTATGTGCGTTTTCATTTGGTCTACCTTTTGACGTAAATTTGTTCGGAAATAAGTCGTATCAAATATTTAACGGTACACATTTGAGTTACTTTAAGTTTAGACGTCACCGTACATAAGTAGTTTTTAAAGATACATCTCACCCAAACTTTTAAAACTTCTTAAATTAAGTTATAAGTTTTTTTCTTTCATATTTAATGACCCTCAAAACTGTTTTTTCAAAGTAGCGTGTGTATTTTACATATTGATTCCGACGGTTAGTATATGATATGTTATTTTGTGGGTAAATTGAAAAGGACTAATTTAATGAGCATCACCATCAAGTAGTTAAAAACAATATAAAAACATACAACTTGATCGTTAACATAGAATAATCACAGATACTATTTCTCATATGACAAGTCTTTAAAAAATCTAACGAGACAATATTCTTAATATTTAAGTCACTATATATAACATTGTTGCTGCAATAAATATAATACCAAGGATAGTGGATTAACATGTTAGAAAAAAGGGTTTAAGGGTTTCGGTTTGTTTAACGCCCCCACGTTTGGATCACTTTGTTATTGCTTGATTTGAGTTCTGGATTGAAAAATTTTCAACCTAGAATGTCTGTGTGCAATGTGATTGTATTAAAGTTAGTGAAGAATAAAACACGCAAGAAACAAGCTCTAGAGATAAGAAGTGAGATTTCAGGATGTACAACTGAACGACAAGGTGTTGTCATTTATAGAGGAATGGTTGGCCATAATAAGAAATCTTTGACTAGTGATCTATGGCTGCAGTGGATGACTTGTCCTTTTTGGTAGGTTAAAGGCTTTGGATCTGCGGGTAAAAGGATGTATTCTCCCACATGTTCCTTGTGCGGCTGAGTGAGAGGGTTCACACGTAATGTGTGATGTGACCATTAACTGTCTCGTGCTTTTTGCTGTTTTCGACAGTTGGTCAATTTCGAACCCTTTTACCTTTCAACCATTTAAGCCGTATTGTATTCAAGTCATTTTATTAAGCTTGAGCTACGTACGTCATCAAACATGATCATTATTTTGAAGATTAGATTGAATCGACCGGTCCAATAAACTAAATATACTACTAAATACACCCTCAAAATAACAAGCTATTGAGTTCTAAATTAATGGACAGCTGTGATATTGGTACATTTGTAATTTAAATTTAATGTTTGATCTTTTACTAATCCTCAACTGAAACCATAATGCGCTAGTAAAAACTGGCATGTCTATTAAGTAATAACCTTTATTTTAGTTACTCAAAAGTATATCATAATTCAAAAGTAAAATCATTTATTTTAAAAAGCTAAAGGTTACTTGAATGTTATTATTAGGATGAGACTATTAAAGTAATAATTGGTGCAATTAAGATACCGTCAAATCTGGAACAGCAGCCCTATAATAGCCTTGTACCCCACATACATTGAAAAGACAGAAGGTTAAATCTGTCATTTACCTGCCTTTCCCACCTTTCCTATGCATCTTTTAATAACCGCCACATGATTCCTTCGTTGCCTAAAATAAATTAATTGCCCTTATTGCCCCTCCACCCACCCTACTTTTCGGCAACCCCCTGCCCCTTTTCGTATTTAACCTACATATATTATATGAAAAAGGAGAAATGATTAAAAATTTTCGGTCTAGTCACAATTTTTTAGTTAAAAGTATAAACCGAGTCTTTTGAAGCCTTCAAGGTTTAGTTAAAAAAATTTATCTCTCATATAAAAACAACAGAAAACATAGAGCTTTATGCTTTATTGGTTATTATCTGTCACATTTTATTTGTGTATTTTAACATTATTATATGTTATGATATTCATTAACGATACATCTTGATACAGAAAAGTTTCACATTCAGTTGTAAATAAACAAAACAATTATAATATAATGTTTATTGAAGCAAAGTATTATGTTCAACTTCTTACACAAAATAAACCTATATATTAACCATAATGTTTATTGAAGCTAAGTATATGTTCAACTTCTTACACAAAATAAACCTATATATTAACTAAGGTTGGAGAACTCAATAGTCGGTCGCGAGGTGAGGACTAGCGACTACCCGGGCTTAATCGGATCGGGTTTTTATATGTAATTTTCAGTTTTATGTATACATATACACATTTTTATAGGTAAATGTTTTAAGTAGACATTTTTTAACTCTTTCTCGACTCATTTTTTTAAGTATACAAGATTAATTGTTGGAATTCACATGGTTTGATTGAAAACTGGCTAATTTACAGGTTTTGCCCGGAATATACAGTTTTTTTGTCGGAATCTGGTCGGAATCGTCGGTTTTTGGCTGGCCGACTAGGTTAGATTAGGCCCGACTAGCGATTAATGAACTGGTTAATGAAAAATTACTTAATTTAGTGACTGACTAGCGATTAATCACCGACTAATTGTGATTTTTACAAGACTGATATTAACTATACTTAAAAACACATAAGTGGTTTTGTTCATGTTAATTTAATAATAAAAAAACATATTGGATGATTCCAATAAAAAACAAATGATAACGAACAATTGGTGCTACTCAACACTACAATCATATTAGTTCTTGTATGTAAAATATACATATCTAGATCAATTTTTTTTTTCAAAATCACCGACTCTTCTTTTTCAAAATTAGTATGAATTAAACTAGATCAACTTTTTTAACAAATAACTAATTTAACCCCATCTATACATATACCACTGTCTATCCAATATATTTAATTAATATTTAAAATGATTATATAAAAAAGGTGAAAAAGTTGTAGATAGTGTTTAGTTCATAGGTCTCACTCTTAAATTAAAACTAAGTGTAGGCGGAGCGTAATCGTCGAATCACCGGTTGATAACTCATCAACCCTGTTTAAATCCGTCGGAACTCGCATCCATCAACACCAGTGTTGTCACATCCCAACCGATAGCGAAATCATTAGGGCATGATCAAATAGATAATTGCTCAAAACATCATAAAAATTGAAAATGACAATATTTAAATAAACCATTTAATTTTATAAACTCAAATTCGTACATTGTCAAAATAAAAGAAATTACATCAATTCCAATATTCAAACAAAAAAAACTAATTTATTCGTGCGTTTCTAAATCCACCTAAGTAGATTTCTTGAATATTATCATTAATTTCCTGCAATAAATGAATAATAAAGGTCAACAAAATAATTGGCGATCATACAAGTTTGGTATACATAATATAAAATAAAATGTCTATCTAACATGGCTATTTGTATACTACTAGAATGTGTAAACTATCAATCAAACCAAGTGTCAACTGGCATATCCTTTTCACATAAGGGAATAGGCCGTATAAGATTGAATACTTAACAATCCATATAAGGGATGCGTGTTACTCCTATAGCGCTATAATTGTTAAGGTTGATGAATTGAATACACAAGATTGACTTCTAGCATGTATATATGACAAATAACATGTATTCATAGATTGAGTGCTTGAATAATGTGATTGATTGTGTGTAGGTGAGTTTTTATAATTTTATATATTGCAACTTAAAGTGTGTTTAAAGGAAAAAAGGGTTTGAATATACTCACTGTTTGCAAGTGGTTTCCACAAACGTGAGATGATCGTCTTGATAGGTTGAAACACCAATTTATCCTAACAAGGATGAACAACGTGTGTAAGTAGAAGGATTTAGAAGTTAGAAGGTAAATGAGATTTAAATAAGAAATAAATAATAATAATGATAATAATATATGAAAATACATAAAGATATTATCTTGACCAAACACTCACTTTGGACACTATTAATTTATGTGTATTTAGTGAGTACTATTCGATCCACTAGAAGTCCAAGTGTTAGAAATTTAGCCTAAGATAAATGTTACTTTTGCACACAACTTTTTACCATAAATTAGTTGGTGTTATGGCTAGGTTTAATTTCTATATTCATATATATCTTTAGTGTATAATGATTTTGATAATAATAATAGTAATTAATTTCAAGGATAAATGAATGAATTTACAAAATTAAATTGCAAGATTAAATGAATTAGAAGCACAACTAAAGAGGTTAGTGGTTAGTAGCATGAATAAAATATTAGTAATTATTAGCATTGTTAAAAAAGTTAGCATGGTTCGTAATGTTAGACATATAATAAAGAGTTAGAAAATATTAAGTTAGGCATTATAAAAAAAACATGTAAAAGAAAACCGAAGATTGGTCTTTTTTTTGGTGATGCACCATCTTTGTTTAATATGACAAACATTTGTTGACATTCTATAAGGATTTCTTCAAGATGAGGAAATATAAAAACACAAAGAAAAATAAGAAGAAGGTGAAAGGAGATGGAACTCATTTTCAATAGGGAAGAATTCTTTGAGAAATGGAAAAAAAGTGATGGAATGAGTGTGGTATATATGAGGAAGAAATTAATGTTTAAGGTGGTGAAAAAATATGAAAAGTTGATAACTGGCCAATTAATATATATATATATATTTTTTTTTTTGTTTTTGGGACTTAATGTTACGTGTTCTTTGTTTTATGTATATTATTTGTATAAATTGAGTTTCTAACATAATTTACAAACATAGTATGACATAATAGTTAATTTGTTGGGTTTCGAATATCAAATTTACACAACATAAGTCGGTTTTTGAACGATTTAAACGTGTCTTGATGATTATATGAGTAACACTTATGTTTGGTTGAACAATTATTGAGAGAGAATAAAATAAAAAATAATAAATTTCATTATGATCACAAGTATCAAATTACAATGGTTGAATACAGAAAAAAATACAATAATCACAGAATATTACAAGTGTTCCCGTGAACTCACCCCCTACGCCTTCTTCTAACCTCAACACACGACTCTATCCGATCATCTTTTAACGGGTACTCATCATCGATTCGCTTACCCGTCTAAAGACCCATCGACTCATTCCTATCCTTGAACCAAACACTCGGCTATGGGGATAAATAGAAAGAGACAAAAAAGACAGGAAGGAACAGTGGATTTGCTATTCAAACTAATTAAAACATATATACACAATCAACACCAAACACAAGATATCCTCCTCCTCCCTTTCTACTCCTGTCTCCCCCCCAACTGCTTCTTCCTGCACATAAGCATTCTTGCTTGCTACCAACCTATGGCTATAAATCTTCTTTCAAACCACAACTGGATGATAATGATGATGATTCCCATTTGGGTATTATCCTGTTTAGCACTAGTTTCAGTTCCAATCGATGCTAGCAGAGCTTACCCTCCTCTTTCCTCCATTGCTGATCCTGTTCTTCCAACCGAGAAAAAACCTCCATTTTCTCAAATACCCACTGACCATCAAGCTCATTCTCCAGGTAATCTGAATCTTTTGTACGTATAATTTGTCTATGTCAGTTGTAACTGCCATTAATCTTTTGAAATTCCGGCAAAGTGTAGTTTTTTAATATCAGTGCAGTCTAGGTGTTCGGTAAAATGTCTCAACCAAAATAGCCTTATGTTTTTGACCTTTTGAGGATGTGTTGGCTTTTGACATGAATGGGTTTGTATAAGTTTTGACTCATGGGGTTTTGGTTTCAGGTTTGTGATACACTTTTGCTAAAAGGATTATCTTCTTTATTTATTGTTATTTTTTTTTGGTAAAGCAGGAGTGTCAGAAATTAAAGTAATTCAACATGAGGATTTGAACAAAAAGATTCTTGTTGCCCTCATTATCGCCTCTACTCTCCTTGCTGGAATCTTGCTGTTCTTGTTCTGTTTTTGGATCTTCAAGCAAAAACATTCACAGCCTCTCAACACAAACAAAAACCCAAAAACCCAAGGTATTTTTATTATTTTTTTGCATTACATAACATAACATTATGACATAATTACTTGCTATAGTTAACTTATTGTGTGGATATTCATATAGATGCTTCAAAAGGGTTGTCATTAGGCCCAATCTTGGATAAATTCACCCCAAGAATTACCGGTAAAAAGGGCTCTGTAACTGATATTGACTATGAGTGGTTAATTTCTGCAACAAACTATTTTCATGAAGATAAGATCGTCCGCGTGGAAACGTCTGGGAATGTTTACAAAGCTCGGTTTAACGATCATTTTGTTGCGGCTGTTAAACGACTCCACGGTCCAGAACCAGATGCCCAAAAAGGATTTGAGGTCAAATTTTAATTTGAAAAATAATTATTTCTCAACAGATTATATAAACTTCTAATTAGCTTTATGGGTTTCGTTTGCAGAATGAAGTAGATTTGTTAGGTAAACTCAAGCATCAAAATATCGTAAATCTTTTGGGTTATTGTGTTCATGATGACACAAGGTTTTTGGTCTATGAAATGATGCATCAAGGTTCTTTGGACTCACAATTGCATGGTAATTACTAAATTTTCTTAAAGTTAAAAGCCACACTTTGTAAAAGAAGCTTTTGGTAATTTGTAATTGTAAAGATGGTAGCTTTTTTCTTTTTCTGCTTTTGCATTTTACATATTTTGTAAAGTTAATTTATTTTCATTTATGTTATTTCATAATTCATATCATTAGGACCAACTCATGGAATAGCGTTAACCTGGCATCGAAGAATGAAAGTCGCACTTGATATTGCTCGGTATAATATTACTTCTACTTCCTGATCTTATCTGATTATCGTTTTTTACCGGTTTAAATAGATTATTATTACTTTTATTTAACAGAGGGTTAGAGTATCTTCATGAACGATGCAACCCCCCCGTGATTCATCGAGATCTCAAATCATCGAACATTTTACTAGATTCCAATTTCAATGCTAAAGTAAGATCCTTTATAGTTTAACAAGAACAATTTTTTTTCACTTTTTTTTTACCTAATTGCATTGAACCTATTTCAGATTTCTAATTTTGCACTTGCGACCACTGAGCTCCATGCCAAGAACAAAGTTAAGCTTTCTGGTACTTCAGGTTATTTGGCTCCGGAATACCTATCCGAAGGTATGCAATAATTCACTTCAAATTGTTCAATAATTTCACTTTTTCGAAGTTTTCGTTATTGAGATTTAATGTAGTCAGATTTCACAGGTAAACTTACCGATAAAAGTGATGTATATGCATTTGGAGTAGTACTTCTTGAGCTTTTAATCGGTAGAAAACCCGTGGAGAAAATGTCACCATCTTTATTTCAATCTATCGTCACATGGGTACGCTTTTTATTCGATCATAACTTAGTTTAAAAAATTTACATAAACAACTTTTTAAAAATACTCTTTTTATAAACAGGCAATGCCTCAGCTCACAGACCGGTCAAAGCTTCCAAACATTGTTGACCCTGTGATTAGAGATACAATGGACTTGAAGCACTTATATCAAGTTAGTACAATGTTATAGATTAAATCTTTTTTTCCATCTAATAAATCGTCGATGCAATCATACACTTTTACTGTAGGTTGCTGCTGTAGCCGTACTTTGCGTGCAACCCGAACCAAGTTACAGACCGTTGATTACAGACATACTACACTCATTCATTCCACTCGTACCCGTTGATCTTGGAGGGTCATTAAGAGCTTAAGAATCTTCAACACAAGGTCTTCTCGATTCGTGTTTTGTGATTGTAACGTGTGCTTGTACGGTTGGTACTTTTGGAACCGAGTACATAATCTGATGAATCTAGGGCGGGAGGAGACTGTTTATGAGCGTTCATAATTATTTTTGGAACAAGAGGTACGATGTACATGAGTTTTTAACATTTAATGTATAAAGAAGAGAGTACATGGGTTCTTTGTGTTCTTTCTATTTTCAATGGGCCAGCAAAACAACCTCATTCTGTGAACTTGCATTAGTTCAATTCTTGATTTGATGGGTTGAAAGCTCCGTGTTATAATGTTAGATTTGGTATCACATGATTTGATTCGAAAATTTTGTCGCCAAATTTAGTGTGCGAAATTGTACGTTGTGCATCTGTGGGTAGATCTTGTGTTCGGGTTGCTTTCGGACATTCAGACAAATGTATTTTGAGGTTGAAACTTGAAAGCAACTACAAGAATTTAGTATAAACTGTAAACCCACTGAGTTAGAGAACCAGACTCAGTGGTTGATAATGGTTAAATGGGCTTGGAGCCCAGCTCATCAATTTACAGGATGAAAATATGAAATGATTGTGATGTGACACTAATTAGAGCAAAATGAGACTGGACCCATAGACAAGAGTGGAACAACGAAGGCGTTGACATGAGAATTTGAACTAATCTTGAAAAAACAAATACCACAAATTACTTAATTTTTTTTATATGTATGTATAAAATATTTATAATAAACATACGACCCTACATACGCATTTGTATGTAAGAAAATAAAAACCTTAAAAAAGAGTATGAAATAAACATCAAGCTATACATTTTAGTGTTTTGAAATGAACATTTGATTATCAGTTTGGTGTCAATCCGAACCGAAAGCATTGCATACAAAGGAAACCTAACTATTAATTTTTTTTAATGATAAATTTGAATCACTGACGTACCACTAGAGTATCATCGTGCCACTAGTGGAACCACCCGATCATATCCTTCTTCACTGGGCATAATAATGTCTATACACCAATTCAGATGAAAACCAAATAAATATGGGAAAACCCCTTGCGGAAATCGAACCAAAAACCTATTGGTCTAAGAAACTTTATCCCATCCCAAAATACCACTAGGCCATAACACAAACTACGGACAACCTAACTATTCTCTTGTATACAAAGGAAACCTAACAGTCTTAGCACTCCAAATATTTAATAACTCTTTATTACTATTATTATTATTATTTTATTATTATTAGAACGGATAATTACGAATTTATAATAAGAGTTAAGATCCTATACAAACAGTGTTAAGTTTACGAACTGTAAGAACATATTTGAGCCATTAATAGTTTAAATCAAGGGTTTGTATTGATTACAAATAAAAGTCCTATAATTAATACTATCAAGTTAGGGGTATTTTAGTAATTTAGTAATTATCCATTAAATACTAATTTCACAAAGTTTTTTCAACTTAAATAACTTTTATATACTTCATTATTGAAAAAAAATTATACCATAAAATCTAGTATTTTTTTATCTTTAATATGAGTACCATATTGCTATACTTGTTTTATTTATAAAAGTGACTTTTAAAAAGGTTAAAAATGTGTTTTATAATTGTGCTAGTTATTTAGTTTGAATGTACTAGTGTGAAAAATGTATTGTGTTGATTTTAAATCTATAAGTAAGTTATTTTTTGTTGTGTAATTCTTATGTCTTGTTGTTTTTTCTTTTATGTTGTTATTGAGAGCCTATTTGGAAATAAACTTGTTTTATACTAGTTATGTAATAGTATGTGCTATTTACAAAATTAAAACAAAAACATGAAATTGTGCTAGTATATGTAACAGTGTGTTGTTTATAAACTTAAAAAAATGAAATTGTGCTAGTCATGTAATAGTATCTGTTTTTACAAAATTAAAAAATATATAATTGTGCTGATTACAGTGTTATGCTGATTACGGGATGTGCTGACGTAGGGCTATAAACGAACCGAATGTTCAGGGAATAGTTCGTGAATTGTTCGGCGGGAAGTTTGTTTATATTTGTTCGATTAGCTTAACGAACGAATACGAACAAAAAATTTCATTTTGTTAGCTTAGCGAACGAACACGAACACATGTCTTGTTCGTTCGACTGCGTTCGTGAATGTTCGGTAATATGTTCGGTTACGTTCGTTTGTCTTGGTTTGATTATATTAAAAAATAATAAATAAAAAACATTTTATCTAAACATATTGAAAACTTGAAAACCCTATTTTTTTCTAATTTAGCTAACATTTGGACATTCTAAGACATTTTAGGGGATAATTATGTCTAAGTTAGTAAAACATGATTCATCGTTTGGTGGTGTAGTAGACTTATAGTGTTTTGATTTATCATTTGATGGTTGTATTTAACTACTTATATCCAATGTTTAAGAATAACTATGTTTTTTTTTTTAATTTCAAGTTAAATGTTCATTCTCGTCCGTCTATATTTGTTTGCATTCATTCACGAACTGTCCGTGAACAGCTGAATTTCGTTAACGAACGAACACGAGAATAAACTTTTGTTTTGTATACGTTCGTGAACAGTTCGCGAACATGTTAATTTCCTTAACGAACGAACACGAACATGGTCTTGTTCGTGTTCGTTCAGTTCATTTACAGCCTTAGCTGAGGTGGTGGTGTGGGATGTTATCGTCAGATGTGCTGACAGTGGTGTTACCGTGCTGATTAAGATGCTGATGTTGACGATGTGCTGATTACGGTGTTAACGATAATGTTGGTTACGGGGCTGATGCTGATGTTGATTACGTTGCTGATTCGATGATGAAGAATGAATTAGGATATTAGGATTTGAGTTAATATTGCATGAATGTAGGGACACTTGAATTATTGTTTTTAATTAGATATAAATAAAAGTCTATAAAAAGTCAAAAATTACCCTTAAATCAATTTTTAATTAAGGACATATGTTATCAAACTGTTAGTTCTTATAGTTTATACAAAGATACTTGTTTGTATATGATCCTAGTGAGAGGTTCATTTGAGAAGAAATTCTAATTGAGAAAAAAAGAATAAAAGGTACAAATGTAAAACATTAAATAGTTTTTCCATCTTATTTATTGATTATTTGACTAATTAATTATTTTATTTAATCTCTTCTACTTAACTATAGATAATTATTATTTGGTTTAAATTTTAATGTATACTCTAATTTATAATATTATTTATTTGATTTTCTATATCATAGGATAGACACATACTTTTTATTTATAATATACAAATTTACTTTTATTCTTTTCGATTACTAAATAAATAAAAATTAATATTACATCTTATCCGACTTTAAATGTCGAATAGAATACTTCTATTTTTCTAATAAATATTTACCTTAAATTTAAATTGTTATTTTAAAATATTTTTAAATAACCAAATTATTTATCACCAAAACAAAACTTTGTATTAATATATTATTATTTTTTCATTATTAAAAAATATTATATCGATTTTATTACATAATTTAAAAAAATGTCTATAACTTTCAATATTACTTTATATATAAAATTAGATTTATTACGAGCCTTTTTTTAATATAATTTATATTTTATCACTCAAATGACTGCTTATTTTCTTCTTGAATGACATGTTTGACCACTGTATCTTTTTTTTCAATAATCATCTCCGCAATCACCATATCTATTGCGTACCGAGTATATTTATTAGTTTTTTAAATATAATTTTTATTATTTAGTATATAAAATCATATTTATTCAAGCCGTGTGATACACAAGGGTTTTTAAAGATTTATATTTTTCTAATTATTTTGTAAACAATATTACATTTATTCAACCCGTGTAATACACGTGGTTTTAAAGATATAACTGTTTTATTATTTGGTATATAAAATTACGTTTATTCAACTCGTACAATATGGTTCTTATAGATATAACTTTTTATTATTTAATATATAAAATTACATTGATTCAATTCGTGTAATAAAAGAAGGTTTTTAAATATATATTGTTTTATTATTTAATATATAAAATTCATTTATTCAACCCGTATAATACGCGGGTTATAACCAAAACAAAGAAACAATTCCGGAGGACTTTCGGGTTTGCCTTCCATAAAAAATCTGGACTTCTGGTTGCGGTTGGTTTTGCATTTCAGACATGGGCTAATCGAGCCCAATAAGATGTTGGTATGGGCTTGAAAACCTTGCTTAAGTGTCGAAATCATATCTATAGGGCTTGCTTAAGTGTTGAAAACATATCTATAGAAAGGTAAATATCATATAATATTTTGAATATTGTATAATGTCATCTGAGTCTACTTTTAGTGTATTGAATAAGTGTACCCAAGTATAGCCTTTGGCAAGCGGGCGTCCTCTTTAAAACATTTTTTTACTTTTTATTTTAGAGGGAAAAGTTTTAGTCACACCTTTTGTAAGTTTAGATGAACCTCTGTTCACATTCCTAAAAAATAATTAATCAGGCGTCAGTAGAATACATATTAAAAAGTTAAATCCTTATTGAAGTGATATGCTTTATAATCATATTAGTTTATAACTATGTGTGTTACACGAATTGAATAAATAAATTTTGTATACTAAATAATAAAACAATATATCTTTAAAAACCTCATATATTGTACGGGTTGAATAAATATAATTTTATATATTAAATAATAAAAACTTATATCTATAAGAACCATATGTATTGTACGAGTTAAATAAATGTAATTTTATATATCAAATAATAAAAAATTATATCTTTAACACCATGTGTATTACACGAGTTGAATAAATGTAATATTGTTTACCAAATAATAAAAAAAGTTATATCTTTAAAAGGCCTCGTGTATTACACGGGTTGAATAAATATGATTTTATATACCAAATAATAAGAAAATTATATTTTAAAAAACTAATGGATATACTCTGTACGCGATAAATACGGTGATTGCGGAGATGATTGAAAAGAAGATACAGTGGTCAAACATGTTATTCAAGAAGCAAATAAAATGCCATTTGAGTGATAAAATACAAATTATATTTAAGAAAACCTGTAATAAATTTAATTTTTTATATAAAGTAATATTGAAAGTTACATACAATTTGTTTAAAAATTATGTAATAAAATCGATATAATAATTTTTTAATAATGAAAATAAAAATAAATAATATATTAATACAAAGTTTGGTTTTGATGATAAATAATTTGGGTATTTAAAAATATATTAAATTAACAATTTAAATTTAAGGATAATATTTTATTGGAAAATAGAAGTATTCTATTCGACAAGAGATTAAACTAAATAATATTTAGTAGGAGAGTCATCTATGATTAATTAGAAAAGATTAAACTAAATAATAATTATTCATAAGAGATCAAAGTAAATAATATTTAGTAGTAGGGTTATCTATAAATAATAATTATCCATAAGAGATTGATGAGAAAATCAAAAGAATGCCTAATATAATGACAAGTGTTAGTTAAATAGTTTTTGTTTATTATATAGTACAAATAGATATAGAATGAGATGCAAGTTTTCTATTAAAAAACACTTTTTTTTACAAAAAATTTTTCAGGTTTATAAATGCATTTTTAATTTATTCAATATCATAAATCATTTTTAAAATAGTCAGATTGTTATCGAAAATCAAATTGAATACTTGATAACTTTTAATCACAATCTCTTTCAAATCATAAAGACCACACCCAACCCAACCTGGCCCGTTATAACTCATTACCCAACCTGTCGATCATGCACACTTTGCCACCGTATGCAAATTATCTTTTGAAAGTGGCCTCTACTTGATTTGTGGTGTCGACAAAGTCAGCCACCTTGCAAAAAAGTGTTTGGACCCCAAATACAAATTCTAGAATGCACCAACAACTTCAATCTCACTTTAGTTTACATGTTGAGTCCGAAAGCACACCGTCGCCAGATTTCTTAGTGACCAGTAGTGACTCGTCAGTCGATGCGGCTAGGTCAATATTAGGCAGGTTTGCTTATAGAAGTCGGTCTTTTGGTTCATGTCAATTGATCAAAAACCGTCATAGCTCGACTGTATAAATAATAAGTTCTCACTCAGAGCCCCCATATTTATAAGGCACCCAATTTTCTTGATTATATACTAAAATCTTACATTATTTTTTGATTATTTGAATATGGTTTTGCAAGTTTTGGTCTTGTCAACATAGTAGAATGTATTAAGATAAAGAATTTCTGCTTTGTATCTTTGTGATTATTTTTTTATAAAATTGGATTTGAATATATGAATTAGGGTTTCATTTTGTTTAATTATTAGATTTGACAAGTAAAGCAAGTCATGGAAAAGTTTTTTTCAATATATAAAACTTATTCCAACTCTAATAAGTTTTTTTTAATATATAAAAGTCATTCCAACTCTAATATGTGTTATCTTATGCGTTGTAGGATTCGTATACAAATCATGTGTGTTATTATATTCCTCTGTGGTAGGATCCTCAGCAAAAAAATATTAAAAAAAACAACTCAATTCTAAAATTTACTTTAGGCCTCAAAAAGATTGAGCCAGACGAAAAAAAAAAACCCTCAAACCATTGTTATTATGTTCCTATAATCAAACAAATTTAACAACCATGTGTCAATTTTATTTAGGATAATAATATTATAAAAATATAGAAAGATCTTACAAGATCTAGTCTCTTTCATGATATCATCCAGGTGGTGCCCTCACTATTGTTTGTGAAAGCTTAACTCTTGTCTTTTTCTTAGTTTTCCCAGTAACTTATGATAGTATGAGGTGATATTATTACATTGTTTATACATGATATATATATATATATATATAGATCGGACAGAACTAGAAGTAGCAACGCATGCGTGGGGATCCTTAAACAAACATGTGAGGGTGATGGACACGTATTCTAGTCAATTGTATGTATTGCTGTGGATTAATTGAACATGAAAATATCAGATACGTACCTGTATCCATACCCGTACCCATGCTCATGTGCATCACAAAGTTGAAACATTATGCCGACTGCCTCCCCAATTCCTATAAGTATACGTATGGGTAACATGTTTACACATGTGACTCATGGGATAAACATGATTTAGGTATCAAAATAAATAAAGTTTATATATATTAGCAAATAAATTTATGTTTATTTATATTAAAACAAATAAATAAACATGATGAGTGATAAATATATTTTCTAGTTGTCCAACCTTAGACAAGCTTGAGCCAGATAATCAAGACCTAATAAATGGGAAAAAAATAGTTATTTGTTGGTGATTATATGTTGGTGATTTTAGTATCATCAATATCGTTTTACTATAATAAGCATCAACACAAGATAAGAGGTTTGGAGTATACATTTGTTTGAGTATATTACGATTTCAAGCACTTGGGAATCTCATGGTTCTAAGGGTGGAAGAGGAGTCTTTCTTGTAACTCATTTGAACCCATAACCCCAACTAATAAGAAGATGTCATCTCATTTAAACCCACTCCCAACACAAAGCAACCCTAAATGGAGGGGGCACTTGTCTAGTTGAACCCAATACCTATTTCAACCTACTGCAAAATGACAGTTATAAGTGCTAGTTAACTGACTCTTTTGTGAAGAGTCGTAGCAGTTCGTTAAACTGTTGTTGAACTGATTCCCCGTGTATAAATAGAAACTCTTTAGTCTGATTTGGTACGTAACCTTCACACTAGATTTCATACTTATTCTTGATCTTTTTGTTAATTATTCGACTAGACATTCATGAATACTAACGAAATAATTCAATTTAAAAGTGTTCACATAATTTTCACACTTATCTAAGATATAACAAATTACAAAACCTATGTATGAACAAACGAATTAGTTAGATTACTTGATGGGCAATGCATGTTGCACAACCCATGTATGGACAAACCTAGATTCTAGAGACTCCGAGTCATAATGACTTGCCAAACAATAGGGGTAGATCTAGGAAAAAAAACACAAACACAAAGAAACATTAATGACCATAAAAATAACGAAGCATAGTAAATAAATAAGAATGGTAGTTATAAAATTCTGAATAAAACACGTATGAACATGTTTTTGAAGTTTGTTAGAATGATGAATGATTTATTTATATATTATTTAAGAAAAGTATGAATTAGGGAAATTTTTTGTGAATTAATATAAAATTATGTGGAATTTCGATGATTTCATTATTTGACTTTAAATTAATTTACACCAGTTGTCTAAATATGAAAAGAATTCTAAATGATACTGGTTTAAAAAGCAATTAAAATCATAAATCGATGTTATATAAAATGTCTTTTAATTTACAAAAGGGTTCAAGTGAATCACGTTAACATCGTTTATCTCATATTTTGCTGCTAGGATAATATGAACCTGTATTTGAGCATCTAAGCTTAAGCTCGACTAATGAAGCTCGATCTTAAACGGTTTTAAACTCTGTCTCAAAATTATGCTTGTTTCGTTACTAATTTTTCAAGTTTGAGTTTTTCTTTTGCTTGGCTCATTTAATTATTTATAAAATTAATTGCATATAAAACATAATATTTGGTTATTATTAGCATAATTTTACATAATAGTTATTGTGTAAATATATATATGATATATTGAAATATTAATAGGCTCGTTCCGACTTGCACAAACCTAATCGATCTTGATAAAGAAACTTGGGCTTGAGCTTGTTCATAAAAATAAGTTGCAATTAAGGCTTGAGCTCGTTTATTAAATAAACTATAATTAAGGCTAAAGCTTATTTAAACTTAGCTCTATTTAAAATTCTAGTGAATCAATCTCGAGTAACTTACAAGTGGCTCGGCTTGTACACACCACTATTTGCTAAATAAGCCAGTTACCTATGTACTCTTTATATGCTATATGTATTTTGCATTTTTGCCTCTGGGTAACTTCCATAACATAAGGCAGGTTTATTATTACATACTACCATTTTTAGTTGATTTACATATTTGTTCAAGTTATACTTACTTGATAACCATTAGTACTAGTCTTTGTTGTGTTTTGTATCTTGATATTTTGATATCCGATTTTCAATGTTTTAACTTCTAGCTAACGATAAAATATATGGGTGTTGTATGTTTGTATGACAGTTGACGCTTTCAGTATTAAACTCATTATATTACTCACTGCAAATACACGCTCAACAGTAAATGTTATACTATTCAGTGATGGATCTTGAAAAAACGTCAAGGGGCAACGTTTCAAAATTTTCTTTTGTATAGGGGAAGCGAAATCGAAATAACACCATTTTTCCAGAATTTACACTACCAACGGAGCGTCAAAGGGTAGCGGTATATCAAGCTACATCCGCCCCTAGTACTATTTAAGAGTTCGTAGAGGTTTTGGTAACTTTCACCGCTAGAAAATCCGCTATTTCGATGCACTTTTTTGTCATAAATGTGTTGCCAATCACGACATATGTCAGACGCATGTCTATAATTTTTTTTAACTAAAAAACCAATTTATTTCACTAAAAAATTTGTCAAGTTACATCAAGACAGAAGACAGACGAGCAACAAGCTGCGCTGCCACCCCATTCTCTAAATTGATTTCTAAAGTGGGTTTTCCTTAAAATCCATGAAAGAAAATTAATACAATAAAAATGGATGAAGCTAAAACTATATGTATGTATGCATGAATTTGTATGATATTTTTGATAAGTTATAGCCTTCTTTATTATAAAAAGATAAAACAAGATTAAGGGATTTAAAGTTTGTCCCATATCGTAAAAAAAGAGGCCAGCAATAGAAGTTGTTCCTTTTGGCTTTTGTCGAATCAATAGAAGTGGGGATGTAACATGTGACCATATTGTATGATACAAGGGTCAAAAGAAATGCCTTTTTTGGTCAAAAGTAAATTGCAACTTCCAAAGAGTAAATAAATATGATTAAGTGTTTATATCGTAACAACCATTTGACTAAGTTCCATTTTGATAGAATTTAATTTTATTACAATTTTCAGATTTCAAAAAAAAAAAAAAACCTGTTAACATGATCTTCAAATAGTTTCATGATGCCGAACATTTTTTTTGTGATTTTATGGTTTTGGAGATTCATATTTGTTTTAGTTTTTTGAGTGTGTCAGTTTGAGACATTTGGGTACTTAGTTCGAATAAAGTCTCACCCGCAATGGCCAACACCATTGAATGTTTGAACCCACTATCGAATTATGATTTGAACACAAATAACGTAGTTCTCCTCACATGTGATCCATGTTTTGAGGTCTCTGATTCAAGTACTGGATAGCCCAATTGTTCTAGAGAAAGAATCGTAAGTGATTATTATGACAGGGGTAATTTAAGCGTACCACTTTCTTTGAATACATCAAATAAAGAAGAATATTGTTAAAGTGATAAGTTAAAAGGGCAAGTAAAATATTAGAAAAATAAGGTACATTCGATGATAGTCAATTTCCAGTGATTTTAATGATGTGTGTTATGAAATGATTAGTTTGAAAAAAAATATGTTATACAGCTAAAAATCGTGTGGAAATTATGATGTCCTCATCTCACATCACAAATCAACGACATAACCACTCAAATGACATGATAAAAATGGGCCATGTATATTTTTTTTTCACTTTTGTGACGTTCCCTTTTCAATTCGTTCAATCTATTCACACATTTTTGTTGTCTATTTGGACACCCCTGGGCTCTTGACGGGTCGTCTAGACCTAGACGGGCCGTATGACACTGATTTTGATATGTCAGCAAGTACCTGGCAGGGCCATAGATTTTAGTGTTTAGACGGACCATCTAGACCTAGACGACCCGTCTAGATCCGTGTGGTTTTTTTTGGAAAAGGGTTGTTTTGGTGGGTAGATTGAAAAAATAGTGTTTTGGTGAGGTAAATTGGTTGTTGTTGGAGGTAGAATTTTTTTAGGTTTAGGTTTTTAAAAAGTTTTGTTTGTTGTACAAAAAGTGAGTTATGTTTTTCAATCGTTTATATATTTGATTGTTTTTACATTATATATTTTTTTTAAAATATAATACTGAAATTTTATACCGTTTTCAACATTTTAAGATGATGCAACAAGTGTATGTTGTTTCCGTATTACATTTCAATGTCGATTTAACACAAACAATCATCAAGTAATCGAATAACTGAAAACAAAGTTAAATATAACATATATAACATAAATTTGTACAACCTTAACAATATTTATCTGTACAGCTGAAAACTAAATACAAAATGTCTATGCATATGAGTCGGCATCGGAGTCTGGATCGGGCTGCTGCGGCTGCTGTGGTTGATGCGGTGCTCAAGCTGCTGGGAGCGGTATGCCAAGTAACCCGTCTCTCTCAAATGTATCCTGCGCCTCCCGAACCAGCCAGCCAACGAGATCCATAAGCATGTCGACGTCGGCTCGTAAGCGCGTGTATGCCGCACCCCCCTGGGCATGACCTGGAAGGACGTGCTGCGGAAACTGAGGCGCCCCGTGAGGTGGTGGCGGAGGTGGCGGTGCCGGTCTGTCAAAATCAACCGGAGGGTCCTGAACTCCCGCTGCCTCATCTGCCGGTGCATGGACTGGAGCAAAGTGATCTGGCAGCGGCTCCGGAATCCATGGCTCACCTTCGCGGCTTTTAAACCGCTCGCCGAGCATGGCGAACCTCTTCACCAACCTCATCCCGCGCAAGGTCTGAAAACCCATTCACGTGGACGGTATGGCCGGCTGCGAGTGCGGGTCCGCCTCTGGCACAAGACCCAACGACCGGGCTATGACGGTGACATACGTCCCGCTGTACAAAAAGTCGCGCTCCTGCCGGTGATGGGCGGAGGCGAAGTACTGCGCGAGACTGTGCGCAAGCGCGCAAGGCCTCCTGTACAAAAGACAATAGAAAAAATAAGTCGGTGCTCGTACACCACTCACGGCTGTGTCCGCGAGCGGTAATAGACGTAGCGAGCATCCGATGTATATACCTGCACATTATATCAGCGAAATACGTAAATTAATTGAAACAATTAATAATCAAACAATTAACATAATAAACGTACGTACCTGTACAGCGGGTCGGCAACATGAGAAATCCTCCCCTTCGCCCTGACATGCTCCCAAGTGTCAGGGCCTGCGACCACCTGCCAAAAGCCCAGAATAGTGGCTCTATCCACCACCACAAGCCCCTCCGTATATACATCGGTAGCAATCTCCTCCTGCAGGTATATGCCGCTATTAACGGCAAACTCTGCAAGCGTCATCGAACGCCACACACCGGCCAGCCTAAATGAAACCTCCGGCGGAGGGGGAGGGCCCTGTGGCTGGGGAGGCGGCTGGTCGACCCGTGGAGGGTGGAACGTGAAGGTCGAGAAGAACTCGACGAGGAGCTCCCTGTAAGTCGGCGTGCCGGCCAAGTCAAACAGTCGGTGCCACGGGGAATCAACGGGAATGAAGAATCGAAGTCTGGGCGTCTCCCCGATCGCCTCGATCGCGTCCTAGTCGACCGCCGAGTGCGATCCGACCTACATCCGGCGTAGCTTGCCGCAAAATCGGGCGGCCTCGGTGTCGGGCGGGAACTCAAGGTATGGGTGGCTGTGGAGCGGATCCACCTGCGCTGCCGGGGCCCGTCGCGGACCATGCGGATGTGGGTCCTGGGATATCGGATCTCCAATCTCGTCCATAACTAATCTGCGATTGTATAATACAATTTAACATGAATAAAACAATAAATTATAAAAGAAAAAAGACAATTTTCTAGGTCGTCTACCGGGGTCGTCTAGGTCTAAACGCCCTATCTTGTTCATCGGAAACCTGAAACTTAACACCCTAACAGCCCTTAAACCCCAAAATCTTTTAAATTCACAACCAACCTACATTCTAAATACATAACACATTACAATGTATTGAAGTATAGTTGAAAATACTCACTGGAGAAGCTTGATTTCACAAAAATACGGTAGAATACGTATGTGTGTGTGGGTTGAGTGCGTTTGTGTCGTCTATCTCTGATCGTCTAGGCGATCAGAACATATACGAGGCCTAGACGGGTCGTCTAGGCCTAGACGACCCGTATGGAATATACGGTAAAGTATCGTTTTACCCCTGAACTGCCGCCCATCTAGGCCTAATTCAGGGGCAAAACGGTAATTATACTCACCGAACTCGCACGTCCCACCATCTCCACCGGCAGTACCGACAGTTCGTCGTCTGCCGGTGCCGACGGTGGGACGTGAGAGCTCGGAGAGAATAATTGTTGTTGTTTCTCAATACCCAGAGTTTGTTGGTTTTTGGATGGCCTTTGTATGGTTTTTTTATCTAAAAACCAACAAACTCCGGGTATTGACCAACAATTATGCTCTCTGAGCTCTCACGTCCTACCGTCACCATCGGCAGTATCGACATTTCATCGTCTGCCGGTGCCGACGGTTGGACGCGAGAGCTCGGAGAGTATAATTGCTGTTGTTTATCAAGACCCAGAGTTTTTTGGTTTTAGATGGGCTTTGTATCTAAAAACCAACAAACTTGGGTGTTGACAAACAACCGGTAATCATAGTATCCGAGCTCTCATGCCCAACCGTCGCCACTGGCAGTATTGACATTTTGTCATCTGCCGGTGCCGACGGTTGGACGTGAGAGCTCGGAGAGTATAATTACCCTCTGTTTGTCAATACCTGGTGTTTGTTGTTTTTAGATACAAAGCTTTGTATGGTTTAATTGATGTACCTTGGGTATACTGAAGGAATGTCGGCTTATATCAACGTTCAAATTAACTAAATAAAATCCTATTAGTTATACCAAAAGTTTTTATATTGTATTAATGTTGTCTTTGTATTATTTATACAAA
This sequence comes from Scalesia atractyloides, assembly GCA_947069175.1. NCBI lineage: Eukaryota > Viridiplantae > Streptophyta > Magnoliopsida > Asterales > Asteraceae > Scalesia > Scalesia atractyloides. The sequence continues at coordinate 3,015,604 of CAMTDV010000023.1, forward strand.
TAAATCGTATTAAACATAAAAAAGATCGAGCCATTGTTCTTGCTTTTTTGACCGTGGTTGACCAGGACTAATCATCAGAGATGAATGAGACTCGTTAGGTGTTGTAGAAACACTTGAAATAAGTTCAACAACATATCACTATGTTAAACCACCACAACACACTCTATTACGCAAACAAAAACCATATATATTTAAAAAATGATAGTATTTTTCATTTACCTGCATTTACTCCTCGAGTTTCTCTTCGGTTACAGTCTTTGATTCAGCACAAGACACTCTTTGACGTGTAGTCGATTGAGATACAACTTTGCACGCTAGAAACCATCCCTCCAATACTTTTTTCCAAAATATATAAGGCTGATCTCCATTAGGTAAATATGTATTATACTCACTGTGAAACCTCAGCCATTTTTCAAACCATCTCCACGAGATACGGATTGCCTGCGTATGGGGGTGCCTCACCACCATATATCCTCCACCATCACGGATAATGTCTTGTACATTAGACACAACCTCCTCTTGGTCGTTAGAATTGGGAACACCGCTCTCCCCCTAACAAGGATATCACCGTTTGTAAATAATTAAAACAACAACTAGTTTAACATAATAACTGTTACCGTATTGACTTCAGGCACCGATGACCCGTTCCAGTTTAATGACATTTCACCACCTTTGGATGATATCAGATGAAGTAATACAAGCCAAAGTTCACGAAAAACAGAATTACAACGACGAATTGAAAGTTTTATGCGACATCAAATGCTCTGCATGGGTCTATTTAACAAAGAAATAGACGCCCCGTCTAACGCCTACGCGGGGCGTATCACCTTACTACTTTACCGACATGCATTGAATGATATCAGAGGAAGTAATATAAGCCAAAAAAGAAGTCGGAGAGAATTCCGACGACGAATCGAAAAATTTATGCGACACAAATGCTCTGCATGGCTCTATTTAAGAACGATATATACGTCCCGTCTAGGCCTAGACGGGGCGTATCACTTTGCAACTTGGCTGACATGCATGCAGAGCACAACATTCAAGACGGGTCATCTAGCTTTAGACGCCCCGTCTTGGCCTAGTCGTCTTCTACTCCGTCTACTACTAGACGCTCCGTCTGATGTGACTGATTTGATGTTGTACGGTGCAGGAATGTGATCGGAGAAAAAATAACCTAGACGCCCCGTCTAAAAGGTGTTTAAATAGGCAAATGGGTGTGTGAATATGTAAACACTTTCAATTTCATGCTCGGTACGAGTCCCCAAAATTACAAAATCATTACATATTATCAATTTTCATCTATAAATTTTGTCGCATTATACAACTTTTTATAGATATTTTTAAACCTTACTAATGTTAAAATGATATATACCTAACGAAAAAGTTATAGTAAGTACATGTGTGTTGTATCATTAGTGTGGTTTGGAAATTATATATGCTATGTAAAATAATATTTATTTATATAATACAAATAGGCGAATAGCTTTCCTTATACAAAATTTCTTATAAATAAGTTAAAGGTTACTTATGTAATTAACATGTATAGTTATATGATTAGAACAAGTGATAGAATCTTAATGAATTATATTAGTTTGCACTTCTTTATATTAATCAAGTATTTTGATTAAAAAAAACTCATTTATATATATATATATATATACAACACTATGAAAATTGAGTGGTGGTGTATGAATTAATCCCCAATAGGTACCCCTCTAACAAGTAATTTTTCTAGGGTTAACAATTCTTTGTTCTTTGTTTGATGGCTTGAGGTTAACATCAGATTTTACATCTTTGTGACTCAATTTGCTTTGAGCTTTATATCATTTTAAGTTGTTTGCTTCGACAGAATCTCCTATAAATGAATATTCCGCAAAATTCACCTTAGTTGTCTAGTTAAATTTCGCGTCACAGATTGACTCACAACACTAGATTTTCAAACAAGACAATCATGAACCGATTCCTAACATAGTTCATCTAATGTCTGTTCCACTTTAAAATTTACAAATTTATTATAACTTTTCTTCAAATCGATATGTGCTAAATTACAAGGTTGAATTCTACGCCGTTCATTCAACAACGAGCGAATTTGACCCAAATTTATCAGGAATCGTGAAAACCACCTTTCATTCCAAGATCATCTAGGTGAATGACGGAGTGCACTTCTTACATCAAATCTTTGATGATTTAGCAAGTGCTTTGATACGAATGAAATTGACTTACATTTCGAATAAAAACATTGTATGTTTTGTATAATCATATTTTACGTAATGTTTATGTCTTGAAAAATTGTCATGACACCTTCACTTGTTGTAAAATTTAATTCTACTTGAGTTTGAGTTTTTAAAGTGAAAGTTTTACTAAAATTCATATTTGATCTTTATCAATTGATGTTTTTAGATTTTTAACTAAACTCAAATTTTATTGAAGCCGGAGTTTCTCAATCCTTTTTACCAAACTCGCCAATTTTGTTTGCGTAAAACATTATCTATCATGCAAAATATCCAATATTTAACCATATAAAATAAATAAAGGAAAATTATTAGAATAGACAAATTGACCATTGACCTTAACGAAATTGACACAACTATCCAGCACTTGCCAAAACAGACAAAGACAAATAAGCTAAGCACGAGATGTCAGACAAGGTTCGTGGGCTTAAATAGCCTACACTCATGGTGAAGTACAATGTGGTCCACATAAAAACCAAGAGACACGTGTAAAACGAAGGTCAAATAAACGTCAGATCAAAAACCGTTCGGTAAATAACCATCAAATGAAAAAGAGAAGTGTGGGCTATATAGCCTGCAACTAAAAACTGAATGCTACATTCTAGTCGTTGGCTATTTAGTCTGACCAGATATTATGTTAGGTTAAGCCTTAGCCGTCTTAACTGATGGATCCTATTTGGCATCTCCTGATTAGCTTTTTTGTCTTTGTTTATTTTCGTTAAAACTGAATACGCATGTCCATTACGTTAAAGTCAACAGTCAACTTGGATATTCCACTAATTTTCCTGATAAATAATCATAATTGTATAGCCAAGTCATTCTTAGGTGGTATTCAAGATCCAACACTAACTAAACTAGTCAAGTTAAACGACAAAACATATATAATTGTGCATTGGAGATTTTCTTTGAGCTCCCACTAGGCTTGCCACATTAGACTGATTTATGGACTCTTAAAACGAAAACAAACACCAAAGATAGCCTTGCAACTCAATTGCATTACAACTAAGGTCTAGTCGCTTAGATATCATACGTATAACTGGTTGTATGAACATCAATTGCATGATTAATAGGCATATGTAACAAAAAAAAAAATTATAAATTGTTGCGAAAGATAGCATAATCGCACCTAAATACAAATTGTCGTATCTCTCACTTTAGATGAATGATACAACCATAATTTCTTGAAGTACGGCCATATTATTCATGACCAATGAACGGTATATATGTACCTCTAGGAGGTATTATTGTACATTTTAACCATTCGAGGTTCTATATATAACAATGGCTTTTCTTGTCGATGATAAATAGCCCGATAGGGCATATTATAAGTCATCACATAATATGGCATCCTAAGATATATCCAACTATACTCGAGTACTCAATTATTAATCTTTGGTACAAAGCGAAACGAAGTAAATAACCATGATGACAATAACCAGACACTCTCCATCCGTCATTGTTGTATTCGATTTGTCTAGTGGTTGTGACATTTTCAGTATTATCCGAAGATCCTGTTCTCGGATGTTGATCATATTTACCAAGCTAGTGTACATCACCGTTGGGCAACAAAAGTTTCACTCGTCGTATGACATTTCGGGTCTAGTTTTGCAAATCAGAACAAAACTCAATTGTCCCATAATGTAGCAGCTCCTCTATCATCTGTTCTATATGCTTATCTTCAGTAGACTTGTAATGTTGTATATTATCTATTTTATCCTCCCATTTCACCATATTTCCACAATTGCCATTATGCACCATGAAATCCCCGGTCTCAGAAGACTCTGAAGAACAAGGTGACTGACGTTGAGTTTGTTTAACTTCTTTGTTACCCGCGACTGTTTTGTTCGTTAATCCAAGAGATGTCATGTGGCATTTATGTAATTTAGCTCTCAAAGCTGCAGACAGTAACTTTGAAGAGGATGAGTGTGACCCCTCTTCGGCATCGTAACAGAAGTTAGTTCGCGCTCTCGAACCGCACATAAGCCTAGCCGCTTCATCGTACGCTCGGGCTGCATCCTCTGCTGTCTCAAATGTACCCAACCATATTCTTGTTTTCCTGTTAGCACAAACAAAATGAAGTTAAATAACCATTAGAAAACGAAACTGTTAACATTAATGCTAGAAACCCAGAAAACTTGGCGTCAGAACTATGCCCAAAACCAAGATTTTCAGAATTTCGTTCTTTGAGGCCTTTTAACTAACAGTTGGTGTTTTTGAAACAAATGACAGCAAAGATTAGAAGTTTTCAGGAGAGGGTGGCGAATTTCGGAGACCCACGATCCCCAATGTCTTTGACGAACTCCTCTGTATCGCTATTGGGATCTAGCCATGGTGGTTTGATTGATTGCAAGAGGTTTTTGAATGTTGATGGGGTTGTCGTTAAGGTGTTTGTAGAAATGTCTCAGTGAGAACACTAGAACAAGACTCGTTGTGTAAGTGATGAGGCTTTGGGGGCTGATAGATGACTTCTTTATAGGGAGTTTGCCACTTTGGTCACGTCTTTTTGCCGTCGATTAATGTGGATGGGCCCCTAGCTTCTTCTAGGTTACTTTTACATAATTACGTTCATAATGATGCAAGAATTTTATTTCCCTCTTTACTACAAATTGATTATCATCCAAAAATATGATATTATTGTGTGGTATAAGGTTTTTTTCTTTTTTATGTTCATTAAGAATCTTTGTTTCAAAAGTTGTATGAATTAAATTATAGGCTATAAAGTTTGTGATATATATTTAATGTTGTTACTAATTTTATTAAAATTGTATTTTCTATCGTTGCTGGACTCAGAGTGTTAAAATTTATAAAGGACGATTTTCTAACAAAAGCCAAGGCAAATAAATTTTTAAATATATAATAAAAATACGTTAATGTAGTAAAAACTGCATCATAGAAATGCATTATCTTTACGGTCACTCTTTTTGTTGTTCAAATTTTGAAACCTACTCATTACATCTACTCATCCAGTGGCGAAACTAGATGATTTTACTCGGATGTCTGTAATAAAGTTTTTTGTTTTTATCTTCTTATAATTTAAATTTTTATTCATTGTTTTTATTATTACCTTAGTTGGTATTAACGGAACTAAAAAATGTAGATATTTGATTTGAGGTTTCTTTTATTAAGCATAATTTCGGAAAGATATGTACACTTCATTTTCAGCATTGTTCTTCTTCTATGCTCGATGATTGAGGCCGTCGTCGTACCGACAAAACTTAGGTGATTTTGATCATGTATTAAAGGAATTACAAACCTTTTACTTGAGGGACATAAATAATAAAGATATTTTTTGTATAGCATATTGTACACAATATTTTTTCCAATTACCAAAATGATAAATAACTTAATAATGTAAAAGAATAAAAATCCAAATACTTTTAAGAAAGAAAATAAACTCCACCAAGTACAAGATTATTATTATTATTTTTTTATTATAAATATTACATTATAAATATTACACATTAACTAAAAAAATTTATATGGATTAGAGGAATTAGAAACCTTTAACTTGAGGGACATAAATTATATATTATTTATATACGTTATTGTACATAATAAAGTCTAGTAAGTACAAGATTATTATTTTTATTAGTAATTGTCAAAATTTCATATGGGTCAGTCGAGATTTAGAGTATGTATATTATATCAAAAAAAATATTTCATGCGGTGCGGACGACTTCTGTCTAATCATAAGTCGTCCAATCATAATGGGCCGGTCCCTGCTTTCTACTCTTAAGTAGAAAAATTGAATAAACGAATTATAATCAATATATCGAACTAATTGAGAAACCCACAATTCTCTTATAACTTTTTTACTTATTTTAATATGATTATTTTACAATCACTCGTAAATGGTGGAACAATGGACCAGAATCCCCAACAATCATTATGTCCCGGATGTTAAAAGGATGAAAATCAACATACCACCAACTAAAAATGTCTCATATGGTCTAATGAAGCATAAATTATGTTCTTAGAATAAAATCAAGGGAATGTTGTTCAAACCAACCATCGGACATCTACACAATTTAAGAACATGCTACATGCCTCACGTTAAACTTCCTGATTATAGGAAACAACCCATGTGCCTTAATTGATAAGGTCAAGATACACTTCGATGCACATTGGATTTTTTTTTAATAATATTTTTGTTACAAATATTATCATCATTAAACAAATAATTAAGTTGAGATTATTCTGGTTAGTTTATCAAATTCTAAAACAATCATTTAATTTTAAGTTTTGATGAACTCGTTTGAAATAAAAATACACAACTAAAGAATGAATACATTAATAGAGTTTACAGGGGCGGACATACCTTAGGCGCAGGGGTAGCCTCCGCTACCCCTTGGCGCTCCGGTGTTAGTGTAATTTTGGAAAATTTTGAGTTTTTTTTGACATTTTTTTGACGTGTTTTCGATTTCGTTACCCCTTTTTTGTAAAACGTTATCCCTACAAATATTTTCTAGATCCACCACTAAAGTTTAATAATAAAGTTGGTAAAATGATTAAACAAAACCGTCACATACATGGCATACATTTTTTTTACTGTGGTTAAAAAATATATGAAACAATGACATTGATGTGGTACACCATATTGGACTACAATATTGACATGATATTAGTGTGAATTACGTTATTCTCAATGATGTTACGTAACATAACGCTCTACATGGATTGTATTCAAAATGTGATATAATCGTCCTTCAAGTTCAGATTCAAAATGTTGTATAAACACGTTGTTTTACACGATTAAATTGTTTGATTAGAAATTGCTAATCAGTGTCCTTATAATATGATATCAAACATATAACATGGATGTCGTACGACACATTATTCTGCATGATTTTATTGTCTTGCAAGCGGCTTGGAATACTAAGGTTGTTGAAATATATGTCATGATTGTTGAATAATAAGGGTTGTTTGTCAACTTCTGAATGTGTAAGTGTTGAATGAGTAAGAGGTCTGAACTATTAAGTGTTGAACCAGTAAATGGTAGTATAATGTTTAACCGTTCAGAGGCAAATGTCTGACCAATTCAGATAAGAGGTCTTAACCATTCAGACTCATTATAATGATTAACCATTTAAATGCAAATGTCATTTAGACATCTACTTACGAAACAAATAGTCTAAACTATTAAGTTCTGAACAAGTAAAAAAACTGAACCATTGAAAACATATTAAAAGCTAAAACAAACAAACCCAAAACATAAACAATAGATCTTATAATAATAGTATAGAATAATAAGTAAGTATAGACAAGAGATCTTATAATAATTATTCTTACTTGTCTTCTTTGTATATGAGATAGTGACATTTGAAGTAACAAATGTAAGGGTGGGTCCGGATAATTTAAAGATTTATATGTTGCTAACAATATCTTAAAGTTGATGTTAAGTTGTTAATAATTAGCTATTTCTCTTTTCGATGTTGTAAAACTCTAGTATTAAGACTTAACTATAAATCATCATGAATAACTCTTTATTTTCTCTCATACACCACTAAAAAGGTAAAAAGTAACTGTGTGAGAAGAGTAGATCGAAAAAAGAGGTTGTTAATCAGTGGCGGATTCAGTCATGTTTTGTGGGTTCATATGAATCCACTCGTTTTAGAAAAAAATACTGAGAATTTTGTATGATTTAGAAAAAATAGTGATAATCTATCAAAACGAACCCATCAAAAGATGTTTCTGGATCCGCCACTGTTAAGGGTTTCCTTTAAAAACTAATATTGTTCAAAAACAAAACAAAGGAAATATAGTTGGTACTGATGCCGGGGCATTTGTTTGGAACACAAAAATTTAGTAAGAATCTATTTAAGGATAACTTATCTTTAAAATAGATGCTTTTGTATGAATTTTTAACATGTCATTATATTAAGAAATGTATATGTAAGGGTGTTTGTCTCTTTGAATTTATTATATGGTATTAAATTATGGTATTCGGATTTTCAGTTTATCTTTTAATGAATCAAGCTATAGAAGATAATCTCTTTACCACTATATATATTTTATTATTTAAGATACTTTTTTTAACGGTAAATTTGGATCACTGATCGATCACTAGAGTACCATTATGCCACAAGCGAAACCCCCGATCATATTCTTCTCCACTAGGCATAATGCCTATACACAAATTCAGGAGGAAACCCAATAAATATGGAAAAACCCCTCATTGTGGAAATCGAACCAAGGACCTATTTCCCAAAACCTTATCCCACCATCAAGATGCCACTAGGCTATAAATAAAAATAAAATTAATGTTAATGTAACATTGTTTGTTTCATTTCTCATTTTAATAATTTAGGAGCTGTTTATAGCCTTTTAATAGCATCTAAATCAGTCATAACTAAGTAAAGTGTGTTTGGTTCACTTGACAGACACATTTTAAAGTTCGTGGGGCCTCTTAGTGTGTAAATTTTAGAAAAATAGTTACCGATTCAGAATCTACTTCTTAATCAGTTTCGTTACTTAATGGCTCAACACAATGTTACCAAACAACCCATTATTCATTTTTGTGTTTTTCAGATGCATAATTAATAATAAGCTACCCTTGATTGTTCAGTTGGGATTATGAATGGTGACATGTTCTATGTTTGGGTTTCCAATTGGGTTAACATGTGCTACTGGGATAACTTATGAATGGTGACATCTTCTATGTTTATATAATAAGAACTAACAATCATTATGAATAAAAAATTCCTAACAAACTTAACAGAGTTTTTCTATAAATGATTATAATTAAAAAAAAATGCTTACCAAATGAGAGTGGTAATTTTATAAACATTTACTCAGTGAATGTGGTTCTTCAAACAACTTATTTTACTTCTTTTTGTTTCTTTTTCAATAAACTTAACGTATTTTAGTTGTTTATTTTTAATTTATTTAACCAACCTCTTATACTATTATTTTTCTTTAACCATCTTATCATGCTTTTTTTAACCTACCCAATATGCGTATTTTAAATTATTTTTCCCAATTTACAATCGCTATAAATCTATTAAAAATACACTTTACAAGAAACATGTTAAATACAAACTAAAAATTCATGCCAAATAAGCTTTTAAAATTGAATAAGAAACATGAACTTAAAACCAAGCAGCGTTAAATTTGGCATGCAAGCATGTCAATATCAATTATGAAACACAATCCGTTATTGGTATCACGTATGTAAAATTCAAACTAAAATAAACTTGTCAGGTGGGCACACATCCTAATACTATTCCTACAGCCAATGTCATTTGTAATTTGTCTAGGATGTTATAATACTATCCACTTCGTCAACCACTAGACGTCTATATCTACTCTGACTCCTAACCACGTTCCTTTTAAAGAATTATTTAATGATACTAAAAAAACTATAATTTAAAAAAATGTTCTTAAAAGGTGTTCGTAAAAAATATTATAAAAAGACTGATTTAAACTAAATTAGATAAGCAGAAAATAAAAAGAAAATGCTTAATATTAACTATTATAAAATATAAATGTTTCTTTAAAAAATATAAAGAAACTTTTTTTATACAAAAACTGAAACAAAAAGGATAATTTTTTACATTGATGTTTTTTTTAGAAAAAAAAAGGTTCATTTGAAAAAATAAACAAGGTTTTTCTTGAAAGGCTAAACATAAAGCCACAACGGATGGATTCAAGATTTTGAGGGTGAATACCAAATAAGAGGTGCATTTAAGACTATCTATGAAATAAGAGGTGAAAACTAGTTATTACTTATTAGTATTATAATTTTAACCATTATAGTCTGCTGGCATCTTGGGATGAAATAAGACGTTAAGATCATTAGGTTCTAGTTCGATTCACACAAGGGTTTTTTCCCAGATTTATTGGGTTTTTCTACATTATTGTATAGACATTATTGCCTAGTGGAGATGGATATGATCGGTTGCTTTCGCCGGTGACACAATGATACTCCATTGATAAGTCAGTAATCCAAATTTGCCGTATTTTAATTTTGAAAAGGTGATTAGTAAATGATGAAAGTTAGAAGTTGGAATATCATCAAATATAGTTTATTAGTTAGTGTACCGATCGATTACTTTTAATTTTATATAAACTACTTTCCTTATCTTAGATCACACTAAAGATATATTAATATTTTGGAAATAAAAATCCAATCCAAACTTGAATGTTTTGCGATATCCTTTCTTTTCAGTTTTCACACAGTGGAATCGGGTTGTAGGCGGGTGTGATGCTGCTGAAATGTTTGACCACACCTCCTAATTTATCATGTTCACAAGTGAATTTACAGCTTTTTTGTGGGTGTTTTTATCTTTTCGGTTGTTATCATTTCGATTGTAATAAGATGTGTAAATGAACTTCGAGACGTTTAGAATTAAATAAAAAGTTAGTAAATAAGCAAATGTTAATAAACTTACAATAAAAGCTCTGTTTGGCAAATTCTAAATAACTAAATGCTGAATCAGTAAGAGGCCTGAATCATTAAGTGTTGAACCAGTAATAAGTTTGAACTATTAAGAGACAATATAATGTTTAAGCGTTCAGACGTAAATGTCTGACCAATTCAGATAAGAGGTCTTAACGATTTAGACTCAGTATAATGTTTAACGATTTAGAGATAAATGTATGAATCATTCAGACATCTGCTCGCAAAACAAATAATCTGAACCATTAAGAGCTGCAACAAACAACCTTTAACCCGATTCCATTAAATTTGAAAAATAATATGATAAGGAGAATGTTTTATGCGCTAGTTGAATCGGGACATTGGCAGCGGCAGACATACCTTAGGCGCAGGGGTAGCCTCCGCTACCCCTTGGCGCTCCGGCGGTAGTGTAAATTTTGGAAAAATTTGACTTTTTTTGATGTTTTTTCGATTTCGTTACCCTTTTTTTTATAAGACGTTACCCATACGAATATTTTCTAGATCCGTCACTTGACATTGGTCACCTACGTCGGTAAAAAAGTTTCACGAAATTTCAATAACCGAAATATAATAAAACCGGTAAATAAATGTATGGATACAACCTTTTGTTTTTACTTTTAAATTTGAAATTAAATGGGTAGGAAGGCTACATGAGAATTTTATTTTTATGAGATGTAAAGAAGAAAAAGGTAAGATTACGCGTGCTATAAGAAATCCTATTTTTCATCTTTTGTACTTTAAAAGAAATAAACGATAAATATAAAATGAGAAAAAGTACCTTGCTTCAACTTCACTCAAAACTCATTGACCATTTATATATATTTTTACTCTTAAAATTTATTTTTAATCTATCTTGTTTTTAAAATACATCACATTTTACGAAATATCGATGAAAGTGCATTGTTTTCATAACATTGTTTTTAATACTTGGCTTCATTCAACAAAAAAGAAAACGTACAAGCAATACATGATCATGAATCGCCTATTCTGCAATTTGCAAGTGCAACATTTAACAATTTATTTATGTGATGTTTATTGGTTAAATTTTAGATAAATTTTGTTGGTATATTTATCTAATTAGGTATCATTTTTTTTATTAGCATGGGGTTTGTGAGTCTTGTAATTTGTGGTGGTTTGATCTTAACAAAAAGAAAAAAGTCGTTAGTGCATTTCTTATAACATCCGGTTATTCAGTGCGTTTGTGATCCCATTATTCTAATAATTGGTATCAGAGCACATACGATTGAAGGCATGTTGAATTATCTCCGGGGAAGACAAAATTTCCTGGGAGAGATTGTTCACGTACAACTGTTAAACACAGTTGTGAATTGTGCCGACAATTAGCCGACCAGTTTTTCTATTTGCAAGATCGTTGAGAAAGATCGTCCCCTTAAACAAGCATGCGACAAGTTTGAAAATCTTACAAAGTCGTTGGTTGTGAGATTAAACCAAGGGAGAAATCGATCCAAGTGAGTCAGATCAAGTGATAATGCAATCACCTGCGAGAGGTGTGGTGTTTTACCTGTGCGATTCACGGTAGTAGGGTGTGATACCAACGAAGGACGCGGTCAGTCCATGATAAGAAAACATATTAAGGGTGGAAGGGGCACTCCCCAAATGGGGAGTGGTAAACATTTTTTTAACCAATAATATCATATCATGTCAACTCACAACTCCACTCCTCAATTTGCACTCAAACACTAGGGGTGCTTTAAACACATAGAGAGTGGTAAGCATTTAAAAAAAAAACAAGAAAAATTTGTGATTGGTTGAAAGAGGGTGAGGCCCACCATTAACTCCCTCTCTCTTCTCTTCTCACATCGGTGAGTATAACCCAAATTCTATTCAATCACCCACTCAAATAAGGGGTGGCAGTGTTATACCCGATCGGCAAACCCCCTTCCCCACATCAACTCACCGAGAGCGCCCCTACTACCCTAAGACAAAGTTGTGGTCGACTATTGATTGCTAGCAAGTGATTTAATTTGTTACCATTAGAGACGGAAGGAATGGTGCCAGAAGTTTTTTTTTTTGGTGGCTATTGTTATATTGGTTCAAAGAGGAAATGGGAAGGTGACTTAATTAGCAAAGCAAAGGATTTTTTTTTTTTTTTGGCGTACTACAGTTTTGGTGAGCGAATAAAAAAATCACAAAAGAAGCAATCAAGGTGAAAAGCTAATCGATGAGAGGTCGTTTAAAACTTGTGTGAAACAAGTTACCGGGAGTTGATAAGAAAGAACTGTGTGAAGTGGAATCGATATAACGAGGTTTGACTAAACACCTGTGACGAGTGCATTCGAAACTGTGAAAATTCTGTGGAAGACGATTTGTGAGAGATGGAGGGAATCTGTGTGATACAAATCAATATAAAGGGTATGACTATGATAATGACTACCATGACGATAATCGAAACAGAAATGGGTTTACGAGATGTCACGAAAGCAAGTAAATGTTCCGCTTGTTAAATCGAGGATCATAAACAAGTTAGTGGACCAAAGGCGGATATTACTTGTAATCAAGGACCTTGAAATTGATAGGTTTAATCGTTAATAAAGTTAGTTTGAATATGTTATTTATTGTTTATTTATTTAGTGTGAAGTTTCTTGGTTAAAGTCAAGATAAATTTAATTGGTATATTTATCCAACTTGGTTATATACCCGTTAATATACGGGTTGAAAATTTAAATTATATAAGTTATAACTCTATAAATAAACGAAATACAAATCAATTTCCATATTACATTAAATAAGAACAAAAATTATAATTACAATTCACAAACCTATAAATAACTCTAAGTTACTCGTGTAAAAATGACTTATAATTGATATTACATATAATAATAAAAAAATGATTAATTAGGGTCGTATATTATCGAAACGAGTTTTATTTTTAAAGAAGCAAAAAAGTGAAATAACTAAAGTCAAAAGTGTTCAAATGCTTACAACTTCATTAATTGTTTTATTTAAAAAAAATATTATATCATTCTCTTGATTATATCTTTTTGCCTTCTTAGATAATAGCTCTTCGATTATGAGTATTTTTGTTTGTCTTCTTCGTTGTGCAAAGCTGGAGTGATAAAATACAACCTGCAATGAGTAGAATGCAACCTACAAAGAGTAAAATTAATTCTTCAATATTTTGATATGCTAAAGTGACCTACAATCTAAATAAAAGAAGAGTAGTAATTCGACTTGAATAACAAAAAAATGCAATCCGAAATTTAACCTCTTACGTAATGAAAAATGCGAGCCGCAATTTTACCATTAGAAAATGCAAATACTGACAAAAAACTATAAGTAGTAATGTCACAACCTCTACCACACTCTGAACGGGAGCCGTGAACAGTCAAATGGTATTGATGGTTATGTTGAAAATATTGTAGCGGAAAAATTCATCAGGACCGTACTTAGGAAAAATATTAAAGTTTAGAAACATCGAAATTTTTATTTATACAAAATGGGAATAAAACCCATGTTTTACAAAAATAGCTTTTAATAGGGGATAAACTTGAATTCATAAAACAACGTTTCTTAATTTAATTGATAAAATAAGCCACTTCTTGAAGCCTTTTGGTGCCGTATCACTACGCTTATTCAGATCTATTGCAATCACCTGAAACATATTCAAAAAGATTTGATCAGTATGAAATACTGATGAGTTCATTTAATTTGTACAAAATGACACATTCTTATATTTACAACATTAAGAGTTTTTACATTATTTACTTACCATTGGCTACCTCGTTGTTCAATAGTAAAGAAATTACTTTTAATAGTATTTGCTATTCGTCCATTTTGGTGACTAGTGGTAATATCATTAATTGGCTAACTCATTGTCCAGTAGTGACGCATAACAAGTAATCTATACAAAACCCCACATACTGGCAGTAATTTCAGAATACAAAGACTTAATTACTGTAAATACAACTGATAAAACATTTAGGATTTTGTAAAAACATTTGACAAAAAGAGGATGACTCACTTTGCAGAATTAGGGTTTTGATTTAACAGGCCTCCTGATACTAAGCCTCTTGATTAACAGTAAGTTTATAGCTCCAAGCCTTCTGATAATTAAGCATCTACTTTATCAGGGAATTTAAGCCTTCTGATTCTATCACCTAATTTCACAGAGTGTAATCCGTATTAGTGTGTAAACCTAACTCAACTTTGACGATAATCACGATATCAAAACCTTAACTTAGATGACAAAGTATAGCCTTATTCAGGCAGCACTTAAACATCCGTTGATTTGTTTCGGATTAATCGGACGTGGTATCGTTTCAGTGATTAGGGTTTAGTACATTTCCTACGGAGTAGAGTTTCGAGGTTTAGGGGTTCTGGCATTAGAACGAAAGAACGAGAAAGAAAGAAGTATCGATTTTCGATCGAAACTGGTGCATTGAACTTCTACCAGACCTGGCCTTATATAGCCCAGACTGACATCTCCTGCACGTCGCGGGAGAAACCAGGGTGTCTCTTGCGTGACGCCAGAGCGGTCTGTCACACCCCGACCCGCAGCGGAATAAGAGTCGGGCATAATTGGGTTATCACCAAAGCTCATGATGTTTACTAAAATGTTTCATATTTATTAAATTCAAATTACAACTTAAATAGTCAAATTAAATCCATACGGTTACAAGGAAAATGAAACTAAGTAATACAATCCCAAAGCTTAAACTGAGTTATTCTTCTAAGCCTTCCTATGTGTTTCTTGCCTCAACTGGATCACCTGTATCATGTGTAAAATGAGGGAAATTTTGGGTCAACAAAAGTTGGCGAGTGAACCTTGTTTAAAAACATTGTTATTGATTTCTTGTTGTATTTAATATTGAAAAGTTGTGCAATATTCATATGTGAGCAAACATATATAAACAAATAATCACAAACCACCTTGAATAAGTATATGACATGAATGATAATGTATTGTGAGATCAAGGCTCAATCAAACGGATCCGATCGTATGAAATGTATGATGATGTATGTGAGATCAAGGCTCAATCAAACGGAGCCGATCGAATGAGGCGCCTGTACTCAACCCGTCTCCCACGGGGAACTGATGGGCCTAATGAAATGCTTGCACTGAAAATGATAAATCCAAACTAAACATAATTCACACAACAATTTGTACACCTTTGATACACATTAGATCACAAATATGATGTATGCACAAGTGTTTATATTTATATAATAGTAGATTTGTACGACACATGATACACCCCAAAATATGATTAAAACGGGGAATTTGGTAGAGATTCACTCACATTGGGTGCGTTCTTTCGATAACTTGGATGCGCACGAGTTTTGGGATTTGATCGACGAGGAAGACTAACCTAAAATAATAACGAAATGGTTCGGTAAATAAATGGATTTTATGTCATAATCTTAATAGGTTTTTTTAGATTAATTTTTGTGAGTCTAAGGACGTTTTCTAACTTTAAAATATTATTTTTAAGTATTTTTAAATAATTTTTCAATTAAAAGAAATAAGTAAAAATAATATAAAAGGTGGGTTGACTTGTCAGGTCTGACCGGTCAGACAGTGATTATTCAGGCGCTAACGGAATCGAACTCGGGACCTTTCGTTTGTGTGCACGCAGCCCGGCCAACTAGGCTGCGTGTCTAACCCGTTAGAATTCCTGATTTAAATTATACTTATGCTCTTGTTAGCTTTATTCAGAAATAAATAAATTTAAAATAAAGTTTTTAGACTAAACAACCCGCCGCGCCTACTGAGGCTCGAACCCGCAATCGCTATGCTACTCTGCACCCAGCCCAACCAACTGGGCTGGGTGTCTAACCCATCATATAATGAAATTTCTTTATATTTATATACTTTTTTTGAGAACTGGTTTAGTTTGGTTCTAAAAAAACATTCTGATTAGAAAACCGTCGATGAGTAGGGATTCGAACTCGGGTCGTGCATGTTATTTACGCACACATTCCACCATTGGACTGTGTGTCTAACTCAGTTAAGATCCGATTATTATTTCTTTTAAATTACTAATCGAGAACCCATCTTCTTCAATGGTTTCAACACTGAACCAGAATTCGATAATCAAATGATTTTAACTACCCTGATGTTATAAATACTTAGCATGAATTGAACATATCACACAGAATAAAATTAAGACGCATACCAAACGGAAATCGACGTTCGCTGTTCTGGTAACCAACTCCGGCAATGGCAGACAGTGATTCCGACGAACAGAAGCTAGAGTGAAAAATTGAGGGTTTTGCGAGTGTTTCCGATATGTGAGGCGATGGTATTATTAGTGTAAATTAGGAGTAATATCATTTCGGTTTTCAATCTCGACAATCATATGAATCGAGTCATTGAAGATTGAATTGATTAAGAACGTGGGTTGTAACTGACATTGTATCATCGGTTACACTCAGAAACCTTGCGACCACACCAAAGGTCTGTGATTATTTGAAAGCCGTTGGGCGGTTTCAGTTCTTGACGCAAACAGATGATTCACGGGTGGAACTTAAGTTTTATTTGATTTATTGATTACACAAACGAGTCAAGTGGCGGAGTGGTGAAATGCTTGTTTGTTGAACCGGCTGACCCGGGTTCGAAACCCGGCAGCGGTATTTATTTTTTATTCACTATTTTTTTTGTTTTTATTAATTATGTTTTAAAATTCTAACAATGTTTATTGGTTATGTATCGTTTAAAATTACTATGAACATTAAATACGCAACGAAAGTTATAACTGAAATATGCGATTAATAAACGAAGCGGGTTTTGGAAACCCGTTTTTCGACGGATGTTACAGTATCCCCTACTTTTAGAAATTTCATCCCGAAATTTAAGTAGTAGTGGTAACAGGAAAAAGATGCGTGTATTTTTCGCGCATTGAGTCTTCACGTTCCCAAGTAAACTCAGGTCCTCGTTTCGACTCCCAGCGTACCCTAACAATTGGAATACGACTCCGTCTTAAACGTTTTTCTCCGAAGTCCATGATCTCTACTGGTCTTTCAATGCAGTGCATAGATTCATCGATCTGAATGTCTTCTAGAGGAATATGGAGGTTTTCATCGGCGAGGCACTTCTTCAAGTTTGATACGTGGAATGTGGGATGAATTATGTTGAGCTCTTCTGGTAGGTCAAGCTTGTATGCTACAGGTCCTACCCTTTCGAGTATCTTGAAGGGTCTTACGTAGCGTGGTGCTAGCTTGCCCTTCTGGCCAAAACGAACTACTCCCTTCCACGGTGATACTTTTAAAAGTACTTGATCACCAATGTTAAACTCCAAGGGCTTTCGTCGTTTGTCTGCATAACTCTTTTGACGACTTTGTGCCGCTAGAAGATTGTTTCGAATTTGATGGATCTTGTCTGTTGTTTCTTGAATTAATTCTGGACCGGTGATTTGTGCTTCTCCAATTTCGTGCCAACATACTGGTGATCGGCACTTACGACCATATAAAGCTTCGAAAGGAGCCATGCCGATACTCGAAAGATAGCTATTGTTGTACGGAAATTCAACTAATGGTAGATGAGCGTCCCAATTCCCTTTGAAGTCTATGACACATGCTCGAAGCATGTCTTCAAGAGTTTGGATGGTGCGTTCAGATTGTCCATCAGTTTGAGGATGAAAAGCGGTACTGAGGTCTAATCGTGTACCCAAGGCGGTTTGTACAGCTTGCCATGTTCGGAAGTGAAACGACCATCACAGTCTAAAATGATGCTTAAAGGTACACCATGACGGCTTACGATCTCGCTGATGTAGATACGAGCTAACTTCTCGTTCTTGAAATCCTCGCGAATCGGAATGAAGTGAGCTGATTTTGTAAGACGATCAATGATTACCCATATAGTGTCATACCCACTGGAGGTGCGAGGTAACCCGGTAATGAAGTCCATGGTTATGTTTTCCCACTTCCAGACAGGTATTTCAGGTTGGGTTAGAAGTCCTGAAGGTCTTTGATGTTCAGCTTTTACTTTGGAACAGGTAAGGCACTTGGAAACAAAAACAGCAATATCCTTTTTCATGCCAGGCCACTAGTAGGTGTATCGAAGGTCTTGATACATCTTGTCAGCTCCTGGGTGTACAGAGTACCGTGTTTTGTGCGCCTCATTCATAAGGAAATCTCGAAGGTTATTGCGATTGGGAATCCATATGCGATTTAGATAGTACAGAATACCGTCGGATTTGGTTTCGATTTTAAGTTCTGCTCCACATGACAGCTCATCGCGTATGTCGTTTTCTGTTACAGAGACATGTTGAGCTTCTCTGATTCGATCTTTGATGTCGGTTATGGTTTGCGAACATAGAAGACGAATGGAGTTCGCATAACCTTTTCGGCTGAGCGCATCGGCCACCACGTTTGCCTTGCCAGGATGGTACCGAATTTCACAGTCGTAGTCGTTAAGTAGTTCGACCCATCTTCGTTGCCTCATATTCAACTCCTTTTGGTTAAAGATATGTTGGAGGCTCTTGTGGTCAGTGTATATTTCACACTTGGTACCGTAGAGGTAATGTCTCCATATCTTAAGAGCGAACACAACGGCTCCAAGTTCCAGGTCGTGGGTGGTGTAATTCTTTTCATGAACCTTGAGTTGCTTAGAAGCATAGGCTATCACTTTTCCCCTTTGCATCAATACATAACCTAGTCCTTGCCCTGATGCGTCGCAATATACTACAAAGTCATCGCAACCCTCAGGAAGTGTGAGGATAGGTGCGTCACAAAGCTTTTGTTTGAGGGTCTGGAAGGCTTCTTCTTGTTTAGGTCCCCATATGAAGGGTTTTCCTTTATGAGTCAAAGCCGTGAGTGGTACAGCAATACGGGAGAAATTGGAAATGAAGCGGCGATAGTAACCAGCCAAACCAAGAAATGATCTTACTACGGTAGGGGTACGTGGCGCTTGCCATTCCTGTACTGCCTTGATTTTCAAAGGATCGACATGAATTCCCTTGTCATTGACGACGTGTCCAAGGAATTGTACTTCTCTTAACCAGAATTCACATTTGGAGAACTTAGCGTAGAGCTTTTCAGTCTTTAAGAGTGTAAGGATAAGTCGGAGGTGTCGTTCATGATCGGATTTAGACTTTGAGTAGATAAGAATATCGTCGATGAAGACTATAACAAAGCGGTCAAGGTAGGGTTTGCAGACTCTATTCATTAGATCCATGAAAACGGCTGGAGCGTTGGTTAATCCAAATGGCATGACCATGAATTCGTAATGACCATAACGAGTTCGGAAGGCGGTCTTTGGGACGTCTTCTTCATGTACTCTGAGTTGATGATAACCAGAACGAAGGTTGATTTTTGAAAAACAGGTGGCGCCTTGAAGTTGGTCTAGAAGATCATCGATGCGAGGTAATGGGTAGCGGTTCTTGACCGTTAACTTGTTGAGTTCTCTGTAGTCAATACACATGCGGAACGTTCCATCTTTCTTCTTCACAAAAAGGACAGGTGCACCCCAAGGCGATGAGCTAGGACGTATGAATCCTTTGTCAGTCAGCTCTTGCAGTTGACTGGCCAGCTCTTGCATTTCGGATGGGGATAACCTATAAGGAGATTTTGCAACTGGTGTAGCGCCAGGTATAAGATCAATGCGGAATTCGACTTCTCTCACGGGAGGAAGTCCTGAAATGTCGTCAGGAAAAACTTGCGGAAAATATTTTACTATTGGGATGTCTTCGAGTTTCTTCTCCTTGGTTCCCTTTTTGACGACGTGAGTTAGGAATGCGACATAGTTCTTGCGGAGATATTTTCGGGCTTGAAGACAGGACATTACTTTGAGTCCTTTCGAAGGGGTTTCTCCAAAGATTCGTAGGGTTTGACCGTCTGCAAGAGGAATGCGAATGAACTTTTCGCGGCATACTACTTCAGCATGATGTTGGCTGTGCCAGTCCATACCGATTATAATGTCGAAACTTCCCAACTTCATAGGAATGAGGTCAACTGGAAAATCGTGATCGTTTAGAGTGAGGGTACAATTTCGTATAATAGAGTTTAATGAGACCAATTTTCCGTCAGCAACTTCCATCGTTATGGATTCCATGAGATTATCACGAGTTTGGTTGAGGATGGGTTCAAATTCTAAGGACACAAAACTCTTATCCGCGCCAGTATCAAATAACATGGATGCATAACTACCATTGATGAGAAACGTACCGTTAACCACGTTATTGTCAGCCCTAGCTTGATTGGCGTTGATGTTTAAAGCTCTTCCTCCAGCAGGTGGAGGAACTTGGTTAGCTTGGTTCACCGGATTTGCTTGAGCTTGGGCATGAATGATGTTCACCAAGCGGGGACATGTGTTCCTGAAGTGGTTTGGGTCTCCACAGTTGTAACAAGCTCGCATAGGTTGCATCATGGGGTAGTTGGGTTGGTAGTAGGATCGGGCTATATGTTGGGCAGGTGGTAGGAGTAAAGGTTGTTGGGCTTGACCCACTATCTGATGGTGGGTTTGGGTTGGGGTTGATTGCGGTTCATCCGCTGAAGTGTGCGACAGGTTTGGGTGGTGTGACCCGCATGGCCACAGCTGGTGCAATGCTGGCAGGGATGTTCAGGGAGGTGATGGTATTGACAACGGTTGCATTTTGGGTATGGACCGGAGTATGGCTTTTTATATGGTGCTGCTGAGGGAGCAACTTGGGTGATTGGCGCGGCAGTGATAGGAGAGTTTGTATGTGTGACAGCAAAATTTCTGTTGTTTCGTTTCCTCTTACCAGCAAACTTTGAGGAGGAGATGGAATGGTTTGAAATTTGGGCCTCAATGGGGGCTTTCTTTTTCTCATCCTTAAATTTGCCGTTTCGGATGCGATTCTCGGTAAGCTCGGTAGCTAGTTCCATAGCGGCTTCAAGTGTTGCAGGCGAAGTGCTTAGAACCGAGTCTTGAATTTTCGAGGGGAGGCCTCGAATATAGTGTTCAACTAAGCGGTACACTGGGGTGAACAAGTTGGGGATCATTTGGTTTAGTTCAAGAAATTTTTTGTTGTAGGAAGTGTGATCTCCTTCCTTTTGTTTTAGCGAGTGGAATTCATCTTCCAACTTCTTGATTTCGCTTCTTGGACAGAAGCGTCTTGTCATTATTTCCCTTAGCTCTTCCCATGTTAAAGCCATGGCATCTTCGACTCCTCTCTTACCCTTTTCTGTATTCCACCAGGTAAGGGCTACTCCAAACAGTCTCCCGGTTGCGTAACATACCTTGCGATCCTCGGGACAATCGCAATTGAGGAAGGTGTTTTCCATTTCCTCAAACCAGTGGAGGAGAGCAGTGACACCTTCGGCCCCTTCATATTTTGGGGGATCGCAAGACTTAAAGTGTTTGTAGGAGCACTTTTTGGAGGGAGGGTTGTCGACGTTCTGGTCTTCTTGATTGGGAGGGTTGATGGGATTTGCGGTGAGAGTTTGTTGGACTTGAATTACGATGTCAGGAAGCACCGGAGCCATTTGTTTTGCAATTTGGGTGGCCAAGCGTTCGTTTGACCTTCCTGACTTTCTACCTCCACGTAGCTGCCTAGCCGACATCTACAGGAACATACATAGGAAAATTGTGAGTTTAAGGAGTCTTTTTAGGTGTCATGTGTCGTTAAGAAAAATAAAAAAAAATAACATAATCATCAATAATGCAACTACATCCATAAGATGTCTTGGGTTTGCTCATGTTTGGGCCTCCAATGTCCCCCATACCATCGCCTGTATAGTCATGTGGGCCCCCATGACTATTGGCTTAGTAGGATTCACATTGGTGTTGGCGGTTTAACACTCGCATCACCCGAATGAAAACCATAAAATATGATTGCGAGATGTATGGTAGGAGGGTGTCCAGGTATAGACACAATGACAACTCAAAGTGGGGTTAGCTCACACGACGTTTGGTATAGCATGCTTTGGTCTAATAGGTCCTTCGTACTCTCATCTTTAGTCCCCAGGTAGGCAAACTGGTCCTTTATTTTGGATTTATACGAATGCCAAGCCTAGGCAGGACGTTCCGACTACCGGTACTCGTACCCTTCCAGTTACTACATGCCCGTCATGGGAACTCACTTTGATGTGATTTGAAAAATACAAAAATCGTTGCAAAAATCATGGGAATTGTGAGGTGTGTGCTCTCATGGATATGATATGTTATGAGGATATGATTCATGATGAGCATTGTATAATAATATGTACTTACGAACATGCTTGCATAACATTGAATGTAACAATAAACATAAAGCATATAAACATCATGAATTTTGTATGTAACACATAAACAATTTAAAAATTCTAATCAACTATAGTATAGGCTCTAAGGGTCTAATAACCTATCATATATCCCTATAGTCATGGCTCTGATACCCTGTCACACCCAGACCCGCAGCGGAATAAGAGTCGGGGCATAATTGGGTTATCACCAAAGCTCATGATGTTTACTAAAATGTTTCATATTTATTAAATTTAAATTACAACTTAAATAGTCAAATTAAATCCATACGGTTACAAGGAAAATGAAACTAAGTAATACAATCCCAAAGCTTAAACTGAGTTATTCTTCTAAGCCTTCCTATGTGTTTCTTGCCTCAACTGGATCACCTGTATCATGTGTAAAATGGGGGAAATTTTGGGTCAACAAAAGTTGGCGAGTGAACCTTGTTTAAAAACATTGTTATTGATTTCTTGTTGTATTTAATATTGAAAAGTTGTGCAATATTCATATGTGAGCAAACATATATAAACAAACAATCACAAACCACCCTGAATAAGTATATGACATGAATGATAATGTATTGTGAGATCAAGGCTCAATCAAACGGAGCCGATCGTATGAAATGTATGATGATGTATGTGAGATCAAGGCTCAATCAAACGGAGCCGATCGAATGAGGCGCCTGTACTCAACCCGTCTCCCACGGGGAGCTGATGGGCCTAATGAAATGCTTGCACTGAAAATGATAAATCCAAACTAAACATAATTCACACAACAATTTGTACACCTTTGATACACATTAGATCACAAATATGATGTATGCACAAGTGTTTATATTTATATAATAGTAGATTTGTACGACACATGATACACCACAAAATGTGATTAAAAAAGGAATTTGGTAGAGATTCACTCACATTGGGTGCGTTCTTTCGATAACTTGGATGCGCACGAGTTTTGGGATTTGATCGACGAGGAAGACTAACCTAAAATAATAACGAAATGGTTCGGTAAATAAATGGATTTTTTGTCATAATCTTAATAGGGTTTTTTTAGATTAATTTTTGTGGGTCTAAGGACGTTTTCTAACTTTAAAATATTATTTTTAAGTATTTTTAAATAATTTTTCAATTAAAAGAAATAAGTAAAAATAATATAAAAAGTGGGTTGACTTGTCAGGTCTGACCGGTCAGACAGTGATTATTCAGGCGCTAAGCGGAATCGAACTCGGGACCTTTCGTTTGTGTGCACGCAGCCCGGCCAACTGGGCTGCGTGTCTAACCCGTTAGAATTCCTGATTTAAATTATACTTATGCTCTTGTTAGCTTTATTCAGAAATAAATAAATTTAAAATAAAGTTTTTAGACTAAACAACCCGCCGCGCCTACTGAGGCTCGAACCCGCAATCGCTATGCTACTCTGCACCCAGCCCAACCAACTGGGCTGGGTGTCTAACCCATCATATAATGAAATTTCTTTATATTTATATACTTTTTTTGAGAACTGGTTTAGTTTGGTTCTAAAAAAACATTCTGATTAGAAAACCGGCGATGAGTAGGGATTCGAACTCGGGTCGTGCATGTTATTTACGCACACATTCCACCATTGGACTGTGTGTCTAACTCAGTTAAGATCCGATTATTATTTCTTTTAAATTACTAATCGAGAACCCATCTTCTTCAATGGTTTCAACACTGAACCAGAATTCGATAATCAAATGATTTTAACTACCCTGATGTTATAAATACTTAGCATGAATTGAACATATCACACAGAATAAAATTAAGACGCATACCAAACGGAAATCGAAGTTCGCTGTTCTGGTAACCAACTCCGGCAATGGCAGACAGTGATTCCGACGAACAGAAGCTAGAGTGAAAAATTGAGGGTTTTGCGAGTGTTTCCGAGATGTGAGGCGATGGTATTATTAGTGTAAATTAGGAGTAATATCATTTCGGTTTTCAATCTCGAAAATCATATGAATCGAGTCATTGAAGATTGAATTGATTAAGAACGTGGGTTGTAACTGACATTGTATCATCGGTTACACTCAGAAACCTTGCGACCACACCAAAGGTCTCTGATTATTTGAAAGCCGTTGGGTGGTTTCAGTTCTTGACGCAAACAGATGATTCACGGGTGGAACTTAAGTTTTATTTGATTCATTGATTACACAAACGAGTCAAGTGGCGGAGTGGTGAAATGCTTGTTTGTTGAACCGGCTGACCCGGGTTCGAAACCCGGCAGCGGTATTTATTTTTTATTCACTATTTTTTTTGTTTTTATTAATTATGTTTTAAAATTCTAACAATGTTTATTGGTTATGTATCGTTTAAAATTAATATGAACATTAAATACGCAACGAAAATTATAACTGAAATATGCGATTAATAAACGAAGCGGGTTTTGGAAACCTGTTTTTCGACGGATGTTACACGGTCGGCCTGGCTTAGGCTGCCACGTGTCCAGCATAGTTCTGTTACGTGGCGCGATGTCGTGACATGTGTCCTCGACCGCCTTTTTTTGTCCAATCACGCGTTTTCTCGATTTTCGTGCCGGTCCTATTGCGTATGCTCGGGTCTTGATCCCAAATGGTTCGTTTTTAATTGTGAGTTTTACAAGGATACTTTTGTGCGAGTTGGTTCTTCGGCCGACAAATTTTTTTAACCGCTAAGTTTTCTAATTAATTATAACAAGTTTCGGCATACGCACTTGAGATTTTGATTACGGGTTGTCGTCGAGAATTTTTTTGAGGGTTGCTACAAGTAACCTGTCCCGTTAAATATGACTAACTAAATTCAAACTGCAATGTTAAATAAGAAAATAGCAATCTAAGCTGTAAATAATAATGGTTTTGAAAAGGAAATAATAAGCATAAACACCAAAAGTTAGAGCAATGTGAATTATAAAGTTAAAAAGAAGTGGAAGTGCTACTAACCAATAACGATTTCACAAACTTAACCAATTCTTTATTGCATCAGACACCAATTTCACAAACTTAACCAAATCCTTTCTTGCTTAAAAGTCATATAGGTGAATTTCAAGATTTTGTTAACATTAATTTTGATTAGATTTTGAAAATTGGGGTCAGTTGCTCCTAATAAAAAAAGTTAATACAGCTTTAGGCAAAAATTCGATTGCTTCCTATGAAAGTTTGATTAAGTCCCTTAATCACCCCTAGAAAATTATTTTTGGGTGCGACGCTACTAAAATTACTTAAAAAGGCGTCTAACACAAGCTAGTGATCAAATAATATGGACCATAAAAAGGGGTTTATGCGTCTTGTAATTTGTGGTGATTTGATTTTAATAAAAGAAAAGAGTCATAATTGCGTTTCTCATAAAATTTAATTTATATGTGTGTTTGTGATCCGATGGCTCCAACATTTTCTTTAGTCATTACTATTGTTTTGATTTACAAGTGATAATAGCTCATTTGCATATTTGTCTCAAAAGATTGCTTCTTTTCATTCAATATATCAATGCAGTTATATTATATTGTTCAAGAAAATGTATGACAATCAACAGTTGTAGAGTGTGATTCAACATTTCAGGCTTTTACTGATCAGATAATCAGTATGAAAAATAAAACATAGTAATGATGATGTTTGTTTAAATGCTTATTAAGTTTTATCTATGAATAAGTACCATAACTATTGTTGTAAAATGCATACAATGAATCTAATAAAGAAAGCATATTTTATTAAGATAACAAAACATCATCTTGTTTTATACTAATTATTTTTTCTTATAAATCATTTGATCAAGGGGACATGTTGACCAACAACCAGTCATAATTTATAAATCATTGTACAGGCATATTAATTCAAATAAAAGCTAATACTGATTAAATAAAAAAATATACAAACTAGTTTTTTATTAAATAAGAATATATTTCAGAAAAAAACCCCTGATATTTTGTTCATGAATATTTCCATATGGTTTAAGTTTATTTCAGATCTTATTATTACAAGGGTCCTCAAATGTGCAGCTTGTATGTTGCAGAAATACATGCCAATTTATACACCAAAGAGGTCTGGATAGTTGCTGACATCCATTCATTGGTTAATACATCTCTGTTGTCTATAATGCTATATATTCTCAAAAAAGACAGCCAAACCTCCATAAAAAGTGCAAGGTGTATAAATAATTTTAATATTGATATGCATTTACTCCATGCATAATTTTGTTTTACACTTAGCTAGCTGAAATAATTTTTTAACTATATGTATGTATGCGTGTGTGAGAGGGTGCATGTGTTTAAAAAGAGAAGCTAGAAAATTACACCAAGATGGTGAAACATTTACAGTTTGAAGCAAAAAAATGGTACCGCAATTAAGCGAACTGGTACCAATGAAATCGAGCGTGTTTTTGGATTAAATCAATGATTAAGCAGATGATGACGCGAATGGCAGTGTTGCGGAGAAGAGAGGCGACGAAAAGGAGGTTTTTGAAGGAAGATCTTGCGAAATTGTTAGTGCATGGGAATCATTTAGGTTTTTAGTTATGTTTTATTCACGGTTGACAAAATGGGCCCACGTGGGAAGCATGGGGATAGTGGTGAATGGAAGTTTAAAAGCCTGGCAGACGGGTCAACTAGACCACAGTTGATAATCTTTATTTCCTTTCAATTTAAAGGTATATTTATTGTTACTTTATTGATTTTTAGATTGGCATGAGAGGAAACTCCAAGTTGCAACTTTGCCATATAAGCCAGATTTCAAAGTGATGCCAAAGAGCCATTCATATGAGCATTTGAACGCATTTTATGAACAGTTTATGTGTCTTGATGTCCGCTGACTAGAAATATAAATCTAGCCCCCGCCACATTGCGGCGGGTTACACTTCTAGTTAATGTACAAAAGAAAACCATGATATTTTATTTATGAGTATTTCCATATGGTTTAAGTTTTTTTTTTTAGTCATTATTAATTATTAATGTACATTTTTTAGTCATTATTAATTATTAATGTACATTTTTAGTCATAAAAGCTCATACACCTTTAGTACACTTTGCATACAGTGAGAGGTTTGAGTCAAATTATTATAAATGGCAAATAAACTAAACTACTAGTGAACTTCTTTAGCATACTCACCAAAATGGATTAATTCTTTAGCAAATATTGAAGAATACCCCCTAAATTTGCACAGCCAGATCATTGAACTTCAGATCAACACATTTGAAACCATGAGTCCTTATCACAATCATTAAATCATGAACTTTAAGCTCAATGTTGACACTTCGGGATCATGAGTTCCGAATTGCATGAAACACCTTCACAAATACTAATACTAGACCTTGTTGATCATACGTTCAAAGTCGTAAGCTTCAGCTATCCGCATCTCCACAACCTGACAAAAAGGTGTGACACAAGTCGACAAAGATACTTCAAACTCTATTACCAACAACTAACACTATGAACCAATAGCAAGCCTCGAGCTAGTAGCCAAGTTGTATGATCCGAAATATCCAAAAATACGTAATAACAATCTCGTGACCACTTGTTACCCCAACATAAAAGTCGAAAAATATTTACTATAAATATTTTTTCAATTGATAGTTAGACAATTTTTATATTCCTGCTATCTTAATACTTTCTCGGTATATACGTATATTTACTTTTACGTTAGGTTTGGTCACAAGGAGAATCTCCCTCTTACAATAATTAGGTTAACAACTCCGATCTTGTGTCCTTGTGTACACATCGAAGAAGAATATCTCCAATTCACCACTACAAAGCTCACAGTGTCGTTAAGTAGATATTTTATAGCAACAAGTTTAAATTTCAAGCTTTAAATTGTTCTCAAAGTTGTCATGGCTGGCTTTATTTGTGGAAATCAAGCCTCACCACCAATATCACGAGCTCCCTCCCTTATTTTTTTTAACGACAAGGAATGGTGTGCCAACCGCCGTGATACCGGGCGTTGTGGCCAATGTCGACTACTCAACCAGCGCCAGCCCCTTGGTTCTCCCAGATGCGCGGAAACCCGATCTCCACCCTCCCGAAGGCACGACAGTGAAATAATCGGTATCGCCTCCCATCCAAGACGAACCGGCGCCATCCGTATTCGCCCTTCACCTGGGATGCCGCAGAAAATAATGGGAAAAGTGGGAGTCGAACCTGGGTCACAATGAACACCAAATTTTTCACCAACCACTCCATCACTACCTTATTGGCGAGCTCCTCCCTTTGTTTTGTGTTCAAAATATAAATATATAAACTTTGATGGTCTAAAAAACAATTAAAAATTATGACTTATGAGATATTAGATTTAAATTAACCCTAACTTTCATCAATTGGTCGATAGCACTCCCAACTTTTGATTTGTACCACATCACTCCCAGCTTTCAACTTATTGACCGATAGCACTTCAAAACTAACCCAACACTAACCCAGTTTGCTAACATCAGTTGCTACGTCACCAAACTAGTGCCACATCAGTTGCCACGTCATAAAAAAACCATGTTAGCTATTACATTATCAAATAGTCAAGTCAGATGCCACCAGAGCTGTCACATAATAAAAAAAAATTCACGTCAACACACAAGTACCACATCAACAAAAAAAAAACTAACTGTGTTAAGATTGAGGTTTTTTGGAGCCTATATTTTATAGTTTAGTGGCATCATGGAGGTGGTATAAGAATTTGGGATCAATTGGTCATTGGTTCGATTTTCACAAAGGGATTTTCCCATATTTATTGGGTTTCATCCTGAACTGATGTATAGGCATTATGCTTAGTGAAAATTAGCACAATGATACTACAGTATTACATCAATGATCCAAGTTTACCGTTAAAAAAAGTTAGTTTTTGGAGGCTTATTAGAAATGATAAAAACCCTAAAAAAATAAAAAAAATATATTGGTGAAACATTCATTCTAAAGGGATCCCAGAACTTGACGTTGATAAATCATAACAACACAACCAACCGACCATCATCGTATCTACGCAGTCAACCACTTATCCACCGATGCCTGTTATCCGACGTCGTTCCGATCATCTTCTTCTTCTTCATTAACCATCGGATCTCATCAATTTTGCCCTAATTCTTCCTTCTAAGATGCGTCGTGCTTCCTCCAAGAAATCTTCTTCCAATTCAACCACCTCCACTAATTCTTCCGCCATGGATCTATTCCGCTCTGGTATTTCTTCATTTCAATTTCTATTTCCCTACTTTTCTCACTTAATTTCCTCCGTTTTTAACTTTAATTTAGGGTTATTCACGATTAGCGTGTTAATCACGTTGCTTCATAGATTTATTATTAATTATTGTTATTAAAATCTGAGGCTTTTGATGAATTCATAGGTAGGGATCAAATTAGTTAGAAGGAGTATGATTTTTAGCATGTAAATCTAGGTTTCTGTTGAGATTTTAATCTTAGTATATTGCTGTTAGTTTACTATGAATTCTGATCACTTGTAAGACATGCAGTATCAGATAACTACCAAGGATTGAACTTTGTTATCGAATTAATGTTTCCGAGGATATCTTCTCAGTTCAGTTTAAAGGTGCAATTTTGCAAGTTGCAACATGATTATGTGTTTGTTATATATATAGTTTGTTTGGTGATAATCGGATTGATTTGAAGAATGTTAGAAACTATGAGTTTGATTAAGCAGGGCTAAGTTGAAGTATATTATATGTTTAGTTTTTCGTCAAGTTTTAGTGTTTTAGGACTTGTGTCTTAGCCAAAAGATGCAGTGAAGTAATGCTTATGTTTTTTTTTATTATTACCCGGTGATGATAAGAGTTGACGAATTATGACTTACATGTAATATTTGATTTTCATTAGAGACAACATAATATGTAATTGAAAGAGATGTACATAACTTATTGAGTTTCACTTCAAGAGTTAACGTTTTTCTTTAGCTTCAGGAAAGGCTGCAACCAAGGAGTTGGAACGAATTGATCAGTTATTCTATTCATATTCAAATGAGTCTTCTGGTATGATTGAGTAAGTGCAATCCTTTTGCTTTCGCAGTAGATTACCTTCCTCTTTCTTTATTTTTTTTATTTTTTAGTTTTATTCTGCTTCTTAATACATTATTGTTTCTGTAAACAGCCCAGAAGGAATAGAGTATCTCTGTTCTGACCTAGAAGTTGAACACACAGATGTACGGATATTGATGCTTGCTTGGTATGTATCATTAAATTACAACATATTTAAAAAAAAATCATATTTTGTGTCACTTTTATTACTGATTGGTCTATATTTTCCAGGAAAATGCAGGCTGAAAAGCAGGGATACTTCACCCTGGTAATAAAACGAGCCTTGTTACATGGCACAGTATAAGCTCACTGCCATCGTAATTGTATGTTTAGGTTTAACTAATTAAACGTAACATATGCATACAATCTATGATGATTGTTATGCATATATTATAGCCCAGGTCCATAATTGTAATGAATAGTGTTGAAATAATCTTCGAAATTCCTGTTCTTACCTTTTTTTTATAGGAAGAATGGCGAAAAGGCCTGAAAGCATTACATGCTGACACTGTAGTTAAATTAAAAAAGGCACTCCCGGAGCTGGAGAACGAGGTATCTTATCATACAATACCATTTTCTACGAACTTTATTAATATCTAATAACATAACGTTAAAGATGTTTATTTTGCTAATCTGTTTGTTCTTTTGCGCCCTTTAAAAGGTCCGCAGGCCATCGAATTATGTGGAATTCTATTCTTATGCATTTCGATATTGCCTAACAGGTACAACAAACCTATGACATAACTTTGAATTTTTATTGTTTTCTCATTCTAATTGCCTGTTATTAACTTATTACTGCTGTTATGGTTGTATAGAGGAAAAGCAAAAGAGCATAGATATTGAGAGCATATGTGAATTATTGGAGCTTGTTTTGGGGTCTCAGTTTCCTCAGCAGGTTGATTTATTCATTCAGTATCTAAAGGTGAGTAGCTATATGTTAATGAACCGAACGAACGCGAACAGAGGCATGTTCGTGTTCGTTCATTTAACTTTAATTGAACATGAACATGAACATATAATTGGACAAGTTTTTGTGTTCGTGATTGTTCATTAAGAAAATGGGCATGTTCATGTCCGTATATGTTCGTTCGTTTAGAACCTAAACGAACAGTGCACGGCCATAAACAAACAAACAAACTTAACCTATTTAACAAATAAAAAACAATACAAATGAACATAAATGACCAAACATAAACGGACATAAAGTAGCTTTTATATATATAAATTATTAATTAATTATGATAAGTTCAATTGGAAAAGCACATTTTTATTACTGGAAAGCCCAATTATCAATTAGATTTATGTATATAAGCAGTTAAAAAACCTCTTTTTATGTTTATATTTATATAAATACAACTCCATAGTCCATATGTATTTGTTAAAATATAAACGAACAAACATAAACGAACGTTCATGAACATAAATGAACGAACAACATGTGTGTTCATGTTCGTTCATTTAATTAAACAAACAAATATATTTGTTCATGTTTGTTCGTTTATTAAATAAACGAACTTCCCGCCGAACAAGTTCACAAACACTTCATGAACGTACGGTTCGTTTACAGACCTATATTTGTATCTGTGGGTCCCAGCTGTGTCAATGATATGATATCTTATGTTTCATTTTATTACAAAATGTCACACGGTGTGCTATTTCACTTATTTTGATACAATTTGCAGACACAGATTGATTATAAGGTCATAAACATGGATCAATGGATGGGGTTCTATAGATTTTGCAATGAGGTAACCATACATTTCGTTTGATCATTTTTATCTAGCACCCGTACGATAACAAGTATAGCTGGCAAAACAAGTAATTTCTCGTACAGGTGATATCAGGCCGGTTTGACTTTGACCACCCAAGTAGTGTATCCGATATGCATACCAAAATTATATACATAATCTAGTATTTGTATAAAATGATTTAATAAGGGGCAATGATATGTTCTTGTTTTACAGATAAGTTTTCCGGATTTCAACGATTATGACGAGGAGCTCGCTTGGCCTCTGATTCTGGACAACTTTGTTGACTGGGTGAAGTCAAAGCAGAGCTGATGAAATATGATAAAGAGCAAAGCCAAATTCATGATCTGGCTTCATTAATTTTATAGTCTTAAATCAATGTCCAGGATTCTGCTAAACAACATATGTTGCATGAAAAACATCCTCCATCTGTTTATCAACATTTTATATTCTATTGTAGAGGAAATGAGTGTTTTTAATAGCCTTTAATGACTTGCCAATAATCATGGGTCATATGTAGCAATGGAATCCTATGAGGGACTGAGAGTGGGTCCAGTTACAGGAGTTCTTTGAACTGCAAAGCTAAAAAAGAAGAAAGAAAGAAAGTGAGAAATAAAGGAGACAAATGAGTCAGATGGTGGGTAGGGGAGGATCAAATAAATTTTTCTTTCTTAAATGCTCTTATTCTATGCTATTATTGTGTCGTTGGTCCTGAACAAGGCAATATCATTCATTCTTCATGATTTTTTGTACCAACAGTGGGTGGGATTTATGGCTAGTAGTTGAAACTTGGATGTGATCCAAGCCAGAAGTAAAAGCAAAGATATGGTGAAAGATTAAATAGGTTGATGTGTGATTTGTGAACCTCTATTTGAGGTCTTACTACACATGTTAGTTGATATGTATCTTGAGCCTCAACCATTCAGGATGTCAATGGGACAAGTTTGGGGCATGCTCTCGTATTCTATGTTGTGCCCAGTTGTAAAATTTGATCTCAAACTCGGTTTCGTCTATTTGGGTATCTGGTTACTCATTGACCATCGTGTTTGTGGGTTCATATCGCGGGGTTGGTCCAAGTTTATGATTTTAAGAGTCTAAATTTATCCATCCAAATTCTTGAAACCGGATCTCAAACTCATCTAAATGCTGGCTTGAGACATCTAGAAAGAAACAAGTACGATGATACAGATTCTAAACTGGTTTTATGTTTTTAACAAATGATACAGATTCTAAACTGGTTTTATGTTTTTAACAATTTCAAATAGGATGGACGTCCGTTGCCACCCGCCGATTAAAAGTTCATTTTCGTAGTAGTACGATTCAAAGTTGAAAGTACATTACAGGAGTGTAATGTTTAGGCTACAAAGGACATTTTTCTTATAAAGTGTGAGAAGTCTAAGTAGGCATTGTGTTTTAAGTTTTAGGCATGATGCTTTAGATTCTTTTGGCGTGATATAATATAGAACACCAAATGCAACGATTTAAAATACAATCATATGTATTCTAGGCTTTAAAATTTTAAAACACACACTGATTAACTTTCTTCGCATGGTGTTTTAGATTTCATGCCTAGAATACATTTCATTATGTTTTGAATTGTCGCGTTTGATTTTTTTCTATTATATATGTCATGCCAAAAGAACCAAAAACGTCATGCCTAAAATTTAAAACGCATTACCTCAAATAAACTTCTCACACTTTATAGAAAAAAATGTTGTTTTTAGACGAACCCTTACCCCAATACGCATATCTTTTAATGTTAAGTAATATTTCTTCCATTTTTTGAATTTTGTATAATATATCTTTATTAAGGCAAAGCATCTAGTGCATGAGGCTCAGCATGGGTGGGGTCTAGGGTGTCGGGCCAACTTAGGCTTTTTGTACGCATCTTTACCCTACGTTTATAGTGTAAAAGACGAAAGTTGTTTCCACTTTCCACTACTTAGAACCTCTGACCTCCAAGTTATATGGCAGCAATCTTAGTGTTGCTTCAAGGTTCGTCATCCCAGTTTATTTATATTGTCATGGATAAGGGTGTTTAGTATTGGTTTTAGGTCGATGCAAGGAACAATTAATAGCATCAGCGTATCAAGCCCAAAAAAATATATTTAATCTTATATGTATGTTCTTGAAAACTCAGTCCAATTATTAACCTGAATATATCGGTTTAAAATTTACTCCAATAGGTTCGAGTTTTTATGTCAATCCATTTCTTTTCTTATAATCGGGGCCTACCTTTCTTTTCACATAATTAAAGAGTACCTAAGCAATACATCACAATAATAACGCTTGACCATACACCATATGCAAATGAGCAGCCCGAGGGAGACAAATGAATTTGCCTACACTAGTGTTTGTAACTTCGAATAGTTATTTTATGGGAAAGTTCATGTTATCATGTACATGTCAATGTGGCACAAGACTCTCATACATGTGCGCTGACATGACGTTAAATTTGTCCTCACCTGCCATACAATAAAATAAATCAGAGAAAACCGCCTTGGCGCAAAGCATTCGTGTAGGTCTATGTGGTGACTGAACTTAGTGCCCATCCACATAAGTCGTATCAGGCGTTAAACACCACTACATGATCGGTGCCATAAGGCGTGGTTGGGGGAGGGGCAGGAGGCGTGACCAGCTTAATGGGTGTGAGGGAGAGTTGTGCAATTTTTTGGCTAATCACACCATGACATATCACACTTTTTTTAAATTTATTTTACTTTATTTAATTTGATTTATTTAAACCGTTACACACTTTTGAGAGTTTAGTTAGTTAGAATCTCACTGACTACATGGTGGTAACGTGACAATCACTGAGTATGGTGGGCGCGAAAGGCCAATCGCATCATCTTTTTAACGCCCGTGAATTCATGCATGGGGAGAAACTAGGCGGTGCCATGGGCTGAAGCACCCTGGTGGTAATGAGCGCAAGGGATACGGGGAAAGAGAGTGTTTAAAAAGCCAATTACATCAAGCCAAATCACCCACTATTTTAGAGCAACAACGTCGCAAGGTCTGGAATCCGGACCACAGCATTGGAGGAGTTTGACTTGGTTGGTCCGGTTTGTTCATGCGGACCAGTCCTGTTTAGAATGGTGGGGACCACATACACACATACATTTTTTTTTAGTTTTTTAGTGTAAAAGTGAGGTGTGACATAGAGGTTTGGAATGGTTTAATGTTAGAAGGAAAGGTGGGGTTTGAAATAGTTGAGGTTTAGAATGATGTGACGGGTTTGATTTAGAATTTTTACGAGCATTGTGGATGCTATTGGTTAAACACTATTTGAATATTTCTTCTAACTCTTTTAAACCAAAACGTAATGCATTGTATTGTATTGTATTGTATTGTATTGTATTGTATGTAAGCTGTAATGATGTATTAATAGTTGATGATTTCAATATAACATTTCAGTAGCTGAAATTGTTGCATCAAATGTAGCACAATACATAAGTTTTATTTTAGGAATCAACAAATCGTAAATGTATTGAAGGTTCAACTCTTGTTAGGTGAAACAGTTGCAGAGGATTATAATCACATAAGCCTTCTTTGATAAGCAAAAGGAGACGCATCCCCCCATCGCCAGATTGCACAAACACGACATCATGATTACATAAATCAATCAAAAAAAAAAAAAAATCAAAGTTGGATTTCTCAGAAGAATGTTATGACTTAGAAGAATCTAGACTCAAAGGTGAAGGTGGAGGAAGAGAAGCTGTCATTCTATGACTTCTAGTTTCACCAGTTGACATCACCGAAGACGATTTCTCAGATTCCGGTGAATAACTACAAGTTGACGTCGACATGCTCCTCAGCTTCCTCGTCTCGCCTTCGTTATGCACTTTGTTATCTTCAATTCCGACTTTAGTTGAACTTATACTCGCCGGAATTATGCAATTGCACAAAAAACCTGCCACATCAATATTCTGTTAGACTATATTATTATTAAGGTTTATTAATATGGGCTCATTTTTATTAGTTTTAAGAGTTTTTGTAACCTAAATGAGCCTTCGCGCTCATACTAATAAACTCTAATAATAATATAGTCCAGTATTAACAGAAAACCATTCGGATCTAAATTCGTTGATGATACGATCTTATTATAAAATTTACGGTCGGACTATATATTGTGTTTAAGAAGTTGACATACCGATTCTAGCGAGCCGATTGATCCAACTAGGGATGGATTTTCCAGTGAGTCTAACACACACATCATTGCAAAAGTGATTGCAGTTCTTTGTGATGAGATTATATGAAACTCCTTTGTAATCTTCAGCTAGTTCTTCCATAATTCCCCTCACCTCATTTAAATTCTTCTCCGTCCATCCGATTAGAATCTGCTTCCTGAATGTAAATCCTTCGCATTGTTTTGGTTCTCCTTCGAATATTCCTGTCGTCTCTTGTTCGTGACATCCGAACGCGTACTCAACTCCATGAACTAAATTTATAAAAAATAATTTTTCAAAAAAAAAGTAGATCATATTTATTCTATAATTCGATATGAATAAGAGGAAAAAAAGTGGAGAGGTTCTAGGTTCAAACCTTGCACGCCAGAGTGATAGATACCGAGGCCGAGCCAATAAGCGTAACCGTTCATGGAAGTGAGATCATATACATTGAGGTATACAGGAACCGATCCTTCCTTTCGGCATTTTATCGAGTTTCCTCTGCACAACATCTTTCTGTTGCAACTGATTAATGGTTTGTGTATTCTATGAGTCAACTAACAGTTAGCACTTTACAAAAGTATAAAAAAAAAAAATCAAAATCTGATAAGCATTGGATGCAAATGTTGAAGTTGTATGAAGAGGAGGCTAAGATTGGTGTGACTGGCGGGATATAAGTACAGCATCCATGGCGGGACCATCACCAATGCTCTTTGTTTACGATACTAAACTAGTGAAACTATCCGCGCTACGTTGTTTGGTTTCGGTCGATATCTATTTTGGTTCAGTATAGCTGTCGAAAGAAATATGCTCTAAAGAATATCTACACATGTTTAACATTCACAAAAAAATGGAAACGTAAACGTTATCATTAATATAACTTTAATGAAATTTACGTTTAAACGTAAACAAACTTGAATTTATACGACACATGCATAAGAATAAGCATGTAAGCAAATATTGTTTTTTAAATGAAAGAATGGTACGACACGTTGCGGTGGGGGTCGAAATGAAAGTGACTCGAATTTATACCATTGATGAAAATGTATTATATTTGACTTGAGTTGTTCCCGAACAAAATTTATGTTAAAATGTAGACCAGTTGAAAACATACATAAAAATAAGCACGAAAACGTATTATATTTGACCCGACTCGTTTTAAAAAAAATATATAAAATTTACGTCAAAATGTTGAAAACTAAAAACGTGCACACTAATAAGCATAGCAACAAAATATATTTGATCCAACTCATTTTTGGGAAAAAATGTATGTTAAAACATAAATTAACTTGAATTTATACCGACACATACATAAATTTTAACACGTAAAACTTGATTACAAAGTTTTTAGAAAGTTATTGGGTTGTAAGTGTCAATACTGAAAATTGAAGGGTAAAAATATAAAAACACAAAAAAAGACAAAGACAAAAAAATAAAAATAAAAACATTGTTTACACAAGTTCATAATTGTATCATAGTTAATTAATTGCACAAAAATGGGCCTTTTATTAACAATTATATGATGTTTTGGCCTTACATTTGTACTTTGAAGGTGTTTTTGTTTAAACATTTCTTAAAATGTGTTTGGGAACAACGGTACAAAGGTGTCATACAGAAAATTTGTTTGAAAATTGTAAATGGTAACGGGAGCATTTTATGTTCACGGGTTATTTGTTATTGGTTGTGTAATGGACAAAGTTAAAGGGTACCGTGTAATAGTCGTTTCATATCATGTTTGTAGATCCTGGTCTTGTGATTTGGATTCGTCTTCGCATACTTGAAAGGGGCCACTGATGTGATTTTTCGGTCCTTGCACAATAACAGGGAGGCCAAGATTATTGTTACTCTCGTTATCATGATATATTTCGGGTTCAACTCCTACAAACGACAGTAATCGAAAGAAATATACCATTAAAAAATTCTTTAAAAAACATGGAAAAGTTATATTTATATAAAAAAATTGAATCAGAAGATAAATTGTTGATATATTATTGCACAAACAATAAAATTCGTGTTCTATTTTAAAAGTGAGAAATGCTATCTTATAAAATATTCAAACAATTTATTTTTTTATTAATCACAAAGTAAGAGGCTGATGATTATGTGTAGTGGAAGTGTGTTGTTTTGGATAATAATAGAGTGTGTTATGATGAGCTGTGATTAATTCAGTTTCTTTTTTATTTCTTAAACAATAAAATTTATTAAAAAAAACTTTTGCAAGATAAGTGTGATGTATCAAATATATGAGAAGATCGTATCTACTTATATTATGCTAAATCATTTAGGTTTGTTGGCTACTTATTATAATTCTTATGTTGTCTTAACGGATGGAAGGTGTGTATTTCAAGTGCAAGCACTTCTGGTCATACTATTAGTTGACAGTTGACGTTGCTACTCACTTCTTCTAAGAATCTATAACATGATAAAACCAATAACTTATATCACTAAGCGGGATAAAACGGCTTGTCCTTGGGCAACCGAGGAGCCTTGAAAGTCGACCCATAAGTCACAAGGCACAGTTCTCATCATAGGCCTATGATATGACGTCATAAGTAAGATTGTGAACACCCTAAATCTATTTTCCTATATAATTTGGTTGATAGAGTTTCTTGAAAATGGAATTATAACTAAATGCAAAAAATAAAACAAATTATGTTAATTTCCCTTTCCGTTTTTCTTTTTGGTTCTTATATTGGACTATATGTGGTGAGGTTTATGTGAAACGTAGAAAAAAAAGTATGTCATGTTGATATGGAGGGTTAAACGATTAGTGTGTAAGCACATGAATCATATCCCAGTTTAATTATAAAATCAATATAAGTTATGTTTATGTAACCGGTCAAACACTATCGTCATAAGTTAAGTATTGCAACCAAGTAACCAAACTTGAAAATGGTAGCTTCTTTCTCTTCTTCATAACTAACTGAAGAACTTATCTCAACCCTCTTGTGTTTGTGTGTTCTTGCTTTGCGATACTATTGAAGGGTAGATTAACTTTAGTTTGATTCAATATTCAATCAAATGTTTTACATTTGGTTTTATGATAAAATAATACGTGTAGTACTCACCATATGCTCATTGAAAAATATAATACCTTATTTACCTACTAATTTATTATCAAAGTTATCTAAGTTTTTTTGCATGACTCGATTACCGTAATCATTTGTTTTGATTATGATATATGAACCATTCGTAGTGGGGGCTCCAAAGGCACAACGTCTTCACACTGATGACGTGACACCATCTATGATATTGTGATCACACCTCAAGTTTCCTTATATTTATGATATTGTAATCACACCATAATGTCTCCTTGTATTTATGTGTTTGGACTTTGGAAAACCAATGTCACGTAGTGTTGCCATGAGCCTAACCGAGATAGTCCCAAGTGTAGATCCAGTGACGGAACTTAAATATTAGATTTGTTTTTGGAGGGGGGATGGGGTATTTAATATTTTAAGTGGGGCTTTTGGATTAGGAGAGTCTCAACCATTTAAAGATAAGCCTAAAAATAAGGGGGATATAGGCCCATACTAGCCCTAAGTAAACTCCGCCCATGCGTAGATCCTAGCCACAACATGAAAAGAACTCGTTGAAAGAAACCTTCAGGAGTATCCTTGAACGCTCAAGTCAGTAAATTATACACAATAAACGATTGTATGACATACTTATATTGTATACAAGCAAGCATGTATGAATGGCAAGAGAGAGAAAAACTATGAAGGATAAAACATGACACGATGATAAGTGATTCATTTTATATTTTAGCTGTATAGATTAGGATAACCCAACCCGGTATGGATTAGTTGTATAACATTTATTTTCATTTTTCGTATTAAATTACAAAAATAATTAGGTTTCACAAAATCGTCGTCTTGTTCATCACTTCCGATTTCCTCCAAATCATCAGGTGACTGACTACTTAGCATTTATCCGATTTCAGAGGGTTTCTAATCGGTATCTGTCAATTAGGGTTTCAAGTTCTGGAATCTCGATATTTTCATTCCTATTCTATGTACGTTGTTTATCTAATTCTGTTAAATCAATTGCATTTGTTTCATAAATATGATTTGAGTTGATTTCGTATTTGCAGACAACAAACATACAAATTGCATATGTTGCTGCTGGTGACATCATCATTTAGTTAATGTATGATGCTGGGAAGGGTGGGTAGGAGAATAGGGATAGTAACATCTGCAAGATTCAGAAGCAAATGTTTGTCCACAAACAACAGTAAACATATTATTGAACCAAACAAGAATGGAGAAAGTTCTAATAGTTTAACTCATCATGACTCGTATCGAGACCTTGATAAGCTTGATTTCATGACTGCTGCCAAGATTCTCTTCACCACTCCTCCGAAAAAGAAGAAATTCGGGTATTGTTCTTGTTTGTTTTTTTTAGTTTTATGTGCTTCTTGGCTAGGTTAGTGATATGAATTTGGTTTAGGCATTTTGTCGAACACTTGGCATCCAATTGGATATGTGAAAATTTACTATGCATGATGTCTTTTTCTGAACTTCATGGCACTCGTTTTTATCGATGGTTTGCTAGACGCCTAGACTTGTTTGTGTTTGTCAATTGTATATGAGTTGGCATCTTGAGAACTAAATTTGGGCTTTTCTTCTGCTCATAAGAATGTCTGCTGCTTTAATGCAGCCAGCAAACATTGATCATGTGTATGCATATTAGCAATTTCAATGATCAAAACTATATATATAGACCTGCAAATGCTGTAAGGATTCAATGTTTGTGTCATGACTTTTTTAAGATGAAAATTGATGGCTGGTAAATGTTTTGAATGCCATAAACTACCATCCTAATCTTCTATATTATTTAGTTGTTTTACTTATAGAACTCCTATACGATTTAGTGCTGAAGCTTAATTGAAAAGTTTCTGTTAAGTGTTCTGAGATTAGATAAGTTTATAATCTAAAACAAAAAAAAGGTTGCGTGAAACACATGTAATATAGATCGAATACTCCTATCACGTTAACATATAAACATTGCAAAATCATTAATTATACCTACCACACAACGCATCAATCTTGATTCACCCCTTCTTGCCCCTTTGGGAGCAAACTGAAACAAATTACTCACATTGATCGTGCTCGGAAAACTTAAAATCTTATCATTCGTTTTGCATCCTCCATGTGTATAAACATAAAATCAGGCGAAACTTATCAATGAAAAAGGATGTTATTAAAAATTAGGCCAAAATATATATGTGTGTGTGTGTGTAAATGTATAGTTTCCTTGCATTACATCTTGATATACCAAAATCTTGAAAATTGTAAGCTTTATAATTCATTTTTATTACCAAGTGACCACCGTTAAGGTGGTAACACAGCAACCGAACATAGAACATCCCAAAATAGTCGATTAGAACAAAACCATACCCAGTAAATCCCAAAATAGTCAAATAAAAATATAAAAACCAGAAAATAAGTCCATCTTTGCACTCAAATTTTTTGAGAGATTCTCTTTCCTATATTTCTCTCGCTAGATCTCAGTTAACAAAATAAACGAATCACTGGACAGTTTCTGTTACGCAACTGTCAACTGATGATACTTTGTTAATTTCTTGTCATTTTTTTAAATCAGTCAATTGGAAGACTGAAGATACCAAGAATCAAGACCACTAAGCAGTAAAAGGCTGAAATAATATAAACCTGAGAAATAATATAAACCTGATAACTGAATTAACAATTTACAAAACTGATGATGAACCAAACACTTGTGTCAAATAAAAACAAAAAGAGTAAATTGCACAAAACATCCTTTATGTTTCCTCAAACTTGCAGGTTCCAGCCTTAATGTTTAAAAGTTGCTAAAAACAGCCTTTAAGTTTATTCTTGTTGCGGGTTCAATCCTTTACAGCTAACCACGTTATTTTCTTCAAGTTAAGTTCCCTCACATGCATAGCATGTGAGGGTATATTCGTCATTTTGGTTGATCTTCCACCCACTTCAATTATAAAAAAAAAAGAATATTTAAGTTTTAACCTAGTTTAAACAAAGTTTGGTAAAACGTACGCGACTACAGAGGAGCACGATTACCGTTTGATAGTGTTTAAGTCTAACTTACGGCG
Source organism: Scalesia atractyloides (assembly GCA_947069175.1). Lineage (NCBI taxonomy): Eukaryota > Viridiplantae > Streptophyta > Magnoliopsida > Asterales > Asteraceae > Scalesia > Scalesia atractyloides. The sequence continues at coordinate 3,058,375 of CAMTDV010000023.1, forward strand.
TCCTAAGCGTTACCAGTTGCTGGATCCGACTACTGAACACGGTGTTACGAAGTTATCTGATTTGACGGCATCGGAGTTCTGTGAGAGGTATCTAGGGTTGAAGAGTCGTTTGTCGTTTCCATGTGATGCGAATAAGGCGCCGATTCTTCCAACTGATGATAATCCTGAAGAGTTTGATTGGCATGATCAAAATCTGTGTTAATGTTTACAGCTTAGGGGGCTAGCTTAACAAGATTCCTATCTTAATTCCGGGTTCGCCGGAATATGGCGAAGTCGCCGGAGAAGAAGACCGGAAAAGAGGGTGTTTGGTTTTTAAAAGTTTGGTTTTATTGCACATTAGTCCCTGCGGTTAGAATTTTTTTAAAATAGGTTAAACCTTAAATATTCTTTTTTCTTATAGTTGACGTGGGTGGAAGATCAACCAAAATGACGAATATACCCTCACATGTTATGCATGTGACGGAACTTAACTGAAGAAAATAACGTGGTTAGCTGTAAAGGATTGAACCCTCAACAAAAATAAACTTAAAGGCTGTTTTTAGCAACTTTTAAACATTAAGGCTGGAACCTGCAAGTTTGAGAAAACATAAAGGATGTTTTGTGCAATTTACTCAAACAAAAATTAAAAACTACTGCGGACAAAGTTATGGACTCGTTTTATAAATATTCGTTACACAAAATAGAATGACAATTATATTCAAAAAGCATATGCTATTAGGTGATTACTAGCTATGGTCTTATGAATCTGTTGCACACTTGATGTACTGATTTAACTAATACTTTTTAGTGTCTGATTCTCAGGCTTGATTTTCATCTGGTTCAACTCTTCTTTGTTTGCTTGCCTTCACTCGGTATCTCCCTCTCTCTCTCTCTCTCTGTATACATACACAATATATACTTATGCACACATACATATATAAACTTTCATGTTTTGTTTTATCTCTAGTTTTTCTTCGTGACAGCTGTCTATTTGGTTGCTCAATATGCTCGTCACGAAATGAAGAAAATGGATGCAGTAATTGAAGTCCCCTTGTCGTACTTTAATCTTTTCATATTTTTCAGTTATTTACTTTTGTCAAATAAAAAAAAATATTGCAGGAACTGGAAAAGAGACGAATTGAAGAATCAAAGAAGATGAAGGAAACAGAAGAAGAAGTACTAAAATCTAATCCACAATTATTGGAGGTAAAAGAGAGATTAGAGAGCTTGGAAAAAACCGTCAAGGAAATTGTAACGGAATCCAAAAACCAAAGAAATACGATAGTTTCAGAGCAAAAAGAAGATGACATAAAGCAGCATGTAAGCAGCACCGCAGTTGAATGCAGCCCGAACAAACAAGCTTCCGACAAACAAGAAAGACAACGGGACGAGAGTCAGTTGGCTACACAACACGGATCAACCAGTGCTAAGAAGTAAACCGCAAATGGGTTCGGGTACGAGTCAGACATTTTTGAAGAAGTTTTTCTATTAAACTGATAGAGAATGTAACAATGACCAATGAACTAGTGATTTTGGATGTCTAGTTTTTATGATCCAGGACTCACAGAAGGATTTTTGTTTTTCTTTCACTTCCAAAAAGTAAACATAATGGGTAAGTTTTAGTATCGACTCGCAAACACTTTTTTTTAATTTATAAATATTTTTGAAAAATTACTTGTTTATAACAATGGGTCATGGTTTCGAATTGTGGGCCATTATACCCCTTAAGAGTGTATTACTTCTAAATCAATCTATTATTACATTATTCATATATCATATCAGAGTGGTTGATTGTTGATACATTCAAAATGAGTAATTTGTTGAAGAGGCTAAATAAGTATGTGTTTTAGATTTGGTAAAAATGTGTCAAGAATTAAACAACACGACAACCATCCCACTAAAGCTCACAAATAACAAAGCTATTAGTACACTAAAGCCCACAAATAACAAAGCTATTGATAAGGTAAGGAAGAAAGTACCATTTTCCATGAGATTGTAATGAAAAGTTACGAAGTCATCTGGAAGATAGAACAGTATTAGAATCGAATACGAAAAACAAAAACTATTAACTTAATTTTATTAATCAAGGGGTGGTCGGGCGTTAGTGTTGAGGTGTGATCGGAGAATGTGTATGTGTTTGACTTTGGTGTTGAGGTGCTAAGCTGTTATTCAGTGTGAGGAGTGTGAGTGATGACCACGCCTTGTGATAGAGTGAATTGTGATGGAGTGAAATGTCAATTTATGATTGGCTGTGGTGTGTGATGAATTGTGATGGGTGATAACCATCTCTTCCACCCTTACTAAGGAGGCAATGCTCTAATGGTATCCTCGTGACTTTTTCTAAGGGAGGTCACCGATGGAAGTCTCGTTCGTGACAAACGTCATGCGGGAGCCAGGGATTTTACCATAGCAGACCCTGCGGGCGGTGTGTTTCTTCTGGATTGGTGACGGGTAGGGTCACCAGTGATGTCTGCAATCGCGGACATGGATGGCCTTTTGCCTAAGGTTGTTCCCAAGTAACCAAACTTTGTTGGTCGTTATAAAAAGTTATAATTCAGTCGAATTTAAATAAGTTTTTCTACTTCAAGGGTATGTCACTAGTGATATTTTTTTCTGTTTCGTTTTCTTTTTCTGTTTCTTACGTTACCTTTTTGTTACTAGTAAAGGTGACATGCATCCTCAGACAAGGAAACTTTTGTACTGTCTGAGACTGAGGCGAATGTTCACTGGTGTTTTCGTTAAGACAAACGACAGAATATTAGACGTCTTACAAAAAAGTTGAATGGTATGTGACTTACGGTAAGACCATCTATAATCTTATTACTTTATCAAGTTATGTTAAAAGAGAATGTTCAATATTATTATTTTTTGCTTTGTCTTACTGTCTTATAAAAATTTCGTTCTTTGTTTTCTACGATTTAAAGGTATCCGAATCTCAAGAGTGTAAATGAGCTGACATACAAAAAGGGGCTGGCAAAAATTAACAAACAGATATATATACCATTTGTTAGATATGAACATCATTGAACAGGTATATGTTTTGTTTCTATATGTTTTATCATTTAAAAATAAAACTTATGCAACTTTTAAATTGCAAGCCATTTTTGAATGTGGAACAGAGAACAACGAACAAAAGGGGATGAAAAGAAAAAAAAAAAATTTTTATTATGTTTTCTTAATCAATACAACGACGGAACAAAAACAAGAGATTAAATACTAAAGGAATCCTATTTTAAAACCAATACTAATACTTTCTATACTTATCTGAACTAAACATAAGTATCGATACTTATCTAAACATAATGCTAATTAATTAAAAGCCGTAATTAACATAAATGACCCTTAAGACTTTTAATGATCTCCGCCAACCACCCCTCAAGACCAACCGTACCACCCTATACGCTAATATTGCATCTCGTTCAATAGCCGTTAGGTTTGTTTTTTAAACCATCTGTTTTGGCTTAACATTAACAATAACGCGGATCAACCCGTTCATGACTTAATGGGTTATAAGCGGTGCTGCTAGCTTTTACATGTCTCACTGTTTCTACTTATATAAAAGTTTTTTAATATTCATCTTGCTTGATGGTTTTTCCAAGCACTTGGTGAGCACAAAATTATATGCATTGAAGACATTGTAAACGAGTTCGCAAATGTAGGCCCGCATTTCAAGGAAGTTAGCAACATTTTGTGTCCTTTTACTCTGAATAAGCCCGAAAAGGCGTTGCAGAGTAAGAAAAACATCACTTGACTTGCAACATATTTTGGTTATTTTCAATGTTTATGCATATGTGACTAATGTTTTTAGCAATTATCTCACATAGTTCACATACTATAAACATCACTTGACTTGCAACATATTTTGAATAATGAAATCGAAGCTGTCTAACCTAATCATATTGGTTCAATCATTAACTATAAAGCAGAAATATGTACGTATTATGTGACTAGTTGACATGCAAAGTTAATATGCGTACACAAATGTTTGATTTTTTTATATGAAAACTAGTCGTACGACTTCCATCTATATCTGCTCGTGTGCCGAAGATGATTTCATCCTGGTAAAACGACTCCATGACTGCTCTATTGTTCATTAAGGATATGACCGTGTTCTATTTGCTCGTGAATGTTAGGTAACATACACAAAAGAATATAACAAACTTTTAATGAACACAAATGCACACAAACAAATGTTCATGAACCCAGAATTCAATAGCGAAACCACATAGAGAGGGTCAGTGTCACCCGACACCAATCTATTTCGTGTGTTATTTACCTAAGAAAAATTTTACCTCATTCATTTTATATAAAAAATGTACCGCATCGGCATGAAAAAACTATCTATATTTTTTTTACCAAAAAAAGTATATAAAGGTTTTACTTAGAAAAAAAATTATTTTTTATTAATTAAGCCAAATTACTTTTTTAACGGCTAATTTACACAAATAATTTTAAATTAATTCATCTAATATATCGTCCACCTTAAACCATTAAAAGGCCCACCTTTTATTTTTAAGTTTTTAACCTAATAAATCGATAACCAATTAAAGACCTAATTAATTAATACTAACAATTGACCTAAATAACAATAAAAATAAAAGACTGTCCAATTTTTACCTTAGTTCCCCTCGAGTCACAAACGGCAATGGGTAACTGATGAGTCGGTAAGTCGTAAGTAAAAGGTAGTGTAGAAAAAAACTAAAGAGCCAAGTATCGGGTACAATTGATTCTGAATTTCTGATCAAAGGGTGATGCCATGTATCATTGAACATGAGTAAAAGTTAGATTTTTATTTTTCTTCGAGCTTTAAAATTGAAATTACACATGATTAAAGTTGAAATTAGATGTGTTTATGTGATTGTAGACATGATTAAATTTATTCATTACAATGATACGGTATAAGTTTATTAATCGTTTTTTGAATATTGGATTTTAATAATCCTAATTATTTGTCGTCGGCTGCCAAGAGTACCAACTTAAAAAATAACCACTGGCTGTCCCAACTATTAACATATTGGCATCCAATGGATTCTGACTAACAGAAACATAACGCCATTAGTCTTCGGTCACTGGAAAAACGTTTTTTTGCTAGAAAACTCCTTTTTGGCTGGAAAATACTCAACATTTCCGTCCCAAACCTCTTTGTAACCTTATTATAGAACTTTAGGAATCTTTTTCTAGTAAAAACCCCAATTATTGGGATCGCCGGAAAACTTATTTTTGTTCGAAAAACTCAACTTTTTTGCCGGAAAACTCAACATTGTCATCCTAAATCTCTTTGTAACCTTAGATCGTACCTTTAAGAACTTTTTTTTCTGGCCAAAAATGTTTTTCTTTTTTCGGCAACCGAAGACTAAAGGTGTTAGGGTTCTGTTAGTCAGGATCCATTGTGAACCAATACATTAATAATTGGGATTGCTGATGGTTATTTTGAAGTTACTGATAAAATCAAATATTCCGTGTTTTTTTAATCTCTTTAAAGGTTCTTGAATGATCTTTAGAGAAAAAGTCAACAACCTTTGATTCTTTATTTTCAACCTTTAATTTTAGACTTCAACGATATTATAGGATTATCAACTTTTGACTTGTTATTCCCAAGGATAGTGTCCATTTTTATTATGTGACCTGATCTAAAAATTTTGACGATGGCTGTTATAGTTTATATATTCAACTCCTAAAAAAATATAACATTGATAGGAAATTTTTCTTGGCTCCACCATTGAAATTGTTAGAAACTATGTTTAATATTTATTAAATATTTTATTAGTAGGAATTTAGAAATATTTAAATATAATATAGAAATTAAAAACCTCTAACGAACTATCAAACACAAACGAACGTAAATAAACGAACGTACATCTTTTCATATTCGTCAATTAACTAAATGAACAAATTCAGTAACCCAATAATTCACGAGCTGTTTGCTGACCGTCTAAACTCGTTTGCTGATCGTCTAAGCTCCTTTGTAGCTCTACCAAACACTATAAATATACTATCCCAATGAGCTGTAACCGAAGTCAAACATCGGTTGTGAAGTCACTCCCTCTCTGGATTTCGCCGGAGATGGAGAACGGTGACGATTGGCTCGCTCATGACAAGCTCCAACACTTCATTCTCTGCTTCACCATCACTATCATCGTCTCCTTTGTCGCATCCCGCACCAAATACTCTCTCCTACGTCGCCGCAGCGTCTCCGTAGGTTGCGTTATTTCACTCACCGCCGGTGCCGCAAAAGAGTTCGCCGACGAGCTCGGTTTCTTCAAATCCGCCGGTGGTTCCGTGAAAGACGCCGTTGCTGACATCATCGGCGTTTTAGTTGCCGTGATTGCTCTCAATCTATGGAATTCATTCTGTTTTCGTGATAGATCTGTGCAGTTGGAGCAAACTTGAGGATATGAGATGGTTTGATTCGAGTTTGACCGTTATAATTACAGTTCCAGATCTGTTGATCATTGTTGAATCGTTCACAATTCAGGTTTCCACTGCCTTTGAATTTTGTATTTGTTGTTTAAATTTGAATATGTGTTATGTCTACAGGTTGATTATGTTGTAGATCTAGTTAGATGTAGAATATGCTGCTGAGATATTTAACCATTTGATTTGAGAAATATTACTCTAGTGGCTTGATTAGTTCCTTTTTTCTAAGATGATATAAGCACACTAAGGTTGGTCTGGTAGTTACAACTATTTCAGGAAATAGAAACTTATCTATTGAAATAAGTATCAGAGACTAAATGACCGTGTTCAAAGCTTTAACTGTCACATAGGTTCATGACTACTGATGCACTCTAATTGCGGTTATGTCTTGTAGCAGAACTCATTCATGATAAGAAGGATTAATCAAGTCACTAAAGTAACATAACACCAAACGCTCGGTAGAATAATTTGATGGTATTTGGTCAATTGTTATGGCTTACAAGGCATCAGATTTTGTTGTTCAATTGGAATGGGAGAGTTTTATGAGTTTACTGGATTACAGATGGTCTGGACTGAGGAAGATTATTTGGTAATTTGCAGAACCTAGTCATGCCACAAACACATGAATTTAATTGATGTATCATGGTCATGAATCAAATTTGAAAACTTGTTGTGACGTAGTCGTAGAAGTTCTTTAGGAATCATTCATATTATAAAGAACCATACAATTGCATCCAACTCCATTGTAATTAGACGATGCATTTTAGTCATCTATATCACGCTGTCTAAGAAACTGATCTCATGGTGTCTTTTGTTTGCAAACAATGTAGATACGATAAGATCTTTGACAAAGTGGAGAATTGAAGACAAGTGAGCATGCACTAACCGCTGACAGAGGAGAGTTGAAGACAAGTGAGCATGCATGCGCACTAACCGCTGACAACGAGGAGAGTTCAGGTTCGTCTACCCTGTTCGCTGGCTTGGCCATGGGGGTTTTACCGCATACATGGGTGCTCGTTGGTTGCAACAGCTGGTGTCACATGGTCCCTAAATCGTTTTGATAAAGCCCAGCCACCAGTGGTGAGTAAATCATACATCATTCCACAGAACATTTTGTTATCATATATGCAACTTTTCATAGGTTTGTATGCCTGTAATTGCATCTTCAATGATACAGCTGCTTTATTAATATAATCTGTAGCTGCTATTCAGTATTTATTTCATAAGAAACAATCACATGCCACCACATCTAGAAAAAAGAACATTGTAGACAGTGACAGATAACAAAATATTTCATCAGCCTGATAATGGGTCGGGTCGGGGAAAAGAACAATTGAGAAACAGGAAACTTAAAAGGGTTATAAACATCATGAAATCAGACAAGACAATGCATCCATTGAGCCAACTGCACTAATTATGACAGAAAATATTAACACAACACCAAGCAATCAAGCAGAAATTCTAAAACCAAATATTAACCTTTAATTAATTATCCTTAAGTATACAAGCTGTGGTGCCAATTGCCATTACAACACAGATTGCAACTTAAACATACAACTACCTTTTTTTTCACAATTTTTTCAAACCTTTTCTTAGTTTTTTTTCAATTCTCAACACCCAAACCATACAAGACACCAGCATATTTCTCCAATGAACCACTAAAGAAATTCTCTATCAACTTCCTGAAGGTACACGAAGTAAGCAAACTATCCGAACCCGCCTGATGACAGATCCCAATTCTCTCCACCTCCAACAGCTGCGCAAGCTTGTTTAATCCTCCATGAAGACTGTTACAAAACTTCATCAAATGCTTCATGTCATAAACGGTCGGGAAAAACATATTGATCAAATTAAAGAATCCAGTTTGCGTATCGGGCAGATTCCTGCAAGTCAAAACCTTCAACAAATAACCAAAATCATACCCACTGTGAAACGTCACCCAATACACACTGTCATTCAACACAATGCCGGAAGACATTAACAACTCCCCGAATCTCCCAACATCGATACCCTTTTCGTTGTTCTTCTTAAAATCTATACCGCTCTCTCTCAAAAGCTCGACCGAATCGTTCGCGTAAACATCATCTTTCATGTTAAATTCCCGGAAATTGAATTGCCATATGCAATGTCTATTATCTGTATCTGTGTCTGATCCAAATGTAGGTAAATTCCCTTGTTCATCAGAAAAGGTTAACCCCAATTGAATCAATTTCAACATATCCACGTTGTCTTTTAACGTCTGGTAATGATAATCATTGGTGTTTCTGAAATTACCAACGGGGCGAATAACGATTCCTGGAAACTCGGTGTCCATCGCTACGTATGGAAAATCATCAACGATAAGTCGAATGAATTCGAATTCTTCCTCCAGATTGTCGTTCCACACCTCTCGGATTTGAATCGAATCCGCTTTTGACATTTCTCATACACAATTATTCAACATACGGATCTGGGAATTTTGCAAGAGGAATCAATCGTAAACCTTGACGACAAAAAAGAAAAAAAAAAAAAAAGAGGGCAATGGCAACAGATTGTTACCGGAAATGATTGATGTAAATAATAATAACAATGATGATGATGAGATGATAAGGGAGGAGAGATGGGCGGGGGTTTAGCCTTTTCCCTGTCTACCTCCTTCAGTGGGATATGCAGAAAGAGAGAGAGAAAAGACAGCACCATAAAAGAGTGAAATGGAGAAATTGTGAAGGGGGAGGAGAAAGAAGAGTGAGCACCAGCTGTAAATTGATATGCTTTTCAGGCCGATGCCTATAAATAAACATTACACACAGGCTTTTGTCTTCCATTTCTCTTTTTTTTAATTAATTGCTAGGGGCTAATTTTGGAACTTATAATATTCCTATGATATATGCCACCTTCTATGAGCTTTTTCTTTAAATAATTATATAATACAAACTAAACTAAGCGCTCGTGTTGCGGTGGTGGCGTAAAATTGTAGCAAATAGCACCATTGCCAACCGCCGTTAACAACTATCAACGTTGAAGTTCCGGCATGTTGATGCGAAAAAATAAGACCAAAACGTAAAGTTTAGGAAAGAATAACTAAGTCGATTTAGGACCTGCACATTACAACGAATTTGTCAAACAGGAAAAAGTAAACGTAAAAACGTTGAATCACGCATGCATGTTGTGCGGTGTTAACTCGCAATTTTTTGAACGAAACGTAAAAATGTTAAATCACATACGCGCGTTCCGTGTTAACTCGTAAAATTTAGTCGAAACATAAGATGGAAATTTGCAAAAAACGAAAAGTATAGGGAACCAAAGTCGATGTCAAAGAGTTGTGAGGTTAACTTGAAAATAATGAAAAGTTTTGGGTTAAAAAAACAAAGTTTATGAGGTTAAAATTCCAAAAGATAAAAACATTAGGCTAAAAGTAAAAAAAAAATCAAAGAGGTTAAAAAACATTAGTTAAAAATGAAACATTAATTTTTTTTTCAAACCTCAAATACAAGGGGTACAACACAATAAGCACAAATCATCATCATTATCATCATACTCAGTAAATTCCACAAATAGCAAAGCTAAGGTAGGATCTGAGGAGGGTAAGATGTAGACAGCCTTACCTCTACCCCGTAGGAATATAGAGGTTGCTTCCAATGAGACCCCGGCTTGATAGTAGTTTGCATCAAAACTTGGACATAAAGCACATAACACTCAGCAATTGAGACAAATGCCGATTAATGTATGTACCCTCTTATCTTTCAACTATCAACGCAAATACATGTGTATGATTAACCACCTCTTTTAACGTTATTTTAATCTTGCTAATTAATCGCATGAAAAATACATTTTTTTTTCTCTCCATGTTATTGATACTTACGGTTGACATTATTGGTTTGAGGAGGGCTTTAGTGACATTGGCCCCAATGGGGAACACTGGCCCACCTAGCTTAGCTCCAATTTTCATCATCAAAATTTGTGTGTGAGGGCATATGATGTTTGGGAAGTGTTTCCATGTATTTAGAGAAATATATGATGTGAGTCATGTGACACTATGTAGCATTTGAGAGCTTGGGGATCAAAATTTTTATAAAACTATCTAAACTAAACAAAAAACGATAGGTAGGGCTTAAAATCGAGCGATAATCGTTTCATTCAAATTTCATTCCATTTTGTAAAATAAACACATCTAAATTATAAATCAAATTTCAATTTTTACATAAATTCCTATTTCAATTTCATTATAATCCATGAAACGAACTATCAAAGTATATCTTTTTCTACAACACTAACATTCAAAAAGATCATATTGCTAAATTTTCAAATATAATTTCTTTTTAATAAAATAGTTTAAGATGTAAACTCAATTCATTTCAAGGACATATGACTTTTATTTGGGGTCATTCAATTCATTTTGGCCAGTTTTAAGATTTTTTAATGACTAATTAAAGTCCAATCATTTGGGTAAATCTAATGACAAAGTTATTCACGTCCGTGAACACAGACGGTGCTGGTAACCTGTGCCACCTCTATTTCACAAGAAAATCACCGTCTCCGCTTGAAGGTCTATTGTGATAAAACCCTTAGCTTTCAAGATTTGTTCTACCAATATTGTATTACTAAATACAAAGAGCATTTATATCCTACCCATCAAAATCTGCAAGGAGGAGTTTTCATATTATAAAAGGTATAAAAGTGGTTGTGAGTGGATGAGAGAGAAAATATTACTCTTCATCTGTATATTTGACTGGACATTGTTCACCCTCTATAATTTTTTAATATATTTTGAAAATGGTTTTGAGTGGAAGTGAGAGAAAAGGTAATGATAAATGTATAAAAAATATTATTTAATTTAAAGAAGAAAGAAAAACAGTTGTTTTTAGTATAATTATAAGGTAAAAATAATAGATAGAACGTGATTGCTCTAACTTACCAGATGCATTGTTTTTTTCCCATGAGGAAATGGTGGACTAAGCTACTATTTCTATAGGTAAAGTTACAACTCATTAATTTTGTGTGACGATTGTTATCGATGAAATGTCAGGGATCTTAGATAAGTTTCATAATTTTTGAAGAAAAAGATCAAGACTTTTGGAGTATTTCATACTACTTCACATGCTTCTTTGCTTCTCAATTATTAGTTGAAAGAATGGAATATTTTTTTCAATCTTCACTTATAGTTACAACAATTTTTGCTTATATGAGATTCTATTGTTTCATTGTCTTTATCCACTTCATCTAACACCACTTGCTCTTTCTACAAACTTCTCCATCACACAATCATAACAAACCTTCTGTGTGGATTAGTTATCTATCAATGTGGTCTATCTTGCAAATTTGAATAGCAATTTTGGTGGTTAATTTTGTTCATGTATTTGTTTTGGTAATGCCACTTTGTTTTCTTGGTTTTATACATTAATGGGCTTTGTTTAGCTCTTAACGGGGCTCTTAATGTTTCAGACCTTTTACTGGTTCATCATTTAGTGGTTAAGATTGTTTGTTTCGCGAGCAAATGTTTGAATGATTCAGACATTTGTCTCTGAATGGTTAAGAATTATACTGAGTCTAAATGGTTAAAACCTCTAATCTGAATTAGTCAGACATTTGTCTTTGAACGGTTAAGCATTATACTGGCTCTTAATGGTCCAGACCACTGGTTCAACACTTAGGTGGTGTTTGTTTTTCTAAAAAAGATATGCGCAGGCTCTTCTGTCTGCACCACATAGACCACGCGCAGACATTGCAGTCTGCAAACTGTTTGTTTTCCGAAGACGTTATTAAAAAACTTCTGCGCAATTTCTTCTTGGTGCAGACTTAGCCCAGCCACTTCTAAGAATTTCTAACGTTTGCAGAGGGTTAAACACCACCCATCAGCACCGTCCACCACCACCACCCACCACCGTCCACCACCCATCACCACCGTCCACCAAGCACCGCCACCGTCCACCACCACCCACAACCACCGTCTGTACACCACTACCAGGTTATTTTAGAAGTCTGCATACGTTAAAAAACAAACAACATTCTTCTTGCAGACTGCATAGGTTTGATTCACCTCTTCTTCTACAGATTGGTCCGCAGATTTCAGACATTTTATCTCTTAAAAAACAAACATCTTAGTGATTCAGACCTCTTACTGGTTTAACATTTAACCATTCAGCAGTTGCCAAACAGCTCCTAACTGTAGTTCTTCCATTGATGATCTATATCAGAAACAATTTGGATATTTATTCTTTTTGATTTAGGCAATTGTTGATGCTGGCATGTTGCAACGTTTAATCCAAGTTCTGAAATTCACCTATAAACCAGTGTTAGTTCCCATGTGAACAAATGTGAATTCAAATAAAAATCATTGTTAACCGAAATTTTAAAAAACATGAAATAAGTGAATTTACATTGAGTTTCAAGTGAATTTAAATAAAAAAATAAACCTAGTTTAATTTATAGTGTTGGTTCACATCTGAACACAATGTTAGTTGACATGTGAATCAAATGTATTAATTCATGTGTTAGTCCACACAAATTAAAATGGTAACACAAGTAAAACCGTAGTTTTACATAACATCTTGATATGAAGGTTTTTTTTTTTTGAGACCTTGATAACGGTGTGATGGTGAAGCTAAAGAAACATTCTACTGGCCATAGTATATTACACATGCAATGGGTCCAAAGAATAACACGATTTTAGTGGTTTTAACAAGATTATGTTTTCATGCTTTGACATTAAATAACATAAGATTAACAGAAAATCGATCGAGTAACTACATATATACAAATTCGATGAGACAACTAGTTGGTGTGCAACGAATAAATGATGATAATGATAGGACATTCCACCGCACAATCACTAGAAGAAAAAATCAAATTGGACATCTAAAGTAATTTTAGAGATGTACAAGGAGAACCACATGTTTAGAGATGTCAGGTAAAGAAATCGAACAAACAAATACCAACCGAAGAATACAACATAAAAAAGAGTTTGTTGTTATAAAGTAACGGAGTATAACGTTAAAATAAAACTGAAAGGGCTAATTCATAAAGAAACAAAAGTACAGGGTTGAATGTTAAATAAAACAGATGGTTGTTTTGTGGGAATTAGGGTTTTGAATCGGTACCCTTTATAACATCGCAAAGTCATATCACCTAAACCAGACAGCAGACCTTCTTCAACCTCTCGATAACTGCATCAACAGGTATGCATCTTCTTGTGTCACTCTAAGTTTACTTTACTTGAATATTTCTGACATATGCTGCTGTAATTTCATGATTGATGATGTAATTTGTTGTCATCTGTATGATTCGATATATTGTGTGAATCATCTTAATCATACAGATCACTTCCTCTAGTTTGTTATTAAGTTCAGAATATGTTAAAAAATGTTATTATTTGGCATAACTTTTTAATAGAATTTTAGGAAGCCTGGTGCCTATGATGTAATTCTTTGCCAATTCAATAGTTTATTTTATGTTTTTTAGTTTTTTTTTTTATCATTTATGTCTAATTTTATTACACATTTTTATGATTTGTTGTTCTATGACTCTTTGGTGCAGTTTTAACTGAAGATTTAATCAACAAAAATCATGGCTGGGTATGTAAACATTTTTCATTTAATACAATACTCAAACTTAACATTTTCTACTAAGATTGAATTGTATTGCTTGGTTAGTTTTAATTTTCTATATTTTTTTTGTTTATTGTATGTTTTTTGCAGTGAAGATGGTGTTGTTCCAGTTGAGGCAGCTGCACCCGCACCTGCACTCGGTGAGCCGATGGACACGATGACCGCCTTGCAGCTTGTGCTTAGAAAATCACTGGCTCATGGTGGTCTTGTGCGGGGGCTTCACGAGGCTGCAAAGGTGATTGAGAAACATGCTGCACTACTTTGTGTGTTGGCTGAGGACTGTAACCAACCAGATTATCTAAAGTTGGTCAAAGCTCTTTGTGCTGACCACAACGTGAGCTTGATTACCGTTCCCAGTGCTAAGACCCTTGGCGAGTGGGCTGGTGTAAGTTTCTTTTCTAGTTATTTTCCTTACATTATGGTGTCGTATAAACGGGTTGTGTAATGGGTCAAAACGGACATTTGAATCGCATAATATCTAGTACAGCTTGAAACCGGTTGGGTTAACTAGGACACGAAATTTGCTTGAATTCTGTATTTCTAATTACTATTTAGGTTTCAATTATGATCACAAAACATTATAAAATATTTTGAATTAAATGATAATTATTTAGGAGGTTAATGCACTTAAAAATACTTTTTGGGCCATTTCAGTCTGTTGCATATATTAGGTGATCTTTTTTTATATTACTCGTTTGACCCGTTATACATAAAATATGTTGAATTTGACCTGTTACGGATCAAATTTGTCACATCTTTACAATTTTTTTTATATTTCCTAGTCAGTCATTTGATTGGATCGTTCCTTTGTAGTTGTGCAAGATAGATTCGGAAGGCAAGGCAAGAAAGGTTGTTGGCTGCTCGTGCCTTGTTGTAAAGGTATTTTTGAATGAAAAAATTTGTAAAAACGACCGTTTAGTTTAGTTTGCGTTTTCTTAAATCTGAGTTTTGTTGAACATTTTGCAGGATTACGGAGAGGAAAGTGAAGGTCTACACATTGTCCAGGAGTATGTCAAGTCTCACTAGATATGTAACGAGTGATCAAGGTATTTCATGTGTGATTGTTTATCAACTCTTTTTACTTGGATTAACATTTCTTGTAGCAAATTTTGGATCATTAAACAAGTTCTCTCTTTATATTTTAATTTGTCAAGTATTCTGTCATCTTCTATTTGACCATATATATTGAACAAATTGTATCATGTGCTTTAGAACATCTGGTGTTGTGCCTAGAACATCTGGTGATTGGTGTGAAGTTAATGTCATTACTGTAGAACAAATAATTTCAACATGTTATCATATGCTAATTGTTGATATGAAATGAGTACAAGTGCTTATGTATCAGTCAGATCTTCGACATAATCTGTATGTCGGATCAAGATGACTCAAAACCAGATCTATAAACAAAAGGTTTGATTCACCATCCTATCAAACTCATTTGAACATGAACCCCTAACATTCGATAATAGACCGGAACCTCTTTACCAAGTATATGACAAGTAATTTGAAGTCATCATAAGTACATTACAACTACCATGATGAAGGGGTAATACCCCAAATATGGCTAGCATAGTATGAGGTCGGTAACCAGTGGCGGATCCAGGAACTTTTTCCAGTGGGTTCGTTTTGATAGATTCTCAGTAACTTTTTTCAAATTAAGTAAGGTTTTTGCCATTTTTCCATTTTTTTTCAAACCGAGTGGGTTTATGTGAATCCACAAAACAATGCTTGATCCGCCACTGTCGGTAACGACCAAAACAATTCCAAGGTCAAATAAACGACAAAAGAACCCAAGTCAAGGGTAGGATTATGATGCATCTTAACAAACTGGGACCAGTAATGACAAACCAACTATTTATGAACAACCAAATAACAATATTCGTTTCTAGAGTGTCGTAGGGTGGCATGTGCCACGTCGTTATAACCTCTTTGGGATATATCTCAACAATATATATACGTTTGTGATTTCAGTAAAAAAGGGATGTCAACTTCACAACTGATACAAATTTATATTGTAGCGTTTTAAACTTATATATATACATTTTTTTGTCAAAAAATTTATGTAGAAATGCTTAAAGTTATTAATTGAATTGAATTAATTAGTATGACTTTTCATATACTTCAAAGGTTTTGACCAAATTTGATCAATTTTTTTATGAAATTTGATCCTTTTTTACTGGTCACCGATTTTAGGGGCCAATTCGTTGAAATCGCATCGGCAACCAACATTTAGTGAGTAACCGACAATTAATCGTTGTCTAGTACCGATTTTTACAACACTGAATTACTCTCAGGCCTCATCAATTCTACTAATGCCAGTGGCGGATTCAGAACTTTAGGTGAAGGGTGCCAAAACGTGTCCAACCAATAATGTATATGGATTTAACTCGGCTTGGCAAAAGTGAGCGGATTAAATCTGGTCAAGGGTCAAACCGGGTTAGGGTTAGAATATGCCAATATATTGCAGCTCAAGTATAGTTTGGGTTAAAATGGCTTTAATCATTAATGTATATCTCTTCTCGTACTATTTTTGAATCATAAATATTAATATTAATACTTAAATAAAATAAGAAAAATATATAAGGAATAGTTAATAAAATAAGAACTAAATTTAATTAATAAGATATTATATAATAAATAGTTAAAAACTTTAATAATCGATTCATAATATTAAATATACTGAAAACAAAATTCAATATGGTTTATTAATTAAACCTTATATGAATATGAATTCTTAAAAGAAATATATAGAAAATGTAACTACTAGACTAGACTTTACTGTGAAAAAGTAAAAAGACAGGTTATGAAGCAAACATACACCACACATGACAATTATTTTTATGGATAAAAATATAAATTCACAATATTACATCGCTCATCTTCTTCAAACTCCATCTTCTCCAACCATACTCTTTACCACCTCCAAAAAAATAAACAGAGAAATTCGTAAATTTCATCTCCAATCTGTTTTCACATTTTGTTTTCTTCTCTCTCAGAATACTCCTTGTTGGGTGCCATTGAATTTTTTTAGAGTGTGCCTTTGGACTTTATTGAGGGGTGCATGTGCACCCCCTGATGAAGAAGGCATGCGTCCGCCCCTGACTAAGGCTAATTGGTACAGGAGGAGGATAATTCTCGTAGGATAACGCTCCATCTCAGCGTCACGTCATAGTCATTATAGGATGTCCCTCCAAGGATGAAAACAAAGAAATGAGTGATGACCCTACCCCACTTAGTTTATTTATTTATTTTTTGATTTTGGCTAATTAAATATGCAATATATATATATATATATAACTAAAATTAATTTAAACTCTAAAATAACAACCTAATCTTACAAAAATTTAAACTCTAAAATAAATACTAATTTCAACATTACATTAAAAAAACCAACCTAATCTTAAAAAAAAATAAACTCTAAAATAAATATTGATTCCAACACTACATTAAAAAAACCAAGCTAATCTTAAAAAATTATAAAACTACTAGTTTTCATCCGGCATATCGTCATTGGGTCCGCCCCCTCTTGAAATTTGGCAAATTTATTTCTTTTATCGTTTGTCGGGTGCGAATAGTTTTAACGATTGTAGAGTACGTTGGGCATATTTCATTCGCAAGGTAGTAACCACGCCTGTATTACACCCCCGAAACCGTAAAACTGGTGTTTGGACCTGTTCCGAGTATTACATCGTCAAATATCTGTGATTGGTAAATAATGTTAAGGTCGTTAAGTGAACCAGGCAGACCAAAAAAAGCATGACAAATCCAGAAATCCTATGACGCAGCAACCCGTAGTATTATAGTTGGATGACTATGATCGCCCCGAGTATATTGACCTTGCTAGGCAGTAGGGCAGTTCTGCCATGGCTAGTGCATGCAATTAATGCTTCCGAGTATTCCTAGAAAACCATGCCTTTATTCGTGTGCTTGATATAATTTTTGGACGTCGTTTGCGTTTGGTTTCCGCAGATATTTCTTACTATATAACTTCATGATCCATTCGCAAAACTTGTTCAAACATTCACGTGAACTTCTTTCGGACATCCTTAAATACTCGTCCAACGAATCAGGTGCCGTCCCGTATGTTGGTTGGCTAATGGCCACCGTACATTTCTGTAAAGTGGTAATCCCCTATGGCCCCTAGCGTCGTATCGAAGGGTGAAAAACGGATCAGACTGTGCCAAATCGTCTGCTATACGTAAGAGCAGTCGACGACTCATTCGGAACCGACGTCTAAACATCGCGTCCATGTACACAGGTTCGTCGGCAAATAATCGCCATTAAACTATCATGGCCAGCTAATTATTAACAAAGAAAAACAAATTAAATTCATTATTAACACTAAAAAATATTAAATACATTATTAAAATTAAATAAAGATAAGCTAAAAAAATTAAATACCTTCTCGGTCTCGGTTTAAGGTGGCTGCCTTAGTTTGCGGTTGTGACGACGTTTCTTGCTCTTCCTCTATGATCATCTGTGTTGCGTGCATAACGAAGTTTGCAAAAGATAATTCGCCCGCACCCGAAGATGACGAACACCACGAAGAAGAAGAAGACATGCGTCTAGTTTTATAAAAATAAGGTGGTGTATAAAAAAATGAGAGATTGGAAAGATTTGGGTTAAAAGTGGGGGAATAAATGGTATATATTTATAAGTGGGAATAAAAAATATTTTTTTAAATATAGTCGTTTGCCATCCAACAGCTATATGTTTTGTCCTTCTCCGTCTTCAACGTCTACCATTTGCCGTTCAAGATGACGCCGCCCCTCCGGAAATGGTGTTAGGGGTATCGCCAGGCCTGGACGACCCCCCACACCAAGTGGCCTAGTACTTATTTACTAGAGATGAGCAAATAGTTTTGGGTACTGGTTCGGAACTGGTACCGAATTTCCCGAACCGGTTCGATTTTCGATATAGATATTTTGCGTTTTCGGTACCTGATTTTACTTTCAAATACATGTACCCAACCGTACTGTAGTGGGTGTTTTCGATACCGGTACTAGTTAGTACCGAGCTCATCCCTGTTACTCACACCAGAACTTGGTGATAGAAAGCTAACAAGTGTTAGTTTGTGCAAGATGTATGAGACATGTTACCCACTCGTTATTAGAGCTAAAGAACTATCAAATAAAAATAACGACGACGGTATAGGCACCGGTTATTGGAGCTAAAAAGTTGTCTCAAACCAAAAAGGAAAATCTCTGAGTGGGATTGGTGTCATGACTGTCATCCGTATTACATATTATTATTATTATTATTATTATTATTATTTAGATTAATACAATAATAGTTGCTTAACTTTATAAACAAATTCTCATGAAGTGCCCGTTTGGCTATAACTGAACAAACCCTGGGTTTTACCACTTCCCAAACAAATTTCCATCAAATTGTTAGCGATGCAGAAACCCTTATAATAATAATAAAATAACAATAACAATAATAATAATAATAATCATCATCATCATCATGTACACACACATTCTTCCATCAATTCAAACCATTTGAGCCCCTGACGGTTTCCGTTTGAGTCCGATTCGTTTCCGAAATGGATTCCGTTAGTCCAGTTAAAGAGCTGGAGCAACAGCTTAAAGAAGCCGGAGAACACCTTGCACTCCCCCCTTCTTCCTTCAATCATCTTCTAGACCTCCTTGATGTAAGCTTTTCTGTGTTACTTTATTCATATTATTATTATTATTATTTTTGTTATTATTTTTATTATGTTAATTCAACTTTGTGTTATTAGGTGTCATAAATTCAATGCACTAGGTTATTGTTTGTGTAAACCCTAGTTTTATTACTATTATTATTCATGACTATGTATATGTGTATACAACAACTAGACAGTTAATGGTTTCTAATTAGGTTTTTCAGCATCATATTTAGCTTAGTTGTACATCTTGTTATGCTACATTAGGGCTGTAAACGTTTAGCGAACCATTTGGCTATGGTCGTTCGTTCAATAAATGAAGGCACATGTACAGAGGCCGTGTTCGTTCAATTGCGTCCGTGAACGTTCGGCAATATGCTCGTTTTCGTCCGTTCATAGTCGTTTGTTTTCTTTAGTTTATGTTGTTAGAAACTTAGATCTTTGAAACCTTATTTTGTGATAATTATGTTTTATAATTATTATATCAAGTGCTTAACAAGGTGATTATTAGATTATGTCAAATGTTTGGGGACTAAGAATCGTGTTTTTTAAAAAAATGGTATATGTTCGTTTGTGTTCGTCTATCGTCCTTGAACAAGTTCAATGCTAAACGAATGAACATGAACAAGGCACCGTTTGGTTCATGTGCATTATACTTAAGATACTTGCTATATCTAACTTGTTGTTCAAGAAAACCAAGCAATTGTTGACGCGTGTGGGTCAAGCACCGTCCGTCTCGATGCAAAGAGCACTTGTGCCTCCAATGGGAGCCCTAATTGCCGATGAACTGATAAATCATTCAGATATCGATGTTAGAATATCAGTGGCGTCGTGTCTTTGTGAAGTAGCTAGAATAACTGCACCGGAACAGTCTTATAAGGATGAAGTTATGAAGGTATTTCTAGAACTAAGGTGTTTTTAGCAGAGGCTGTGCTTATCGTTTAATGGTTTATTGTTTCTTTCCGACGCAGGAAATCTTCTGGTTAAATGTGTTGGCGTTTGAGCAGTTGGGAGACGTGACTGGTCGAAGTTATTATAAAGTTATTCATATTCTTCAGTCTGTTGCTAAAGTTAAGTCATGCTTGTTGATGCTGGATTTGGAGTGTGATGCATTGGTACTTGAAATGTTTGAACAGTTTTTAACTAAAATTAGGTGAGTCTTGAGAGCTCTTGATAATATGATAGATGGACTTCATAATCATGTTAAAAGATTATGAACATTTTATAATTGTTATTGTTTTTTGTGAAATCTAGGATATCTCACCCTCACACGGTATTCTCAGACGTTGAAACTATCATGACGTTGATAATTGAAGAAAGTGACGAAGTTGCCACCGAGCTTTTATCCCTTCTAATTTCTCATGTTAAACAAGAAAATCAGGTACTTATATTTCCCTCAAAAGGTTTTCATTATTAAACGTTTGTTTATAATTATAATTTCCTGAAGGATATAATTATTATTTTGCTTTTAGTTTGTTTCCCCTGCTTCTTGGAAATTAGCAGAAAAGGTCTTGAGAAACTGTAAGGATACTCTTAAACCTTATCATGAAACAATAAGGAAACTTGTAAAATCAAAATTTGATGATTATGCTGAAGTGGTCGCTCTCCTATGCCAATTTGCCTATGAAAATGAACATGTGGTGCGTTTATGTTTGTTCTTAAGTTTTATGTTTATAGTGTTTTCCGTATATTTATTCTGAAATTCAAAACATAATTGCAGGTAACCAGATCAACCCTAAGAACCAACAATACTCACAATAGGGATATTATTACTTTAGACAATGGTAGATCCATGAAGAAGCAAAAGTATATCGATAAAAGTCACTTTAAGGGAAAAGAACTAAAAACTCCCAAACGGGGACGACCAAAGAAAAATAAGAACAATATAAATCTGGATAATTCACGTGAAGGTGCAAGAAGAACTAGAGTTCAGGACAAAAGGCGATCGAGTAACACCAAGGGCAATGTCAAGAATTCTGGTTCATCTGATAAGGGTTCTGGTGGCAAGGTAACATTAGAATTATATGTTTTCTTTAATATAGTAATATCGTGTGCGTATAAATTCATTGTCGGTTAACTTTTAGTGACTTGATTTCTAATACAGGATGTTCCAAAGAAATGGGGTGAAGATTTGGTGGGCCATAGGATAAAAGTTTGGTGGCCGTTAGATGAAATGTAAGTATCGTTATATAAATTAGCTAAGTGGATAATTGTTGATTATTCTTTGTAAATTATATGTTGAGTATTGATAAGTTTCTTTACGGGCAGGTATTACAAAGGTGGTGTTTTTTCTTATGATCCTAGAGATGACAAGCACAGGGTGAGAATAATGTGATTTGTGGAAATAAGTTAGTTGCATGTTTTTTAAGTAAAATGTCATTTCGTCCCTGAGGTTTGACCAGTTTTGCGACTTTCGTCCAAAGGTTTGAAATCTTGCCATTTTCATCCTGCTCGTTAACTCCATCCATTTTTCTATTATGGATGGAGTTAAAAAGCCGGATGAAAATGAGAAGATTTTCAAACTCTTTGGATCTAGATGCCGAAAAACAAACATTCGGACTAAAGTCGCAAAATTGGCCAAACCTCAAGGACGAAAATGGCGTTTTACTCTGTTTTTATAGATTTTGAGTTTTTTATTTGTTATGCGTTGCAGGTATTATATGCTGATGGTGACGAAGAAGTGCTGGATCTACGTAATGAAAAGTGGAAGATGCTTGATGAGATTTCACCTGATCAAGTTACATTTCTTTCTTAGCTCCAATTTTTCTGTTATTCTTTTACTTTTAATTTTACTTGTATTCTTTCGTTACTAATATCTTCTATTTATATTCTTTTGTTACTAATATATTCTATTATATTAGCAACACGGAAAGGTTACAAGAAACCCAGAATCCTCACCAACACAAGAAGATAACCCCAATTCACAAAAAAGGTTGGTTAACAGTATGCTTGATTCTTATGTGTTTGGTCAATGGCCTGTTTAATCATCATCTAAAGTGGTCAACTACTGTCTAAATAACAGCCCACCACCTTCTGACGCATCTAAAACCACGGATGTCATCTGCAATGATGATAATCAGAAGGATAGTCTCGTTCTAGCACTTGCCGTTTCGGACGGGCTTACATCAACCGAACAGACAATTGATAATGTGGAGAAAAATGGTGAGTCAGACCCGAGTGGAGAATTGCAAGAAAGAGTTCGCTTGAAATGAGTGAGACAACACAGAGACTGGAAAAACCGACAATTTAGTTTGCGAAACTTGAGGTTCAAAACTAAAAACCTGCTAAAAGATATAGATGAAAGATTTTTTTTAACAATTATCTAGAGTTTTGACTCGTTCCTGTCTGGAGACCCAAAGTTTGATCTTTAGCTGTCACATATGTAGTTTTGATTTTTATTTTGATGATAGATGTTTAAGACACGAATTTTGCCTTAATGTCACATAGTATTTAATCATCAGCATATGAAGTTTCCTTTTATTTTTTTGGATTTCTTCATTTTTGACCAAAGATGGGTCTTGTTGACCTAAATTTTCGGGTCAATAGTCGATTGTGGCTACTCACAGAGGGGCTAAAATTATACAATTCTTCAATTGTATATATTTACTTGCACACTCTTCTCTACTAGACGAGAAACCCCTCAATGTTCATCTTAGTGATCAAGCTATAGAAAAACGGCGACGTTAGATACTCGTGTAACTAAAAAGTTATAGCCTACTAAACGGTAAATAAACGATATATTCTTGTTATGCCACCAACATTATAAAGGCAACAACGACAATGCCGATTACTATACAACTACAATGTAAACCAGAATAAAATCATTCACCCGAAAATAGATTAATGTTTGTGTAATAACAGGGCAAATTGCATTTTACATTATTTAAGTTTCAGCAAAATTCCATGCATTGTTCTTTAACTAACGCAATTAGAACGGATGTCGTTTATGTTTTAATTTAGACAAAATTGCAGAAAACAACCTTTATGTTTGCCTCAAACTGCACCTTATACCTTTCACTATGAAATCGGCAAAAACCAACCTTTATGTTCATGTTTTATGACACCCTATAACCTTTAGCACTAACCACGTCAAAAAATTCAGTTAAATGGCCTCACGATGGTTGGTTTTTGCCGATTTCATAGTGAAAGGTATAAAATGCAGTTTGAGGCAAACATAAAGGTTGTTTTCTGTAATTTTGCGTTAATTTATTTACAAGAGATGTCCTTTATCTTTTAGTTTCTTACAACGGTTATCCTTTATTTTTGTATTCTTTTTAGGAAGAAAGGACACCACCTGTAAAGAAGTTAGAACATAAAGGATATCCACTATAATTTCGTTAGTTAAAGGACATCGCTTGAAATTTTACTGAAACTTATAGAACGTAATTTCGTTAGTCATACGACAGCACTTGAATATACAAATGCTATTTTATAACCAAATTACAATTATTATGGTTAAATAAACTTTTCACCGTTTAAAAAAAAGTCAACTTTTAATTAACAAGGTTTGAAATGGTCAAAATAAGGCCCAGATTTAATGCAAAGGGTCAAAGGTGTTACAGTAGCATAGTTTGCGGACGGTGTTGCGCGAAGTATCGCGGAATCACGACGTAAGCTTCCGTGCAATTTCCGCGGTGATGAAAATAACGGATTATATATTCAATACGTTGTTTGTAACGATAGTTTAAACTTAACAAAGATTGCTGATTTGCTGTTCCATTTATAATAATACTTCTAGTGATTATTTACGAACGATGTACACGAACCAAATGTTAATTATATATAAATACTAGTTTAGAACCCCGTGTATTACACGGGTGGAATAAAGGTAATTTATATACTAAACAATAAAATACTATATCTTTAAAAACTGTGTTTGTTATACGGGTTGAATAAATGTAATTTTATACATTAAATAATAAAAGGTACATTTTTAAAAACCAGTGTATTCTACGGATTGAAAAAATGTAATTTTATGTACTAAATAACAGAAAAGTTATATCTTTAAAAACTTTGTTTATTACACGGTTGAATAAATGCAATTTTGTATAGTTTATAATAAAAATATATATCTTTAAAAAACCTTGTGGGTTGAATAAATGTAATTTTGTATACTAAGTAATAAAAAAAGTTACGTCTTAAAAAAATCTTATGTATTACACAGGATGAATAAATCTAATTTTATATACTAAATGATAAAAAGTTGTATCTTTAAAAAGCCCAAATAAATGTATTTTTGTAAAGTAAATAATAAAAAATTATGTCTTTAAAATTTGTATAGTAGATAATACAAAAAAATATGTCTTTAAAACCCCCATGTACTGCACAAATAAATCTAATTTTATATACCAAATAATAAAAAAGTTAAATATTTAATAAAACTAATGGCTATACTCAATTCTTCCTGAAGCTTAACAAATTAATATTTATATATATGATAAAAGTCCATATTTAGCTACTTGACCCGACAATTACGAATGAAATTAAAATTTGCTTTGTTTAGTTATTGATTCTCTTTTAAAAAATTGATTAATGAAGTGTACCTAAATTCAATAATGCTAACTTAATTCAAAATTTCAGAAACAAAATTAGACTCAAATTATATACATCCAAATTGATGAACACTATTGATATTGTAGTTATTATTATATGATGAACATTTTAAAATATTGTATTATCTTCTCTTTAGATTAATATTAAATTCAATTGTATAATTGAATATAGATAGATAATATTTTAAGTAAATTGTCTCCTGTAGAACTGTATAATTATATTTTAATTAAAATTAACGGAAAAAATAAAAGATAGATGGCTCCAATGAATGACATAGATTATTATTATTATTATTAGAACATAACTTGGTAGTCAGTGACAGAGGTTGAATGAAAACTCAGTAGAGGCCGGACTCTCAAAATCCAAAACGATAGAGACCGGATTACTTAAAATCCAATATTTTATAATAAAAAGATAAAACTTTCGGTATAATTTAACAATATGAACAAAAGCCCCGGCCCGATAAAGCTTCGCCAGTGTTGATAGCTATAGGGTCTTAAGGTTATTTTGAGTGTTTTCTAGGTTTATTCTTACTATATACACATTATTAAAATAAAATTTTGATTAACAGTGACTCGAAAAAGTGAATAAACTTACTATTTTATTTCCTTCACCACTATTCTTTTGACGCTTATGTCTAGAGGCCATCCAATTTTTTTTTTCAAATCCATAGACGTATCCATTTATTTATTCATTTTTATTTATAAGAAAGTGCATTTAGTATATTTAATTAAAAGTTTATTAAATAATATATCAATATGTCTTAAGTTTTGAGGTGAGTATAACAATGTTATTAACTTAAAAAAATACGAATACGTACTTGTGTTTGATTTTTTTTTCCTTGATGTTATGGTATACATTATGGTATAATTTTTTTTCGTTGACAACGGAGTTGCGTTTAAGGTAGAGGGTGTTTTTTGAGTATTGTAAGCAATACAAGAATCAGTATTGTTATAATTGATAAACTAGCACATTCAAATTTATATTGTAGTTGTATAATGATAATCGTAATATAAAAAAGGATTTTAATAGGTTTTTTCATGAGTTTTTACGGTTATCAAAATAACTTTTTCCATATATATATATAGGATCAAGATTAAGGAAAAACCACTACGAGTTATGAGAACTTAAAGAACTTGATCTTCTCGTGTGAGTTTTGCACCTATTTTTTCCATACATATTTCATACTTTAAAAGGAATCTAAGGGTGAGAGGGGTGTTCACACCTCTTGAGAAGAGGTAAACTCTCCACTCATCCAATCATATTTTACTATGTTAATTTCCCTCTCTAAGTCTTCTCTTGCACTAAAACATAAAGGGTGGTCATATAGAAGTAAACTATTTTTTTTAAATATAAAAAAATTATTATTGGTTGAAAAAAGTGAACCCCACCATTATCCAACTCTCTCTCATCTTCCCCTCTGCGGTGATTATACATCGAAATCAAGTCCCATTGCAAGGTAAACTTTGATGGCGGCGGTGTTCCCCGCGAGGTAAACTAGTTTACCCCATAGTTTGCCGCATCCACCCCGTTCACCCTAACATTAAGGGTCCGTTTGGTTCAAAGAATGCTATGATAGGAATTGACAGGTTTCAAAGGAATTGGGGATGAATTAGAATTAATTCCATCTAAATTTATAAGTAAGTTTGGTTAGTAATTGATAAGGTATATTGGATTTGAATAACCCCAACTTTCACCAATTGACCGATAACACTAACAACTTTTGATTTGTACACCAACACACCAAACTTCAACTTATTGGCCGATAACACTCCCTAACTAACTGAACTCTAACCCAGTTAGTTTTTGCTGACGTGGCATCTGATGCGGCCATTTTTCCAGACGTGGCAGTTGATGTAACACCCCAAAAACGGGTTTGGTCATCAAACCACGTTAATATTAAAGAGTGGGTAAAAGACCGTTAGAGGTAAAAGTGAACCCGTAAACAAAATAATTAGGAACAAATTAACCTAGTTAATAACATGTATATAAATAACAAGACAATGAGTTGTTGTCTCATTTATAATTAAAACTAAATTTGAGGGACCAAAGCTGCCAAGAAAGGAAACTTGTTTTATTAAAACAAAAATTAACATATAATACACACACTTAGTGTGTGTATATGTCGATGTGTAGGAGAAGAAACAAGGGGAAACACTAGTTTCTTCAAACAATCACCAAATTGAAAGGGAAATTGGACACCAAATCGATGCATGAACGCGTATTATCGATCACCTTGATTTGGGGATCATGAGGTATGTCTAAAAACTTGGATTGATAAAAGTTATAAATTTAGACAAGTGGATTACTTGCAAATAAATTGTTGGATGATGATCCAAAGATGAAATTGAGTGTATGTGTATGCTTGATTTCGTTAGACATAAAGAAATTATGCACTAGTTGATGTAAGATTACTTGTTAATGATTAACAAGTAGATTATAAAGTAGGTTTTGATTATATGATGAAATTGATGATATATAAGTGTTTAGGATCATCATACTTGTATGTATGTATAAGATATTCGAACAAATTAGAGGTTCGAATAGATGTTCATACATGACTTGAAATGGGTTTTGATGATAAGATGAGATTTATGTTAAACACATGTCAATAGATGCTTAAAATCATCATGTGAATGTGAATGTTTAAAGTATTTGGCTAAGTTTAATGTTTGGGTAAATCCCATATATATGATGCAATGGGTTGTTTCATAGTGATGAAACAATCCCAAGTTCTTGTATAATATTGATAAATTTGATATAAAATCCGTAAGGTGGAATAGTCGTGTTAGATGATGACTAACCTAACCATCTTGCGAACGATAAATGGTAGTTTGACGCTTGACAAGCTAAGTGGAGGCTTGGGAAGAAGCGGGTCAAACGGAACAAGTACGCGGAAGAAGGCATAAATAGGAATTCAAGGTAAGTAAAGCTTACAACTTTAAAATAGTATAATTACTTATGTAGTTGGAATAAGCGTTTTGGGTATTCGGAATATTCCGAAATATAAAAGTTCCAATACGGACAGATAGGTTGGAATAAATGAAAATGGTATTAAACCATGATTTATGGTAAAAAGGGTAAAACGGTAAATTAGTTTTGTGATGACGACTAAATAAGAAGTTTTGATAGGGATACCATAAGGCATAAGCCATAATGGGTCAAGCGAATTAAGAGATAATTCTTAAGTAATATGATCATATAGTGTAAAACAAAATGGGTTAAATAGATGAAATGACAATTAAGTGCCAACTCATAATGACAAGTGGTTATTTAGACCAAACGGGTCAAATGGTGATAGTATCACCATTTGACGATGATGACTAATATTGCTTGTTGAATTTTTGTGTTCTTAGAAAGAACAGAGCATGATATTTGAACGGATCAATGTATGAGCTGAACCAGGTACGTGTAACAGGTTAAAACTCTCAACAAGGACTTAAAGGTCCGATGAGAGTTAAATGAGTCATATATGAATAATGGATTACCTAAGGTAAGGTAAATCCAATAATCTAATCCGTAAACATTATGTTCTTAAGAACATAATGATTTTACATAGATTATGGTTAGATGTTCATTTTGGTCAAACATGTTATGGTAAGTCCTTCATCGTAAAAGAAGAGACTAAGTTGACCAAAATGCCCTCGAATGATGAATTAAGTAAATGACTCTAATATTAGTTTAAAAATGAGTTTTATAATACAATAGACCCCTTTGGTAATGTAAAAGTGAAAAGCATAAGCCGTTTCGGCTTAATGTCTCATATTAGATCTTTTCGTAAAAATGTCAAATCGAAGGATAGAATTGAAAATACAGCATTATATACCCAATCCACCACAATTTATAGTTGTGGTGGAATGTAAATAAATATTTTGTATGAAAACAAGAAACAAGTAAGAGGAAATGAGATTTAAGTCTATACGCTTAAATCTCTTAACGGGTCAAAATGAATATACGCATAAACCATGAATGAATGCGTAGTCCATAAGAATTAGGAATCCAAGATAAGGATTTCAGATTAAACACGTAGATAAACAGATTTCAGACAATTGGAAGTAGATAGATATCTTAGTGTGAAAACAATAAGATAGATAAGGTTTGGTTGAAATAAGCGTTGGATTACGCTAAAACAATCAAACGGGTCAAATAATATATAAATAGGGGTTTAGTTGATTAAGGAAACTATACGGGTAAAAATAAAGTGTTATTGCATACCGAAAAGGATGCGTAAATGTATAGTTTCTTTAAAAAGGGGTTAAAGGGCAAATTGGGCAAAAATGGGAAAATAAGAATATAAACCGAAAATAAATGCTTAAGTCATAGGGAACAAGTATACGGGTCAAGGATTTCGGGTTAAATATGTAAGAAGACAATTTACGGGCAATTAGAAACAGGTTTCAAGGAAAACGGATTAATATTGAATGAGTTACAGAAGTTTCCGTAACTAAACGTCAAACAAGAGAGAATCTGCAGCAAGCCACCGTAAGCTATGGTGGTCTACCGTAGCTTACGGTAGGCAGCTGCTGTAATGGTTCAGAAGGTTGGGACCATAAGACAGAAGGTCTGGGCCGTAAGGCTGGACCGTAAGCTACGGTGGCCAGCCGTAGCTTACGGTGATGTCAGAAATCAAGATCTTGTTTTTATTGTTTTAAGCCCCTGGGTTTAATCGATCGTATTATAATTTATCCATAACTAACATATTTCATAAATTATGAAATATAGGTGATGAAAATGAGCACCGGAGGAGGACCAGGCATTACGAAGAAACCGAACACGATCAAAGACGAAGCTTCCGCAACTGGTTTTATTGTTTCGAAACAAATCAATGATAACATGTTAAAATGTTTTAATATGTTGAAAAAGTTTTAATAAACTTGAAAATTTAAGTTACGCGAATTCGAAATTATATGTTTAAATGCGAAATTTCTAATGGAAATTCAGCTAGGTAAGATAGGGTCTTACAGTTGATGTGAGATTTTTGATGACGTGGCAACTGACATGTCATTTTATGATGATATGGCAACTGAGTTGGCAGCTGACATGGCATTCCTGATGACGTGGCAGCTCACATAAGCTAACTGGGTTAGGGTTCAGTTAGTTAGGTAGTGTTATTGACCAATAAGTTAAAAGTTGGGAGTGTTGGTGTACAAATCAAAAGTTGGGAGTGTTATCGGCCAATTGATGAAAGTTCGTGTTATTTAAATCCAATATTCCAATTGATAGAGATGAATTGCAATGTTAAAAAACTAAAATGGCAAAATTACCCTTCTTCCTCATTTCATAGCATCCATGAATTAGTTTGTTGTTCCATGATTTATCGGCTCCATTTATGTTCAACCATTCTTCATTTTCTTTAATGTTCCATTGCTAACCTAATATCCATGTTTTTTTTATCGATTGGTAACGTAATCTCCTCAAACTTGCTAACCCCAAGACCCCTACCTTAACCAACATGTCATGAATACCCACAACCCTACCATATCGATTCATTTTTCATATTTCTGCCATGCTCGATTTCCACCTTTCATACCGACAGCTTAGATGCTTCGTTTGACGTCACAGGTTGGTTTCAAATCACTGGTCTCCATCTTCAAACTAAACCACAAGATGATTTTCAAGTGTTTCCTTGAAGAGCAATTCGTCCATATTATTATTTTTTATTTTTATTTTTATTTTGAAGATTTGAATGAATTATAATATGACTGGTTTTTGTTTTGAATGTTCCTAAGTAATGGTTTATGAAGTATTTGATTCTGATCAATGTATTATTCATTTGATTTTGGGGAATTAATTTTTGGAAGCTTTTGAACATTTGTCGTTGTCGGTGATCCTTTCATTTATGCATATAGGTTTCGTTATACTGTAGTTTATTTTGGTTTGGTTTCATAATCTAGAGGAGGAATCACTGGAAGGGTATTAACGTAATATTTGAACATTCCTTTGGAATGTTTTAAATTCCATAGGGTGTGGGAAGGATTTTAACTTTCCTGATAATAAGGGAATTCAATGGAATGATTTTCAATTCAAATTCCTTGTTTGACCAAGCAAACACATTTCTTACAGAAATTAATTCCAATTTTAATTCTAAATCCAGGGAATTTCACGAACCAAATGACCCCTAAAATAGTTTTAATGCTCAGTTCTTTTATAATCTGACCAAAAAAATAGAATGACATAGATAATATATACTAGGGTAGGGTTCTAGAGTGAACAATGACTTACTTGTGAATAAATCTTGACTCTTCATTTCTTAGATGATGAGATTTAATGGTAATGGTAATCTTGTAATTATTTGATAAAATAAAATAGACATAAAATTCGTAGTATAGGGACTATAATTTTCAAACGAGTGGCAACATCTTCGATTTCCTTCACCTGAATCATCACCGACGTATCGACCTTCGGATACCGGGCTTCGTATATCTGTCAATCAGAGTTTGCGAATTATGTCCTCGTTGACATCGGTGAATGTAGTGGAATTTCAAGGTTTTAGATTTTTGGGGTTTCGATTTGAGAGTGAAGGTGGATGAACAAAACATGATACTAGAGGACTGGGGTGGATTTGCGACAGCCATGGGTGGTGGAGCTTCGAGCTTTTAAAGGCATTTGCATTTCAGAAAAATGATTGTTAAAGATGAAGTTCTAGAACTGTTGGCACTTGCAGGTAGGTTGGTCATGTTTTAATGATTAGAAAACATCAAAGTTTGTTGTTAGTTTGAGAAAGAATCAATCTTTCTTTCATTTTTTTTTGAAAATTGTTATCTTAATGAAAACAAGTGATAAAAACACAGTTTAATTGTTATATTGAGGAGATGATTGCTTCAACAGCAGATTTTTAAGTGAATTTGCTCAGTGAATTTGTTTGGGTTGTTGCAGGTTATGGTGGGTTTTTGGTTTTTGCACAGTGAAAATTGTATTCAATCTTGTTCTTGAGTTTAGTATCTCGGTGAGGTTTAAGGGTTGTTACAGGTTATGGTGTGTTTTTGGTGTTTGGTGAAGAGGGATTTTTGAAGAACACATGGGTTTTTTTAGGAAGAAGATATAGGTTTTTCTGGGTTTGTTTGAAGAACACATGGGGGTTTTTTTTAAGAATAGGATATGGGTTTTTCTGGGTTTGGGAGGATTCAACTAGGGAGGAGAATGTGGAAATGACAGTAATACCTCACATGCAACGCATGTGAGGGTAGTTAACCAAGAAAATACACGACGTTAGTTGTAAAGGTTATACTCTGTAACAAAACATGAACATAAAGGTTGGTTTTGCCAATTTCATAGTGAAAGATACGAAGTGCAGTTTAGGTATAACATAAAGGTTGATTTCTGCAATTTTGTCTTGAATTTATAACCTTTCTTTAGAGATTGTGTAGTAAACAATCTAAAATTAAGGACTGTTAAACTTTTTTTTTGAACGGCAAATTTCTTTTATTCTAGCCGTCTGTGGAACTTTAACTCAAGACTTAGAAAAAATAACACGTCCAAACTAAAAACTTAGTTATTCATTTTATGAAATATGAAATAGAATCTTAATGTAATTGGAATATTGATTTCATTTCTTATTTTGTTGGTTTCAACAAAAAGTTAAATTGGAATTGAATAACATAAAGAAGAAAAACTAAATTTCAATCATCTGAATTCCATTCCATTTTTTGAAACAAACACATTTAAATTCCAAATGAACTTTACCTTAAATGTGTATTTTTGTAGTCTTTGAGTGAATGAGTCCTCCCAAAAGTAATATACATGATGTGGGTTGTAGAAGCAAAAGCTTAATAAGTTTAGAGTTAACTACGTACTATTTGGTAAGACATCACGGATACAAGAAGCTAAATATAGTGATAAACACGCTCAATTAGTTAGCATATCAAATTTTCACAAATCTTTCGAAAACACCAATTTTCTGTCCAACCCTACAAATATACATATCAAATACTTACATTTCCATATTATCATTACTTTGACATTTATTTTTAATAATCGAACTCTTGTTACGGTCTACTCATTTAACTCTATAACTTATTAAAGTTTTGACACATGGTCGGGCAGTCAACCGTTTATGGTTAGATGGCCTCAGCTTTTCGGTCTAGAATTGTTTAAATCTTGTAGGGTGGCAGACATGCTAAATCCGGAATAGGCGAGTGGTGGAATCAACTGGAATTGGGCTAGAACGTCGGAGTCGGAAGATGAAATAAAGGAATGGCAAGACATTGTTGAGTTGATGGTCCTGTCAAATGAGAAGGACTCTTGGAAGTGGTTAGGGGATGACACAGGTAGTTTCTTGGTCAAATCAATTAAAAATATTAAGGGAAGAAGATAAGAGGGTGATTCAGCTACCGCCCTTTCAGTGTGTAAATAGGTGCCTCTTAAATGCAACATTATGGCGTGAAAAGCGAATTTGGATAGATTAGCTATTTGAGAAGAAGAAACGTGAACATCCCGTCAGTTTTGTGACATTTCTGTGAAGAGCAAGAGGAATAGGTGGATCATCTCTTTACGACTTGTATGCTGTCGAATAGAATTTGGATGGGATTCAGTGCTTCGTGCAACATCACTCCGGTTTTCGCCTTTGAATACAAAGATCTTATGGAAGTTCACAATATATTGCAAGTGGGAAAGAAAAGCCAAGAAGATTATACATGGTCTTATTTTAATTACATGTTAGTGTATTTGGAAAGAAAGAAACGAGATGGTATTTCATAATATCAAACGAGGTCCGCATGACGTCTTAGGGGGAGATCAAATCTAGAGGTTTCGGGTGGTTAAAAAATAGGTCTTCTTATAAATTGATACGTTGGGAGAAATAGTGTAAATATCCTATGTATATGTTGTAATTTATTGCCTTTTGCCTGTTTAAGTCGAAAGTGTGTTGTTTTTGTTTGATCTTTTACCTTTTTAAGTCAAAGATATGTTTTGATAAAGTATACTTTTCAAAAAAAAGGGTTTTGCTTCTACTCATTCACTCAAAGGCTACAACAAAATTATTCAAATACATATAAAATAATAATTTATTCTAGCCGTTACATATATAAATTTTAAAAATTAAATTAAACTACTTTCATTGGTACTCGTACATTTACATTGTGAATCAATGGCTTCTACGCCACTTAATTTAATTAACACTATAACGTGCGGTTTTACTTTCTTGTAGAACTAAGAAAACAAAATATTTGAATAAATAGATAACCCAACTTCATTAAAAAAATATGATGATAACAATTCGAACACTTAATATACATACAAACGGATTGAATGACAGAAGAAAAGTTATAATTTAATAGCAAACTTGTTACGTGTTAAAAGCACTATATATTTATGTACACATTTGGCAGGTTTTTAGGTGTAACATGCATATCAAAGGATACAAATCAAAAGACCATTGAAGTAAACAATAGGGTTCACGTCATTTTTTAAAATGTGGATAATTAAATAATTTTAAATGAGATATGTATGTCATGGTTCAAAAGTTGCATTCCTATAGGCAGTTTTTAGCTTTCGAAGGGAATACTATTAGGCTATCTGTTTCCAGATTGTTACTTCAGCATTACATCATCATTCATCCCTCACCTCTATCCTTTAATCTATGTTATACTCATCCATCATCCCTTTAGGGGTGGATCTATAAGTTTTATTTCCAATGGAGCCACTACTTCAAACCGAACATAAAAATTTATGAATTTGCACAGAAGTGCGGGGCTGGTTAGGTAATTTAGAATCCGGTATCTCGTCTTTGCAGACTTGCCATCATATGAAGTGTTGTCTGGCTCTACGACCGGAGCTTTGGTTTCAGAATTGGGAAAATATTACATCGGTTATTTTAGTTGTTTTCTGGCCATCTTCACGTCAGTATAAAATGCATTGTAGTGTAAAAATTATGGAGCATAATGGATTATTTATATAGTGAGAAAAAATAATTAAATGAATTTCTTTTACCCTTCAACGATACAATTTGAAATGGTAAAAAGTCTTAACAGTAAAAAAATTGGCCAGAAGAGCTCGGGAACGTGACCATAAGAACTCTAGAAACTAGCAGGTGACGCGATGTTAAACACTCCCCCACCTCTCTAGTTTGCTCTTCACAAAAGTAATATTGGTTCGAATCTCTTCAAATAATCTTGATCTTATTTAAAATTCAGAAAACTTGCTAAGTTACATCAAAACAGAAGGTAGCCGGGCAACAAGCTGCGCCGTTAATCCTTTCTGAATTGCAAACCCTAACCTTCCAAATACAAACCCTTGCCCCTTGGGGTTGAACAATTGCCGTAGACGACCCGTTGAACCCTCATCAAGAAGTGGATAGCTTCTGGTGCTAGGGAGCCAAAAATATCAAAGGTAAAAGGGACAAAGACATATAAGGTTTTAAGTACTTCAGTCCTATTCCCATTTTAAGTGTGACCCAAGTAGGGCCCAAGGGGCAATAAAGTTCGGAAGCCATTGGCAGGTGCCAAATCAGTTGTTATCAAAGTGATGTAAAAATCATATAACATCTTTGAAAAAAAATAACACATTAACACATACGCTTCAATATGAAGTTAATTATTATATATTAAACAAACCATATCATAAACCGTTGAAAAAAGCAAACTTATTGTATACTACGTTCAAAAATTAAAATACCCTTAGCAATCAAACAAAGTTAAATAACCTCTTTCTCCCACATTTTTTAAACTTATTATCATATTCAATATAACCTAAGTCCACTTTCAATTTTAAAACATGTGTATCAGAGATAATGACAGCATTAAACATTAAGATTATAAGAAACACTTCATACGGAAACTCACTGTAAATTTGTTGAAAAATAACATACCTTAGAGAAAAAAACATACCTTAACCACAAGTTACGTAGCACAGATGTTAAAAAAAGAAAAAAAAAGAGGGTGTTGTTGAGGAGAGTGGGGGGTTTGTTGACTTAGCACTAAAAGGTAGGCGAAATGGTGAGTTGGTGAATTCTCTGTGTACATATATTCGCTTCTTTCTTTAACTTCCATATCTTCAACCAATCTCTTACCATATTATTATGTCTCCGGTATCCAGTCAAGGGGTCATCTGCGTTACCGGTGCAGGCGGTTTCATCGCCTCATGGATGGTCAAATTGCTCTTGGACAAAGGCTATATTGTTAGAGGAACCGTTAGAAATCCAGGTACGCACAATTTCCAATGGTTTAAATACCGGTATAAACCGGCTGGTAATACCGGTTATACCGGACACCACCCTTTAAGCCCGGTAAAATAAGGAGAGACATAAGGTCTAAACCGCCAGTAAATCTGGTTTAAACAGTTAAACTGGTTTAACAAATCTTCAAAATTGATTTTGAAATTTTATAAATCTTCTGTTTTGGTACATTCCAATTCCAATGATATAAATCTATTGTACATGTTTAATTAAAAAATTTTGTTGGAAAATTGAGTGCTTTTGAATTATTATTATTATTATTTTTTCTATTGATTAACTTTCGAATTATTCTTTTATGGAATCATGTACTTTTGAATTTTTTTTTTTGAGTTAAAGTCGCATTTAATAGAATTATCGGGTTAACCTGGTTGACCCGAACCAGTTTTTTAAACATTGACAATTTTCATTCCACCCAAATTTTCAATATGTTCTCCGTAAATATTTGAAGGATAAATATGTAAAAGCCCAGCGTAACCGCACTATGATATTGTCCGCTTTGACAGTCAGCACGCCCTCAGCGCCTATTGTGACATCGGTTGTGAAGGGGAGCCTTATGCTTCCTTATAAGGGACCTACGTACAAAAAGTTTTATTTTTGAACTGAAGTGACAAAAGTGAACTAAAGTCATCGATCATTTTGGCATTTTACTCCACTCTTTTTAATGGGCTCGTATCAAACAACAGATTAGTGGCCCAGATTTGCTACTTTTAGATTAAAGCTAGATGAAAAGGATGCTAAATTGGGTGATGGTTAATTACATACAGGTGTAAAGATGAAACAAAGCCAAGAGCAAAACCGTATAAATTCTCAAACCAAAAACTCAAGGATTTGGGTCTTGAGTTTACCCCGTTTAAACAGTCTTTGTACGAGACGGTTAAGAGCTTGCAAGAAAAGGGTCACCTCCCTGTGCAACCAACCCAGACCGATGATCATATCCGTATTCAGTCCTAGTAAATTCAAGTTTACGAACAATATAAGTATGTTTACGTTTTTGGCTTCTCATTAAGTGTAACACGTATATTCTATGTACTGTTGTCGTTGCATTCAGTAAAAACACATAATGGTGTAAGTTATGTGACATGAGTTGATGCTTACTTACGATCTAAGGTGTAATGTAATTGTGTATGCAGCAATGTTAAGTAATTGATTAGCAGAGTTATACTCTCTACCGTAAGACCGATATGTTATTCTCTTACTTTTATTTATACATGAATCGGTTTCTTTTGAGAAATATGATGTTCTGCAGTAAAATTTTGAGAATTGCAGTGGTTAGTTAAGTGTTAGTTGGATGTACACCAAACTTTCCAATTATATTGGGCCTTTTGCCAGTCGTTTTTACAACCCAACACTTGAGATGTCTACTACCTAGAGATGGGCATAATCGGGTTTTATTATTACCCGGAACCGGTTCCAACCCGGACCCGGTTCTGCTTGGATGTCATTGGAACCGGGTATGGTGTGGAACCGGGTCCAGTTCCTACCCGGGTTCACACCCAAGAATATGGAACCGTGTAGAACCGGGTACGGGTATTATGGAACCGGGTATGGTGCGGAACCGGTTCCTGACAGTTAAACCTGACTTTTTTACTGTTCAGAACCGGTTCCTAACAGTAAACCCTGACTTTTTACTGTTCAGAACCGGTTCCTGACAGTCGAAAACCTGACTTTGTACTGTTCAGAACCGGTTCCTGACAGTAAAACCTGACTTTTTTACTGTTCAGAACCGGTTCCTGATAAATGTTACCGTTGGGAACCGGTTCCTGATAGTCGAAATCGGTTTTTTTTTATATAAACCCCTCCCTACTTACCATTTCAAAACTTAACACTCACCATCATCAACTTACAAAATCAATCATCTTCTAAATTCTTGCAAAATACCTATGGCATGCAACGACGAAGTTGTTACGGTCTTAGAGACGAAAAGAAACCCAGCTATATGGAAGAATTTTGATCTCTGTTTAATGTCCGACAGCCACGAGATGGCTAGATGCAAAGCTTGCGGAAAATTTATAAAGGCCGCAGCCAAGTCAACCCTTAAGAAACACACTGAGCGGCATTGCCCAGTGACGAAGGCAAAGAAAAATGAGACGGGAGAAGGTTCCGGCACCGGTTCTTCAAATGTTTGATGTAACCCGTTTGGTTTGGTGTTTTAATAAAGTTTGTGTAATGTTTCTTTCTATTGTGTTTGTTATTTTTTATTTTTATTATTAGTTACATTGATAAATAAAAATAGTAACAATAATCGGTTAAAATTAAAAAACAAAAAATTCACCGGTTACAAAAAAAAAAATTACTCAGAACCGGTTCCAGTAAGATTTTATTTCTTTGATCGTTTAATAGTGGCAGGTGCAACACTTTCCGATGAGTTTCTCTTAGGTGCGGGTACCTCGGTACAATTGTCGTCCGAATCGTTAGTCTCCACTTCTTCGGCTATAACCGGTTCCAACGGTAACATTTTAACGGGTATAACCGGTTCCTTCTAGAACTGCATTTCCGGGTACTGGTGGAACCGGGTACTAGTGAAACCGGGTACGGGTAGGAACCGGGTACGGGTAGGAACCGGGTACGACCCGATTCAAATGGTAAAATTGTGGAACCGGGTTGGAACCAACGGGTATTTTGAACCCGGAACCGGTTCTACTTAATGTCGGGTAGGAACTGGAACCGGTTCCAGTTTGGTTCTACCGGTTCGGGTTCGGAACCGGTTTTTATGCCCATCTCTACTACTACCGTCATAGTGTCATGTCATCTACTTGTTTCCATGCTACTGAAGAAGCAAAAGTGTAAAAAACTAAAGTTCCGTTTGGTTCGTGCAATTCAAAATCGGGTTTGGTTGGTTAAGGAACTACTCAAGCTTAGCGGCTTAGGCAGGTTAGACTCGGCTTGATTACCAAACAATTGAGGTGATAAAAGAAGAGCCCATTTTTTATTACCAAACAATTAAGGCGATAAAAGAAGAGCCCATTTTTTTGAAATGGCTGACAGACATACAAGTTCTAAATTTTGGATTCAAAATTAAAAACGACAACACCAATACCGGCTATCTCTCGTTAACTTGATATAATAATACGACAAATTGACAATCCGCCTAATTCATACTCAAAATAACCAAACTGTGATGCTAAAATCATGAGAACATACCATTGATCACACCACCAACTCACATGGCCACAGGAACCTGGTTGTCGCAACCGTTGCTTTACTATGATACACTGGGACGGGTACGGGAACGGGGTACGGGTACGGGGACGGGCACGGGAAACGGCAAAACTAAAAAATTTAAGAAGCGGGGACGGGACGGGTACGGGAATAAAAACATATAAAAAAATAAATATATATCAAAGATAATGTAACACAAAAACTCAAATTAGTTATTTATCATTTTATTGAATAAATGATAAACTTGAAATGCCCAACACACAGAAAAATTATAAATTTAAAAGAGCAGGGGTTTCATATGTATTTACTTATATTTATGCATACAAAAGAAAATCTGCAATCTCTCTCTCTCTTTCACTCTCATCTCTCTCTGCCATCCCATTCTCTTCATCTCTATAACACCCACCTTCATAACCACCACTACCACCGCACGCACCACCTCCACCACCACACTACACCATACCTGGATCCAACTTTCAGTTCACTCAAATCTAACCCATCAAACCCTTGGCATGAATCCCTAATTTATCTTCTTTCTCTTCTAGATGAGAAGAGGTAGAGGAGTGCGATTGCGGAGATGGTGACTGTAAGGAGCCAAATTGGGGATCTGGATTTGGGTTTGGTTCTTGAGAGTTTGGGGATCGCCATTGGGGTTGTCGATTTTCACCGCAAACACGCAGGAAACGTTTCGGTTGGACGTTTCTTCGCCGTCCCCTTCGCCTGCCCGTTTCCTAACCGCCGGGACGTTTCCGGCCGTACCCGTCGCGTTTCCGTCCCCTTGCAGTCCCCGGGACGGGAGACGGCTGCTCCAGGACGTTTCTGTGCTTCAGAGTTGCTTTAGTCATAATCACTAGAAAATCCACCATGCCAAAAGAATGGTCTTTTCCATAGATTTACACACCAAACTTAGATGCTGACAGATCACAAATGTCATTAGATATATGAATGGCATCATCTTTGATCACAATATGATGTCATTATTTATATGTTTTTTTCCTTAAACTTGTAGCATGTTAAAATTTAAATTAACTCTATTATAATTCTAAACCACTTCTAAGCAACTCAATTGGCATCATTACTAGTCCTCCTTTGAGGAAGTTGCATGTTAACAATATCCTGTCTTGGTTGACCATCATATGCAGAAACAGTCCTTTCCAATTCTCGGGATTCCGGAGTTGTTAGTGCCAAAAGATGTGACGACTCTTTATTTTTACGCACAACCAGATAGCCGATTCCAACCAAATAAATTAACATACCAGAAAACCCTAACACACCACAGAAGATCTTGGCCACAAGTGCTAAATCCCCATGAACAAGCACTGAAATGAGATGATCAACTAGAAAGTAAATGTTTATGCCCATAATTAACGACCCGATGATCCAAGTGATTGCTGAGATCTGAAATTAAGTAATTTGAGGATCAATAAAAACAAATAATGTTTTTCATGAATACACACACGCACACTTATAAATTTGCTTACGGTTTTTGAGTTGGCGTGTGATCCCATCTTGGTCTCGCTACTTGTGAACTTGAGAAGTGGAATGAGAGCAAATGGGAGTTCGAATGACAATATCATCTGTGCCACAATAACAAATAGTTGTTAACAACAAATGCCTTTGGAGTTGTTTAAATAACTAGTAATGTGCGGCGGCGAAAGTTAAAGTAACTCGCATTTCTACTGTCAAATATCTGACCCGACTCGTTTCCGAACAAAACTTACGTCAAAACATAGACCAACTGAAAACTTACATAAAATAAGCACGAAAACGTATTATATTTCATCTCACTCATTACCGAGAAAAAGTTGCATCAAATCATAATCCAACTTGGATTTATACCGAAATGTACTTCAAAATATAGCACGTAAGAAATTAGGAATTTTTAAGTTAAAAACTGGTACCGTGCGTTGCAGCAGCGTTGAAACGTAAAGTAACTCGAATTTATACTGTCTAGTGAAAACTTATTATATATGACACCTAGACCAACGGAAAACATACACAAAAATAAACACGAAAACGTATTGCCAAAACGTAGACCAAACGAAAACATAGATAAAAATAAGCACGAAAACGTTTTATATTTGACCCGCGTAAATGAAAATAAGCACGTAAAACTCGAGGGGGGTAAAAATGACAATTTACAAAGTTTTTCTATAAATCTAAGGGGTGTAAGTGACAATGCTGAAAGTTAAGGGTAGAAAAGGAAAAAAACATAAAATACAAAAACGAAGTGCAAATCGCCGTAGCTTGAAGTGATCGCTACAGTGAAAACCATTTCATAATATTGTTATAGTATGAATAATCACTTTACAAATGCTATGAATAATCACTAACCGATGCTATAATAATCAACCTTCCAGCTCCAGCCGAGCCGCCTATGAGAGCAACGATTAGGCTAGGGACTATGGCTAAACACCGGGTTAAGAAGTTTCTAAGCCACGGCTTCATTCTTAGGTCAAGAAACCCCTGCCACAAATAACAATTAGTGTGGAAAAATACGATTACAGAATTATATTAGATCGACAACAACAACAATAATAATAATGATAATAATAATAATTCATTTTTGAACAAAATGATTTAGGAGGTTTTATGTATCAGACATATACTTTTAGCAACTTTCCCATTTGAATCTGTTAGATGACATAACCCCAATGTACCCATTCATAAAAAAATGGGTCATATATGAATACCTGCATAACATATTGGCCGGCATATGTTCCAGTTATGGTGGAACTCTGACCTGATGCCAGCAAAGCAATTGCGAAGACCTTAGAGCTCCACTTGCCTAGAACATTCTAGAAAGACGAAAAAAGGAATGAGATCATGATCACTTTCAAGCTCCACCATAAGCGGGATTATCATCATTTAGCACTAATAAAAGACACTTACTCTAAGCAAAAAGGATGCTTTATTCAAGTCCAGATCTTGACAACTCTTTTGATCATCTGAGTTCAAATTCGATGAACTACACACTGAACCACTTACTGATATAACCGATATGTTGATAAGGAAGGCCAGTGCAAGAGCTATGCCACTTTCTATCATATAGAATCTGCAAGCTTCCTATATATAAAGGTTTTCATTAATAATGGGTTCTTATACATGTTTAAAAGACTGAAGAATGCTTCTAAAAGATATGATAATTACTTTGATGCCCCTAACTGATCGAGGTATTTTCCTAGAAAGCACAAGAGCGGAGTGCAGAAAAAGGTTGTGCCTGCATTAAAGAAGAAATATACATAAACTGATAGATTTGGGTTGTATTTTATCCCTAATTGATCAAATGGGGGAAAACTGTAAATTTTAACAATTAAAGGTATTAAGGGGTCAAAAGTTGCAAAAAGTGTACTCCTAATGCATACCACCTCTTAAATCACTTTACTTGCAGACAAAAGGGTTTACTACTGAGGTATAGCTTCCGACTTTCTATAATTATTTAATGTGTTAATTATTGATTAAATAAACTAAAAAAAAGACAAAATGTATTTCAGATTTGCAGGTCTAGTCAACCTGACCTAACGTGGCCCATACTAAACAATTACGCGTGTTGCCACGTTACCCAACATGTCTCACCCACCCATTTTACCACCAATGTTAGATGTAAAAAACTTACGGCATGACCATAGCACCGAGAAGTGAAATCGCAAGGCCTATTGACCCGCTGCCTTTGAGCTGAGGGACAAACAGCCCGTATAGCACTTCTGAAGCGACCGGCTTGGAAATACCAAGCTCAATAAGGAAGCATACAGCTATAGTGAGTACCAAAAAAGCAATCAAGAACTCAAGTTTTCTCACCTGCATAGCAAACAAAATCATCTCGTTTCGTGTCCGGTTTAAGCAAATATAAATTATATGAGCTAATGCAAATAAAAAGTACCCCGTATTGTTGCAGTGCTAATAGAACCAAAGTGCTAAAACCAGTGAGCAACACACCAATCCATACTGGAATATTGAATAGCATATTCAGAGCAAATGCTGTCCCAATTACTATATATTACAAATAACAAATTTAGTATTAAAATAATTACTAAATCGTATGCTTAAAAGAATAAAATTAACTGCGTTTGGAAACATTATTTGGCATAACATGTGTTGTTTCTACTTAAAAGGCTCAAAAGGCATATCACATGAAACATTCAATGAATTCTGAGTTACTAGATGATGAAATAATAGAAAAGGCTATAATAATACCTTCAGGAATGTCACATGCAACTATGGATATCTCAGCTAGAATCCATAAAATGAAATTGGTCACCTTCTCATACTCGTTTTTGCAGTGCTCAGCTAAATGTTTTCCTAGAGTATTATACAGGAAAATCAAATCGAGATATGTGTATAAACTTCAGGAGGGGCGAATTGATAACAAACGTAAAAAGTAAAAATAAATAAATAAATAAATAAAAATCCGATACCCGTAACAACTCCCAAGTTTGCTGCCAAAGATTGGATCACAAGTGCAGAAACTGAGGCCACAAGTATAATCCATAGTAACTGCAAACAAAGAGAAATACTACATTTTAAACACCTAATAAAACAATGCTAAATTGTTACTTTAACACGGGTCGACTCAAAATGATCTTGAACTACTTCAGAAATGACATTATATAAGCACCTCATACTTGTATTGAGCTCCTGACTGTAAATCAGTTTCAACTGCAAGAATTTGCTACTATAATATCAGTTATGAACTACATAAATGATTTGAGTAAATAAAAATAAAATGAGAATGAAGTATCTTACAGTTTCCAGGATCTATGTATGCTATCGAAACAAGAAAACCAGGACCTAAATACGCAAAGAAGTTTTTCCAGCTTGTTTTCTGCATATATAAACAATTAGGACCATCAAATAAGAACTTTCAGAATCCCACTTTTTCAAATTAATTACATTTCCACTAATAAAAAAATTTATCAGCTCAAATTTGTCATTAGATGCTATGTGTAAGATTTAAAAAAATAAAAATAATATTATTAACTAAACATATTAAAATCAAGTCAGTGAGTAGCAGGAAGCTAGATTACATATTTGACTTTTAATCAACACTCCAGCTTAAAAAATGCTTTGGATTTTGAAACTGACAGCAACTTGAGTATTATTATCTGGCACCAGATCTATCAGTACTTGTTTAGAGTATACGTATACTTTCACACCAATTACCAATGTTTAAAGCATCATCTCAACCAACCAGTATCACATATTCTGATATTCACATAACTTCACAATTAAAACTTTAATTAATTAATAATCAAGAAGATGCTAGAACAAACTCGAACACAAAATAAAAAATAAATTCAAAATCTACTGCATAATTATTATTATTATTATTATTATTATTATTATTATTATTATTATTATTATTATATTATTATTATTATTATTATTATTATTATTTATTATTATTATTATTATTATTATTATTATTATTATTATTATTATTATTA
Source organism: Scalesia atractyloides (assembly GCA_947069175.1). NCBI lineage: Eukaryota > Viridiplantae > Streptophyta > Magnoliopsida > Asterales > Asteraceae > Scalesia > Scalesia atractyloides. Next base: position 3,103,330 of record CAMTDV010000023.1, read on the forward strand.
TTATTATTATTATTATATTATTATTATTATTATTATTATTATTATTATTATTATTATTATTATTATTATTATTATTATTATTTATTATTATTATTATTATTATTATTTTTAAATTATTATTATTATTATTATTATTATTATTATTATTATTATTATTATTATTATTATATTATTATTATTATTATTATTATTATTATTATTATTATTATTATTATTATTATTATTATTATTATTATTATTATTATTATTATTATTATTATTATTATTATTATTATTATTATTATTATTATTATTATTATTATTATTATTATTATTATTATTATTATTATTATTATTATTATTATTATTATTATTATTATTATTATTATTTATTATTATTATTATTATTATTATTATTATTATTATTATTATTATTATTATTATTATTATTATTATTATTATTATTATTATTATTATTATTATATTATTTATTATTATTATTATTATTATTATTATTATTATTATTATTATTATTATTATTATTATTATTATTATTATTATTATTATTATTATTATTATTATTATTATTATTATTATTATTATTATTATTATTATTATTATTATTATTATTATTATTATTATTATTATTATTATTATTATTATTATATTATAACAATAACAATAATATTAAATAATATAATACTTACATCAGGAACAACAATCTGATTAGTATCAGAACTCTCGATTAACGGCGTATTAGTCATGAACTGCGGTTGCTGAGAAGACGCTTTTGCCGTCATCTTCCCCTTCCCCTGTTTTCACTCTGTTCCGATAACGCCGTCAAACGACCGTTCCGATAACTGAAACCGTACAAAATCACACAACAATCGTCAGACTTCAAACACAAAACCAACACATGCAATGTAGATTCCAACAGATTACGTGTACAACACGAATTCACTCATTCAGCAGTTCAGATCTAAAACCAAATAATCAACAAATACGAAACTTAACAGTTTCTAACAGCATATAAACCAATCGAGATCAGATATTGAAGAAACAGATGCAAATATGGAACGAATGTGTGTGTGTGTTGTGTGTGTTTGTGTGTAGTTTTGGAAGTAATAGACCTTATTTGCAGGATGAAGAAGGTTTGATGATGTGATCGAGTGACGGTTACTGCATGTGTGAATTACGAGTTGAGAAACTTCTGACTGCTGATCGTCTTCGGCGTTTGCGGATTTTACGACTTTCAATTCGCCTATCGTTTCTATATACTAGTGGCCTAGCTACAGTACTCGTTTTTTATTCATGCATGTCATACTTCCAGATGCTATTATGTGCGGTTTTGGTCCCTCGATTTAAGGAATATTGAATTTAAATAACATAAATTTTTATCAATTGACAAATAGCAGTCTAACTTTCAATTTTGTATCAAATCACTCTCAACTTTTAACTTATTGGTCGATAGCACTATTAAACTAATTGAACCCAACCCAATTAGTTTTTTTGTTGATGTGGCAATTGTGTGTTGACGTGGAATTTTTTTGATGATGTGGCAGCTGCAGTTACATTTGACCTGGCTTTTGATGGCGTGACGTATGGCTTGGTTTTTTTGGTGACGTGGCAGCTGATCATGATGTGGCACTGGTTTGATGACGTGGTAGCTGATGACAACAAATTGGGTTAGTGTTGGGTTAATATGGGAGTGTTGTCGGCCAATTTAGTTGAAAGTTGGGGGTAGTGTGATACAAAATGAAAGTTGGGAGTGTTATCGATCAGTTGATGAAAGCTAGGGTTATTTAAATCGAATATCCCTTGATTTAACTCTAGCTTAAGTTCCTTTTAAATAGAGAGGAAACAAAATCAAATGAATTAAAATCACTTTTGTTTATAAAAAAATTGGTTTTGCTAGGTAGTGCCACAGCTTTTGGCCCGTTTATCTTTAAAAAAGGATAGTACCACATACCACAGTTGTTGCCTGTTTATCTTCTATTTCGATGTATTTTTTATTTGGAGACCTAAACATGATATAATCAATCATCATTATTGTTCTCTCCACTTGTACTTCAATTTCTATAGGCATCTTCGCAATCACTGCCATCGTTACATCTCATCGGCCACCTTGTTGCTATGATATCTATTTACTTTAAATTTCAGTTCTTTGCTAATGTTCTTTAGAAAAAAAGGTCCGTTTTAATAAATTTCAGTTCTTTGATAAATTTCTTTAGAAAAAAAGTTCGTCTTTAATGGAATTTTGAGTTTTCTGTAAATAAGCTATATTTACTGCTATTCCTAAAGGATCTTTAAATTTGTTTAACCTAAACATGTGTATTTTAAATTTTTACCCTTTGTTTGTTACATTTTGACGTGAAATGCCAAGTATGTGATCTTCTTGATGTTGTGTCAAACTTGCTCTTGTATATTTGATGGCATTATATATTGTTTTTTAACCAAACAATATTGACTAATTACCTCAATCCAACTATATGTAAAGAAAGTTTTGCCACGCTGGACTCTTAGATCTAGCATGGTGGGTTTATTTGAGAATTGAGTTTAAAATTCAATAGATGATTAATTAGAATGTTATTTATAATACAAGCCCTTTATTCCGCACATCTAACTTATAATAAAAGATTACAAATAATAACACATGTTATTCTCTCCTTCAACCTCATAAATTTTATTTATATTTGTTTAATAAATTTCTGTTAATATTAATAATTAATATATAGGTATCACTTATTTTTATCATTATCTTTATCTAACATTAATAAATAACTTCAATTTTGCAATACAGACCTTTTGTTTTTTTTTTTTACTTTTAACCCACAGCTTTTCATCTTTTACAATTTAATCCCAACTATTTTTTATTTTCAATTTTGGTCCACCATAATTTTCATTTTTCCCAAGTTTTTCATTTCGTTCTAAATTTTGTGAGTTAATGCACCGCATCGTGCGTGTGGGTTCAACATTTTTTTCGTATATTTTTTTTCTGTTTGACTGGCCCATCGCAACAAATCTATTTTCTCCGTTTGACAAGTTCGTCCAACGCGCGGGTCCTGGATTGACTTAGTTATTTTTTCAATGTTTTACGTTTCAGATTAATTTCTCTAAAACGAACGTGCGTGATTCAAAGATTTTATGCTGCTTTTCGCTTGGCGTTATTTTTTTCCGTTTTTATTTATGTTGTTTTTACGAGCTTTTCCGGTGTTGGTGGTCGCTGGCAATGGTATAGCATTTTTGTTACTACTTGACACAGTTTTATGACAACCATTGTAACACAATGGCTTAATACTAGTAATATAATAAGTAATACCACATATATCAACTTACAAATATTAGTGGGGTCTTCTTGAGATTTTATAGGATATGTATACTAATATTTAAACTATAAGTAGGGTCGTCAGACCCCTCTAAATGTCATGTCCTTGGATGTTTAGGGTTTTCAATTTTTGTCAAACGGCTATTTTGGTAATGTAGCGATGAATGAAAAATGATTACTTTGGTAATGTAGCGATGAATGGAAGACAATAGATGCTCACAAACAGCTAATTGATAAGGTATGGAGCGTGGAGTGGTCAGCGATGCTTGATTATTTTAAGTGATATAATTTGAATATAAGAGTTAATTACGTTTTTCGTCCCCATGGTTTATTAAAAATCATCACTACAATCCATTAGTTTAAAAATTGCCAAAACGGTTCATGTGGTTTTTCGTAACTATTACGGTCTACACACTCAACTCCATCTATTTATTTTGTTAGATTTTGGTGAAATGACCACGAAATTGCCACTATTAACCCAACTAGCTATACGTAAATTTGAATAAAATAAACATTGGTCAAGATTCGAACCTATAACCTTTGCTTTGAAATCTAGATGTTAAACCATTAAGTCATATATTCAATTTGTGATTAAATGGATATTGTTTTCTTTTTAACATGAATTCAAGCTCCTTATCATCCATGTACCTCCTAATCTTATATGTGTTTCGGATCCAAATAACCTGCGTTCGACGTTTCAAAAAAGCTAAACCAACTCCGAATCCTCGAATCTCTCTCCTCCTTCGTTTCTCCTGAATCTCTCTCCTCCTAATCTTATATGTGTTTCGGTCCCGGTTTCTTCACCGGATTACAACATTTCGCTGGCTGGTGGTGCTGATCCGCCGATTGTTCTACCGTTTGCAACGCCATACGCACTCGAATCAATCGTTAATCGCTCAGATTCATAACAGGTTTACAAATTTTATAGATCTAGGGTTACCGATTCATCATCGGTGACATCATACGTACGCGAATCAATCGTTAACCGGTGAAAATTGTTACAAATCGTTGCAGATGATGCAGATTGTTGTCTATCTTGAGTTTGTTGCAGATTGCGAGGTATATGGATGATAACGAGCTTGAGTTTTATGTTAAAAGGAACACCTACATTTCAAAGAAAAGGTCATAAGTTGGAATCCTGTGACCAACATTTTATTTTTATTAAAACTTGTGTCTAGTCAGTTGGGTCAACATGAGCAATTTGGTTCACCAAAACTTAGCATAATAAATGGATGTGAGTTAAGTAGGTGAAGTGTAATGGTTACGAAAGTGAAACCACAGGGATTGTTTTGACAATTTTTAAACTAGTGGATTGTAATAATGATTTTCAACAAACTACAGGGACGAAAAACGTAATTAACTCTAAATATAATTTCAAATTATGTATAATCAACTCAAGTTGCCTTTTTTTCAACATAACCCAAAGCTATGACACCAAAATCTGACCGACTAAGGGTTAATCTGTTAACAATCGTACATGTTTGATTGTAAAGTAATAGTCTTGTAAGTTTTATACATGCACGAAAAGCGTAAAGGCTTGTTTGGGAAATTGTGAGAAGTACGGTGAGTTTTATTTAAAATAATCTTTTTTTAATTATATTTGTAATATTCTTCCTTATATTATATTATATTATTTGTACTCATTTTCAGGTGCGACATTCCCGGCGATTGCCGTTTTGATGTCTTGAACTGAGACGTTCAAGAAGGAAAACTGTGTTCGAAACTATTATTTTCACTACGTGACGGGTAGTGTAGAGATTCAGAAATGATACTGTTTTCAATGATCAAAGCATATCAGAGTAATTGATATTCGACCTATTATTAACTTTTCTTTTTTTTTTGCTTTCTGGTAGTAAACGTAATAGCCCTATGAAGTGAGTTGAATGGTTGAGAAACCCCGCTTATGTATTTGTAAACCTTTTTGTTGAGTTAGTCTTTTGCTAATTGATTCATTTTTTTATATTATTTCTCTTTGCTAACCAAAGTTAAAAGTAATTTGTAAATATGGTCAAAACACTTCCCAACATATCTCTACCAACAACACCACCAAAAACTAAAGCATCAACCAAATGTTGGAAAACTATAGAGTTCCCTATATTTCATGCTGTAACATTTGTCGAAAAACGGGTTTTCGAAACCCGCTTCGTTTAATGACCGAACAATCAGTTTTAAAATTTTGTTGTTCATTTACGGCTTATTTTAATTTTAAACGATTCATAATTGATCAACAAATTAAAAGATATAAATTAAAATTGTAAAAATATCAAAATGAATTAATTAAAAAGGAAAACCGGCTGCCGGGAGTCGAACCCGGGTCAGCCGGTTATTTCCTCAAAGCCTTAACTCACACGCCATAAACCACTCCGCCACTTTGATTTTCTGTTAAGTTACTGGATTTATTAAATCAAATAATGACATGCGGAATTCAAACTCGGTCAACTTGCGCCCAAACAGCAGTCGTCGGAAATCCCGACGACTTCGCCAATAAATTACGTTACCGCTCGAATTAACCATTGAATTAACTTTAGCGACGGTTATAACGGACATCTGAACCCGCGACAACAGCCGTAACCGCCGGAGAACGGCTGACTTCGAATTAAGACCGAATTCAGACCACATTCACTTCGATACTACCCTATAAATTCACCCACAAGTCGCCAGAAAACTTTTCGCTCCCCAATCGCACTTTCTCTCGACGAAAATCTACTCGCCGGAAAACATCTGCAAGTCGCCGGAAAACCGAGACTTCCACCTGCACGGTAATTACTTCGATTTTTCTGGCTCATTCCTTTATTAGACAAGTTCTAATATAAATCCCTCACCCAGAATCCTTTGCAGTTGACGTTGTCGGATTATCTGATTCGCCGGAGAAATTTCTGAACTTTCAGGGGAACTGCTGATTATCGGTATGATTCATCTGTTTCACTGATAGTTATTACCCAGTAGTCCCACTTCGCATCTAACCCCTCTAATTTATTGATAGACTCTATCAGCCGCAGCTCACCAAGACGGAGCCGACGACCTTGCCGGACGTCGGAAGAAAAGCGAACAGTTGGTACAATCAACCCTCCAATCTCTTTCCATTCATTTTATTTTCGATGACTCATAACCTTCATTGAGTTAACTTAGCAAATAACAGTCTCTTGATCAATGTTTATGTTTTGAACGAAGAAGATGAAGTGTGGTATAATATAAGAATAATTAAAATCGGTTTAATAAACGGGTTAGACACACAGTCCAGCGGTGGACTGTGTGCAACAAACATACACGAGACGCGAGTTCGAATCCTGTCCCCGCTTTACCCACTTGAAATAAAATTCCGCCTTTTTAATTGAACCGGGTTGACGCACAGTATATGTTAAGTATAATAAAAACCGAGTTAGTAACCAAGTGACACACACAGTCCAGCGGTGGACTGTGTGTACGCTAACCCACAGGTCCCGGGTTCGAGACCTGTGGTCAGCACCGGTCCGTTAATTTTAAAAGCTTTTTAAAAAATAAATAATTTTCGGTTTAAAGTAAATAGTATATAAGTATAATTAAAAACAGAATTATTTCGGGTTAGACACGTAGCTCAGTTGGTAGAGCTGCGTGCACGCGTACGGGAGGTCTCGGGTTCGAGCCTCACTCAGCGCACAATTTCGCACAATTAAACCGGTCAACAGTAACGGTCAACGGTCAACGGTCTCGGTCAACGGTCAAAGTCAACTTTTTTTTTATTATTTATTTTATTTATTAAATCAATTATTTAAATTAAAAATCAATTAAAAATACTTAAAAATAACGTTTTCAAGATTTGAAAGTAGTCCTAAACTCACAAATTTATACCCAAAAATCTTATTAAAATAGTTAATAAAATCCACATACTTACCGTGCCTTTTCATTTCTTATTTGGTTAGTTATCTCTCGTCGATCAATCCCCTAAACTCGTGCGCATCCAACATCTTCAAACAAACGCATCCAATGTGAGTGAATCTCTACAAATTCCCCGTTTTAATCACATTTTGGGGTGTATCATGTGTCGTACTTATTTATTATAATTAATCATTGTGCATCCATCATGTTTATGATCAATGTGTATTCAAGGTGTATCCATTGACTGTGTGGTTGAAGTTTAGATTAATGTTATCATTTCAGTACATACATTTCATAGGCCGCCGCTCCCCATTACCTGTGAGCGTGAGCTGTTCCCCATTACCTATGAGCGTGAACCAGGCGTTGCCAACATAAGATCGGCTCCGTTTGATTGAGCCTTGATCTCACATACATTAGCATAGGCCGTCCGTTCCCCATTACCTATGAGCGTGAACGGGACGTTGCCAACACATACATTGTTACTTTTATTTCATGCTTAAGCAAGGTGGTTTGTGATTGTTATGTTTACATACATTTGTTCATATATGATTATTGCACAATTTTTCCTAAATTAAATTACAATAATTAATCAATAACAAATGTTTTAAACAAGGTTCGCTCGCCAACTTTTGTTGACCCAAAATTTCCCATTTTTACACATGATACAGGTGATCAAGTTGAAGCAAGAAACATATAGGGCGGCCTAGAAGAATAAACCAGTTTAGATTATGGATTTGTTTAGTTAATCTTTCCTTTCCTTGTATTGTATGAATTTGACTTGAAACTTTGAAATGTAATTTGGATTTAATAAATATGAAACATATTAGTAAACATCATGAGCTTTGGTGATAACCCAATTATGCCCCGACTCTTGTTTCCGCTGCGGGTCGGGGTGTGACAGATTGGTATCAGAGCCATGACTATAGGGATATAGGATAGGTTATTAGACCCTTAGAGCCTATACTATAGTTGCTTAGAAAATTTAAATTTTTTGTGTTACATGCAAATCTCATGATGTTTGTATGCTTTATGTTTATCGTTACATTCGATGTTATGCAAGCATATTCATAAGTATATACTATTATATATTGCTCACCATGAACCATACTCTTATAACATATCATATCCATGAAAGCACACACCACATCATTTTCATGATTGCTTTACAATGATTTATGTATTTTCAAATCTCATCAAAGTGAGTTCCCATGACGGGCATGTAGTAACTGGAAGGGTACCAGTACCGGTAGTCGGAACGTCCTGTCTAGGCTTGGCATTCGTATAAATCCAAAATAAAGGACCAGTTTGCCTACCTGGGGACTAACGATGAGAGTACGAAGTACCTATTAGGCCAAAGCATGCTATACCAAACGTCGTGTGAACTAACCCCACTTTGAGTTGTCATTGTGTCTACACCTGGACACATTCCGACCATACATCTTGTAAACATATTTTGTGGTTTTCATTCGGGTCATGTGAGTGTAAATCGCCAATACTAATGTAAATCCTACCAAGCCAATAGTCATGGGGGCCCACATGACTACACAGGTGAAGGTATGGGGGACATTTGAGGCCCAACATGAGCTAACCCAAGACATCCAATGGATGTGGTTGCATTATTGGTATTTATGTTAATTTCATTTTTTGTTTTGACACATGACCCCTAAACAATCCATAAACTCACCATCTTCCTATGTATATTCCTGTAGATGTCGGCTAGGCAGCTACGTGGAGGACGGAAGTCAGGAAGGTCAAACGAACGCTTGGCCGCTCAGATAGCAAAACAAATGGCCACAGTACTTCCTGATATTGTAGTTCAAGTTCAGCAAGCTCTCACTGCAAATCCTGTCAATCCACCAAACCAAGAGGATCAAAACATCGACAACCCCCCCTCCAAGAAGTGCTCCTACAAACACTTCAAGTCTTGCGATCCCCCGAAGTTCGAAGGGACCGAAGGTGTCACCGCTCTCCTCCACTGGTTTGAGGAGATGGAAAACACTTTCCTAAATTGCGATTGTCCCGAGGATCGCAAGGTACGTTACGCGACTGGGAGACTATTCGGGGTAGCCCTGACCTGGTGGAACACCGAGAAGGGTAAGAGAGGAGTGGAAGACGCTATGGCCTTAACTAGGGAAGAGTTAAGGGAAGTAATGACAAAACGCTTCTGCCCAAGAAGCGAACTCAAGAAGTTAGAGGATGAATTCCACTCACTGAAGCAAAAGGAAGGGGATCACACTTCCTACAACAAAAGATTCCTTGAGCTGAACCAGATGGTTCCAAACTTGTTCACCCCCGTGTACCGATTGGTGGAACACTATATTCGAGGCCTTCCCTCGAAGATTCAGGACTCAGTCCTCAGCGCTTCGCCTGCAACGCTCGAAGCCGCCATGGAATTAGCCACCGAACTTACCGAGAACCGCATCAGAAACCGTAAGTTCAAAGAGGAGAAAAAGAAGGCCCCCATTGAGGGCCCAACTTCCAACCACCCCACCTCATCCTTAAAATTTTCAAACAAGAGAAAGCGAAATACCAGAAATTTTGCCGTCACTCAAACAAATTTCCCCGCCCCTGTTGCCCCCATCACACAAGTTACTCCTTCACCCGCACCACCCAAAAGGCAATACTCTGGCCCTTACCCAAAGTGCACCCGTTGCCAATACCATCACTCCCCCGATTACCCCTGTCAATACTGCACCGGCTGTGGCCGTGCAGGGCACACCATTCAAGCCTGCCGCACACTGCAGCGAATGAACCGCAACCAACCCACAACTCAAACCCACCATCAAATGATGGGTCAAACCCAACAACCTTTTCAACCACCGCCTACACAGCATACAACCCAAACCTACTATTAACCCAACTACCCCATGATGCAACCCATGCGGGCTTGCTATAATTGCGGTGACCCAAACCATTTTAGAAACACGTGTCCACGCTTGGTAAACATCATACATGCTCAAGCTCAAGCGAATCCAGTGAACCAAGCTAACAAAGCTCCTCCACCTGCTAGAGGAAGAGCATTTAACATCAACGCCAACCAAGCTAGGGCCGACAACAACGTGGTTAACGGTACGTTTCTCGTCAATGGTAGTTATGCATCTGTATTATTTGATACTGGCGCGGATAAGAGTTTTGTGTCCTTAGAATTCGAACCCATCCTCAATCAAACTCGTGTCGAGCTTATGAATTCCATAACGGTAGAAGTTGCTGACGGAAAGCCGGTCTCATTAAACTCCATTATCCGGAACTGCACCTTTACTCTAAACGATCACGACTTTTCTGTTGACCTCATTCCTATGAAGTTGGGAAGTTTCGAAATTATAATCGGCATGGACTGGCTCAGCCAACATCAGGCTGAAGTAGTATGCCGTGAGAAGTTCATTCGCATTCCTCTTGCAGACGGTCAAACTTTACGAATCTTTGGAGAAACCCCATCGAAAGGACTCAAGCTGATGTCCTGTCTTCAAGCCCGAAGATATCTCCGCAAAAATTATGTAGCATATCTAACCCACGTTGTCAAGAAAGGAGGCAAAGAGAAGAGACTCGAAGATATACCCGTAGTGAAGGAATTCCCGCAAGTTTTTCCCGACGATATCACCGGACTTCCTCCCAAGAGAGAAGTCGAATTCCGTATCGACCTTATACCTGGCGCTACACCCGTCGCGAAATCTCCTTATAGGTTAGCCCCATTCGAGATGCAAGAGCTGGCCAGTCAATTGCAAGAACTGACCGACAAGGGATTCATACGTCCTAGCTCATCGCCTTGGGGTGCACCTGTTCTGTTTGTAAAGAAGAAAGATGGGACTTTTCGCATGTGCATTGATTACAGGGAACTCAACAAATTAACGGTCAAAAATCGCTATCCGTTACCTCGCATCGATGATCTTCTAGACCAACTCCAGGGTGCCTCTTATTTTTCAAAGATCGACCTTCGTTCCGGCTATCACCAACTCAGAGTACATGAAGAATACATTCCAAAGACCGCCTTCCGAACTCGATATGGTCACTACGAATTCATGGTTATGCCTTTTGGTCTAACCAACGCTCCAGCCGTCTTCATGGACTTAATGAACAGAGTTTGTAAACCTTATCTTGATCGCTTCGTTATAGTCTTCATCGACGACATTCTCATTTACTCAAAGTCTAAGACTGATCATGAGCGACACCTTCGGCTCATCCTCTCACTTTTGAAGACCGAAAAGCTTTATGCTAATTTCTCCAAATGCGAATTTTGGTTACAAGAAGTACAGTTCCTTGGTCATGTCGTCAATGACAAAGGAATTCAAGTCGACCCCGCAAAGATCAAGGCAGTACAAGAATGGCAAGCGCCACGTACCCCAACCGAGGTTCGATCTTTCCTTGGGTTGGCTGGTTACTACCGTCGTTTCATATCGAATTTCTCTCGTATCGCTGTACCACTCACGGCTTTGACACATAAAGGAAAACCCTTCGCATGGGGACCTAAACAAGAAGAAGCCTTCTAAACTCTTAAGCAAAAGCTTTGCGACGCTCCTATCCTCACACTCCCCGAAGGTTGCGAAGACTTTGTTGTATATTGCGACGCATCAGGACAGGGTTTAGGCTGTGTCTTAATGCAAAGGGGAAAAGTGATAGCCTACGCTTCTAGGCAGCTCAAAACTCATGAGAAGAACTACACTACTCACGACCTAGAACTTGGCGCCGTTGTATTCGCTCTTAAGATATGGAGACATTACCTCTATGGTACCAAGTGTGAGATTTACACTGACCACAAGAGCCTCCAACATATCTTTAACCAAAAGGAGTTGAATATGAGGCAACGAAGATGGGTCGAACTTCTTAATGATTACGACTGCGAAATTCGGTATCATCCTGGCAAGGCAAATGTGGTGGCTGATGCGCTCAGTCGAAAAGGTTATGCGAACTCTATTCGTCTTCTATGTTCGCAAATCATGACCAACATCAAAGACCAAATCCGAGAAGCTCAACATGTTTCCATAATAGAATACGACATACGCAATGAGTTATCTTGTGGAGCAGAACTTAAACTCGAAACCAAATCTGACGGCATTCTGTATTATCTCGATCGCCTATGGATTCCTGATCACAACAATCTTCGCGATACTCTTATGAAAGAGGCTCACAAGACACGATACTCTGTACATCCAGGGGCCGACAAGATGTATCAAGACCTTCGATACACTTACTGGTGGCCTGGCATGAAGAAGGATATTGCTGTTTTTGTTTCCAAGTGCCTTACCTGTTCAAAAGTGAAAGCTGAGCACCAAAGACCCTCAGGACTTCTGATCCAACCTGAAATACCCGTATGGAAGTGGGAAAATATAACCATGGACTTCATTACCGGGTTACCTCGCACTCCTGGTGGGTTCGACACAATATGGGTAATCATTGATCGTCTTACAAAATCAGCTCACTTCCTATCCGCGAGGACTTCAAAAATGAGAAGCTAGCCCGCATCTACACCAGTGAAATCGTAAGCCGTCATGGCGTACCTTTAAGCATTATATCGGATCATGATGGTCGTTTCACTTCACGCACATGGCAAGCTGTACAAGCCGCTTTGGGTACGCGAGTAGATCTCAGCACTGCCTATCATCCCCAAACTAATGGTCAATCTGAACGCACCATTCAAACTCTTGAAGACATGCTTCGGGCATGTGTCATAGACTTCAAAGGGAATTGGGACGCTCACTTACCATTAGTTGAATTTTCGTACAACAACAGTTTTCATTCAAGTATCGGCATGGCACCTTTCGAAGCGTTATATGGTCGTAAATGCCGATCACCTATATGTTGGCACGAAGTTGGAGAAGCTCAAATCACCGGTCCAGAATTGATACAAGAAACAACTGACAAGATTCATCAAATCCGAAACAACCTGTTAGCAGCACAAAGTCGTCAAAAGAGCTATGCTGACAAGCGACGAAAGCCCTTGGAGTTTAACGTTGGCGATCAAGTACTTTTAAAGGTATCGCCGTGGAAGGGAGTAGTTCGTTTCGGCCAAAAAGGCAAGCTAGCACCACGCTACGTAGGTCCTTTCAAAATACTCGAAAGGGTAGGACCTGTAGCCTACAAGCTTGACTTACCGGAGGAACTCAACAGAATTCATCCCACATTCCACGTATCGAACCTGAAGAAGTGCCTCGCCGATGAAAATCTCCATATTCCTCTAGAAGACATTCAAGTTGATGAATCTATGCATTTTATTGAAAGACCAGTAGAAATTATGGACTTCGGAGAAAAACGTTTAAGAAGAAGCCGCATCCCAATTGTCAGGGTACGCTGGGAGTCGAAACGAGGACCTGAGTTTACTTGGGAACGTGAAGATTCAATGCGCGAAAAATACACACACCTTTTTCCTGTATCTACTACTACTTAAATTTCGGGACGAAATTTCTAAAAGTAGGGGATACTGTAACATTTGTCGAAAAACGGGTTTTCGAAACCCGCTTCGTTTAATGACCGAACAATCAGTTTTAAAATTTTGTTGTTCATTTACGGCTTATTTTAATTTTAAACGATTCATAATTGATCAACAAATTAAAAGATATAAATTAAAATTGTAAAAATATCAAAATGAATTAATTAAAAAGGAAAACCGGCTGCCGGGAGTCGAACCCGGGTCAGCCGGTTATTTCCTCAAAGCCTTAACTCACACGCCATAAACCACTCCGCCACTTTGATTTTCTGTTAAGTTACTGGATTTATTAAATCAAATAATGACATGCGGAATTCAAACTCGGTCAACTTGCGCCCAAACAGCAGTCGTCGGAAATCCCGACGACTTCGCCAATAAATTACGTTACCGCTCGAATTAACCATTGAATTAACTTTAGCGACGGTTATAACGGACATCTGAACCCGCGACAACAGCCGTAACCGCCGGAGAACGGCTGACTTCGAATTAAGACCGAATTCAGACCACATTCACTTCGATACTACCCTATAAATTCACCCACAAGTCGCCAGAAAACTTTTCGCTCCCCAATCGCACTTTCTCTCGACGAAAATCTACTCGCCGGAAAACATCTGCAAGTCGCCGGAAAACCGAGACTTCCACCTGCACGGTAATTACTTCGATTTTTCTGGCTCATTCCTTTATTAGACAAGTTCTAATATAAATCCCTCACCCAGAATCCTTTGCAGTTGACGTTGTCGGATTATCTGATTCGCCGGAGAAATTTCTGAACTTTCAGGGGAACTGCTGATTATCGGTATGATTCATCTGTTTCACTGATAGTTATTACCCAGTAGTCCCACTTCGCATCTAACCCCTCTAATTTATTGATAGACTCTATCAGCCGCAGCTCACCAAGACGGAGCCGACGACCTTGCCGGACGTCGGAAGAAAAGCGAACAGTTGGTACAATCAACCCTCCAATCTCTTTCCATTCATTTTATTTTCGATGACTCATAACCTTCATTGAGTTAACTTAGCAAATAACAGTCTCTTGATCAATGTTTATGTTTTGAACGAAGAAGATGAAGTGTGGTATAATATAAGAATAATTAAAATCGGTTTAATAAACGGGTTAGACACACAGTCCAGCGGTGGACTGTGTGCAACAAACATACACGAGACGCGAGTTCGAATCCTGTCCCCGCTTTACCCACTTGAAATAAAATTCCGCCTTTTTAATTGAACCGGGTTGACGCACAGTATATGTTAAGTATAATAAAAACCGAGTTAGTAACCAAGTGACACACACAGTCCAGCGGTGGACTGTGTGTACGCTAACCCACAGGTCCCGGGTTCGAGACCTGTGGTCAGCACCGGTCCGTTAATTTTAAAAGCTTTTTAAAAAATAAATAATTTTCGGTTTAAAGTAAATAGTATATAAGTATAATTAAAAACAGAATTATTTCGGGTTAGACACGTAGCTCAGTTGGTAGAGCTGCGTGCACGCGTACGGGAGGTCTCGGGTTCGAGCCTCACTCAGCGCACAATTTCGCACAATTAAACCGGTCAACAGTAACGGTCAACGGTCAACGGTCTCGGTCAACGGTCAAAGTCAACTTTTTTTTTATTATTTATTTTATTTATTAAATCAATTATTTAAATTAAAAATCAATTAAAAATACTTAAAAATAACGTTTTCAAGATTTGAAAGTAGTCCTAAACTCACAAATTTATACCCAAAAATCTTATTAAAATAGTTAATAAAATCCACATACTTACCGTGCCTTTTCATTTCTTATTTGGTTAGTTATCTCTCGTCGATCAATCCCCTAAACTCGTGCGCATCCAACATCTTCAAACAAACGCATCCAATGTGAGTGAATCTCTACAAATTCCCCGTTTTAATCACATTTTGGGGTGTATCATGTGTCGTACTTATTTATTATAATTAATCATTGTGCATCCATCATGTTTATGATCAATGTGTATTCAAGGTGTATCCATTGACTGTGTGGTTGAAGTTTAGATTAATGTTATCATTTCAGTACATACATTTCATAGGCCGCCGCTCCCCATTACCTGTGAGCGTGAGCTGTTCCCCATTACCTATGAGCGTGAACCAGGCGTTGCCAACATAAGATCGGCTCCGTTTGATTGAGCCTTGATCTCACATACATTAGCATAGGCCGTCCGTTCCCCATTACCTATGAGCGTGAACGGGACGTTGCCAACACATACATTGTTACTTTTATTTCATGCTTAAGCAAGGTGGTTTGTGATTGTTATGTTTACATACATTTGTTCATATATGATTATTGCACAATTTTTCCTAAATTAAATTACAATAATTAATCAATAACAAATGTTTTAAACAAGGTTCGCTCGCCAACTTTTGTTGACCCAAAATTTCCCATTTTTACACATGATACAGGTGATCAAGTTGAAGCAAGAAACATATAGGGCGGCCTAGAAGAATAAACCAGTTTAGATTATGGATTTGTTTAGTTAATCTTTCCTTTCCTTGTATTGTATGAATTTGACTTGAAACTTTGAAATGTAATTTGGATTTAATAAATATGAAACATATTAGTAAACATCATGAGCTTTGGTGATAACCCAATTATGCCCCGACTCTTGTTTCCGCTGCGGGTCGGGGTGTGACACATGCTTCTATCACCTGGCCAATCAGACTTTTATTAATTTTGTTATTAGGCACCCGGGATACTCCTGTGATCGAGGCTTGGGATCAGCGGCTTCAAGTGAAACACCGTCACAAGCATTTGATCTTTGGCATGATGGGAATTCATGACTCGGACATGATGGTTGGAAAGGTGGGGAAGAAGACGTGTTGCGATGTGATTGGTTGTTGGTAGACAGAAGCGTGGGGAATTATTTGGGAAGCAAGGACTAGGTTCAAGTGATGAGCTAGAACACCACCGCAACCAATTTGATCACCTGAGGATTTACGTGATGGAGATAAGGTGTCACCATAGGATTAATTAGTGGTGATGGTTCAAGTAATGGTGAAGGAGAATGCCCCGTTCCCCCTTACAACTACTACTCCGTTAAGAAAATCTACTACTATTATTATTGTTGTTATTATACTTGGAATCAAGTCAAGTGAAAGTAGAAGAATATAATTCACATGTATTCCATAGTAGTGGTGTAAACACACTTGAATTCTTGAGATTTAATTACTTTTATTATTTTTATACATAAATAGTTCAATCTAAACAACATATGAAGTATTATCTGGCTGTTAGTGAAATGTGACTATTCATATACTGAGTGGAAGTGATTTGAACACTAGCAAAATGTTTGTTGTTATATGTATATTCTGATGTTGGTCCTTCTCACAGTTTGACTACTTGTTATCAGCGGCATATTTTATACTTATACTTAATTTCTAGTACTTCAGTTATGAAACTGGAAAAAGAAAGTCATTATTTTAGTTAGCTCTGGTGAATGATATAATAATCAGTCAAAAACATTTAGAAAGTTCATTATTGTATTTCTATAATAATAAACATGAAAATAATATGTTTTTACTTAATGAATTAATTTCTAATAATTTAAATTCAATGAAAATTATAAAGCACAACAAGTATGTTGTTTTTTCATAGACAATTACATTATAGAAAGAAAAAAAAAGGTGACTACAATGTGATGGTCAATGTGTCAAATTAATAATGGTGTTACAAGAGCATATCCAACGAATACTTTTAGAGTCTTCTATGGGGACATGAAAAAGGGAGAGAGGAGTTGCAATTGATGTGGCGGATTATGGGAGGAGAGATGCATGTTCCCACGAGCACCCCCCGGAATTGTACGAGAGGGGAGGAGAGAGAAAATGAGAGTAAGAGGGGCGCCCAACAACCCAAAAAGAGTGACATAGATCTGTACGTAAAACATACAATGTCCACAATCTAGATGATTTGATGAGTCAAAAGTGTGGACCGCAAGAGGGAAGTGGAGCTCACACCGCTTCTTTGTTACCTAAAGGAATGGTCTAAATGGATCTACAAGTCTACAGCCCTAAACGGTCCTTCACCATTTAATAGTTTATCTATTACCCTTACAAATTTGATACGTTTAATTTAGTTCATAACAAAATCAATAATGTGTAAAACTTCACACAATTATAAGCATCAATTTGTACAAACTTAACTCGCGAAACAATTGAAACATACTTTTTTTAAACACATCAAAGCACCCACAACATTACATTGGTGAGGTAGCTTGTGTCCGAAATTCCAAACTCCTCCATTCTGAAGGCGTGTTTGGAACTGCAGACGAGGTGCATACCAGTTTGTGGGGGGGTGGGGGCAGAAAAAAGGAGAGAGAGGCGGATGGAAGAGGAGAGAGGGTGATGAGTTGGCGGTCCGAATGGAAGAAGCGATGTGGATGTCATTAGCATGTGCTAACTAGCATTATTGAGTTTTACAATTTTCCTTGTTTTGTAAAGGTATATATTAATGCATGTTTAGTAAAAGTATTAAATTTATAAGGAAAACAAGAATATAAAGGGCATGTTAGTATTCTTAATTAACAATTTGTTTATCATAAACATTTCATTATTACAAACACACACATACACGTTCCTTTAAAGAAACATGATTTTGTATGTGTTTCGTCACATAATCATCTTTTGAGATCCTCTAATTCATAGGATCAAGGTTTATTGGTTTTGCTTTGTCTTGACTCATTAGGGGAGTGGCGTAAGACCTGTCAACTCGCGTTAAGATAAGCATACGATTAGTGCACATACTACCCCTTTTATCTATAGAGTACACAAATATGATGATAAAAAGTGATAAAAGGCACACATTCGACACATCCTTGCGTTATCATGTAGTTTGAACATATGGGTCATGAAATTATGTTTTCGTTGCAATCTAAGTGTGTGTTTTGACTAATAAAATAGTAAAAATTCATGCTTAAAGAATTATGCAGCGGAATAATCAATCAATCAGATAGACAAACAACTACAAATAAGTCATAACAGATTATCGTTTCATCAAATTAAGTGTTTACAAACTCATGCTCTCCCTCAACTAATGATCTCACAGTTGTACTCCCAATCTAAGAACAAATGATTAATAGACCATGACATAGTCATGATTTATATATACACTGAGAGTAACATCAGTTGACATCACCTAGAAAGCGAACTTTACCGGTTAGAATAATCAAATTATTAATCTTACAAACAAAACAAATGTTTACATAAAAGATTGATGCATCAAACTAAAACAACTGTTGTCTATGGCCGATAGTCATTCCTTAATCAACAGTTCTTCTCATCAGCTTTTATCTTTATCTTTGACAATTGTTTTAAACTTTGAACCGACAATTCTTCTATCTTCATCTTCATCAGTTGTTTCATTGAGAATAACAGTTCTTTCAAACTTGGTGTAAACATTTTATTCACTATGAAAAACAATTGATATTAATCAGTTATTTAGTTTTGACTTATCACTTGTTTTCAGGGTTCAACAATTTTCATATAATCTCGAATTCTATAATATCATTGTTGTCATTATATGATTTTATTGTTTGTAGAACATTCTTTTAAGCTTGAAATAATGTGTGTTCTTGTTTATAAAATATATTAATATTAATGAGCACATACCTTAAATGGCATGCAAGTTGCTGCGTTGCGTCACTATTTTGTTTTTTGTTTTCTTGTTTTATTTGTAAAATGCCGAGTTCCCCATCTTCATATTCGTCTCATTCCCTGTATATACATTTAGAGGTTTGAGAAATAGTGACATGTAGCATACTACATCAATCAATTTATAGTTTTTTTATCTTGTTTTATGTGATACCCGATGAAATTGCTCAAACGCTTTGATTTCTTCACTGACTGCTTACTAAATTTTGGGACGAAATTTCTTTCAAGTTGGAGATGATGTGACAACTCGCATTTCCAAGTTAACACCGTTAACTTTTCTCGGTTAAATATTTAGGATTTATTGAATGTCATACATGCATTCATTATACGTACAAGTTATTAACACACGAACACACGAAATTGATATAAACTAGTGGGACTAGTCTTGTATCTTAAACCAAAGTTAATTTGTTTAACTTTGTGCACAAATTGCAAGTAATTAAAACTTGAGGGACTTGTTGTGTAGCAAGTTAACTTGAATTTTATAACTTTCTTTGCAAGTTTCAAGAGTTTGAAACTTAAGGGACTAAAAGTGCCCTTGTTGGAATTCAAGGGTTTAGTGTGACAATTATTATAACTTAATCCCTACAACAAAACTCTAATCTACAAAACAAATGTCTGCCTCCTCTCTTCTCTCTTGGTCAACGAACTGCAAGCAAGAAGCCTCAAGCTTTTCGGTAAGTCCCTAACAACTCACATCACTCCTAACTCGGTAATCCTTAAAATATAGTTTTTGATTATTGTATAATTCTTCGCATATTGGCTGCGTTTTCTGGGTTTGTTCATGATTCTTGATGATCTTTGATGATAACTTGTAGTTCTGGTGCTAGAAATCATGTTAGTCGATGATTAGATTGCTTATGTGTTCGGTTAAGCTGCTAGGGTTTTGATTATGGGTTGGATCTTGTGGTTGTGATGAACTAATTGGTATATGATTTAATTTAGGATGATAACTGCTGTGATTAACGATTTTAGGTCGTTGGGTACATTAGATAATCGTTTGTGAGGTTTGGGTGATAAAACAGAATCTATCCAGAATGTTACAACCGACTTTAATCGGCTGTAACCGGGTCAAAAGTTAAAAAAAAGTGTTGTTTCTTGAATCCATGATGTACTTCCATGAAATACCTTTCAAACCCCACTGGAATTGCATTTTTCGATGAAAACTGAATGTTTTATGAATTTTTCCGTTTCGAAGGTTCAGACTGCGTTTTCTGGCAGAATTTGCTGACCATTACGAATGTCATAACTCAATATAGGAATTGTGTTATGATCTCAAATTTTACTGTAGGTAGTTCCAGGAGGTCACAAAAATCTCCAACTGGAATTACGTCAATCGTATAAACGAGGATTTTTAAATGAATTTTTTGGTAAGCTGCAGTCAGAAAGTGACGAATCTGATTGCTGCTTAGTAAATGATTTTTATTAAATGTTTGGTTGGGAGTTAGACTCTAAAATTTTAACACAAGTCCAAACCTTCTGAGGGGCACGTCATATAAAAATATCATAATTTTTTCAGCATCGTAAGTATGTAAAACGAGCTTTCCAAAAACAGCATGTTTTCAGTGATTTTACCTACGCATGGCTTTAAGTTGTTAAGTGATGACTTTGCTACTTTTAGTGTCCGCGCGTGCATGATAATTGTATAATTGATGATTGACATGTCGTAGTGTACATTATGAACTTATGCTTGAAAGCTACTCGGTATTATGTTGTGACAACTTGTTTGCATGATAATTGTTAGATACGTTTAAGGCATGCATGAATTACATAAACGGCCCTTAATGTTCTTGGTAACCATCATAGGACGCGGTTGATCATCTTCGCTGTTATTTGCACTTTATTTCTTACCGAGCAAAACAAATGTGAGTTCATACCTTTACTAAAAGCATGTATTCCTGGTGGTTGGGAACCTCACTTTCCCGTGTATGGGATTGCCTTAGTATTCCTGGTATGGGATACTGTTAACTTCACTTTCCCTGGTTAGGGGGTCGCCTAGTATTCCTGGGGATGGAATACTGTTAAATGCTATTTATATTTCATGTCTTTAGCGGACTAAACGAACTCTATCTAAAGTCCCCACACATTATACCGATTAATCGCAAGACCTGGCGAACGGGATATTAGTTGATAGCGCTATTAGGTTCGACAAACCTCACACCGTACCTGGGAGGACGGACGTGAACTTTTATGCCTTGGCAACTGGTCAATGATGATAGACATTGACCTGGGGCACAAACAACTTAAACAGTCAAAGTTTCGGTACCACACAGTTTAGTAGCTTAAAGATGGGGTAGCTCCCCGTGACATGTTTTATGAATTAAGTAATTTAACAACCTAAGTTCTTTTTGAAAACAATAATGAAAAAAACCGTGTACTCGCCAACTTTATGTTGACATACTATTACATGCTTTGCAGGTCGTTAGGTACAACTATGGGCGGGCGTTGCAATCGGCTGGAGTGTGTGGTTTGTTAACGCTTTATGTTTCGATCATTTATTAAACTTGTGGTTTTAAGTTTCGATGGGTTATGCTTTATTTTTTTTTCGCTGCAACATAAACTGTGTTTTGGACATTTAAACTTTATTGCTAATCACGATGATAGTGATGCTTTTATAATTTGAATGGTTGGTTCAACATGATTAGTGGCTAGATCCTGATTAGTCGCACGCCTCGTGGTAAAACTCCGCATGTGGATTTTGAGGGTGTGACAGATTGGTATCAGAGCCATTGGTTATAGTGAACTAGGTTTAAAATATAAGATATTTTTTATGAAAACCAGACTATAACCGTTCTTTATTGGAAACCATAGTGACACCACATTCCAGATTGCAACGTTCGTCATACTTAGATGCATACATGGTAATTGTATTATTTGGCATTTACACGTGCTTTATATATATTGTTACAGCAGCATGACTTATGTGCGAACTAAATAAGTAAACATGGTATACCTTATGTGAGAATGAATTCCCCTAATCTCTAATTCGAAACCACAACACGTTAGTGGCAGGGAACCGATCGTTCCTGAACCACCGACTCAATCACAATACCCAACTCATTTAATCCAAATCAAAAGGTTGCAAGCTAACCATACAACCAACGCGTTCATTCGCGTACAATACCCGTGATTTAACGTTACCAAAAACGTTCCCAAAAGTCGTCCTCGACATTTTTTTCCACTTTCCAAAACAACCCCTAACAATGAAATTAATTTTCTACGGCGTCATACCTTTGCTTATGTGACGTCTTTGGCGCGTCTATTTTACTCTGAACTCTTGACACAAAATGCGAGTAGATTCTTGTTTCACCCATAACTTGTCCATACAACATCTATTACATGCATTCTACCTATCCACGCGATCGTCTTGACATGCCTGGCATCTAAAAATTATAGGCATCATCCGTCGACGCCACCACTGCTACCAGAACACAGATCTGATTCTCCATTCGTTCCGTTTTACGCGTCAATAGTTGAGTAGCCCAGAACCGACCCAAACGAACTCGGATTTAGGCGAATTATATGTCCGCGCGTTCATGTTGACGAACCACATCATCTCCACCTATTTTTGTTGCTGGAAACCACTGTTACTTTTGCCGGAAAACGAAACCGTGGCTGGAAGTCACAGTTTTGCGCGTTTGTCATCGCGCAACTCGAAACCCTATCATACGAACTTCGTTTTGGACAAACGATATATCTACGTTACCGTGACGCAAGGAACTTTCATTCCGTACCATTGTCGGTGTCGTCCGCTGCTGCAGTTGCCGCCAGTGACCAGAATAGTCATCGGAATTCTTCAATTATTTACATGATTCTTTGTTTTTTCGCTTAATTCCTTGCCTGAGCATCACCAACTTCTCGTTCCTCCTGTCCAAAACCGAAATAGCGAATTCTAACAACCATATCACAATCCCACCGATCACAAGGTCACCCCCCTCTTCCCTATTATGTGGGTAATTCTTAGCCTAAGTTGATTTGCACCTTAGCATACCCAACTCAGCGAATGGATGTCTCCTAATGATTTGATGCTGTTGGGGACATTGGAAGACGGAGGTACGGATTAATGAACCCACAAATGAACACGGTGATTTAAACATTTACCTTACCCCTTGTATAGTCATTATTCTATGAGAATTTCTCTTTATACGAATCTTTTCACTAGCTTTTGCACTGTCCGATATTTATTGTTTAGTGCGATATCTAATTACTCTATCGACTTAGACAAATCTACCATTCCTTTATCACGGTGACACTACATCTTTGCTACTCTACGTGGAAACTCCAATAAGATTACGCTCTAGCTTAGAGAATTGTTAAACTCGACTTTCGATCCTTGGTGATCACTTCTTGAACTCTGAAGATGGTGATGCATTGTTATACGACCATACCATTTCGAACATTTTTCGCGTCCTCGTAATGAAACCTTTTGATGACGTATGTTCTATTCCTAATCCATGCACTCGACTTAGTTCAACACTTTCAAATTTGGTTGCTTACAGGCTTGACTAATCACAAACTCATTTAAGTTCATGGATCATAGTGAATATATTCTTACTCGCACATGGGCAAGCTCGACAACTTTGACGGACATTTCAGTTGAACCTAGACACTACAAACTAGTACAACCACCATTTTTCTCTGGATAATTCTTGTTGTGCCAACACCTTCAACGTAACACTACCATCGACCGATAACATCATTTTATTTCTATTTCTACCACATGAGTACGACCAACTACATCCTCGTCATCGGATAAATCTTTATTGATGATTCTAAAACAATTATGTATTACACTTAGTGGAATACATTGATTGCAGCCACACTTTGGCATGTTTTTTTTTCTTTCACGTCTTATCCTGTTGTGCTATAATGCATACCATAGTTCTTGTCTAATCCTGTTATGCACAAATCCTCGCTTAGATAAATCACTCTCTATGAACGTTAAGCAACGAACCATACTTAAGTTCTTCAAGTGCAGGAGCACAAAATAAATTTTCTACTTCAGTGAGGTATGCCGAGGTCAACACCCTTTCCGCGTGAAAGCACCATACCTATGTATAACTTCATCGACCTCTTTGTTTTCGTATTTACTTCCTCTTAGACCGGAAGCTGGTCATCTACTACAACCAACTACAGCCGAAATAGCGTGATCGACATCTACCAAGATATCGTGATCAATATCAATCAATATCAACTGCAAGGATTAGTTTCATTCTAAAACCTATCTGAGATTGGGCTACCATTAGTTGAGAGTCCGTAATGAGGACATCTCTAAGACTGCCTTACGAATTCGGTACGATCACTACGAGTTCCTAGTTATGCCATTCAATTAACGAATGCACCCGCAATCTTCATGGACCTCATGAACCGAGTGTGTAAACCCTATCTTGACAAATTGTCACTGTCTTCATCGACGACATATTAATCTACTCGAAGACTTGGGAGGAACACGAGCAACACTTACACCTCATCTTGGAATTTTTGAGGAAAAAGCAATTGTACACTAAATTCTCGAAATGTGACTTTTGGATTTGTGAAGTCCATTTCCACGGCCACATAATTAACGAGGCTGGAAAACATGTTGATCCGGCCAAGATTGATTCCATCAAGAATTGGCTTGCACCGAAAACTCCTACCGAAATCTGCCAATTTCTTGGTCTGGCGGGTTATTACCGTAGATTCATTGAGGGACACTCGAAGATCTCTCAACCCCTCACCGCGTTAACTCAGAAGAGTACCACCTGGAAATAGGGTGATGCCCAAGAATCCACCTTCCAACAATTGAAAATGAAGCTGTGTAGCGCACCTATCTTATCATTACCGGAAGGCACCGATGATTTCGTTGTCTACTGCGACGTGTCTATTCAGGGTCTCGGTTGCGTGTTGATGCAATGAGAGAAAGTCATTGCTTACGCGTCACGTCAACTCAAGGTTCATGAGAAGAACTACACTACTCACGACCTAAAAACAACATGTTTATCGGTCTTCATATTCTCCACACCAGCATTTATCTTCTCTCTCACATGCTCAACTAAAGCTTAAAAACACTTAAAACATGAGTGTGGGAGATACTCTTTACCTATTATTACATCACACTGTCTTTATTTTATTATTTTCTTTATCATAACAAGTTTTATCTTTTTTTTTCTAATTTTAACTTATCATAATTTTCATCAACTTTATTACCACAAATACACTTTAGCTTTTTGTTTCATTAAAATGAAAAGAACTTATATCATCAAATTCTAAGCAGGACTATACTATACCATAAGTGGTAATTGTGAAAAGTAATTTCGTATCATACACGACACCATGGAAACTAGTAATGCTTGCGATCATGCACCACCAGTGTTTTAACAAAAAGAAATTTTTTTAAAAAAGATGCATTTTGTTACACCTAAACTCTTTTATATATTGTTTGACTCTTGTAGCGGATTCCTTTTTCTTGTTATCATAAAAACATTACTAGATTGTTAAACGTAATTATTTTTATCTATGTTCATATATCATAAGAAAATAAATATTAACAGCAAATTAACATACTCTTAGATATATTTATACATGCACTTTGAAGAATTTGAACTCCCCGCCTTATAGATAATATAGAGACACCTTACTAGCATATCGTGTCCCTTCACTTAAATACACTAAACTCATTTAAAATAGTCTTAAGTGGTTGAATATCCCCGTGTCATGAAACTAAACTAAAAGATGTTTAGTTCATGAAATGCTTATAAAGTAATTCGAATTGGAGTAGTAATTTGATTGAAGTAATTTAAGAAAAGTTGTTTATAGATTGGAAGTTGTTGGGTATATAGTTAAATATATACTTAGTAAAAAAAGATATGGCAAGGTTTGAGGGGTATGAAACAAATCAAAATTTTTTCTCTCTGTAAATAGATATGCTACTTCCACTAAGACCATTAGTCCATTAACTCTAAAAGCCCTTTTTTAACATGCAAGTAAACCCATGTAATATAAAGTGTGGATAATAATAATATTAATAATAATAATAATAATAATAATACTAATAATAATAATACAAGCAAGTACTAATAATAATAGTCATTATCGATTAACATTAAGTCATGAGATGACTATATTAATAGTAATGGATAAAAGAGCAAAGAGTCATAAATAAGTAGTGTGAATCCCCTTAAAAGTACCTATATGCTCCCATATAAAAGTCTCTAGGCTAAGACATATCAAAAGCAAAGGCAAAACGAAAATGTAGGAAGAAGCTTACGTGTAGAAGGCAATCCTGGTAGAAAGAGATTTTGCATTTTCTTATTTCATTAGGCAAACCAAATTTAGATTCAAATCCAATAATCTTCTATTTATTAGAATTAAATATGTATGAGAATATAAATACAATTTCAAAATAATTGGATAGATGCAATGTCCACAATACTTGGATTTAATCAGATACAGTTAATCTATCTATCCCGATGATATGGAAAAATGTATGATTCAATGTGCCCATTTATAAAATAGACCCAATCTATTTATCCCGATAATATGGATAGATATATGATCGAGCATGCCCATTTCCCTACACAAATTTATACATTCCCCTAGAATTCCATAATTTCAATTATTTAGCCTCATGGCACTATTCGGACAATTAGGGCTTCTCTCAACAGAATTTCACAATTGTTTCGAGTGGGTTTGACAGTTGTAGTGGATTCCAGCGAGGATGCTGTCAGGAAATCCAACAACAACTAAAAGAAATTAGGCCCAATAGAAACATGAAACGTGGACTAATCGGTGGTCAACACTATTTATGCTGACCACTAGATTTAATATTAAGTATAAATATATCAGTTTCCTTTTTTAATTATGAATATTCCTATTTTAAGTTAACTTAACTTATAATAAAAGAATTTCAATTAATTAATGTCACATGATATTTCCTATTAAATTTTTTATTTATTATCATGTTAATCAAACTGAAAAAAAAGTAAGTTGTAATTGGATATACTTGAGTCAAAAATAATCCCTTAGATATTTTAATTAAAAAGGCACGATGTTTTTTTATTATTAGCTATGTCGAGTAGCCAAGTTATTATATTCTTTAATTTTTATGGTGAAAACAAGGTATTTATATAAGTCCATCTGACTTTAGCATACTAAGTTGAAATCTAGTATATAACATGTGATATATAACATGGCTCGAGTAAATGTATAGGAAATTGAGAAAATGTTTTAAAGCGTTATAGAGTGGCCATTTCTAGGAAATTGAAAAAATATAAACCAAATGTCATGAATCTGCCTAAATGGTCTAAATTTGATACACAAAAACTAGCCATTTGTTTAATAGTAAGAACTTTATTTATCATTAGTTCGAATAAAAAAATAGTAAAATATAATAGTTGGAATGAAAAATAACAAGTTCTATCCACGATCTATAATAATATTATTTGATAACCATGTTGGTGTAATACACATATTAACTCGAGCAATACACGAGTTTTAAAAAACATAAGTTTTGTGTAATTAATTAAGCATATACCTTGTATTTAGTATTTAATCAACTTGCACAAAATTATAATAGTAATAATAACACATACTACAAAATTGATTAGTAATATTAAAAGGGATTATCAGCGGACAAACACAAGTTAGACCAACAAAATTGGCAAAATAACCTCTTTAGAAGTTGGTGAGTATCAATTGTGTCAAGGTAATGGAATTTCATATAAATGAGAAAACTTTCCATTGAAATTGTTATTGTTGAGATCTATCATCTCTACATAATGCAAAACCCATAGGAAACTTTTCCCTTGTATCACCTAGAACAATAGAGGAGATATAACTTGAAAGGATCACTAGAGATTTCATGTCACACCCCGGATTTCCAATCCCGAAATCCAAACACCGGTGGGTCCGAGTGGGGGAGTATCGTGACAACAGTTGTTAACATCATATTCAATTAAACACGGCACAGCGGAAGTCTTTGAGTAAAATTACTATTACAAACCGAATGTTCGAAAATACAAAATAATATACAAGCTTGTAATAGAAGATCCACATGCGGATCATAAAATGTACAAGGAAAGAATACAAAACAGACTTTGGGCAGATTTATGATTTGCAAGATCCTCTATCACTACCGAGCACTTCCGGCCTATTTTCGTATTGTACCTGCAAATTAGTCTTTTGAAAATACGTCAGCTTTCTGGTAAATACAACCAACTGACTCATTTTGAAAATATTTCAAAAATGTTTTAGGTGCATATCAGCACAAAAATCTTTTTATAACTTGGGTTAATTGACCGTCCAACCTTGTTAACATATTTACATATTTGTCATACATACGGGGCTCAGCACGAAAACCGAGACACAATTAACGCACACACCACTTTGGACTCACGAAGGAGTCAGTTTCTCCCAACCTTTTGGGAATGCCTACACACGCACTAAGGTCGTGGCCATTTCGATTGTAACGAGCCGAGGATATCCAGGACACGGTAGTTAACCCCCGGTGTTTAAATTATCAAACAAAACTGATTAAAAAAGAATATGCAGATTTCTATTCCGAACCAGCGTTCGATTAATCCCATTTCGGACCAAGCGGTAATAATTTACCGTAACCCAAGCCCGTATAGGGGAAATAAGTCGAGAGTATTTACCTGAGCTAGTCTTCTTTAATTTTTAATAATTCAGCCGTACACAAAAAGGAATAAGTGCAGATAGCATTTACCGGCAAGTCTGTAGTCTGGATTATGGCATAAACTAACCAATTAAATACTAACGGTTTTATTTAAGTCATAGACTTAGACCGACTAGCGTGCTTGAGTAAAACGTATGACGCTAGATTAAACGATGATTGGATAGAATGTACAAATACCTTGACTTGTTTAATATGGGTAAACTATTAACAGTCTGGATTTTGAGACTTAAATGATAAGGTTAAACCCGTTTTGGTTAATTTCTGTAAACTAGTTACATATACGTAACTATGCGTATATTAGCGATATCGGGTAACCGGATAAGTATCGGACAAGTTCTATATGCCATTAAATTTTAAATAAGTTGAAATATCAGTAGGATATCAACTTATATGTCCGTTATAGTTTCAAAACGAAATTATGTCTCATAAGAGCATTTCGGTAATTATATACCGTATAAAATATTTTAAATTTATAATGATGAATATTCTGGAAAAATATTTTATTTATGATATAATATCAGTAGGATATCAATTATATGTGTAAATGATCTTTTATGACCAAACTATGCACCGAAGGAGCATTTTGGTCATTTTACACATAGTTTATAAATTATTTGGGATTCTGAGTTTATAACATGTACCTACTGTAAATATCTTTAAAATAAGTTTAAAATCAGTAGGTAACAAGTCTTGGTCCATTAATATGGTTTAAAACCATACTATGCGCCGAAATGGCGCTTATGTCGTAATATGACGTCTTTAAGTGATGTTTATGAAAACTGATGTTATAGTCAGTTAAAAATGTTTAAAATATGTTATTTAGTATAACATATCAGTAGGTAAATGATTTACCTTGAAAAGATTTGATTAAAACTATTTTATAAGCCACATGGGCTAAAACCGTCATTTATCGACATAGTTTAAGGATTTGCTTAAAAACTCAGTTTATAACTTGGTTTAACATCCCAAATAATCCTAATTATAATATTACATCAGTAGAAACTCATTTTCAAGTTCATTACCATTTAAAACCTTGTTTTATGCAAAAAAGGCATTTTGGTCAAAGATGGCATAATGATGGAACGTGTGCATAAACTTGGATTCTGATTATGATCATGTAATATAACCTCAGATGGTTATACTAAATTATATTATGATCATAATGCAACTTTAGATCAGTAGGTAAATAATCTAAATCGGGTCAGAATCGAAACTCAAAGCAGAAGTCAAACTTCACGACTTTCGGTTGCGAATCGACCCTAGATCTAAAATTGACGAGCCGAACATGTTTCTACATGTTCTAATAATTATTACCAACTTGTTTAAGTGTCAAAACAGGGTTCATAACATATATAAGATCAATTTATGATTTTTCCAAAAAATGGCTTGTTTGACTTTTTAATATCATAACTTTGACCCGTAATTGGTCTAGCAAACGTGATCTTCAGGAGGTGCCTTTATAGGGATTAACACCTACCTTATTATGATCACTTAGCCATGTTTATTTCGAACAATGGCTGGACCATAATGGTCTTAACCGAAAGTCAAAGCGTTTTACGGAAACGCTTGACTTTTGGCTATAAAAGTCTATAAACAAAAATGCAAGAGCAAGGAACACTTACAAGAGGTTCCTACAATGCAATAGAACTAAGTTGGATGCTCCTTTCAGCTAGGAACTTCCAGATGAGGGAGAAGAGTTATGATTTAGAAAGGTGCAAGTTCAAATGGTGAATTTGATCACCTATTTATAGTTGGAGAACTCAAAGGAGGTGAAACCAGGTGTTTAGGGGTGTAAGAAGAAGCTTACAAGTGT
This sequence comes from Scalesia atractyloides, assembly GCA_947069175.1. Classification (NCBI taxonomy): domain Eukaryota; kingdom Viridiplantae; phylum Streptophyta; class Magnoliopsida; order Asterales; family Asteraceae; genus Scalesia; species Scalesia atractyloides. The sequence continues at coordinate 3,134,049 of CAMTDV010000023.1, forward strand.
CTCAAAACGTGACATAACAGTTTAGAGAAGCCATGGTTTCGAATTAAATGGTTTTGGAGTTTTGCTTGGAGGCCAAACAACTTTCTGCTGCAGGTCTGTTCTCGCGCCCCGCGAGAGACACAGACCAAGTCTCTCGCGGCCCGCGACCGCCCCTGGCAACTTTCAAAATTTGACACTTTAACCCCTTATCTTATAGAAGCTTATAAAAACCTTTTAAAACACATTTTTGACGCTTTTAGCCCTCCGTAGCCAATACTTGGCATACCCGTGATTATTCCCGGACATTGTCGAGCTCTCGGTTCGTTAAAAGGTCACTCAGAGGTATAAATTAACATGTTGACACTTTTAATCCCTCCGTCATCCAACTTTTACATATATACAAAATTGAACCCTATCGTCCAACAAATGGCATGTATGAGAGTTTAGGACTTCACAAAGGATCACTCAGAGGCTTATGATAAGCATGTTGATTCCGATGTCACTCAGAGGTTGGGCATGTTGACATATCAGTCACCTAGAGGCCAAATTTCAAGCATGTTGACATATCAGTCACTCAGAGGCTAATGATTTAAGCATGTTGACATTTATGCATATTGAAATCGGACCGTCACTCAGAGGCTCGGTTTGAACATGTTGACGCCTTTAGTCCTTACTAGTCTTTAATAGACTATATTTAAAATACAACACGTGTCAATATACTATTGGGCACGATTTTATAGGGTGTTACATTTCAGGCTCGGAAGCGCAAAAAATAGTTAATATCACCGAACTACAAGTCATTCACTAACTATTTTTTCGCTTCCGAGCCTGAAATCTCTAGTGATCCTTTCAAGTTATAAATACATTATAACGAACATCTATGCCTAAGGACGACACATCTGGTATGTCTTACGTTGACATACCTGATGTTGTGTGTAATTTACTCTATATTATACATACTTCTTTATCTTTATATTTTCTTTGATTTTAAGATCTATAAAATTTGTTTAGACGTCAAGAACGATACAATTGTACCAACAAGAAGTATATAAATTATATGTAAAAAAATATCGATAAAGAATTGATCTATGAAGTATTAATTTTTTAATTTTGACGTTTATATTTCTTAAGAGGAACATGGTCAAATAAACAGTAGTAGGATAAGAAGCAGAGAACAGTGAGGCGTTCCTAATTCCTTTGGTGGCTATTTTTGTTGGTATCGAATCAATGTCTCAAAAATACTGAAAAGTATTAGTCATTGGTTGAGAGCCATTCACATGACCTTTTAAATCAATTATTATAGACGAAGAAGAACCATTATTATATAAAATTAGAGAAAAATACAAGATCCTTTTGGTCAAAAATTTAGTCGAAATTAAAAAAAATTCTAAATGATAAATTAGTTGTTACAAACTTGACTTTAAATAATCAAATTTGTTAGTCATAAAAAACTAACGTATTTAATTTTTTTTGAACGGTTAATTTCTTTTAATCTCTGTCGTATGTGGAGCTTGAACCCAAGACCTCCTTATCTCAAACCCAAGTGTTTAAAAATTTTGTCTTTACTAATAAATCACCATCCTATTTGTCTAACGTGTTTAATTTATTATATTTTAAAATAAAACAATTGACTATAAGATAGTTCACATATATGCCATCTTAACATACATCTCATGCCAACATATATGCAACAAGGTTTTTATAAAAAAGAAACCTAGCTTGTGGACCCCGTGTTTTACACAGATTTAATAAAGAAAATATTTAGCGTAAATAAAGATGATATATACCATGAAAATCTGCTTAAGACCACCCATAATCAGAAAAATGTCAAATTCTTTGAAATTTGAAGAAAATCAAAATAATTAACACAATTTAAGATGCTAATATATCATAGATAATTATTACTATTTATCAATATATATATAAGTAAAACTTACAATTTAGACAACTTGAATCATGAATAATTTAAAATAAAAATTACACATGATAATATGCTAGTAAGCTAAATCTCAATATTAGCCAGCACATTATTTTATTATTAAGTTTCGCTTTGATATCATGTTTTGTTTTTTATACAAAGAATAGTATAATTTATTTTTTTAAGTTACCACAAGATTTTTATACTAATGTTTAAGGATTTTATTCAATTTGTTTTTTTGTTTAGGTTGTTATAGCGAATGACGGTATCGTAACAAATCAAACTCATACGGACCGAACCTAAATTCTTGTCGCATTGTGCGAAGAATTCCACTATTTATAACTTTAAATTATATATTTGTTATTGTTAATAATTAGAAAAACTAAACTCATCCTATAATTAAACCGATGATAGCTCACATAGACTCTTCTTTTTTAAGTAATATTTACACTTAAATACCAATAATCTTTATATTTGTTAGGATTTGAACACACAAAATTTTTAGAAAGTCAAATACCATACTACATTAACAATAGACCAAAAAAGCTCATGGCATTATAATATAGTGACATCTTGGGGGTAATATAAGACATTGGGGACCATTAGGTCCTGAGTTTGATTCCCACAAGAAAGGTTTCTTTAAATTTGTCGAGTTTTCTCTCGAATTTGTGTATAGTCATTATTGCATAATGGAGACGGATATGATCGACTGGTTCTATTGGTGGCACGATGGAACTTCAATGATACGTCAGTGATCCAAATTTACCGTAAAAAATAGACCACAAAAAGTCTTGTGCATTTTGCCTAAGACTCTTGAGGTTTTTACTTGTAGTTTTATGAATTGTTAAGTAGATTAAGTTTTCCCAAATAAATTGGTATCAAAGCAACATTTTAAACAAAAAGTCATGGGATCATCCTGATAGACAAACAAAAAGGATGTAACTTTAGAAAAAGAATATTATTTATTAAAAGTTATAGAAAACAAAAAGATTGGGTCCATGAGACTCCATGTTGGTTTGGGTTTTGTGTGTGTTGGGGCCGCTTCATTTGTTTGGTTTGATTAAGAGTTAACCATGTCATGCGTTGGACACACGCGAGATGTGATTGAGGGTCATGACGTAACCACGTGTAGGAATATGTGAACAGGGAGTTGATAAGACTCGCAGTTAACCGTACTTTAGATCGGGTGGTTCCGCGTTAAGAATCAACTTGTTTTACATTATCCTTATAACTATATTAAAAAATATTATTTATTTTTTTATTTTTTTATTAAATAATATTTTTATACTTTTATCATTATTTTTTTCCTTCACTTACGACTACTTTTAAAAAATATTAAAAAATTATAAAGATGAACAGTATATTCTCCAAATTTACTAATTAACAGTAACTTTTTCTCTTCTTCCTCTTACAACAATTTACAACCACTTTACAAATATAGAGGTTACACTCATATAGAAATAAAGGTTCCATTATGAATACTCTAACAAAGTGTTGCTACTTCTTTTTGGACTTTTTGTGGGTATTTTTTAACGACATACAATTAGAATGTCGTTAATCAAGCTACACAGAATCTTCAAAAGAAGCAAAGTTTCACACACCTTCCCTTAACCACTAGGCTAAGAAATTATTGGCTTTTTTGTTGGTATTGATGTAAAAACTATTTTTAAGAGTAAATTACACGAACAATCCCTGTGGTTTAACAAAATTTTGAATTTGGTCTTAAGTTTTCAATAGTACATGGATGGTCCATGTGGTTTCCACTTTGTAATGCTTTTAGTCGACAACCAACAAATCTAAAGGTTTTATCATGTCTAAGTTAGGGACTAAATTTGTTACAAAGTACAAACATCAATGACCATCCATGTACTTTTGGAAAAAGTTAAGGACTACTTGTGTTATAAAGTGCAAACTATAAAAACCATTGATGTACTTTTAAAATGTTAAGGACAAAATGATAAACCATAAATCTAATAGCAATGAGACAACTTTTGTAATAACATTTTTGACAAAACTTTTTGTAATAACATTATTTGTTTCGTTAAACAATATATATTATTTTATGTAAATCATACAATTTAGTGTAAAAAGCTTACCAACTGTTATAGCTTTTTTAATCAAAATTTTATGACTTCTATTTTATTTTTGTAAATGTAAATGAGTTGTAACATAGGATCGTTTATTTTATGTTGTTTTTAGTGCACATTTAAATTAGTTATTTATTTACTTATGTCGTCACCTGTAGTAGATTCTTTAATTAATATAAAATTACTATGTAGATATGTTGTTGATATAGATTATATTACCAAAAAATAATTTCACCTCAAGGATATTTTAGTAGGGGTATAGACGAGGATGCCAGGATGGTTTACGCTCACCTAAACTTGTCTCTTTTAATCTAATATAGTTGGAGTTCGTCTCATTTCAAACCTTATATTAAAACTTTAAATGCTTAAAAGGGAGTTGATCGTATATCAGTTCTTATGACAAATAGTGGATTTTAATAATCCTAACTATTAACTACTGTCTGGTAATGATCATAACTTTAAAAATAAAACTTTAAAAACAACTAATTGTGGTTTTACCTTTTCATTTTCTTTTCTGCTAGTAAAAGTCTATTAATTCACAATATATGAAACGGTGAGACCACCACTGGTTATTTTGAAAATTGGGACTGTTGTCGAACGATGACTAATAGTTGAGATTATTAAAATCCATTATTTCTTTTTATAAACCATTCATATTTTCTTTTTCACATAAAGCATACATTCTAATATCTTGTAAGAATATTTTACCTTGGTAATGGTTAGGACTGTACACAAACCCACTTTGTTTGTGTTCGTTCATAAGGAATGAACATGTTTATGAACCATTTATGAATGCTTAACGAACGAAATATCTTGCTCTCATTCGTTTAATAAGGAAATGAACATGTTCATGAATACTTACCGAACGTAGACGAACGCAAACAAACACAAACAAATATTCATGAATATAAATGAATACAAACGAACATATATATTCATTTAAAAATACAATCTGCATTTTCTATTAGAAAGATTATGAAGAATTCACTAAAAATAAACAAATGCTTAACATAACTAACACAAAAACTAAAAAAGTTTGTCAAGTTTTAACACAACCTAAAATTGAAATGGTCAAATAAGGGATGTTAGCGGAGTCGTAAAGTATAACTATGGTTCCGAATTTTAATAACCAAAACCAATAAAATAAAAATAATATAACAAAACCTTTTGATGAATGAACTAAAATGAACACATTATTGAACATTATTGAACAAACACAACATTTGTTCATGTTTCTTTGTATAACTTATTGTACGAAATTTCTTGTTTATGTTTGTTCATTTATTAAACGAAGAAACTTAAACAAACTTTCAACTGTTATGGATTGTTGTTTGAACATTCGGCTCTTTTACCACATATAATATAATAAAGAATTAATGGTTTTTAGATAAAAATACTCAACTGTCCGTGTACTTTCTTTTTCCAATAGTATAATATTGTTTCTATTATTATTATTATTATTGGCATGAGTTGTACTTTATGTATAGGGAGATTTTTAATTAAAAACAAAATGTTGTTTTATGAGTTGAATCCTATGCATGGGGAGATTTAAAAAAAATAGATTTTTCATTTATAGCCCAATGTTTTTCTTTCTTTTGCAATTTTACCCTAGCACATTTGATATTTTTATCTTTCACAAATTATTCGTTTTACGTTTCGTTCTAAATTTTGCAGGTTAACACGCTCCAACATTTGTGTGGGATTCACTGTTTTTTGGTATATTTTTTTTCTCATTTGACAGGTTCGTCGCAACACGTTTATTTTTCCCCGTTCGACTTAGTTATTCTTTTCTACATTTTACGTTTTACGTTTGCTTTTCGTTCGATGTTATTTTTCCCTTTTTGATTCATATTATTTTTACGAACTTTTCAGATGCTGGGGTCGCTTGCAATGGTGTAGTATTGGTGCTACTTGGCACAATTTTACAAACCTTTTTAACCTATTAAGTTTTTTACCTGTAATTTGTTTCAAGTTTACCCCTATACTTACTTTACTTAAAAAAACTACTTTTTACGTGCATATTTTTATTTACGTGTCGGTATAAATATTATTTGCTCTATGTTTCGATGTAAATTTTTTCTGAAAAACGACTCAGGTCAAATATAATACTTTTTTATTAAAAAAAAACCATTTTTTACGTGCATATCTTTATGTACTATAAATTTGAGTTGGTCTACGTTTAGATTTTGGAGATGAGTCAGGACAAATATAATATGTATTCGTGCGTATTTTATGTATGTCTCGTAAATTTTATTTCGAATCGTGTGGAGTCAAATTGTGGTTTCTTTTCTATGTATGAGTTGGGTCACATATAAATTCGATTAAACTTACGTTTTGATCCAATCACAATGCTTATATAGGTTACTTCGGGTTTGATCTGATACATCAAAACGCGCGTTTCCTTATGATTAACACATCACACAACATTTGAACTAATCCATTTGATGTTTGTGATGTTCTCACGCCGTAACACACGCGAGTATTATTGCTAGTTAAACTTATTTTTAAACTTACCTAATAACTTCTTCTAGTTTGTGTTTTGCCCCCACCCTTTTCTTACTTTTCTACTTAATCACTAGACTTAATTTTTCGTTCACAAGTCTCGATTCTTGATTGTATTATATTTAATTTAATATTAATCAATATCTTTTATTTTCAACTACATTATATTATACTTTCTTCAAGTGGTTTGTTAAGAATTATGGATTTTTGTATGCTCTTCTTTTTCAGAGAAAATTGTATTCATTACAATTCATTTATTTCAGGTTTTTTCTTTTAAAGTAATTAAATGGAATTTAGGTTCTATAATTTTATGTTATACAAATTGGCTAGTACCTTTTGATAAATTTATAAATTAGAACCAAATTGAACCAACATCTACCAAATTCCCGTCACAACGCATAGAAAAAAACCACTAGTTTAAATTATAACATATGAAACATGTGTTAGTACTATTTATCAGTGAAATATGTATACAACATATTTCCATCATATAATCAAATTTCAGTAGCATTTTTAGTTACAATATCATATTCCTGCTAGAGGCAGAGCTATATACAATAGATAAGAGTCTCGTTGTCTACTATTAAAACTATATATAATAAATAAGTAAATGCATGTAACACGTGTTATAATTATGTGACGTCAAGATTTTACTTCTCTTATTTTGTATTATTTTTCATAATTTAAAAAAGAAGTAAAGTACATGGATGGTCTCTGTGATTTACTAAAATCTTGTATTTGGTCCTTAGTTTTGCAAAAGTACACGAATAGTATCGGGTGAATTGCAATATGTAACGCATTTAGTCCCCAGCTTTTTCCAAAAGTATATGGATGCTCCCTGTGGTTTGCACTTTTTCTAACATATTTAGTCCCTAACTTAGACCTGCTGAAACTTTTGTGTTGGGTAGGGACTAAATGCGTTACAAAGTGGAAACCATATGGATTATCTGTGTAATTTCCGAAAGCTATGGACCATATCCATAATTTTAGTAAACCATAAGGACCATTCGTGTACTTTACTCTTTAAAAAAGTTAACTAAAAAACAATAGTAATAAATCTCTGTTACAACTGTTTATATTCTATTTAGTCAAACCCGTGTAATACACGGATTTTAACCTAGTTTGTAACAATAGAGATTAGAGACATCTACCATGTCTTCTTTCGTGTAATTGATTCCTTAAATTTTAGTCCATAAAATACTTGAAACGAACTTTTATCTTCTTTACTGAAAAGTGATTGTTTTATGACTAGATTGCATTGAAATGTCGATCAAAATAATCATTCTTTATCGTCATTTTGCCTACATTCTGATTCCTATCTTTCCTTTGATCATTTCATAGTCCAACGATTTAAATTAGTAATGGTTAACTTTATAAAAGAATATGTATTTTTTTAAGACGAAGGGAATTATTCTTTAATTATCTTTCTTTTCCACCACCCAAAAAATTCCACTCAATAATCAATTTCCCTTTCGAGCTTACATAATATACTGTTTATTATTATTGATTTATATAGATATTTAAAAATTTATCATTTAAAGTTTTACTACATATTATTAATCAATGTAAAATTGATGGTTAAAGGAAATTAATATATTCTTATAGTAATCATCTCTGTTTTATTATGTTGAAAGATAAACAGAAAAAGAAAATCAAGTTGACTATGATTTATATATTAGAAACTAAAATCATAAACCCTATGTGACACAACCCAAGAGGTTGATTTCCGGTAGTGAATTAGTGATCCTAATTTATGACAGTCAAGATCCTTTTTACGTGTAATAAGTAAAATGTAATCACGATGGGAATACAAACAAGTCAAGTTGTCTCATATTGTATGTATAAAACCTCGTGGCACGTTCATAATATGTTAGATTTTAGTAACATGACACAGTAACATATTAACATATATTAACATACTAACTATTGATGAGACTTCAAAAACAAGTATAATTAACATTTAGATCAACCCAAAACCAAAGTTTTGACTTGTAATCACAAACACACTCCTTAGTATTATACCTTATTTATCCACTTTATTTACTTGGAGTCTTGGGCTGTTGGTGCGTTATCTTTAAATGGGCCTTACTGGCTTTTCTTCACTTCATAAATTGGGCTTTTCAACCTTTTCAATATATATATATTGAACGCAAGAGCCTACAAGTATGAATCATGTTAGAATACTGGGCCTAAACCTATGGTCATTTTATATTTTATAATATATTGAACGTGCAACTTTTTAGACTTTTTTTTATTGGCATCGGCTAAACTTGCACCCTATGCTATGAGGTGTAACTTGATTGATATGTATATGGGCGTATAGATGGTGATATAAGGACATAGAGGGAGTGCCACACATATAAAGGAGTATTATGGCGAAATAATACACTTGGTGCAAATGATCTATATAGTTCAAGTGAGGAGAGGTTTGTATTTCTCTCGGAAGATGCAGATTCGACTTTTATTTGGTGCAGAGTGAGGCTGTGATGGGCAATGATAGAAGACCCAGGTAAACCTGGGTTTGATCTCTGATCCAAACGGGTTTTACCGGTAATTACACCATCATGTCTACGAACGGGTGGATTATCGGGTTCTCTCCGGAATTGGTGGTGGACTCAGGTTACCTTCCGAGTACTCCGTTTGGTCTAGTGAGTGTCCCTAGAGCTCTCGGAATTCATTCTGTTGACCGTTCAAAAGAAATTAACAGTTGTTAGTGGTGCTATGCATATTTATTGTTGCTGACGGTCCTATACGGGCGTATAGAAGTTGCTATATGGGCAATTAACGTTTTTATCCTTTTATTGACTTGTGATAATATTGTTTATTTATTATTATAACTAAATATTTATCAATGAAGCTATATATACATACATTCTTTTTAATACTGTCGTAGGAACATTTTTTTATCCAACTATACTAGAAGGGGTGCATGCGTGATGTAGCGGGAAACATAGACATTGCTAGGGTGTGCATTGTTCGGTTGGTTTAGTTATTACACTCAACTAAACCAAAGTCATTGGCTAGTCTATTTTGTTAACCAATCGGTTTTCGGTTAATAGTCAAAACAAAATTTGGGCTAAAACTTTTGCTTAGAATTATATGAAATTGAGGTATAAATACATTAAAATTACTATATAAAAGCATGAAATGGAAGTATAAATAAAATGAAGGTATAAAATATGAAATACATGAAAGAATGCATAAAAGCTAGAAATATATAAAAACATGAATGGTTCAGTTAATTTTGGTTAAATGAGGGTACAAAAAATCGATAACTGGTTTTGGTTGATTCGGGCTTCGGTTATCGATTTATTGGTTTTCAATTAATTCAGTTTTTGGGTGATTTTGGTTCGGTTTCCTCTGTTTTTTGTTTGGTTTCATTTAACGATTCAGTTATTGTTCACCCATAGACATTATTAGTCACGTAACATATCTTTTTTTAAGTAAAAAACTATAGCAATACTGTACTCAAATTAAAGAAAATAAGATACTCGTTTTTATGGTGTAAATTTTAAAAAGTATTAACGTGCAAAAAAGTTATGACCATTTTAAAATTATGGAGTGGTTAGTTTTTTATAACAAGACATTTTGTACGATGATCTGTCCTAAATCAATGAAACTGGAAACAAGAAAGAAAAAAACTAAAAATTGAATGTTGAATAAAGCCATAGACAAAAAAGAATGAAAAAACCCTAAATCTTTTACACCCGCATCCTAAATCAATAGAATTAGAACCAAGAAAGAAAAAAATCGAATGAAGGAAGCTTGACAGATGGTGGAAATCGATGAAAAATATGCTTTGAGCATTGACAGTATCATCATCTAACTCAAATTATGAAACACCAATGAAAATATAGATAAAAAACAGACTTGGTCAACGGTTGAAACAATGGGCTATGGAAACATGAGGGAGTTGTGTTGTATTTGTGAGGGTGGTATGTTGAATATGAGATGGTGCAACCACATGGTTAAAGGAAAGGAAACATAAAAACATGCGACAAATATATGAGTTTTGATGGTTGAAGATGTCGGGGATGGAAATGTTAAGTCTTATGGGTGTTTATAATTTTTTATAGGATCAAGGTAGAAGACATCATTAAGAACTTGCTTTATTTTTAGGTAAGCGTATCCCGATACGTGTCTTTTACAATCGGGTCATTTTAACCCCAAAGAATAATAACTTAACCAAAAACAACTGATGACTTTGTAATGTCCAAGCCAACTCAAATTTAAACATTCAGATTAAAATTATCAGGTATAAAGAACTTTATTGTCATATATAATTTATCAATTGACTACTAACCACTGATACATAAATCAAACAAGTAAAATTACCCGCGCGTTGCCGCGGGAATCAGTTGGTAGCCGATATGATTACTCATGCGTTGCGATGTAACGCTGCATTATATGCTTGTTTTTAAAAGTCAAATCTACATCTTTGTGTTTTAATAGTTAATCTACATCTATTATTCTATCAATAGAGGACAACAAACTTTCAAATAAATTTTGTAATACATAAGTAATATCTCAAGTAATATTGAAAGTACAAACACGTTTTGGGATGTTGAAAAAGAAATATTATGTTGATGTTTGGAAATAAAAACAAAGCCTACTCCTTTGTTAAAGTTGTCAGCTTTTGAGACCACAATTAACGCTTTAGGAGTTGTAGCCATTACCACCACCACTTTGTCACTCCCTCTCTCTCTCACCTTTTCTTTCTCCCCACACCATCACCACCACACCAACACTGTAGCAGCAACACCAGCACCATCATCACCACCCCATCTTTGTCATCATCACAAACACTACAACCACTTCATTCATGAAACAGTTCCGCCGTCACAAAAACACAATCACCGCCACCATCAAACAGTTCCACCCCACAAACACCGCCAGTTTGATGATCGTTATTTTCTTTCTTCTCCAAATCAGTTCATTAAAATCATAAAAGAAAAGAAAGAAAAAACGAAAATAATAAAACCACTCTACTCAGATCTACAGATCATCATCGAAAGAGCAAAGAGGCTCACATGCATAGTTCTTCATTACCATTGCCAATAAAGCACGACTCATTTCCGCCACGGTTGCAACCGGGGTTGCCATGCCAAGTGGCAAGCCACTCGTCATCATAGCCGGTGGTAGGGACGACCTGTGTAAAAACGGTGGTGGTTTTTAGACAGTGAAAGAAGAGAGCTGAGAGATGCCGCCCCCGGTCGACCACCGGTTACCACACCTCTCACCCAACCTGTTTACCGGTACCAGCGTCCGAGAGTTCGCCGGCAGTGAGCGTGGTAACTCCGGTTTTACACCATTCACTTTCTGTGTCCTTCACCCTTTATTTCTCTGACATGTCTCTGTCTATATTACATGTGTGGAAGTGTAGATATATGGTGAAAGATGAGTGTAAAGTGTATGTGGCAAAGTTGAAAAATACGTGTCAAAAGAGAGAAAGGATGCATCACAAAGTTGTACTTCATGTTTTAAAACCTATACTAAAATAGCTACAGTAATACATACTCACTAACAAAAGTTTGGTATTTAATATATATATATATATATATATATGTGTGTGTGTGTGTGTGTGTGTGTGGTGAAAGATGAGTGTAAAGTGTATGTGGCAAAGTTGAAAGATACGTGTCAAAAAAAGAGAAAGGATGCATCACAAAATTGTACTTCATGTTTTAAAACCTATACTAAAATAGCTACAGTAACACATAGTCACTAACAAAAGTTTGGTATTTAATATATACATATATTAATGATGACAAAATATTGTAAGTATACATCATTAAGTTTTTAAGCCTAAAATACTTCATTATTTGTGACATGGGCCCTACTCACACGTTTGCTAATCACGTTAAATACTGACATTAGTAAAATACTTATGTTATGTGTAAGATTAGATATGTTATGTTTATAATATTTAATCGTGTAGCCATTATAATAATTTATATTATATTAGATTAAAATATATTAAACCTATTATATATTAGTTGGTAATTGTTGATGGACCATATTACCCTTATTAACTAATTAGGTTTCTTCTAGGTGTATATATAAGGAGATGACTAGAGAGATTTAGGGTTAGATAATTACAATAACATTCTTAACATCAATTTTCGCCACCCTCTACACCTCTCTCTTCATAACCGAATTCAACCCTAGTTCAGTTATCACCAACATAATATTACACCCTAAGGAGGAACCAGATCACACCACAAAGATGCCAAACTTCATGGCTTTATCTTTAACTGAATTATCTGCTGGCATGTCTACTGTAACAGGCATTCCATTCATGTTTTTCATTATATTTAAACAGAACTAATCAACATTGTGAAGTCGGGTAGCGAGTAGACTCCCACGACAAAGTTAATGGTGCTCTTGTTGTTTTACGATATACGCTAGGATCAAATAGGGCTCAAATAAATGGTAAATAAATTGTTTTCTTTAATGCTGTTTATGTTGTGAAACAACGGTCTATTAGCAACTAATATATATGTATAAACATGAGAGCTAGACTATGAAATCATGTAGAGAATAGAACATGGAGAATTCTTATTCATTCATCTAACATCATATACAAATGCCATTATATATAGGCACTCACATTAGTACAATGGTAAATAAGAGAAAAGGGTTATACATGTGAAAGGCCACTACATAATGGATGCATTCATAGATAGGGGTTATACATGTGGAAAGTCACTACATAATGGATACATTCATAACACTCCCCCTTGACTATCCACATGATTGAATACTATTCTTTAATACTCTTACTGATGTTGCCTCATTAAAAACCTTGCTAGGAAAACCCAATGGGACAAAACCTCAGCTAAGGGAAAAAGAGTGCAACGCGTATTGTCTCCCCCTCAATATAATATGTATCATTTCAAGTAATAAGTGCCAATCTTCTATGAAAGTTGTTGAAAAACTTTTGTAGTGAGTGATTTGTTGCTTGATGTGCAACCTATTAATGAACTTGATGTATGATCTTCATGTAAAACTTTAATTACCTCCTCTTGTAAGTAGATACCATAAGATCCATGAATGTGTTTGGTTATAATCCCTGTATTAAAAAACTAACCAAACTTGTTGATGGGTTAGTAAAATATGAATCCATACCTTTCGTACCTTAAGGGTATAGAAAATAAATGTTTTACTCATTTCACTATCTCCTCATCGTACACGAGTTAAATCTTGCCAATGAATTTAATGGTATATGTTCGTGTATAGCTAGCAAGATATATTAATACAATTTGTATTGAATTATGGTACTTCATGACCAATGATCTTTGCTTCTTTGATAGAAGATTGCTTCTTTGATAGAAGATGATAAAAGTGATTTTTTTCTATATCAAATATTTGAACATCATTAAATGTACTTACACCAAAAGCTTTGTCCATATGAAAATGTCCAACATTTTCTAGATGTATTATGATTGATGGATTATAATATAAACGTATGTCCTACGTATCGAGCCATAAATTTGCAATATTGTATTTCATTTGCAAATTCTTGCTTAAATGTTTGAGCTCTTTTTTTTTCTCTTCGGGAGATTCAATGACATCATTAACATATATTGCAATACTTGTAAACCTCATATCGTTCTTTTAATGAAAACAAATTGACCAACTTCACCATATGTGTTTCTCATTTTCGAGCTCACTGGTGAGTCAATTATATCATATTTGACTCGATTATTTTAGTCCATACATATTTTGTGAACTTCATATAGTATGTTCTTGAGGTTTTGACATCAATGCTTCGCATTATCAATCCATGAGGGAATTCGTTCCATCTTATCCATATATGCATGTGTTTTCACTCTTCAGGAGTTTTGTTATATAAATTTGCCAATTTAACACATAGATATGGATATCATGTAAAAGTGTCATGAACACTTGCTTTTATCTCCAAAATCCATATTATACCATGCGTGTACACGATTCATTAAGATATCACAATTACTGGGTACAAGTTTTCAATGTATGTTTATTGGTGCACAAGAATTACATCGTTAAGATGTTTTGATTCACCTTTAAAGAACTCAATTGCTTTAAGAAACTCATCAGGAGTTCAATCGTATTCAAAAATGAATCTGTATACAACGATCATATTGTTCTCGAGAACTTACTTTACATGAATTACATAATTTAAATCCTTCAAGGACTTGCATGTAAACTTTAGTATCTAAATGATACATAACATTTATAAGACGCAAATCGATTCTTTCTTTATATTACCAGACTAATTAAATACTGGAAAGCTATTGCATCCATCATTGGAGAATACGTCTCCTCATAATTAATCATAGGTCTTTGTGAAATCCTTGTGCCATCAATTGTTGATCCACATAAAAGACCTAATTATATTAAATATATTTTACAACTTTTTTATGGACTACTGGCCCGTAAGCTTTCCATTTCAATAGAGAATTCAACTCTGCCTCATTTGCGTCGTTTCATTTTGGCCAATCATTTCTTTGTATTTATTCATAGGCATATTTTAAATCTTGATCCTCATCATTTCATCTTTTCAAGCGCTATATATACAAAAGTATAACGACGTCGATTTTGTTTCGATTCCATACACTTCTAGACATGATATAATTTACGAAGAGCTCTTTATTTTCAGATACCTGAGGTTCTTCCAGAACCATCATGTCTAATGTCTCTTCAAGAAACCTTTTTTTACTATAACCTCGACTTGACCATCTTCCTCATTACTTGCTCCAATTCTTCGAGGAATTTTTATTTTCTTGGAATCGACTAGTCTACCACGCTTCAGGCGTGCAATAGACTCATTAATATATGGTTTGCCCTACTAGGACAATTAACTTAATTGGAGCATTAGCAGTTGACTACGTGACTTACTAAGTCACTGTATTTAGGTCAGTTAACATGTCTGATGATTGATTCTTTAATCTAGGTAACGAATTATTTTTTGAACTTCTTGTTCATATAATTTCGTTTGAGGATCAATGATAATTCATGCATACCCATTCCTTTTTCAACTGCCATTAATCTCCTCCTAATGTTGAAAATGTTAATTTACTTAAAGTAAGATTTAACGAGCCATAAATAAATCTCTCATTAATTGCTCTAAGTATGTAATCATAAATAGTATTTTCATCCAACATATATTCCCAACATTATTTGAGTTTCAATCTTTATGCGTTGTGGTGGATCAATTCCAATGTATACCGCACAATAAAAAGTTTGATGGGAAACATTTGGTTCCTGACCAAAACCAACTATAATAGGGAGAAACTATTACAACATGTTGGCTTGATGTGAAATAATATTACCGCATGTAAAATCACATGTGCTCAAATATGAACTTTTGCTCTCTTGATTATTGGCTTTGCAATCAATTTGTAGACGTTTGATCAGCGTCTTCAACAAAAGCAATTTGTGTCTTAAGCATTTAGAAGGTTCAATACTTATTTCAATAATTATTAGTAACATGGATACTAAATTCAATGTTATAACCACCATAAATATGATAATATGGAATAATATGCTTGCTATCTCATTAGCTAAGCTACACACAACTTCAAGTTGTAAATTTGATGGCCATTTAGATGATGCATCGATTTAGAAACACTAAATGGTATCATGTTTGGATATATAAATCATTCATTCATTCCATAATATTTTAGGGATTTATACCATTAATTGGCAAATAAATAATTTCCCTTAAGAGCAAACATAATATGCTATCAACTAGAAGAATCTTCAAGTTCTTCATTATGTTTCACATCATCATTGACTCGGTGTGGTCTAACCGGTCATACCAATAAAGTAAATAATCATGATCCATAAACTTATGGTTTATGATATTGTATATGTATTACTTGCACGCGTGTAATACAAAACATAAGATATGAAAGAATATATTATAACTTCAAAGTTCAAACCATCGTGTTATGTAATCACTAGTTTACCACTTTTGGTGGTCGATCTCATAATGACTATCATTGTAATACTGATATTCGATATCATTATTAGCTTGACTATCTTATAATTTCTGATAGTTTGATCTCTTATTAACATGATGATTGTTTCACTTCTGATGGTCAATCTAATTATTAATATGATCATCATTACCATTTTCTCAATGATGCCAATGAACAATATATATTCACTTCATGCATCAGAGTAAAACCATACATTTTTTTACGGTTTTCCATTATTTTCTCGAAAATATAGATATACAGTCGTTTCAAACCGTTTATACCCTTTAAATGATATTGCTACTTCAGGAGTATATTTGAGGTTTGACAAACAAAATTTTGTTTTATCCGATTTCCCTTATAAATACTTCTCTTCGTATAACGTCAATTGAGAAGTAATTATATGTCCAAGTCATATAATATTTCTTTTATACTTGATAATAAGATACAAGGAATATGACACTTTTGGTGTCAAATCGAAGGATATTTCTACTTTTTCATGAGAATGGCAATAAACCACAACTTTGGTTTAGTCGTTCTATTCGGTATTATCGATGCAAAGAAGTGATAGCATATAGAATACAAGGTATAGATAGCAAAAAATCATACAATACATGACCTTATAGCATGTCATCATATAAAAACAACTTATGACGGGCCTTTATAAGATAAGAAACCTTTTTATCACTAATAAGCAAACACATATAATTTATGTAATAACTTATTATGGTATAAACAAACATAATATCTTATATATTTTGAACACTTACTTTAAAACTTAAACATATATCTCTTTCAAGTTCTCAGATCATTTATTACTTGCATTTGAAAATTTTATTTGAAAACTGTAATACTGATGAATTACATAACATACTCATTTTTTTTCTTCTCAAATATTGATATTTAAAGAATTGAGGACATCATATAAGCAATCTATACATTGTACATATGAAGCAATAGCAATAGTCACTATGTTATACTAGCAATAGTAATAGTTAATTTGCAAATAAATTGTTTAAACATTATGACATGGCATAATGAATGCATTAGAGGTACCGACATTGTTAGAAAATGTTTCTCTAAAAACAACTAATGATATCTAGCAATATTAATCTATTATATGAATTTCTTATATTCAAAATTTGTTATAGCATTAACCTTAGTATAAATACCAAATGATATTTGCGTAATCATGTTATAACAATAATAATAATAATAATATATTGCATTATAAGTTGTATAGTTTATTTAAAATTAAATCAATTGATGTTTACTCACATAACTCATTTATATCTAATTATGTAAAAGTCTTTTGGCATGCTATGTATTAACAATGACTAATGAAAATGATTAATTACAAAATTCATATCCATTTAATTATAAACTATACAAAATGAAAATCTAGTACATACATCATGTATATATTACCACCAATACAAGCATATATACCTAATACAATTGCATTGTTTTGTCCATAAATATTGAGTTCCATACTTTGTAATATTGAATTTAATTGTTTTTCATGGATTCTAAAAGCACATATAATATTCTCTAGATTGCAAATTAACTTCCTTAAATCAAAATAATTCAACAATTTTATTTACAACTTAACAAGGTTAATAAAGAAGCATAAATATATGATTATGGTGGCTCAAAGAATATGTAAATGAGCATCACTAGATTGTAAGAGTCCAAACAACATATATTATAATTAAATTAACTAATTAAATGATAATCCAGCCAATTTAGAATAATAGAAATGATCATTTTTTAAAAAAGGAAAAAATAAAATAAATATTCGTAATATCGTCGTCGTCAACGAAAACTATAGTTATTCAATTATTAATGAGTATTGAAAAAAAATGAATTAGTCAATTGTAACGTCATAATTATGATGTAACATCTAAACCCTTATGAATACCAACATGCTAATATATATATATAATAACTTCTAAAGCAAATGGAAAAATATATAGATAATAGTTCAATCATGAGACTACATTCTAGAATTTATAGTAATGATCAGTTTAAGTTTATATATGTATATTAATAAGTGTCACCAGTAAGATTGATGTATCATCATCATCAAATATAATATGAATAATCATACGAAGAATCATACCTTTATTAGTAGAGATAGTTGCATAATTATTGGGTTGCTTTCTCAACGTGCGAGATTGAGTTAGGTTGGAAAATAACGCACATCAAAGGCAAGGAAAAAGGGATACCAAGGGTGGCAAAACATATAGAGCACGTTCGTGCTGATAACATGTTGTGAAACAACGGTCTATTAGCAACTAATATATATGTATAAACATGAGAGCTAGACTATGAAATCATGTAGAGAATAGAACATGGAGAATTCTTATTCATTCGGCTAACATCATATACAAATGCCATTATATATAGACACTCACATTAGTACAATAGTAAATAAGAGAAATGGGTTATACGTGTGGAAGGTCACTACATAATGGATGCATTCATAGATAGGGGTTATGCATGTGAAAAGTCACTACATAATGGATACATTCATAACAGTTTAGTTATTATACCAATTATTAAGAAAACATCTTAGTTAATTTTTTAATTAGTATTAAAACTAGCTATCATCAAATTAAATTGGTTGATTAAGTTGACCGGGATGACTAATGATTATGATTGATGCTTCTCATTTCGGCCCAATACAATATTGATAGTTTTTTTATGTCCTGCTTAAGCAACAAACACCACAAGCGAAGGGACATACATTGGTTCTCTGTTACAACCAACAACCTTATATGTATATGTAACGCAATAAATTCCAATATGCGTGCTTACTTCATAGGAGCACTTCCAACATTCACTTTTGGACCAAGTCCGAAATCAAACCGGACCAGTGAAAGTGGTCTGGTCCGTTGTGGTGGACTCGTTCGGATCCAAGTGTGTGGTGACCACACACAAACATTATTTTGTGATATATTTTTTATATAAAAGTGGCGTGTGAGGTCGAAGACTGGATAGGTTCTTTTAATAATTTTTTAGGTGGAGGTCTAGAATGATGTGACATGCTGAGGTGGTAGGTCTGAAAACAAACCTAACGGTACCGTTGGAGACGACAAATAATAACATATATATAGCTTAAGTAAAAACTAACAAGTATAATTTTGAATCATCTTAGAACGGCTCAACCATTTTAAAGGCTTTAAGCAATGACAAAATTCGGGTCTCTTTTCCAGAAGTTCCATATTTGAAGCAGAAATATCTAATGAACTAAAGCAGAAATAAAGTCTGAAACAAACAAAAGTTTAGTAGTATATCACCATAACTATTTGGTAAATCAATGGTAAACAGAAATCAAGTCTCAACTTAAAAGTCTAGTAAATGCTCAACTCAGAGCATCCAAAGTAACCCATTTTTGGGTTATGTTTTTTCACCTTTTTGCTACATCATCCCTTTTATTATATATATATATATACACACATATATATATATATAAAGAGAGAGAGAATATGCATGAGTTATGTAAATGAGTGGTTAAAAATAAAAAATATGGTGATCATATAGCAATGGTTTTAGTGTTTTTAGGTTTTCTTATTAGGTGTGTTTTAATGTTTTAAAAAAATTGTGTGTTTTATAATGTAACAACAAACTAGAAACATTTTAAGTATTTTCAGAGTTATTTATTGTGGATGGTCTCAAATCAGTAACATGCATGCGGTAAAGTAGAACAACTATTTACCAAATACTAAGAAGCAGATATATATATATATATATATATATATATATATATATATATATATATATATATATATATATATATATATATATATATATTAAAATAAATTGATGTGAATAGTTTACGTGCCAATTAAATTATAATCAAAGTCTTGTGGCCTACTGAAATATTTGTTTGTTCACATTACAGACATACTTGAGAAACAATTTATGTGCACCTTGACATATACCTAAATAAACCAACTATAACATGTTACAAAAGCTTTCATGTCAAGTTTTATATGTAGTCTTTTAAAGTATTTTTTATTTCCTATATATAAAATAATGGGTTAAAAGATCTTTTTTATTACCCGCAACCGATCCCAAACATGCCATCACTATCAGTCTTCAATAAAACTGATCCATACAATTATAGGTTTATACACTTCCGATTTATGTGGAATAAAATTATAAGATCTAATATTCATCACATAAATTGCATTTAATACAAAAGATTTGCAGGGATAAGGGAACACAATCATAGACCACTAACGTCTAACGTCTTTGTGCTTGTGATGTTCTCAACGTAAGAGGTCACAATCGTATCGTGTTGGCGGATTAAGTTGCTAAACTCGAACACGACTCATATTTTATTCGCGTCAAAGGCATTAACCCTAACTCGGACATATTTAAAATCTTGTAACCCAAACACGAACCGTTTAACTTATTTGTTTAAACGAGTTGACGAGTTTTGTTAACATATTATAATTAAATTTTAAGATTGTTAAATGGGTAGGGGTTTTAATAAATGAGTAAAACGGGTCGTAAATTGGTTGATACATGGTTCGGTTTAACTAAACATGTCAACCCAAATACAACCATTAATTAAACAAGTGAAACATCTCAACTCGAACACTGAGATAACAGTTTTCATGCAATGTTTTCAGAACCGAAATGAATAGCAAAACTGGATAAATGTGGAGTTAAAGTCGTGAATTGGTGCTGTGACAAGTGGTCATACTCAAAGTTGGGCAAGTGCGGTTTGATGGGTTAATACGGGTTCAGGTTAGGGTTAATACAGAGTCTTTGAGCTAAATGAGATCAAATTAAAATGTGTCATTTCAGAAAAGAATTATCAATTTGGTTTAGGTCAAAACGGGTTATAGCCAAAACAGAGTCAAGTTGTAATGGGTCGAAGAAAAAAGTAGCAAACTAGGTTAAACAACTATATTCTTATACGAGGGCTAGAATCGATGATGGAGGTGTCGTCAGGGGTTGTGCTGGCAATAACGAGTAGGTGGTAGAAACATACATTGGTTATGGAATGTGCTAAACTATTTGGACCCTTTTTAAGTTAACAAGGTTTATAATACTTGGTCATTTTAAGTTGTTGTCTACTTTAAATATATCCAAGTTAACCTATTGTCTAATTTAAGGTGACTCAATTTGGGTTAACCTGTTGTCTAATTTAAATATACCCAAGTTATCCTATTTTGTTGTCTAATTTAAGGAGACTCAATTTGGGAGTTCAAAGCTAGTTGCAATAATATGAGATTGGTCAAGACTCAAGATGAGGTGACTTGTGTAATAGGGCTGTAAAACGAGCTATTGACTTGAGCTAACATCGGCTCCAACTTGAGTTTGTAGCAAGACTAGCTGAGTTAGAGAGATTTTTTTATTGCAGTCATGAAACTTGCTTGTATTTGGCTCATCTCCAACGAGTGGCTCAACGGGATGGACATGTGTATCCTTTAAAACAAAATTAAATAACAAGAATTTCAAATTGTACAAGGCTCAAATAATGCAATACAAAAATACCAATATATATATAAAGAATTGATTTATACCAGTCAACTGACGAGTAGTTACTCGAGTCTAACTAGCTAACGAGCCAAATTAACTCGAGTTTTTATACGAGCTAACTAACTTCAGCTCGAACTCGGCTTGGACATACTTACGAGTCAGCCAGCTTGAGCCAAATCAACTCGAGTTTTTAATTAACTAATTTATATAGGTCAACATGCTTGCGATTCGCAAACCATTTGAAAATCTTAACTATGTTTGGTGTACATTTCAACCCACGTGAACAACACATGCTACATAAACGTCTGTTACCCTGAAAAGAACTCAAGACTTCAAAATATGATGACTATAGCAAATAAAAAAGTTTATATATTGATTGATATAATAAACAAGTGGACAAGACGGGGGTCCATAGCCCATAACGCCATCAAAGAGCTGAAAATGATTTTAAATGAATTAAACACCACTAAAAATCCAACACTTTTACAAATATCAAAAGAAATGAGATAATTTAAGTAGTTTTATATTCAACTTTCTTGATTTAAAATGACATACTTATTTATATGGTTTAGATTAACAAATGGATCTAAATGGTTAAACTAATAGTAGCATGAAGCTACATCTAATTTTCAAATTCAGATTTAGATCAGGTTGACCAAATTTCAAATTGTTCTAATTCGTAGAACCATAGAGAATCTTTTCGTCGTCACCGGAAAATCCATCTTAGCCAACCGGTTTTTCCATTGATGAGGTACATACAACATCTGAAGGAGTAGGAGTGTATCACGATGCTCCTACGCTTTATTTTGCTCAACACCTTTAACTACTACCGGTATCAAGGTGTGTATATAAGCGGTGTTCCATGCGTAGTGGTTTCCAGAAATCCCATTTCACATCCAACCATATGAGGTACACCACCCCCTTACATGTGAAAGCTTGTGAAAAGGAGAAAAGTTGGTGCTTCTCGTGGTTTGTATTATGCGCGTACGAGAGAGAGATATTTGCTCTTTGTGGTCTGTATTATGCGCGTACGAGAGAGAGAGAGAGATTTGCACTTCGTGGTCTGTATTATGCGTGTACAAGAGACATAGAGATCGTGGTCTGTGTATTATGCGCGTAAGAGAGAGAGAGAGAGAGAGAGAGGGGGAAAGTGGATAGTGGCTGGCTTTGTTTGATTCACACACTTTACACCACTACACTATTTTGGAAGTACTTACACTTATGTTGACGTGGTGGACGCCACATGACGAATTTTGCCCCTTATATGATAAACCACTACGGTGTAAGATGTGACGTTCTTAAATAACCTAACCGTTCGAGCTAATAGTTTGACCATAACAACCAATTTTGCCACTTGCATGATTAACCATCACTCATGATCGTTCTTAAAAAAACCAACTGCTCGAATTAACAGTTTGACCATGACAACCACCATTGACTATTTTGACAAATGACCATTCTAACACCTTCTCTCTGATCTATTATTTTGCTTATACGTGTCACTATTACACTAGAACGATTACAAAGTGGGTATGTTTTTGTTTTATTGCATAAACTACTTGCACCTAATTGAGCCACCAAAGTAACAAGAGTTTCAATCAATTGAACCATCCCTACCTAGTCTTGACTCTTGAGCCACATTGATTGATGACAAGGATGCTCAAAGTAAACTATAAGTAAAAAACTAAAAAAAAGCATTGAAAAAAATAATAACTGATCAAAATAATTACCAAAACTATAGTACTTGTTACAAACTTACAATGATACTCTAAGCTGTGATGCTAAAAACACTGTAAAGTGTTACACATTTTGTATATTTTTTTTATAAACGAATCTGCTAACTTACTAACTCTAACCAAATCCAAAAACATTGTGTTTGCGGTGCGACAAAAGTTAAAATTTACTTCAAACACAAAACGTTTTTGTACATAGGGAGACTCCACAACATCTATCAAAAGTTCAAAACCTTAAAATTTTAGTTACAAATGTTATCTTCACCTTGCCACTTCCACACTATATCTTTCAAGGCTGGCCTCACATCATCCTCACAGAACTTCTTGTATTCAAGCGTATCGCCGGCGGACTTCGAAAACTCTACAACCGTCACCTCCGGCGCCACCTCGAACACCTCCACCGTCACCGACAACTTCCCTTTTCGCCCCTCGGACATCCCCTGCATCTTCACTTTATAACCATTCTGTTTCGGTTTCAAGATCTTAAAGTTTAACTTTTTAGCAGCCGATTCGAGCTTGTTGAGTATCGAAGAGGCCGAGTACTTCGAAGTAAACAACGAGCCCGGTTTTCGCTTACTCTCAAACATATTCGACAAATCAAAACCCGAAGACATCGAGGAAATGAACTCGAAAGCATTGTAGAACGGCGGCGCTGAATCTGATTCCGATACAGATTTTGTTTTGGTGATTTCTGCTTCAACCCCACAATCATCGGTTTCCTTGATCGAAAAAGCGAGTGGCCGCTGAAACCCTTTGGAAAACCACGGCGATCGCATGATCTCCGGGATTGTGATCCGTCGCGACGGATCCACAATTAATATTTTCGAAATCAACCGACGCGCATCCGCCGAAAACCATGGCGGATACTCGTATTCGGCTTTGAATATCTTCTTATACATATGCATAACATTCTCATCTTGAAAAGGAAGAAACCCAGCTAACAAAACATACAAAATCACCCCACATGACCAAATATCCGCTTTTGCACCATCATACCCTTTTCGCCGGAGAACTTCCGGCGCAACATACGCCGGAGTTCCACACTGGGTATGTAACAACCCATCGTTTCGTAAATGCTCCGGTAACGAAGATAACCCGAAATCGGATACTTTTAAATCACCATTTTCATCTAGTAATAGGTTTTCTGGCTTCAGATCACGGTGGGAGACCCCGCGGCTGTGGCAGAAATCAACGGCGCTGATTAATTGTTGAAAATATTTTCTCGCAACATCTTCTTTTAATCTCCCTTTCAAAACTTTAGCAAAAAGCTCGCCGCCCGTCACGTACTCCATCACGAAGAATATTTTCTTTTTGGTCGCCATAACTTCCTTTAATTCGACCACGTTCGGCTGCCGGACGAGTCGCATCACAGAGATTTCTCTACAGATTTGATCCATTAGACCTGATATTGCATACATACAATATTAATATTTATCATTGTTTGTTACACAAGACACTAAATAATTACAAACTTGTTACCTTCTTTGCGAACTTGATCTTTCTTGATGACTTTAATCGCAACACTTTCTGAAGTAAAAACATCTTTCGCATAATACACTTTTGCAAAGGTTCCTTGTCCCAACATCCTTCCCATCTCGTACTTTCCGAAAATTACATTCCGGCCTCCGGCGCTGACGTGGCCGTTCTCGGCACAATCTTCCATTTTTTCCCCTCTGATTTTGCTTAAACAATTAGAGATAAAGTGGAGGTTAATTAGGTTGGTTTGGTAGGCTGATCTCCATGATAACTAATTTTTGTGATGAGAGGGAGAGTGTTTTTTGTTTTTGTTTTTGTGTGTGGAATTTTGAGGGGTGAAGGGGGGCTATAAAGTGGGAGTAATGGGCCTACAGTGTTGGGTTTGTGAGGTGGTGATCGGAGAACATGGTTTCGGTTGATAGTCAAGGAGCGACCATACCCATTTTTTTCAATTCTATATATTATTGGGGACTATTGGCCAATGAGTGTTTGCCATGTGTTGTGAAAGTCTTTGCTTAACTGATGACCTAATTAGCTTTATTGTGCTTTTCATGAATGATAATAATGATTGCATTACAAATATAATTAATTTTTGTTGTACATTTGTTATAAACCTGGGATGCAAAATACTAATAAATACCAAATCCTTGTGTAGTGGAGCGCGATAAAGGAGGTATGTAACTCATAATACCTGGAACATCGCTTCCGAATGCTATGTGGTTATAATTGAAGAGGTGATATATATAATGGTATTACGGGGGACTTTCTCTCACAAAAACATACATATATATATACACACACATATATAACCTTCTATCTACTTAACCTTCCATTACGCACTCAAGTTACATAGCCCGTCCACCACACATGACCTAATGAGTTGGACTCGCGCGATGCTATGAATGTTATCAAAAACTTTCTTGAAGAGAAGAATTTAACCTGATCTGGCTTAAACAACGAATATATTTTTGCTATTATTACTATTATAACTGTCTAAATATTTAGCAATTTTGGTTTATAAAAGGATATAATAAACAACTATCCTTTGTGAAAAGACAAAGCATTAGAACACCAAGAGCCCTATCTAAGTTGCTTTCACCCTATTTAAATCCATTTAAATAAACTTATTTGTTTTAATTTATTGAGGAGGTTCATTTAAGAAAAGAAAATTAATTGAAAGAAAAAAAATTACAAATGGTACAATTATAAAAAATAAAGTAGTTCTTTTTAATTTCATTTATTACTATCTTTAAGTAGAATTAATTACATGGTTAGTCTCTGTGGTTTATAAGAATTAACATCAGTTACTAATAGTTTAAAATCACATTCTGGGGTATCAGTTTTTAATTTTGTAACAACCTAAGGTACTAAGGCTAACATATGCTAGCTTTTTTTGTCATTTTACATGTAAAAGACTAGTTATATAACTTTATAGTTAACCATGGACTGTTTTTTTTTGTTAGGTTCATGAAACTTATAAAACGAAACCGCCGGTGACCGTTTCCAGCAACCGAAAACATCCAGTCATCACCTCACCTTCGATGTCCTAGTCGCCTGAAACCACTCCAGACCAAAAACCAAGTATCCCGTCACCTGTCATCAACCAGAAAAGTGGATTGAAAACAGAAACACAGAAATTGCAGGCCTTTCAACAGAAACCGGCTGCGAATTATTTAATATCCAACAGGTGTTAAAAATACCTGTGGGTGATCTAAAACATGTACTTATGTATGCAAAAAGGTACAAAAAATATTGGCCTAATATTTTTACTTGTCAAAATTTGATAACTCTATATTCATTCCATCTGAAGTCACACACACTCAACTAATACTACCAAACACACACACAAGTAGGTGTGTTTTTGAACATCCGATCCAGATGAACAGAGTTGCGGGATCCAATCGTTACAGCAGGAACAAGGTGAGGTGAAATGAAGCGGTCCTCCGATGATCGATGGTGGCAGTTAACACCGGATCGATGGTGGTTAAAGGTGGGTTTAAGACTGGTTGGGGTAAGATAGGGGTGGCGGTGGTGACTTGATTTGGTGGTCTGGTTGAAGAGAGAGACAAAGCGAAGATAGAGAGATCTGTGTTTATGTTTTTTAAATTTGATTTTATTTGTTTAAAATTATTTTAGATAAATGGCCTTTGAAGTTATAAATGGTAATTTTGTCATTTCATAGAAATCTAACAAAAAAAACTAACATATGTTAGCATTAGTACTTTAGGTTGTTACAAAATTAAAAGTTGATACCTTAAAGAGTAAATTGCACAAAACATCCTTTATGTTTCCTCAAACTTGCAGGTTCCAGCCTTAATGTTTAAAAGTTGCTAAAAACAGCCTTTAGGTTTATTTTTGTTGCGGGTTCAATCCTTTACAGCTAACCACATTATTTTCTTCAGTTAAGTTCCCTCACATGCATAACATGTGAGGGTATATTTGTCATTTTGGTTGATCATGTGAGTGAACTTAACTGAAGAAAATAACGTGGTTAGCTGTAAAGGATTGAACCCGCAACAAAAATAAACTTAAAGGTTGTTTTTAGCAACTTTTAAACATTAAGGCTGGAACCTGCAAGTTTGAGGAAACATAAAGGATGTTTTGTGCAATTTACTCTACCTTAAAATGTGATTTATATTAGTACCTAATTTTATTACTTTTTATAAAACAGAGGGACTAACTATGTAATTAACTCCTTTAAGTATTTAATTACTTATAAAAACTATCATTCTCTACACTATTTTTTTTCTGCATACACACATAAAAAGTTATACTATACATTTCGAAATTTATAGTACACATATTTAAATTTATCCTACACATCTAATAATTTGTCCTACACTCTAAATTAATTTTTTTATTTTTTGTAAATATATATTTTTTAAAAATAAGTTATAAATTTAATGTAGTTAGATAATAAAGAGAAAGACTATTAAGTAATGATCTATGTAAGTTTATAAATATACCCTTATATTAAAATAAAATACAAATATTAAATGAAGTAAAATAAAGCATTCTTACTTGTTAATTTTTTTTTTCTTCTTAAGAAAAATGATTCTCATTTGAACTCTGCAATTAATTTATAATAGAAGATTTAATCGATAAAATGTGTTATATGCAAGTTAGAAAGCATACCTTTGTAAGGTATAGGTGTAACTAGAATTCATGGTTAATCAACCCGAGAGTGGTAAACATAATTGAAATAGGGTATAGCGTGGTGTTTGTTGAATGTATGGCTTTTTGTTAATTAAACCAAGATTGGTGAGTGGAACATAACGTTGTATGGTATAAATGTATAATTAATTGATTGGATGACCCCTATGTTAGGTTCTTGTCTGGTTTATTTATGGGTTTCACCCAATTCACAAATAATGTCGTGGTTGGTATTTTAATATATCTAATTTTAAATCGGCCTTGTCTTTTTTTTTCTTAGAAAATTAGTTGATATTTTATAAATTATTTTACTATATCTTTTTGGAAACTAAAATATATGGTTTGCAAATTTAAAAATAATTTTAATACTTATGCTATGCCCAAAAATTCATACCCTTATTAACACAAATGATCACTTTGATCTTTTTTAGCCACTTTGACCTTTTTAGCTTGATTTTGAGTTTAAACTTTGACATATTTTCTTATATATGTCTGTCACAACTAGCATAAAATGACTAGTCTTGAAGTTAGATAATAGCTATAGTGGGGTATTTAAGCTCTCCAATTTAAATAGTACATCTTTATGAGTTATACCGTTTTGTTTAACAATACAATTCTAAATTATTAAGTTTTGACACATGAACGAACTATACTTTATAATAGCGTGTTAAACCATTATAACAATCCGTCTAAATAACATGTAATTTAACGGATACATATACACTCGCTCTAAAGTAAATAGGTGGTCACACCTTGAATACGTTATATGTTTCTTATGAATAGTAGTTTGTATGTTAATAATTCATGAAAAAACCAACCACAAACTTATTTTGTGTTTGATTGTTTTAGGGTGACTTATACCCACCCACATTATATGCATCTTTGGAGAAAAAAAACAAACGCTTTTTTTTAATTTGGTACAATTGAGAAGTGATCTATATATTGTAGAATGCCATTTTTAGCTGTACAAGTATAGTTCCAAGGATAATATCTTGTGTGGTCTATATGGTGATATACTTAGTTTTGTTGGTTAGTGTAGAACTTTTATTAAATAAGAGGGGTAAAAGTAGGAAGTTAGAAGAGCACAAACGGGTTTTATTGATTTCTTTTAAAAGGTAACGATGGAGTTTTAAATAAGTATATAATATGAAATTCACGTGAACATCTCAATCTTAGTAATGTGGGAGAAATTATGCATATTATTATAAATCTTTTTCTTATCACTTAATTACTATTGCTCATATCAGTGGCGGATCCAGCCTTATTTTGTGGGTTCATATGAACCCACTCGGTTTGGAAAAAAATGAAAAAAAGTTAGTGAAAAGTTTATATGATTTGGAAAAAAATAATGAGAATATATCAAAACGAACCCACTGAAAAAAAAATTCTGAATCCACCACTGGTTCATATCCAAAGACTGTTTATGCCAAAACTTATGAGCATTGCGCATGTCATGAGAGTTCCCCTAGGCATCCACCGGAGTGCATGGGGCTCAAGATGTGGCACGAGGAAAGGACGTTCTATTTTAACCAATCACAATATATCTTATTAAATTATTTTATTTCCACTCACAATACACTATTCCATCTTTTTTATGAGGTGAGTGTGAATACCTCTCATGCTTATGAGACGCAGAGGTTTGGCCTAGTACGCAACGCTTTTCTTCGACACTCATATGACCATGACGTGACAGGAGGCCTTGATATCCAGACGAATTTAGTGCCGAATTGTAAGTCTTGTGACAATGCTATTTGGTGACTATTTGTTGTGGGCTCCAGTTTTAAAATTCAGCCATTTGGTGAGCCTTTATAGCTTGATCAAAAATCATAATAACAAATGATTTATTCCTAGAAAATTACAAGACGACGAAAATATATATGATTTTGTTTAATCATTGATAATATTTTAACATTCTTTATTAGTGATATTCTCTTCAATAATTGGGATGATATTATAAATTAACTACTTGAATCCATAAAGTGTAACATGTATTATTGTACATAATTGACTTTCAAACTATGCATGCACTAGTAACAAACTACTGTATATCTATAATATTCTATATGCAATATAAATAACAAAGATGTGTATATTTAAATACAAGTATGTATTAACATTTTCGTACTTATTCATGTCTTGTCTTAATTGGTTATTATATATGTGTTTAGTACCCGTGCATGTATGTGGGATGGAAAGATCTTTTACATTCTTTATTACTTCTAATTCAGGTGATCACAACATAAATGGTTGTTACTTGGACCTTGGTGCTTCAGATCATATGCCCTTAAGTGAAAATGTGTTGTTTGCTGAATATTGTTACAAAGATCTAGCTACTATTTAAGCCGCGTAGCAATGCTTCGAAGGATGCTATTGAGGTTGATAAGGCTACTCGGTGTGGGGGTCGTCCAGGCCCGGCCTGGGCCGGCGACGCCCCCCAACACCATTTCCGGTGGTCCGGTGGCGTCGAGGACGTCTGCCCCTAGATGTTGGAGACGGGCCTCTCTCTCTTCTTCTCTACACACATACATACATACATATTATGTTCTATTTAAAATTAAATATTAAACCTAATTAAATTATTTTTTTACATATGTGTATACATGTCAGTATATAAGACTTATACACTTATGTATAATTACATCTTGTTCTCACAGGTCGGTATAAACCAGATTTATACACATGTGTAAAATTCAAGTACATATGCGTATAAACTAACAGCTTTGTATCTTGTATAAATTGATAGTAAGCGAGACTGTACACATGTGTATAAACTAACATCTGTGTATCTTGTATAAACTAATACTATCGAGACTGTACACATGTGTATACACTAACAACCGTGTATCTTGTGTATACGGAAACTAGCAAGATTTTAGTCTACAAAAAAACGCAAATACCTTTCTGTTAATTAATTTAAAGGGAAGTTACAACATTATAATTACAATCTTGTCATTGTTTAAAAATCTCTAAATGACATAATCCAATGGTGCAGATTAGTTCACACAGTTCACTCTCAACCTAGTGTTCACTCTAGAACCCTACTATATATATATATATATATATATATATATATATATATAGCTACATCCTTCATTTCCTAGGTTCATCCCCTTTAGGCCCATCCTCACACTCATTCTACGTGACGCTGGAGAGTCATCCTCCAAGGAGGGTCATCACACACACCGAATAGCCTAAAGGTGATTTTGACGAACGTGCTGAGTCATTCTATGTCTACACAAGGCGAGAGTTGAATTGTAGAAAACATAGAAACTAGGCGGACCCACTAAGTGACTCCACACTTTACGAAATTTTTTTATGTTATGTATCCTATCAAAATTTGATTGACCTCGGTCTCTTTCGAATATAGACCACATGTAAATAAATGATGAAGAATAAAATCAAAGTTTGCATATATTGAAATTAATATTTTTTTTCTCACCTGAAGGTTCAAGCCCTAGGGAGTATTTAATTTATTTATTTATTATTTGTCGTTTTCTTTTATTTTAAGTACAAGTCCTTTAAGTTGTGAAACCTTGTTAATTAAAGGTTATGTACAAACTTCATATATATTTCATTTTTGTAGGACACACTTTTTTTTTCTAAATAGAATCCAATGGAAACAGGGTTCAATCCTGTTAAAAAAAACTTAGAGTTATGTTTTTTGGTAACCTGATTCAATCACGTGGAAAAAAAAGTTAACGACCCAACTGCATAGATTCCCGTTAGAAAGGGTCCCAAAACCACAATATCGATGACCGCCCTTTGAAGGTCAAGTTAATGATACGAATGAATGGATCATAAGAAAAGAATTGTGGATACAGTAAAAGAGAAGATATTAGCATTGAAGTGTACAAATCCGGTTTTTGGGCTAAATCGAATAAGTTTGAAAATCGGTTTTGATCGGGTCAATGGAAGTAAAAACTAAATCACTTCAATTCCTTTTTTTATATGAAACGAGTTTCTAAAGAAAAACCACACCAGGTAGAATCACATTGGAGTCATTTGAAATCAGATTCTACTTATTATTTAACTAGTGACACCAACTTCAAACAGGCGAATTCAAACCAGTCCAACCGAAACTGGATTCTAGATCAGTTTAAGATCCGGTTTCGGATCTAAATACGGTATCAAGAGAGGGGACCCCGAGCTATGATTTCTTTAATAAGAAAAGAATGAGGCCCTTAACGGATCATACCAGAATGTGTAGAAGATCACTACACTATATAATGATAGCGTCAACGATAAACGTTTTAGAAAGTATACACCTAGACCGTTTATAATGACTTATATACTGGTCGTTTCATTATGCCTAATGCCATCATTGAATATACTTTTTATATTACATATGGACATGTCATTAAACACTTTTAATGCATTTTTGTCCCCCCATGTGAGAGATTCCAAAAACCCTCACCATGAGTCCGATGGGCCAACCCTCTTGGTCTTGATTTTCCTTGAAGATTAAAGAAGAGGTTAAAATAGAAAATATCTTCTGTCATCAACTAATTAAGTAGATAAAAATCTTGACTCGGCCTCCTAATCTTATCTTTACAAATATGTTTGCAATCCTTTTGTCTTCATCTTATCACTCAAATATTCACACCTATCCGTTTGACTAGCACTAATGTTAAAGTTAAAACATCAACGTCACAACATACTCTTCACACTTAATCCTGAAAGAAGATAGAATATATGGATTAAACAAAAGTTTTCTTTTTTTCTTTCTAATTGCATTTTATTATTGAACCATAAAAAGCACACACATATAACATACATACAATACAAGGCTCAGATTGGACCGATTTGATTATTGGGCTTGGTTCTTTGAATATTACATGATATGGGCCATAAGAAGGCAGTTGTGCTGTACCTTAATTGTCTCTAAAAGTAAACCAGTCCACGAAATAAAAGATGTATCATATATCCATGAAGAATGAACCCAAAGGGATGCAATGCAAGTATTCTAGCATACACTTCAACGAAAAATCACCCGTAGATCGTCGCAACAAAATCCGAATATTGCCAACGAATTTCTTTGCCGGATAAAAGAAGATTCACCGCATCATTTGGGAAGCCGATAATATCAAGTGCCCGCTTCCACACAACGCGCGAAATCTCTAGATTGTGCGCTTCTTTGCCAGGACTCATGGTGGTACAGTTGCAAGCCACGTAAGCACAAACAGGCCATTCTTCGTTTTTCAACTTCTCACAGTACTCCCAAATCTCATCATAAACCGCTGCATACATCACGCTTCTAGCACCTTCTTTAGCGGTGTAGAGAAATTTCGGTAGTGTTTTATACACAATTTGAACTATTCTTGGGAGATCCCTCGCCACATTTGTACGAACGCTCCCAGGGTTCACACAAATCACGTTAATTTTCACGTCTTTAGGAATGCTTTGATGAAGAACATTGTTAAACATGAGTTGCGCAAGCTTACTGCTTGAATACGCTCTTAAACTGCTAAACTTGGTTATCTTTCTATCAAAGTTCATATCTCTTGTGTCCACAAAACCGATGGCATGCATTAACGAATTTACGTTCACGATTCTGCTAGGAGCACCCGCTTTTAAAGACGGCAAAAGTAATAGCGAAAGCAAAGCTGGTGCCAAGAAGTTTACTTGCATGTGCATTTCATACCCATCGACCGTGAACATCTGAGCCTTTCCCATTGAGAACCTACCCGCGTTGTTGATAAGAATATTCAACGGTTTGTTTTTAGAGTTCCACGCGTCTGCGAATCTCGCCACCGATTCCAACGAAATCAGGTTGAGTTCCATCACATCAATTTTAAGAACTTTCCAAGGAAACTTTTTTTGTAATTCTTGGTTCCATTTGTGGACCAATTTATGACCTGAAATGGGGTTTCTTACCGCCATAACGACGTGCGCACCTGCCTCGGCTAGTTGTCGAGCTATTTCCAGTCCGATTCCACTTGTGGAACCGGTGACAATAGCGGTTATACCGTTGAGGGGTGGCAGAGGGAATGGGGTTGGTATATGTCTTGACCAGTATTTCTCAAAAAATGTCTCTAGAACCAAATTCTACCATCCTTTGAGCCATTCTGTCCAACCCAATTCCACCTTATCTTGCTTAGCTGGTTCATATGATTCCATCTGTTCACACCATCAGCAAATTAAATTAAATTAAATTAACTAGATTAGAATATATCTGTCAGTCTGTTAGTAACAGAAGCCACATAAGTTGGTAATAATTAATCAAATCATATGATCATATTGCATGACACAGTAACATATGAGTAAAAAATAGTGTAAAGTATAAACTAATAAGGAAAGAATTAAAGTAACCTGAATTATTTTAAAATTTTAAATTTCGATTTTCTGTTTAACTCCTTTACTTCACTTCACTTCACTTCATATAGAGTTTAATATATTAAATACTAAAAACATTCACCTGCTTTAAAAAAAACATAAACATACGAACATAAACAAATAAACAAATGTTCAAGAACACGTTACCGAACGTTCGTGAACACAATTAACGAACGAAACCTTTGTTCATGTTCGTTCATTTAACAAATCGAACGAAATTTCGTGTTCGTGTTCGTTCATTTATCAAACGAACAAACGTAAACGAACAGTTCACAAACTGTTCGTTCATTTAACAAACCGAACGAAATTTCTTGTTCATGTTCGTTCATTTATCAAACGAACATTAAACAAACAGTTCGTGACCGTTCGGTTCGTTTACAGCCCTACATGCGTGTTTTTAAGTAACTATTTCATAAATTACGTAAGCAAGTGGCTAAATATCAGATCTAGTGAACATTTTATTTATACAAATTAATTAAAAGAAACAAACGTTATTCATTTAAAAGATGAGCTAGCATGTTGGCTATTGAACCCCTTTATGTTGGGTTTCCATGGTAATCATTTATTATAATTTTATTTAATAGTCAATTAATCAAGGGAGTTAATTAATAAAAACGCAACGGAAATAAACAAGTGATCAACAATAAACGAAACCTAACAGGATTCGGTTACATGCAAATGCGAGTACAG
Source organism: Scalesia atractyloides (assembly GCA_947069175.1). Taxonomy (NCBI): domain Eukaryota; kingdom Viridiplantae; phylum Streptophyta; class Magnoliopsida; order Asterales; family Asteraceae; genus Scalesia; species Scalesia atractyloides. The sequence continues at coordinate 3,169,378 of CAMTDV010000023.1, forward strand.
TAATAAGAACATCTAACTACCGATGAGAAAGATATACCTCGGTTAGTGACTAACCGGTCGAGACACCGAGGTTCAACGAACACATGCTAGTGAATGAACAAACGTAACGCGGGTATAGCACGAGTAGCGACAGCGGTGGCCGGCGTTATCGGCGGCACAAAGGTTGGCAGCCGGCGGGGCGGCGGAACGGCGAAGGTGGCGGCGGACAGCAACGGCGACTACCGGCGAAGTGGCGACGGTGGCGGCCGCATAGGCCGGCGGCGATGTCGGTTGTGGTTGTGGGTATCATGAGAGCCGTGTAGTGGCGGCGGTGACCGGCGGCGGGCGGCGGTGACCGGCAGCGACAGCAGTGGCGGCTGCAGGGTGGGCCGGCGGCGGCGTCGGTGGCGGCGGCGGCAGGGTGGCCGAGGCGGTTGTGCCCGGTTGTGGGTGTGGTGTTATTGAGAGCAATTTTGTTCTTGCAACAACTCTAACCTCACAAAAGCAAGACCCACCATTCGTTTATATAGGACATGGGGTTCACGCATGCTCGCCAAGTGGCACACATGCGTAGTGCATGTGTTGCAATTGGCCAAGAGTTTGGTGCGCGACAAGTGGCGGTAGATGGATGCATGTGCGACATGTGGCGCAACAAAGGTGCATGCGCGACAACTGGCGTAGGGTGAGCATTCTTGTCTCACTCGGTCCATGTACCCGTCTCTCGGTTAATACCCGCAACAATAATCCCGCTCATGATCATAAATATAATTATAACCCGTTTCGCATATTGTTCGTAATTACCAGTTAAACTAGTTAAGTGGATTTAAGTTCGTTGCCCATGATGTAACTCTTACGGGTCAAGACCCGGTCGGTAGCGTTGACTTATCGAACCGGACATAAATTTCCAACAGCTCCCACTTGGACAGTTTCTGATAAGATCTCAACGCAGATAGCCAGCGGTGCTCTAGCTACACATAGCTGTCCCCAACAGGTCATGACACTTTAAAGTCACTAACCAAGGTATCTTCCCTTCAGCAACAGCTTGCTACTTGAAGACAATAGACTTATGGTAGTCGTCGTCATTTATCCTTTCCGTAAAAGACATCAATTGAACAATGAGACATGGATCAGATTCAATCTCACATGGCGTTCAATCATTATCGTTCTCATTCAAGAATCAAAGTGGTCCAATCAAACACACAGTAAGTTTGGGTAAGGCCTTACACTTCACCAGTTTGAATCAACGAGGCGCCCAAATGTCTAACTGTTACATTCAATGTAAGAGTACAGAATCCCATCTTGACTACAAACAACTCCCACTGAACTTCAGAGCTATTCCCAACCAATGCCTTTATGACTGGCAGTTACGTGACAGCGGTTGACACTGATCAAAGAATAGTCTTTAGTAAACGAAAGTTCTAGTATGTATCTCAGGTCAGAGGATACTAAATGAGTATTGTAACTGTCACACCCCGACCCGCAGCGGAAACAAGAGTCGGGGCATAATTGGGTTATCACCAAAGCTCATGATGTTTACTAATATATTTCATATTTATTAAATCCAAATTACATTTCAAAGTTTCAAGTCAAATTCATACAATACAAGGAAAGGAAATATTAACTAAACAAATCCATTATCTAAACTGGTTTATTCTTCTAGGCCGCCCTATATGTTTCTTGCTTCAACTTGATCACCTGTATCATGTGTAAAAATGGGAAATTTTGGGTCAACAAAAGTTGGCGAGTGAACCTTGTTTAAAACATTTGTTATTGGTTAATTATTGTAATTTAATTTAGGAAAAATTGTGCAATAATCATATATGAACAAATGTATGTAAACATAACAATCACAAACCACCTTGCTTAAGCATGAAAATAAAAATAACAATGTATGTGTTGGCAACGTCCCGTTCACGCTCATAGGTAATGGGGAAAGGACGGCCTATGCTAATGTATGTGAGATCAAGGCTCAATCAAACGGAGCCGATCTTATGTTGGCAACGCCTGGTTCACGCTCATAGGTAATGGGGAACAGCTCACGCTCATAGGTAATGGGGAGCGGCGGCCTATGAAATGTATGTACTGTAATGATAACATTAATCTAAACTTCAACCACACAGTCAATTGATACACCTTGAATACACATTGATCATAAACATGATGGATGCACAATGATTAATTATAATAAATAAGTACGACACATGAAACACCCCAAAATGTGATTAAAACGGGGAATTTGTAGAGATTCACTCACATTGGATGCGTTTGATTGAAGATGTTGGATGCGCACGAGTTAGGGGATTGATCGACGAGAGATAACTAACCAAATAAGAAATGAAAAGGCACGGTAAGTATGTGGATTTTATTAACTATTTTAATAAGATTTTTGGGTATAAATTTGTGAGTTTAAGACTACTTTCTAATCTTGAAAACGTTATTTTTAAGTATTTTTAATTGATTTTTAATTTAAATAATTGATTTAATAAATAAAATAAATAATAAAAAAAGTTGACTTTGACCGTTGACCGTTACTGTTGACCTGTTTAATTGTGCGAACTTGTGCGCTGGGTGAGGCTCGAATCCGAGACCTCCCGTACGCGTGCACGCAGCTCTACCAACTGAGCTACGTGTCTAACCCGAAATAATTCTGTTTTTAATTATACTTATATACTATTTACTTTAAACCGAAAATTATTTATTTTTAAAAAGCTTTTAAACTTAACGGACCGGTGCTGACCACAGGTCTCGAACCCGGGACCTGTGGGTTAGCGTACACACACTCCACCGCTGGACTGTGTGTGTCACTTGGTTACTAACTCGGTTTTTATTATACTTAACATATACTGTGCTCAACCCGGTTCAATTAAAAAGGCGGAATTTTATTTCAAGTGGGTAAAGCGAGGACAGGATTCGAACTCGCGTCTCGTGTATGTTTGTTGCACACAGTCCACCGCTGGACTGTGTGTCTAACCCGTTTATTAAACCGATTTTAATTATACTTATATTATACCACACTTCATCTTCTTCGTTCAAAACATAAACATTGATCAAGAGACTGTTATTTGCTAAGATAGTTCAATGCAGGATATGAGTCATCGAAAATAAAGTGAATGGAAAGAGATTGGAGGGTTTATTGTACCAACTGTTCGCTTTTCTTCAGACGTCCGGCAAGGTCGTCGGCTCCGTCTTGGTGAGCTGCGGCTGATAGAGTCTATCAATAAATTAGAGGGGTTAGATGCGAAGTGGGACTACTGGGTAATAACTATCAGTGAAACAGATGAGTTATACCGATAATCAGCAGTTCCCCCAAATGTTCAGAAATTTCTCCGGCGAATCAGATAATCCGGCAACGTCAACTGCAAAGGATTCTGGGTGAGGGATTTATATTAGAACTTGTCTAATAAAGGAATGAGCCAGAAAAATCGAAGTAATTACCGTGCAGGTGGAAGTCTCGGTTTTCCGGCGACTTGCAGATGTTTTCCGGCGAGTAGATTTTCGTCGAGAGAAAGTGCGATTTGGGAGCAAAAAGTTTTCTGGCGACTTGTGGGTGAATTTATAGGGTGGTATCGAAGTGAATGTGGTCTGAATTTGGTCTTAATTCGAAGTCAGCCGTTCTCCGGCGGTTACGGCTGTTGTCGCGGGTTCAGATGTCCGTTATAACCGTCGCTAACGTTAATTCAATGGTTAATTCGAGTGGTAACGTAAATTATTGGCGAAGTCGTCGGGATTTCCGACGACTGCTGTTTGGGCGCAAGTTGACCGAGTTTGAATTCCGCATATCATTATTTGATTTAATAAATTCCTTATCTTAACAGAAAACCAAAGTGGCGGAGTGGTTTATGGTTGTGAGTTAAGACTTTGAAGGAATAACCGGCTGACCCGGGTTCGACTCCCGGCAGCCGGTTTTTCTTTTTAATTCATTCATTTAGATATTTTTTTACAATTTTAATTTATATCTTTTAATTTGTTGATCAATTATGAATCGTTTAAAATTAAAATAAGCCGTAAATGAACAACAAAATTTTAAAACTGATTGTTCGGTTATTAAACGAAGCGGGTTTCGAAAACCCGTTTTTCGACAAATGTTACAGTATCCCCTACTTTTAGAAATTTCGTCCCGAAATTTAGGTAGTAGTAGATACAGGAAAAAGGTGTGGGTATTTTTCACGCATTGAATCTTCACGTTCCCAAGTAAACTCAGGTCCTCGTTTCGACTCCCAGCGTACCCTGACAATTGGGATGCGGCTTCTTCTCAAACGTTTTTCTCCGAAGTCCATAATTTCTACTGGTCTTTCAATAAAATGCATAGATTCATCAACTTGAATGTCTTCTAGAGGAATATGGAGATTTTCATCGGCGAGGCACTTCTTCAAGTTCGATACGTGGAATGTGGGATGAATTCTGTTGAGTTCCTCCGGTAAGTCAAGCTTGTAGGCTACAGGTCCTACCCTTTCGAGTATTTTGAAAGGACCTACGTAGCGTGGTGCTAGCTTGCCTTTTTGGCCGAAACGAACTACTCCCTTCCACGGCGATACCTTTAAAAGTACTTGATCGCCCACGTCAAACTCCAAGGGCTTTCGTCGCTTGTCAGCATAGCTCTTTTGACGACTTTGTGCTGCTAACAGGTTGTTTCGGATTTGATGAATCTTGTCAGTTGTTTCTTGTATCAATTCTGGACCGGTGATTTGAGCTTCTCCAATTTCGTGCCAACATATAGGTGATCGGCATTTACGACCATATAACGCTTCGAAAGGTGCCATGCCGATACTTGAATGAAAACTGTTGTTGTACGAAAATTCAACTAATGGTAAGTGAGCGTCCCAATTCCCTTTGAAGTCTATGACACATGCCCGAAGCATGTCTTCAAGAGTTTGAATGGTGCGTTCAGATTGACCATCAGTTTGGGGATGATAGGCAGTGCTGAGATCTAATCGCGTACCCAATGCGGCTTGTACAGCTTGCCATGTGCGTGAAGTGAAACGACCATCACGATCCGATATAATGCTTAAAGGTACACCATGACGGCTTACGATTTCACTGATGTAGATGCGGGCTAGCTTCTCATTTTTTAAGTCCTCGCGGATAGGAATGAAGTGAGCTGATTTTGTAAGACGATCAATGATTACCCATAGTGTGTCGTACCCACCAGGAGTGCGAGGTAACCCGGTAATGAAATCCATGGTTATATTTTCCCACTTCCATACGGGTATTTCAGGTTGGACCAGAAGTCCTGAGGGTCTTTGGTGCTCAGCTTTCACTTTTGAACAGGTAAGGCACTTGGAAACAAAAACAGCAATATCCTTCTTCATGCCAGGCCACCAGTAGGTGTATCGAAGGTCTTGATACATCTTGTCGGCTCCTGGATGTACAGAGTATCGTGTCTTGTGAGCCTCTTTCATAAGAGTATCGCGAAGATTGTTGTGATCAGGAATCCATAGGCGATCGAGATAATACAGAATGCCGTCAGATTTGGTTTCGAGTTTAAGTTCTGCTCCACAAGATAACTCATTGCGTATGTCGTATTCTGTTATGGAAACATGTTGAGCTTCTCGGATTTGGTCTTTGATGTTGGTCATGATTTGCGAACATAGAAGACGAATAGAGTTCGCATAACCTTTTCGACTGAGCGCATCAGCCACCACATTTGCCTTGCCAGGATGATACCGAATTTCGCAGTCATAATCATTAAGAAGTTCGACCCATCTTCGTTGCCTCATATTCAACTCCTTTTGGTTAAAGATATGTTGGAGGCTCTTGTGGTCAGTGTAAATCTCACACTTGGTACCATAGAGGTAATGTCTCCATATCTTAAGAGCGAATACAACGGCGCCAAGTTCTAGGTCGTGAGTAGTGTAGTTCTTCTCATGAGTTTTGAGCTGCCTAGAAGCATAGGCTATCACTTTTCCCCTTTGCATTAAGACACAGCCTAAACCCTGTCCTGATGCGTCGCAATATACAACAAAGTCTTCGCAACCTTCGGGGAGTGTGAGGATAGGAGCGTCACATAGCTTTTGCTTAAGAGTTTGAAAGGCTTCTTCTTGCTTAGGTCCCCATGCGAAGGGTTTTCCTTTATGTGTCAAAGCCGTGAGTGGTACAGTGATACGAGAGAAATTCGATATGAAACGACGGTAGTAACCAGCCAATCCAAGGAAAGATCGTACCTCAGTTGGGGTACGTGGCGCTTGCCATTCTTGTACTGCCTTGATCTTTGCGGGGTCGACATGAATTCCTTTGTCATTGACGACATGACCAAGGAACTGTACTTCTTGTAACCAAAATTCGCATTTGGAGAATTTAGCATAAAGCTTTTCGGTCTTCAAAAGTGAGAGGATGAGCCGAAGGTGTCGCTCATGATCAGTCTTAGACTTTGAGTAAATGAGAATATCGTCGATGAAGACTATAACGAAACGATCAAGATAAGGTTTACAAACTCTGTTCATTAAGTCCATGAAGACGGCTGGAGCGTTGGTTAGACCAAAAGGCATAACCATGAACTCGTAGTGACCATATCGAGTTCGGAAGGCGGTCTTTGGAACGTCTTCTTCATGTACTCTGAGTTGGTGATAGCCGGAACGAAGGTCGATTTTTGAAAAATAAGAGGCACCCTGGAGTTGGTCTAGAAGATCATCGATGCGAGGTAACGGATAGCGATTTTTGACCGTTAATTTGTTGAGTTCCCTGTAATCAATGCACATGCGAAAAGTCCCATCTTTCTTCTTTACAAACAGAACAGGTGCACCCCAAGGCGATGAGCTAGGATGTATGAATCCCTTGTCGGTCAGTTCTTGCAATTGACTGGCCAGCTCTTGCATCTCGGATGGGGCTAACCTATAAGGAGATTTCGCGACGGGTGTAGCGCCAGGTATAAGGTCGATACGGAATTCGACTTCTCTCTTGGGAGGAAGTCCGGTGATATCGTCGGGAAAAACTTGCGGGAATTCCTTCACTACGGGTATATCTTCGAGTCTCTTCTCTTTGCCTCCTTTCTTGACAACGTGGGTTAGAAATGCTACATAATTTTTGCGGAGATATCTTCGGGCTTGAAGACAGGACATTAGCTTGAGTCCTTTCGAAGGGGTTTCTCCAAAGATTCGCAGAGTTTGACCGTCTGCAAGAGGAATGCGAATGAACTTCTCACGGCATACTACTTCAGCCTGATGTTGGCTGAGCCAGTCCATGCCGATTATAATGTCGAAACTTCCCAACTTCATAGGAATGAGGTCAACAGAAAAGTCGTGATCGTTTAGAGTAAAGGTGCAGTTCCGGATAATGGAGTTTAATGAGACTGGCTTTCCGTCAGCAACTTCTACCGTTATGGAGTTCATAAGCTCGACACGAGTTTGATTGAGGATGGGTTCGAATTCTAAGGACACAAAACTCTTATCCGCGCCAGTATCAAATAATACAGATGCATAACTACCATTGACGAGAAACGTACCGTTAACCACGTTGTTGTCGGCCCTAGCTTGGTTGGCGTTGATGTTAAATGCTCTTCCTCTAGCAGGTGGAGGAGCTTGGTTAGCTTGGTTCACTGGATTCGCTTGAGCTTGAGCATGTATGATGTTTACCAAGCGTGGACACGTGTTTCTAAAATGGTTTGGGTCACCGCAATTATAGCAAGCCCGCATGGGTTGCATCATGGGGTAGTTGGGTTGATAGTAGGTTTGGGTTGTATGTTGTGTAGGCGGTGGTTGAAAAGGTTGTTGGGTTTGACCCATCATTTGATGGTGGGTTTGAGTTGTGGGTTGGTTGCGGTTCATTCGTTGCAGTGTGCGGCAGGCTTGAATGGTGTGCCCTGCACGGCCACAGCCGGTGCAGTATTGACAGGGGTAATCGGGGGAGTGATGGTATTGGCAACGGGTGCACTTTGGGTAAGGGCCAGAGTATTGCCTTTTGTGTGGTGCGGGTGAAGGAGTAACTTGTGTGATGGGGGCAACAGGGGTGGGGAAATTTGTTTGAGTGACGGCAAAATTTCTGGTATTTCGCTTTCTCTTGTTTGAAAATTTTGAGGATGAGGTGGGGTGGTTGGAAGTTGGGCCCTCAATGGGGGCTTTCTTTTTCTCCTCTTTGAACTTACCGTTTCTGATGCGGTTCTCGGTAAGTTCGGTGGCTAATTCCATGGCGGCTTCGAGCGTTGTAGGCGAAGCGCTGAGGACTGAGTCCTGAATCTTCGAGGGAAGGCCTCGAATATAGTGTTCCACCAATCGGTACACGGGGGTGAACAAGTTTGGAACCATCTGGTTCAGCTCAAGGAATCTTTTGTTGTAGGAAGTGTGATCCCCTTCCTTTTGCTTCAGTGAGTGGAATTCATCCTCTAACTTCTTGAGTTCGCTTCTTGGGCAGAAGCGTTTTGTCATTACTTCCCTTAACTCTTCCCAAGTTAAGGCCATAGCGTCTTCCACTCCTCTCTTACCCTTCTCGGTGTTCCACCAGGTCAGGGCTACCCCGAATAATCTCCCAGTCGCGTAACGTAACTTGCGATCCTCGGGACAATCGCAATTTAGGAAAGTGTTTTCCATCTCCTCAAACCAGTGGAGGAGAGCGGTGACACCTTCGGTCCCTTCGAACTTCGGGGGATCGCATGACTTGAAGTGCTTGTAGGAGCACTTCTTGGAGGAGGGGTTGTCGATGTTTTTATCCTCTTGGTTTGGTGGATTGACAGGATTTGCAGTGAGAGCTTGCTGAACTTGAACTACAATATCAGGAAGTACTGTGGCCATTTGTTTTGCTATCTGAGCGGCCAAGCGTTCGTTTGACCTTCCTGACTTCCGTCCTCCACGTAGCTGCCTAGCCGACATCTACAGGAATATACATAGGAAGATGGTGAGTTTATGGATTGTTTAGGGGTCATGTGTCAAAACAAAAAAATGAAATTAACATAAATACCGATAATGCAACCACATCCATTGGATGTCTTGGGTTAGCTCATGTTGGGCCTCAAATGTCCCCCATACCTTCACCTGTATAGTCATGTGGGCCCCCATGACTATTGGCTTGGTAGGATTTACATTAGTATTGGCGATTTACACTCACATGACCCGAATGAAAACCACAAAATATGTTTACAAGATGTATGGTCGGAATGTGTCCAGGTGTAGACACAATGACAACTCAAAGTGGGGTTAGTTCACACGACGTTTGGTATAGCATGCTTTGGCCTAATAGGTACTTCGTACTCTCATCGTTAGTCCCCAGGTAGGCAAACTGGTCCTTTATTTTGGATTTATACGAATGCCAAGCCTAGACAGGACGTTCCGACTACCGGTACTGGTACCCTTCCAGTTACTACATGCCCGTCATGGGAACTCACTTTGATGAGATTTGAAAATACATAAATCATTGTAAAGCAATCATGAAAATGATGTGGTGTGTGCTTTCATGGATATGATATGTTATAAGAGTATGGTTCATGGTGAGCAATATATGATAGTATATACTTATGAATATGCTTGCATAACATCGAATGTAATGATAAACATAAAGCATATAAACATCATGAGATTTGCATGTAACACACAGAAATTTAAATTTTCTAAGCAACTATAGTATAGGCTCTAAGGGTCTAATAACCTATCCTATATCCCTGTAGTCATGGCTCTGATACCAATCTGTCAACACCCCGACCCGCAGCGGAAACAAGAGTCGGGGCATAATTGGGTTATCACCAAAGCTCATGATGTTTACTAATATATTTCATATTTATTAAATCCAAATTACATTTCAAAGTTTCAAGTCAAATTCATACAATACAAGGAAAGGAAAGATTAACTAAACAAATCCATAATCTAAACTGGTTTATTCTTCTAGGCCGCCCTATATGTTTCTTGCTTCAACTTGATCACCTGTATCATGTGTAAAAATGGGAAATTTTGGGTCAACAAAAGTTGGCGAGTGAACCTTGTTTAAAACATTTGTTATTGGTTAATTATTGTAATTTAATTTAGGAAAAATTGTGCAATAATCATATATGAACAAATGTATGTAAACATAACAATCACAAACCACCTTGCTTAAGCATGAAAATAAAAATAACAATGTATGTGTTGGCAACGTCCCGTTCACGCTCATAGGTAATGGGGAAAGGACGGCCTATGCTAATGTATGTGAGATCAAGGCTCAATCAAACGGAGCCGATCTTATGTTGGCAACGCCTGGTTCACGCTCATAGGTAATGGGGAACAGCTCACGCTCATAGGTAATGGGGAGCGGCGGCCTATGAAATGTATGTACTGTAATGATAACATTAATCTAAACTTCAACCACACAGTCAATTGATACACCTTGAATACACATTGATCATAAACATGATGGATGCACAATGATTAATTATAATAAATAAGTACGACACATGAAACACCCCAAAATGTGATTAAAACGGGGAATTTGTAGAGATTCACTCACATTGGATGCGTTTGATTGAAGATGTTGGATGCGCACGAGTTAGGGGATTGATCGACGAGAGATAACTAACCAAATAAGAAATGAAAAGGCACGGTAAGTATGTGGATTTTATTAACTATTTTAATAAGATTTTTGGGTATAAATTTGTGAGTTTAAGACTACTTTCTAATCTTGAAAACGTTATTTTTAAGTATTTTTAATTGATTTTTAATTTAAATAATTGATTTAATAAATAAAATAAATAATAAAAAAAGTTGACTTTGACCGTTGACCGTTACTGTTGACCGGTTTAATTGTGCGAACTTGTGCGCTGGGTGAGGCTCGAACCCGAGACCTCCCGTACGCGTGCACGCAGCTCTACCAACTGAGCTACGTGTCTAACCCGAAATAATTCTGTTTTTAATTATACTTATATACTATTTACTTTAAACCGAAAATTATTTATTTTTAAAAAGCTTTTAAACTTAACGGACCGGTGCTGACCACAGGTCTCGAACCCGGGACCTGTGGGTTAGCGTACACACACTCCACCGCTGGACTGTGTGTGTCACTTGGTTACTAACTCGGTTTTTATTATACTTAACATATACTGTGCTCAACCCGGTTCAATTAAAAAGGCGGAATTTTATTTCAAGTGGGTAAAGCGGGGACAGGATTCGAACTCGCGTCTCGTGTATGTTTGTTGCACACAGTCCACCGCTGGACTGTGTGTCTAACCCGTTTATTAAACCGATTTTAATTATACTTATATTATACCACACTTCATCTTCTTCGTTCAAAACATAAACATTGATCAAGAGACTGTTATTTGCTAAGATAGTTCAATGCAGGTTATGAGTCATCGAAAATAAAGTGAATGGAAAGAGATTGGAGGGTTTATTGTACCAACTGTTCGCTTTTCTTCAGACGTCCGGCAAGGTCGTCGGCTCCGTCTTGGTGAGCTGCGGCATAGAGTCTATCAATAAATTAGAAGGGTTAGATGCGAAGTGGGACTACTGGGTAATAACTATCAGTGAAACAGATGAGTTATACCGATAATCGAATAGTCAGTTATAAATTTCGTTGCGTAAATATTGTCCATTTTAATTTTAAACAATATATAATTAATAAATATATTAGAATTTAAAAACTATAATTAATAAACAATAAAAACAAGTGAAGAAAAAATAAAAGGAAGCTGCCGGGTTTCGAACCCGGGTCAGCCGATTCAACAAACAAACACTACACCACTCCGCCACTTGACTCGTTTGTGTAATCAATGAAACAAATAACACTTAAGTTAAAACTCGAATTCAAAACCGTACTTCAGCGCGGCAGAACTCGCAATCACCGGAAAATCCGGCAATCCGCGAGTTTAGCCATTTTCCTGTTGACTATAACGTTATAACCGACGTCCACATCGGTTATAACCGACGCCTAACAGTCAATTGCAGTCGTAACCACCGGAAAAACCTTGACCACGAATCAAGACCAAATTCGGACTTAATACATTCTGTTTCTTCCTTATAAATACCCTCCCAAACCTCTGGTAATCTTTTCGCTCAAAATCGCACAAACTCTCGAAGCTTTAGCACTCGCCGGAGATATTTTTCATTCGCCGGACTTTCACCGGAAAACCGAGACTTACTTCAAATCGGTAAATTTCTCGACTCTTTCGTTTTCAATCCATTATTAGACAAGTAATAACATAAATCGTTCAACCAGAATCCGACTCAGACAACGTTGCCGGGAATTCCTACACTCGCCGGAAAATCTCTGAAAATTCCGAAGTTTCGCTGTTAATCGATACAATCATCTAAACCCCCTGATATCCTTTGTTTAGTACCTTAATTGCATAACTCATTGATCAAAACCGTTGATTGATTCACTCAGACGGAGATCACCAATCAGAGTCGACGCCCCCTTGCCGGAAATCTGAATTAAACGCGCTGTTTTGGTACATTCCGTTCTTTAATCTCGTTAACTATTACATTTCAACTAATTATAAGTTTTGATAATCGAGTTAAACAAAACAGTCGGAACTCTCTGATCTGGGTGTTTGTAAACGAAGAAGACGAAGTCAGGAATAAGTATAAGTATAATTAAAATCACATAATCAAACGGGTTAGACACACAGTCCAGCGGTGCACTGTGTGCGCAAACAAAACAAACGTCACGAGTTCGAATCGCTCAACGTACCGACTTTCAGAAATAAAACCAATATTTTTAGAACATAATCAGAACATGTCACAGTATGTTTATAAGAGTATTATAATCCGTGAATTAATCAGATTAGACACACAGCCCAACTGGGTGGGCTGTGCGCATACGAACCGAAGGACCCGAGTTCGACTCCGGGTCCCTGCAACCGGTTCGGCTATATAAATTCGTTTTAATATAAGCTAAATAAAATAACAGTTAATTAGTATATATATATAATTAAAACAGAGAATATTTCGGGTTAGACACGTAGCTCAGTTGGTAGAGCTGCGTGCACGCGTACGAGAGGTCTCGGGTTCGAACCTCACTCAGCGCACACTTAACCACAGTCCAACCGGTCAACGGTCCGGTCAACGGTCAACAGTCCGGTCAACGGTCAAAAAAGTCAAAATTTTTATTTCTTTTTATTATTTATTTAATTTAAAAATCAATTAAAAATACTTAAAAATAATATTTTTAAAGTTAGAAAACGTCCTTAAACTCACAAAAATGAATCTAAAAACCCTATTAAGATTATGAATTAAAATCTATTTATTTACCGAACCACTTTCGTTATTATTTAGGTTAGCTTTCCTCGTCGCATCCAACGTCATCAAAAGAACGCACCCAATGTGAGTGAATCTCTACAAATTCCCCGTTTTAATCACGTTTTAGGGTGTATCATGTGTCGTACAATTCTGTTATTATATAAATATAAACACTTGTGCATTCATCATATCTGTGATCTAATGTGTATCAAATGTGTACAAATTGTTGTGTGAATTATGTTTAGTTTGGATTTATCATTTTCAGTGCAAGCATTTCATTAGGCCCATCAGCTCCCCGTGGGATACGGGTTGAGTACAGGTGCCTCATTCGATCGGCTCCGTTTGATTGAGCCTTGATCTCACATACAGCATCATCATTCATGTCATTCGATCGGCTCCGTTTGATTGAGCCTTGATCTCAAATACATCATCATTTATGTCATTTACTCATCCAATGTGGTTTGTGTATTGTTTATTTATATATGTTTGCTCACATGTGATTATTGCACAAATTTTCAATATTAAATACAACAAGCAGTTAATAACAATGTTTTATCAAGGTTCACTCGCCAACTTTTGTTGACCCAAAATATCCCCCGTTTTACACATGATACAGGTGATCCAGTTGAGGCAAGAAACACATAGGAAGACTTAGAAGAATAAATCAGCTTAAGTTTTCGATTGTTTTACTTAGTTTCATTTTCCTTGTAATTGTATGGATTTGATTTGAACATTTGAGTTGTAATTTGAATTTAATAAATATGAGACATTTTAGTAAACATCATGAGCTTTGGTGATAACCCAATTATGCCCCGACTCTTATTCCGCTGCGGGTCGGGGTGTGACAAATATACCAAAATCAAATACATCTTATGACCAAGATCCATGAAGATGATTTGATGCGAGTTACATTCGACGTCATTCGTAATGAGGTCTGTGAGTTTGGAAGTCAACTCCTTGAGTCCAAAGTCAGAATAGTCTTAATTCAGAGTCGTTCCCACGAGACTGACCGACTACGGATAATTTAGAATACAAGATTCATGGATTAAACGTATTAAAATCGAACACAGTTGTAAGATTCAAGCTTTGCATTTAACCAGTAAATCAAAGGTGAATTCAAAAGGTACAACTGTTTGAATGTTCGTACATCCAAATACTAAATCAAAACAAATGGCTAGCTAATCTAAGACCGATAGCATTCCTATGTTAGCCATGCTTGTCCTGAGTCATCGGTTTAGTGAACGGGTCTGCTAGGTTTTGATCTGTGTCTACTTTGCTTATTAAGATGTCTCCTTGTTCCAGTATTTCCCATATATAGTGGAACTTTCTTAGAATGTGCTTGGCCCTGTGATGAGATATGGGCTCCTTGGTTTGAGCAATAGCTTCTATGTTATCACAGGACACCTCGATTGGTTTTTAATATTCGAAACCACATTAAGGTCGGTGATGAACTCCTTCATCCAAGCAGCTTCTTTTGCAGCATCCGATGCAGCAATATATTCGGATTCAGTGGTTAAATCCGCCACTACACTCTGTTTGGAGCTTTTCCAACAAACAGCTCCTCCATTGAGAGTGAATACGAATCCTGATTGTGAGCGAGCATCACCTCGGTCACTTTGGAAGCTAGCATCAGTGTAACACCTTACAGTGAGCTCTTCTTCCACTCCTCCAATCACCAAGAACATATATTTGGTTCTTCTCAAGTACCTCAGAATGTTCGACGTCAGGTCTAGTACATAACATAACATGCATGATAGAACCAATCGCTGAAGCATATGGAACTGCTTCCATTTGCTTAATTTCAATGTCCGTTGAAGGAGTTGCGATTTGTTCAACACGGTTCCTTTAGTCATAGGAACACCTCCTTTCTTGGAGTTTTCCATTTTGAAGCGCGTCATCATTTCATCTATGTAAGTACTTTAACTTAGCCCTAGAAGCCGCTTAGATCTATCTCTATAGATCCTGATTCCAGAATGTAAGCAGCTTCTCCAAGATCTTTCATTGCGAAGCAAGATCCCAAACAGTGTTTAACCTTGTTAAGCATAGGGATGTTGTTTCCAGTGGTTAGTATATCATCCGCATACAGGATGATGAATGATATGGTGCACCCACTAGCCTTTCTGTGAACACAAGGCTCATCTTCATTCTTGATAAAACCAAACTCTTTGATCTTCTGGTCAAAACGAAGATTCCAGCCATGAGATGCTTGCTTGAGTCCATAAATGGACTTATTTAGTTTGCACACCTTAGTTGGATATTTGGGATCGGCAAAACCTTCAGGCTAAACCATGTAGACATCTTTAGAGAGATGTCCATTAAGAAAAGCGGTTTTGACATCCACTTGCCATATTTCGTAATCATAGTACGTAACAATGGAAAGGAATATCCTAATTGATTTAATCATAGCAACGGGCGAGAAGGTCTCATCAAAGTCAATACCTTGAGTTTGAGTGAAACCCTTCACAACTAGCCGTGATTTATAGGTGTGGACATTTCCATGCATATCGGTTTTTCTCTTGAAAATCCATTTGCTCCCTACTGCCCGACAATCGGGGGTAGCTTAACCAAGTCCCATACTTGATTGTCATGCATAGATTGCATCTCGACGTTCATGGCTTCTTGCCATTTCCAGATTCTGGATCTGAGATAGCAGATTTGTAGTTAGCAGGTTCGTCATTAGACTCAGCTACTAATAAGACTTCGGGACCATTTAGATGCCAAAGGTATCTATCAGGTTCTTTGCGAATTCTCCTACTTCTGCGAACGTTTGTGTTTATGTCTGATTCATAGGCAACAACTACTTGTTGATCAGACGGTCCGACGTCATTAGCGGTTGTTTGTGGTTCTCAAATTTCTTCAAGACCAACAATATTATTTCCAGTTTCTCGATTAAGGAGTTTTTCCTCGAGAAAGCGTCCCTTCCGTTTGATGGAAATCACATTTGCATTAGGATGGTAGAAATAATATCCGCCCTTTATAGCATCTAACGAAAACTACTTTTCACCTCGAGGATCAGGCTTATCATCAAAATCATTTGTGATGTATGCTTAATATCCCCATACTCTAAGGTATTCCAAATCGGGTTTACGCCCATGCCATATCTTATATGGTGTTTTGTTTACCTTCTTAGTCGGAGCTGAACTGACAATGCGGGCAACGATCATAAGAGCCTGACTTCAAAATAAGTGAGGCAAGTTAATTCTACACATCATCGATCGAACCATATTAAGTAGGGTTCGATTTCTCCTTTCACTCACGCCATTAAGTTGGGGTGTGGTTGGTGGAGTGGGTTGTGAAACTATTTCACGTTCCTTTAGATGATCAAGAAATTTCAAGCTAAGGTATTCACCAACTCGATCTGATCGAAGTACTTTTTATCTTTCGAGCAAGCTGGTTTACTACTTCGTTTCGAAATTCTTAGAACTTTTCAAAAGTTTCGTTCTTATGCTTCATAAGATAGACATAAGCATATCGACTATAATCGTCGATAAAAGTAACGAAGTATCCTTCATGGTTTCTAGTCGTGGTTCTGCAAGAGCCACATACATCAGTGTGAGTGAGTACTAGAAGACCATTGGCCCGTTCACCAACACCGATGAAGGGGTGCTTTGTGAGTTTTCCAGCTAAGCAAGATTCGCAATCATCAAAGGAGTCCTATCTAGCGGATTCAAGAATCTCCTCAGACTGGACCTATTTTATGCGTGTCTTACTTATGTGGCCAAGTCTACAATGCCAAAATTACGTTTCATTTATACCAGCTTTGTTACGCTTAGAAAGATGATATATGTTATTATTTATTTGAACATCAATACCACTTCGAGGTCTAGCCTCAAAATAAAAGACATTCTTCAAGTAGGTAGAAATGGAAATTCCATTAGAACGTACTTGAATCCTTGTTCAAACAGTGAAGAAACTGAAATAGTGTTTCTGGTTAAACCAGATGCAAACAAACAGTTATTTAAAGTAACTACAAGGTCAGAAGGACATGAGAAACAAAATGTTCCAGTTGCCAGAACTGGAACCCTCTTTCCATCATCAACTATGAATTCCATGCGCCTTGTTTCAGTTTCTTCCACTTTTCAGGTTCTTGCAAGACATTAACGATTTGATAACCACATCTGGTATCAAATACCCATGTGTTGCTAGAAACAGTGAAAAGTTCAATAACATAAATGAGAATACTAGAAGAAGTGCCAATGTTATTGGCCATTGTTCATTTTCAGCTTGGCTAGAATGTTGTTGGTGACATATCTCAACAACCTTTCTCTTGCCTTTGCTCTTATGATCTCTTTTCTTCTTGTTGGGCTTCTTAACACCACCAGACTTGACCATAAGAACTTGGTTGGTTTTATGTGGTATGTTCATCTTGGCCATTTTGAGCATACCATGTAGCTCAGGCACAGTCTTTACCCATGCATTCATATCATAGTTCATAATGAACTGGTCATATGAGCTAGGGAAAGAGTTCAAGATGAAGTCCGCTGCAATTTCTCTTGCAGGGGATAACCAAGTTTGTTCATTTGGTCAATGTATCATTTCATCTTAAGCACATGAGTACTGACACATGATCCTTTCAGCATTTTACAGCTTATGAGCTGTTTCATGGTGTCATATCGCTCCTGTCAGGCTTGTTTCTGAAACATGCCTTTCAGTTGCCAGATCATGTCATAAGTATCTTTATCTTCCATGTACTTCTGAAGTTCAGGAGACACGGTAGCTTTGCATAAGGTAGGCTACCTCAACGGCATCCTCGTTATGCTTTTCCAGTGCTTTGCGAGCAGCAGTAGTGATACTTTCAGGCTCGGTAGGGACTGGGCCATCTAAGATACATAGCTTTTCGCCATCTTGAGAACTATTCTCAGATTGCGGTGCCATTCGAGAAAGTTGGTGTTATTCAATTTTCTTTTTCAAGTACAGACTTGAGAATGGAGGAGTTGTTTTCTTTAGATATCTATTATATAAGCAATGATTTTAATTAGTATTTTCGATGTACATTTCCTTATTTAATTAATGACCCATTACAGTAATTGTAACAAGGAATGAGAATCCGGTTAGAAGCTCTTTCTAAAGGCAGCTGTAGCACGCAACATTTGCAAGGGGTTCAAGCGGACTGACAACGATTGTCAATTGTGAGAAGAGCACAACTCTCGGGTATGAGGCCGCTAAGACAACTCTTGTCTATGCATTGATACGTTTAGCCTCATCTATGCCACTTTTGTTCTCAAGACAGCTGTAGCACGTAACACGAAAAGAAAAGTAATAGTCGTCCTAAAACGGTCACATGTGGAAGGGTCGGATGTGTCGACGAAGCCCTTGCACCTTGGAAGGATAAACTAGACACCAAGTGTTGTGTTGTGGCTCCAACGCTGATGGTTCGCATTATGCCCCAAGTGTTACTAGAAGTAGGATGGCATCGACCATTGATTTTAATTATGGGTTAATTTAGATTTTTACCAAATAGGGTCGTAAGAGCCAATTTTAGTATATATTTTAGTCGTGACATCTTGATGAACCCTTTCATCTTTCAGGACACTTAGTTTTATATATCCTATTAAAACTAAATTGTCGCGACTTGAAATAACCAATTTTAAGTTAATAGAGAACTAATAATAGTTTTGGAAAAATGAATTTTGCAAAACTTAATTGGTTATTTGTTTGTTTAAAACAACCTTTGTTTTATAATAAAGTTTTAACAAGTTGTAAAACAATTTAGAACTTGTTATAATGTGATTGTTTTAATATTTTAAAACTCCTTTTAAAATCATGTTGGTATTTAGGTTGGTTATGTTATAATAACTTATAAGATAAAAGCAACCACAATAGCAAGATAAATATGTAAATCTATATGGCCAAAAATTGTTCGATCTTGCTAGAGCCTAATAGCAAGATCAAACGGGTCACGGGGTCACAACACACAAACAACCACAAGGATGGACTTGAGTGCATCCAGTCGTCTCGAGCAACTCCCACTGACTTCATGACTCCTGTTTAGCGTCCTCGGTATTGTCTCCGGGTCTTCGTTTATTACAATATTTTAAAATACAATAAAGGAAGAAACCCTATCTATTACAACTTTGAACCATCTAAATGGCCATAAAATATAATAACAAAACCGAATCAAATATACAACCACAAAACAAGGTCGGGCCAGATTAACATATTTCATAACAATCACAAAATAAACCGGGCAATGTTTTGGTCAAGCAAAACAAATAAAATATTGACCAAAAATAAAGTTGCCCTTAAAAACATATAGATCAGAAACTTTAAATAAATAAAGTTTGTGTTCTAATTCCGGTTAAAAGGATCAGTACCGACTCGTATGTTGTAACCAAGGCTCTGATACCACTGGTGGGTTTCCATGGTGATCATTTATTATAATTTTATTTATCAAAACCCGGTTCAATAAATAATAGTCAATTAATCAAGCGAGTTAATTAATAAAAACGCAGCGGAAATAAACAAGTGATCAACAATAAACGAAACCCGACAGGATCCGGTTACATGCAAATGCGAGTACAGTAATAAAAACATCTAACTACCGATGAGAAAGATATACCTCGGTTAGTGACTAACCGGTCGAGACACCGAGGTTCAACAACACATGCTAGTGAATGAACAAACGTAACGCGGGTATAGCACGAGTAGCGGCGGCGGTGGCCGGCGTTATCGGCGGCACAGAGGCCGGCAGCCGGCGGGGCGGCAGAACGACGACGGTGGCGGCGGACAGCAACGGCGACTACCGGCCGAGTGGCGACGATGGCGGCGGCCGCAGAGGGCGGCGGCGGTGTCGGTTGTGGTTGTGGGTATCATGAGAGCCGTGTAGTGGCGGCGGGTGGCGGTGACCGGCAGCGACAACAGTGGCGGCTGCAGAGTGGGCCCGCGGCGGCGTCGGTGGCGGCGGCGGCGTCAGGGTGGCCGAGGCGGTTGTGCCCGGTTGTGGGTGTGGTGTTATTGAGAGCAATTTTGTTCTTGCAACAACTCTAACCTCACAAAAGCAAGACCCACCATTCGTTTATATAGGACATGGGGGTTCACGCATGCTCGCCAAGTGGCACACATGTGTAGTGCATGTGTTGCAATTGGCCAAGGGTTTGGTGCGCGACAAGTGGCGGTAGATGGATGCATGTGCGACATGTGGCACAACAAAGGTGCACGCGCGACAAGTGGCGTAGGGTGAGCATTCTTGTCTCGCTCGGTCCATGTACCCGTCTCTCGGTTAATACCCGCAACAATAATCCCGCTCATGATCATAAATATAATTATGACCCGTTTCGCATATTGTTCGTAATTACCCGTTAAACTAGTTAAGTGGATTTAAGTTCGTTGCCCACGGTGTAACTCTTACGGGTCAAGACCCAGTCGGTAGCGTTGACTTATCAAACCGAACATAAATTTCCAGGCCTTTATGATTGATTCATTGTAAGTTCTATTTTACTGTATATATAATATATATTAATATTAATTGTAATAGTAATATATTGATATCCAATGAAAGCCACTTTGATGTCGGGGTATTCGACATGTCCATTACGGTGGTCCTGTCGTTTTGGTTAATGGGTATTGGGTCTGGCTGGGTCCGGTTCTGACCAGACCAGTAGCCTGCACCGGCCCTCTTATTTATTGGGCCATAATTTATTTTTTCTGGATCAGCCCAGCTGGTAAGCTTATTAGTTATTACTATTTAAGAGTTACTTGTTATCTAGAATTCTAGATGGCGGGCCTTCGATTGTTTTTTCTTTTTCTTTTTCGCAAATTTTGCAATTTTCCATTTTTCCTTGTTCTATTTGCCCAAATTTGATAACACATAAGAATAGCTTATATTTTTCTATTTTCTTTTACAAAAAATGGCTTGCTTATACAAGCAAGTTATATCATTGTATATATAATAGTATCATACAAACCCAGTGACAACTTTTTCTCTCCACTATAAGCTTATATTGTCCGTCGTTATGTTGTTCGTATATTAAAGTGTAAATTCCTTTTTACGTCACCGAATTTTAATGGTTTAACTACCTGAGTTTAACATCAAAATTTTTAATTATTTGAGTAGTTTTTCAATCTGTAACTATTTAGTTCAAATTTGTAACGCGATACAACTAATCAGTTAAGTACAAGGGTTTGTCAATCGTTTTACACCTACGTACAACCCCTTAGTGTATAAGGTACTTACAAACTGCTTCTACCCATTTTATTAATATATACACACGGGGTCATTCACATAAACAAACCCTCTCTCTCTCTTTCTACTCTCCTTCATCTTCACCACAACTACCACCGCACCATCCCACCACACCTCCACCACCCCACCATCCCAACTATATGTAAAAAAAATATATGTAAAATTTTTAAGTAGATACGTTTTAACACCTTATTTGACTCATATTTTGAAGTAGATAAGATTAATTGCAAAAATTTACAGGTTTTGGTCGGTATCTGGCAGGAATTTACACGTTTTGGCTGGAGTCGCTAGACGGCCACCAATTTTTGGTCGATTAGGATCAGATTTGACCACTATTGAGTGTCTAGCGATTAATCTCCGATTAGCGATTAATCGAAGACTAATCAGATGCTAAGCACGATTTTTACAACCATTGATACAACACGACAAAGATGGAAATCTTGTATCATACCGAAAGGACGAAGCAGTATTCTTGCTCATCCCGAACTGACACGTTAGCCCACCACCCTGTTTTCCCCTCCCACATCTCTTCTCACCTCCGATAATCCACTCCCAATAAACCACCCCACACCACCCTTTCCTTTCTCATCTTTCACCCCAGCCGGATTTCACCTTCGTGGCATCCGACTTTCACTTCATGCACCCCGATGGTTTACATGTTAGTAAACTTGTTTATTTCTAATCTTTTTATGTAAATCCGTCTCAGTTTTACGTCTTATGTCTACTTATAGTGTAATACAATTTTGTATTTTATTATACAATCCTATTACCTATACCATATAAAATAAGACAACGTATTTCTTTCTGGATCTTTTTTATATATAATCCTTAGAATATTCTTTATTTTAAACATCTAAATTCATACCACCCATCCTTTGCAGAATTTAAACCCACAACCACTTGGTTAGAAAACACACCACTTTATCACGAGACTATCTCCTTAAAAACATCTTAGAATACTTTAGATGAACATCTTAGATAATTTTATAAGTATAAACTTAAAAAGTAATTATAAGAGATTAAAAAAGGCACTAAGAAGTAAAAGATACACCTACAACGTACTATTGAAATTTAGGCTAGTGATGGAAGACCAATGCCGGTGCTAACACTCTTTCAACATGTTATTTGCATTTTAGTTGCTCCCAAAGTCAATAATATATTGTCTTCTTCATTTTACCTTGTTTACTTCACTTCAAATAAAGTTTCATATTCAAATTCCTGTAACAAAATTGACACATTCTAGGGACAACAATAAGCGTATAACTAATAAAAAGTTTAAGTAATTTAAGAGTCAGGGGCGGACATACTTTAGGGGCAGGGGTACCCGCTACCCCTTGGCGCTCCGACGGTAGTGTAAATTTTGGAAAATTTTGACCTTTTTTTACGTTTTTTCGATTTCGTTATCATTTTTTATAAAACGTTACTCCTACGAAAATTTTCTAGATCTGCCACTATTAAGAGTGATTTTTTAGATTCCCATATAGGATTCTCCTATTTCTTTTAGGTTTGGAAAAAAAAAGAACTTTTAAAAAGAGTGTTAATTAATAACTTTTTTTGAAGGTTTATAAAATTGTCATGTCATATTATAAAACCATAAATCTTTTTATTTTGTATACATATTGACCTTATGCTTAAATAAAAAAAATCCATGTGTTTAAAAAAGGTAAAGTGGGAAGAATCGTAAAAATGCATTTATTAAGAATGAACTTAATACAATCACTTGTATCTATAGCAAAAACTAAATACTATCGTAAGATTTAACCAATGATAGGTGGCCAATTCAAATGTATACTAAACAACCATAATAGATGAGGTCACTCATTTCAAATATCCTTAACCATTTTTTTATCAATAAAAATAAATCATAGGTATATGTGATAGATATGCCTTCCCGCTTTGGTGATTAATACCCGGACCCACATGCCCTACCGGGAATGGTGGCACCGGTGTTCTAGGACTACCTGTGGTATCCGCAAGGGGTACGCGAAGGTTTCCAAGCCCCAGCCCCCCAACCACCCCATCTAACTATCGTAACTGTGTCACATGGCAATGCTCAATAGGACATAAACTTAGTGGCGGATTCAGGGGGAGTTCCTGAGTTTCTAGGAACCTCTCGGTTTGGAAAAAAATGGAAAATTATAGTGTAAACCTTGTATGATTTAGAAAAAATTAGTGAGATTCTAGCAAAATGAACCCCCTGAAAAAATTTCTTGGATTCGCCACTGCATAAACTAACCATATACAATCTACTGCCAGAAGTTGTAATTTGCTTGAGAAAAGAAAAAAACATAGTTGTGAAACAAATAGCATAGGCAAGATTTGCAACAAAACTGAAGCTTGGACTACAGATAACCAAATCGACTTATAGTCAACCTCATGGTTTGGAGATCAACATGTTGATAAACAATAGAAATAATGACATAAACATAAAACAACTTACCAAATAAAGTTTATATTAATCTCAACAAGTTTCTTGTAATAATTGAAAAAGTAGATCAAGTGCAATGCATGTAGAGATGATAATAAGATATCCACTCATGAACTACTCAAGATTGGGTCACAAAGCTTGAATCAATCCAAGTCTCGAGGCCTAGCTCGATCCTAAAATTAGGTTTATTTAATTAACGATCCCAACCTTTATTTTTTTGAGTTTGAGCTGACTCGCGAGTCTAAATTATATATGTTTATTAAATATATATATATATATATATATATATATATATATATATATTAAATACCTAAATAATATATGTTATATTACATATAAAAATTATAAGTGTAGTTATATGTATAAAGATAATTTTAAACGTATATAAGTGATTACTAATTAATATATAATGAATGAGCCAAACTCGAGCTTGAAAAACTACTTACGAGCCGAGCTCTAGAAATAAAGCTTGAAACGCGGTGAGTTCGAGCTCTTATAAGTTTAAAAAACCTAGCTCGAGCTTAGTCGAGCTCAAGTTCAAGTCAGCTCGTTTACACCTCTAAATGTATGTAGCTCCGAGATTTTTACACCAGAAGGTGGGATCAGGGTAGGGATGATATAAAAACTCGAGCCCGATTGGTATACCCAAACAGACGGGTATGAGACCGGATATGGGATTAGGAAAAAAAAAATTCCGCGGGTATAGGACGGGTAAGAGTATAGGTGATACCCAACCCAATTACGCGAAACTATATACTCATTTACCCGAACCATATACCCGAAACATATTTCCAGATTTTTCTGTTTTTGTTTCCGTTGACCCTCGTTTAAGAATGCTTCAATATAATAGCTTCATTAATTGGAAAATAAAATTTTCTTTTAAGATATATGTATATTTATATGTTACAATACGAAATTATTTAACTCATGTAATAATCACGTAAGTTATATAATCGCAGCGATAGTATGGGCTTAGGCTCCATATTTAGCCTATACAATCAACTGAGCAACCGTATGTTATTTATGAGGGCTTCCAACCATCAAGCTTGGGTCCTAGAAAAATACGGCCAGACATTAATTATTAGGGTAGGCATTCCAAACAACATTAGAATAAATAGTTAATGTAATATTTTCTTTTAACGATCAATGAATCTTTCAAACGCTATTGGTGGAATTTGTCACATCTGGATACACCCGTATTCGAATTAGGGAAAACCCTCACCTAGGGCCGAAGCGCGAGAACACTCCCCCGAAGGCACAACAGTGCGCTGAGGTAAAACCAGTTCAGTTCATAGATCGAACTAACGATCGCCACCTACTCGCAAAGTCTCTCGTCATCACCGGTGCCGCCAAAACTAATGGGGGAAACAAGAATCGAACCTGAGTCACTTGGATCACCAGGTCTCCCTTACCACTCCACCACCAGTTCATTGACAACACTTAATGTAATATACCCCAAGCATCTAAGATATTAGCCCCTGAGAACTTGTATCCTTTAGTTACATATGAATACATTGGATCATAAGCTAGTGTTTGAGATACATACTTTATTTACAACACAAACAATTTCCATTAAAGTCAATACCAAATAGAGCCCGGCCCAATAGCACCACACCGTAAAAATGGTTCCTAAAAGTAAAAGCATCAATGGGGACAATCACAGAGCCATTGAGGAGATGGATGGCTTAACCAAACTTTTAAGAGGTCATTAGATTTTTTCAAAAAAAAAAACAATTATATTTTTGTAAAGAGGACAGTTGCCCCCACCCCTATACGTAGATACGCCACTGTCTTCTAGTTTAAAAAACGAGTATAAAAAATAAGAGGATGTAAATCTGTGGGTGGATTCTTTCTTTTTCACATGCTTCATTTACACGTATATATTTTGTAACTATGCTCAAATATTCTTTTCACATCCTAATGAATTTATTATTAACAAAACAAAAAGAAAATAGAAAGTCAAGAAACTGAAATGGTATAATAAGGAAAGGTCGTAAAAGTCAAAATCAAGGGGATCGTGGTTTTAGAATTGAAGGCACATGACATCATTGGCGACATCATGCAAGGAAAAAGTTTTCTAATATTTTGATGGTATTTGTAAATAGTCAATGGTCTTGCATGCATGGTTGTGTGGGTGGGTCCTGTGATAAGCGACCTCTAACTAGTGGGTGACCCGGACCCGGTGGGTTGCTACAATTCTCTTGTCACATTGTTGACAAGACCCTCTTGAACTTCTAGATGATCCCGGAAGCCGGTTTTTCATAAATAGCAAAATTACCATTTGTTGTGTTATGTTATGTTCGTGGATGTCGTAAAATATTACCTCTTGTATACTTTGTTCACGGCTTACTTTTGACATTTTAACAGTTAAACAGTTTACTGGACGGTTTGAAATTTAGAACGTTGTTGTTTAATCTTTATATGTTAGTTTTTTTTAAACTAGAATTCCGATTCATAGCAATGCGGCGGGGATTCGTTAGTTATATATCATATTAGATGAAAGGCAAATGTTTCTTACAAGATCGCGAGCATGTGAGTAAAACATAGAAAAAGAATAACTAAGTCGATCTCTCTGATCTGCGTCAAACGGGAAGAATACCCGTCAAACGAGAAAAATAGATCAAAAAACTCTTAACCTAACACGCACGTTGCGGCATGTTAACTCAGAAAATTTAGATAGAAATGTTAAACGAAAAATTTGCGAAAGATGAAAAGTATAAGGGGCCAAAATTGAAAGTAAAAAGCGTTTGGGTTAAATTGCAAAATATGAAAAGTTTTGGGTTAAAAGTAAAAAATCAAAGGAGTTAAAGTGCAAAAGATAGAAACTTTTGAATTTGAAGTGAAAAATCAAATTAATCAAATGGATTAGATTATCAAAGATTGAAACTTTAGACTTAAATTGCCAAAGATTAAAACTTTAGAGTTAGAAAGAAAAAATCTAACTTAAAGAAAAAAAAACTCTCAAATCCAAGGATATAACAATATAAGTACAAATATATTACTTATTTATAGTATTTTAATTTAATATATGTATAGTTATGTACCATTTTTTCTATCATTATTTTAAACGATTCAATAAGAACAAATGAGTAAAAAACTGGTTCAAACCTTCAAACCATTAAAACCAGCCACTCTGAGTCTCTGACAAACTCACCTAGCCTGGCCAGTTTGGTTTGTTGTTTTCCAATAGCATAAGGTACCACTTCAACCAATACTTTCGTAAAAAAACAAGTTTATTTGAACTCGCATGCATGTGTATTAATTATTATACATAATTTAGAGCTACAATTACATATAGACACTAGTATGCATTTATAGAAATTCTCTTTTAAGTCACGTTGAAGTTTTGCCAAATAAAAAAAACGCATAAAATGGCTTATGTTGACTATTAGGAAAGGCAAGAAGATGAGGACGAGGGGTTAAGCCAAATTTGTCCCTTATGAGTTATGATCACAGAGGATTAGTCGTAGGAGAATGGTGGTTGATCAAGACATAAAGAGATCGAAGACTAAGCCCAGTTAAGACTTAAGCAAAGAAGACAAGTAAACCGAGATATACCAATATGGTGTGCAAAAATGTATGGTGTATATACATGCATATGCTAACTATAAGGAAAAACTAGGGATGTAAACAAGTCGACTCACTTGGGTACTACTAAAGATCAGATCGCTAAAAGTTTAAATCAAGCTGAGCTTAAACAAGCTGGAGCTTATGTTAAAGCTCTTTAAATAAACGAGTTCAAGCTTCATATACTAAGTTTGACTAGGCTATCAAGATTTAATGATGCTATCATGTATATAAGTTCTTTGATATATTATATATATATACATAATTAATAACTTTATAAAGAAAAAGTATAATAAAGATAACTACTATTAAAGATCGGATCACTAAAAGTTTAAATCAAACTGAGCTTAAACAAGCTTGTTATGTTAGAACTCTTTATATAAATGAGTTTGAGCTTCACATATTAAGCTTGACTAAACTCTCAAGTGATATACATATAGATTCTTTGATATATTAAATATATGTGCACATAATTAATATTTATTTACTATAACAACATTTATCATGGCAGGGAATAGTGTTTCTTTACCATTGGTTCAAATGGGTGGCAAGCAACAGTGTCAGACATCTGTCTGGCACTTCCTCATTGGTTAACAACATTGTAACATCTGTATAAAACGGGTTCCGAAAAAAAAAACCCGTCCCAAATTATCAATCAAAGTAGATTTTTATTCATGTCGGTTAATTTATTGTTCATTTTTGTTTATATGTTATAAAATAGCAAAGTTCAAATCTATCTTAATAAGGAATTCAATTAAATATAAAAAAAATTAGAATTAAAAACTATTTTAGCTTAAAATAATTTAAATAAATAAAAACTCAAAAGAATGGGTGAACCGGGATCGAACTCGGGTCCCCTGATCCGCACACACACCACAAACACCACTGCGCTACACACATTTGTGGTGATATTCTTGGAATCGCATTGCTCTTATATTAAAACTGAGCAAGACCTGCAACACCCGCAAGATTTCCTCACCGAAAATCCCGGCAACCAACGCGTTTTTCTTCTAAATTAACAGCTGTCGAGTTATTTTTGGTAGACATTTCGATTGATTGCACTAGAAATCAATCCAAAAACCGAAACCAAGCCACTGATCATCCCCTATTTATACAAATGGAATTCGCCCCGACTAAACACACGCATACCCCAACTCACTCCTTAAAACCGCTGTCGTCGGAAAGTGTTGGCCACCGGAGAAGCCACCGAACCAGTCGTAAAATTGTTCGCCGGAATGAAACCCACCATTTCGATCATACGGTAGCACCCTCTTTCCTTTTCTGCTAAAGCTTTATTTATAAATCAGTTGTGTATTAGGGAGAAAATGGGCGGCGTAACAAGAAATAGACGGGTACCAGTTGGGTTCAAAAAAATTTCAAGCTGCGAAAGACGAAGTGCCGCATGTGTTATATATTAAAAAGTTGTTTCACAAACTGGGTAAGCACCCCGCCCAACTGGTTGGGCCGGGTGCAAACCAAGAACACGGTCACCAGTTCGAACCCAAGCACTTCCACCGGTCGGATCACTTAAAACCTTTTTAAATCTGTCATTCTGGAATAACGTATTAAGTATATAAATATAATTAAACTGCAAGTGTTAATGGGTTAGACACCCAGTGTCACACCCCGACCCGCAGCGGAATAAGAGTCGGGGCATAATTGGGTTATCACCAAAGCTCATGATATTTACTAATATGTTTCATATTTATTAAAGTCAAAATTACATTCTCAATAATCCAAACATGTCCATACAAATACAAAGAAAATAACCAACTAAACAATCCAAGCTCTAAACCAGTTTATTCTTCTAAGCCAATCCTATGTGTTTCTTGCTGCAGCTGGTTCACCTGTATCATGTGTAAAAATGGGGGGTTTTGGATCAACATAAGTTGGCGAGTGAACCTTGTTAGTTAAACATTTATTATTGATTTCTTGTTATTTTTATCAAGGAAAAATTGTGCAATAGTCATATGCGAGCAAATGTAAATAATCCAACAATAACAATAACATTCCACAAACAAAAACATACTATAACATACAATAACATATGAACTTGCGTGAATATATAACATGAATGAAACTGTATATGTTGGCAACGTCACGTTCACGCTCATAATGTAATGGGGAACGGACGGCCTATGATGAATGTCTGTGCGATCAATGCTCAATCAAACGGAGCCGATCGTATGTTGGCACGCCAGGTTCACGCTCATAATGTAATGGGGAACTGCTCAACGCTCATAATGTAATGGGGAGCGGCGGCCTATGAAATTGCATGTACTGAAAATAATAAATTAAATCTAAACAATAACCACACAACAGTTGATACAAGCTGAATACACATTTGTTCATGATATGATGTATGCACAATAATTTAAATATAATAAATGGTAAGACACATGATACACCCCAAAAACGTGATTAAAACGGGAATTTGTAGAGATTCACTCACATTGGGTGCGTTTGGTTGGAGATGATGAGATGCGCACGAGTTTGAAGGATTGAACAATGAGGATTAACTAACCTAAATAATAACGGAAGGTATAGTTAATGAGTGGATTTTATTAATAATTTTAATAGGAGTTTTAGATATATTTTTGTAAGTTAAGGCTATTTCCCATCTTTAAAACATTATTTTTAGATATTTTTAATTGATTTTTGAATTAAATTAAATAAATAAAAAATATAAAAAAATGTTGACTTTTGCGTTGACCGTTGACCATTGACTGTTTGACTGTTTGACCGGTTCTATTGTGTGAATGTATGCGCCGGGCAGAACTCGAACCCGAGACCTCCCGTACGCGTGCACGCAGCTCTACCAACTGAGCTACGTGTCTAACCCGAAATAATTCTGTTTTTAATTATATTTATATACTAATTCGGTTTATTCAAAATTCTTTTATTTTCAAAAAGTGTTTTAAATCATCGAACCGGAGCGTGCAACAGGTCTCGAACCCGGGACCTGTGGGTTAGTGTTGCACACAGTCCACCGCTGGACTGTGTGTCTAACCTGGTTAATATACCGGTTTTTATTATACTTAACATCTAACGTAAGTTAATCCAGTTCAGTTAGAAAAATAAAACATCTTTATTACAGAGAGGGTGTGTGTATCAAGGATCGAACTCGGGACGTATGCGTATTGTTTGCACACAGTCCACCGCTGGACTGTGTGTCTAACCCGTTTATAATACCGATTTTAATTAATCTTATGATCTTAACATACTTCATCTTCTTCGCTAAATTTACAGACAATGATTTACTCAACTGTTTCTTGCTTTAAAACGATTAACAAATGTACAAAAGACTAAAATGAAATGGCATAGACGATTTTGGAAGTAAACATACCGGAGAACGATTTATCTCAGAATTCCAGCAAGTCGTCGGCTCT
Source organism: Scalesia atractyloides (assembly GCA_947069175.1). NCBI lineage: Eukaryota > Viridiplantae > Streptophyta > Magnoliopsida > Asterales > Asteraceae > Scalesia > Scalesia atractyloides. The sequence continues at coordinate 3,200,050 of CAMTDV010000023.1, forward strand.
GTTTTTTATGAACTTCGACTGAGCGAACAAATTAACAGTTTTGATTAGCTAAGTGTGGAATTGAAGTACTAAACAAGAGTTACCAGGAGGTTTAGAAGGCTATACCGTGTCACAGCGAGAATTGAGAATTTTCAGCAGTTTTCCGGCGAGAGTGAATTATCCGATATCGACGTCTGAAATTGGTTCCGATTGAAGGGTTTGAGTTAGCTACAGCTTAACAACTGATAGACGATGAAAGAATTGAGTGACTCACTGATTTGATAGAAAACACGGTTTTCCGGCGAAAGTCCGGCGAGTTCAAATAGCTGCTCCGACGAACTGAAAGTTGTGCGAAAATGAAATTGAAGGTTTGCAGAATGTGTTTGAGTCGCGAGAGGGGTCTATGATTGGAGTAATTCACGAATTGAAAGTTTTCGGTTATTAAAACCGATCCACTCTTGAATTCAAGTCCATTCAAAGCTAAATTGATTGGAGGTGTCGGTGTAGCGGTTATAATCGGTAAACCGCGAACAATCAAACGTTTTTGGACGTTTAGTGACCAATTTCGGTTACAGTTGGCGTAATCCGATTGATTTATGATTGACCATAAAATGTAAGTGTTTCCTAGAATTTACAGAAAACATCAAGTGGCGGAGTGGTTATATGTGTGTGTGATAAGTCTTTGAGCTTAAACCCGGCTGACCCGGGTTCGAGTCCCGGCAGCCTATTTTTCTTTTTATTTATTTTATTTTTACTTTTTATCAATTATAATTTTTATGTTCTAGTTTGTTTATTAATTATGCATCATTAAAAATTAAAATGGACATAAATACGCAACGAAACATTTATAACTTGGTATTCGATTACAAACGGAGCGGGTTTGGAAAACTCTTTTTTGACAAATGTTACACCCAGCCCAGTTGGTTGGGCTGGGTGCGGGTTACAGTTTAGGTCGCTGGTTCGAGTCCCTTGGTGCGACCGGTTCAATCCAATAAAAATCTTTTTAAAATTTAATTAAAATTGAATAAACCTAATTTGTGTATAAATATAATTAAAATCAGGTTTCTTTCGAGTTAGACACGTAACTCAGTTGGAAGAGCTGCGTGCACACGAACGAGAGGTCGTGAGTTCGAGTCTTAACACACGCATGCCAACTTCCAATCGAACCGGTCTGACACGTGTCAGACCGACGTTTTTGCTGCATTTTCTTTTATTTTTATTATTAATTAATTTCCTTATTTGTCCACTTTATTTTTAATGTATTTAGTTATTTATTTATTTTATCTTATTATTTTAATTATCAACTTAAATCAATTAGAAACATAAATATATATTTTCCAAAGGCTTTCAAACCCACAAAAATAATCCAAAAACTTAAACAAAAGATTATAACCTACATAATGTCACACCCCGACCCGCAGCGGAAAAGGTGACCGGGGCATGATTGGGTTATCATCAAAGCTCATGACATTTATTATATGTTTCATATTCATTAATACAATTTATTGGAAATTTACAATAAATGATACAACATGTTCTAACTATCAATCTAAGCTTCTTGGTTCTCTTCTAAGGCATATCCTATGTTTTCTTTGCTTCAACCTGTTCACCTGTATCATGTGTAAAAAGGTTTTTGGATCAACATAATGTTGGCGAGTGAATCCTATGGAAAAACATTTGAACAAGTTTATCCAATTGATTATAAATAATGTGCATACCACATATGAGTAAATGTAGATGTAAATTTATTCACACAACACATAATATTGAATATTAAACTTACAAACACCAAATGATTGTTTTGAGGCACGCGTTGTTCGACTCGTCTCCCACGAGGAACTGATGGGCCTAATGAATGAGTTTTGAGGCGCGCGTTGTTCTTACGAACTGATGGGCCTAATGTATGAGTTTTGAGGCACGCGTTGTTCTTACGAACTGATGGGCTTAATGTATGAGTTTTGAGGCACGCGTTGTTCTCGTCTCCTACGAGGAACTGATGGGCCTAATGAATGAGTTTTAAGGCACGCGTTGTTCTCGTCTCCCACGAGGAACTGATGGGCCTAAATAATTTGCATACAACTTTGACAATATGTAATACATCACAACCAATAATAGTTACATTCTAATTTAGTTCATAAAATGGTATAGCACGAATTTGCATAAGAGAATTAGTTTAAGCGACACATGATACACCCCAAAACATGAATAAAAAGGGGAGTTTGTAAGAATTCACTCACATTGGGTGCGTTCGGTTGATGACGTTGAATGCACGCGAAGTGGTTTTAACCACGAGTGAGATTAAACCTAGATAAATCGCATTACGGTTTGGTAAGTAAACGGGTTTTATTAATCTATTTTAGTAGGATTGTTGGGTGTATTTTTGTGAGTTTGAGGCTATTTTCTAACCTTAAAAATGTTATTTTTAAGTATTTATAATTGATTTTTAATTAAAATAATTAAATAAAAATAATAAAAAAATATTTTATTTTTGCTACAGTTGACTTAGACCGTTTGACTTTGACTGACGTTGACCGGTTCGGAAGGCATATTATTGTGCGCTGGGTGAGGCTCGAACCCGAGACCTCCCGTACGCGTGCACGCAGCTCTACCAACTGAGCTACGTGTCTAACCCGTCATATATCCGATTTTAATTACATATATACATTAATTAGAATTAAACAGAAATCCCTTTATTTTAAAAATGAATTAAATCTAGCGAACCGGTGCGCTCCACAGGTCTCGAACCCGGGACCTGTGGGTTAGCGGACACACAGTCCACCGCTGGACTGTGTGTCTCACTTGGTTATAAACTCGGTTATCAATATACTTAACATATACTTAAATCAACCCGGTTCAGTTTGCTGAAAAAGGAATTTTTATCAAGGCAGCGTGTGAGGGACAATACTCGAACTCGTGACCTTAGCGTTAAATGTGCACACAGTCCACCGCTGGACTGTGTGTCTAACCCGGTAATTAACTTGTTTTTAATTATACTTAACCATTACTGAAACGTCGTCTTCTTCACTGGTTTTAACCGGAAGTGGCGACTGACTGGTTCGAATGTTGATTCAAGTTTCTTTAGCGTTGTAAGATCAATTACAGACGAGATAAAAGTAAAAAGAAAGGAATTTAGGCGTGAAAAGTACCGACTGTTTCTCCTCTGTTTTCCGGCAGAACTCCGGTGGCAGCAAGTTCTTCCGGCGACAAGTGTCTTGCAACAGAGAGTCTTCCGAAAGCTTACAAAGGGTGTGGGTGACTTCGGTAAAAGTTTAGGGGGTTCAGTAAAGCTCGAAGGTTAATGATACGGTTTTCCGGCGATGTATCAAATATTTCCGGCGAGTGATTTTTCGCCGAGAAAGGGTGCGATTTGAGTGTGAAAGGTTTCTGGTGAGTAGTGGTTGAATTTATAGGGTGGTATTGAGATGAATGGGGTCTGAATTCGGTCTTAATTCGAAGTCAGCCGTTCTCCGGCGGTTATGGCTGATGTCGCGGGTTCAGACGTCGGTTATAACCGTTGTGAGAGTTAAGGCTTCGGTTAAATTGGGCGAAAACGTAATTAAACGGCGAAGTCGTCGGGATTTCCGACGACTGCTATTTGGGCGGAAATTGATTTAACTTTCGAACTTGAATATTTGAATTAATTGTTTCCTTGTGTTAACAGAAAATCAAAGTGGCGGAGCGGTTGTTTGGCTAGGTGATAAGTTGTTGGTTTGAACCGGTACAGACCCGAGTTCGAAACCCGGCATGAGTAAAACATTTTTATTTTGTTATTTTTGACAGTTTTTCAAAAACTAAATATATATCCCCGCATAATAATTGATTACGTATCGTTTAAAATTATTTTGGGCATTTAATTCGCAACGAAAATTTTAGCTGACTGTTCGGTTGATAAACGGAGCGGGTCTGGTAAATCCGTTTTTTGACGGATGTTACACATAATATCCTATAAATTTACCGAGTTATCACGTTATTATTTCTAGGTTAGTACCTACTCGTTGATTAAATTCCAACTCGTGCGCTCTCTTTACCATTAAAGAATACGCACCCAAGGTGAGTGAATCTCTACAAATTCCCCGTTTTAATCACGTTTTGGGGTGTATCATGTGTCGTACTATTTCTTTATTTTTATTTAACACTTGTGCTAATATCATTTCGTGACCAAAGGTGTATTGTTTGTTATGTGGATACATTTTATAATTTCAGTGCAATCATTTCATTAGGCCCATTAGTTCCTCGTGGGATACGAGTTGAGCATCAGGTGCCTCATTAGATCGGCTCCGTTTGATTGAGCCTTGATCTCACGTACATCATCCATTATGTCATATGTTCATTCAATGTGGCTTGTGATTTGTTACATATATATATTTGTTCACACGTGATTTATGCATAATCTTATTTAAACAACAATAAATTCATTTACTTAAATGTTTTATCAAGGTTCACTCGCCAACTTTTGTTGACCCAAATTTCTTCCGTTTTACGCATGATACAGGTGATCAAGTTGAGGAAAGAAATATCTAGGATGGCCTTAGAAGAATAATCAAGTTATTTCGTTGGAACAATCATTTGGTTTATTATTTGTGCTTGTACGAAATTTTGTGTTGGATATTTGAATTTAAGTTGAATTTAATAAATATGGAATTTGTTAGTAAATATCATGAGCTTTGGTGATAACCCAATCATGCCCCGACTTTTATTCCGCTGCGGGTCGGGGTGTGACAAACATTTACTGTAACAACATTTATCATTGCAGGGAATAGTGTTTCTTTGCCATTGGTTCAAATGGGTGGCAAGCAACAGTGCCAGACAGCTGTCTGGCACTTCCTTATTGGTTAAGCAAAATTACGATTTTGTCCCGTTTAAATTTTTAGTTTTGTCATTGATTTTATTTTTTTTCCTCTCAGCAAAATTACAGTTCTGCCCTCAGTTTAAATTTACAGTTTTGCCATCGTTTTTGTTTTTTTCCTGCAAATTACGTTTTTGCCTCTGGTGTAAATTTAAGGTTATGCGATCATTTTTTTTTTTTTGACAAACTATAGTAGTGTTTTGTTTTAATTGGTTGACTCGCTGTAATTTTTATTCGTGCCAGATGGTTGTCTGACACACGTTCATTTGTCCAGAAAAAATACAATATTCCATCAATTTAAATAATAGTATTTCCATTGTCTTAGTTTTTTATAGCAAAAGTACGGTAGTGTTTTGTTTTAATTGGTTGACTCGATGTAATTTTTGAGAACGTGTTATGAGTAGTATGTACAAGTAATCGAAACACAAACGTACATATTACGAGAGATAAATATTCGAATTAGTGTCCCGCAACGCAGTTGGGACAAAAACTAGTTATACAATAAAATTATGATAAAAGTAATTAAAAAACGATAATTTGAAGTAGACACACAAAATAATTATCTAATGTCTACATAGATACATAATTAATAATTGATAGCCAAACCATGCTAAGTTTGAGTTCGAAGAACTACTTGTAAAATGAGCTTTAGCTTTGATAAGTCAAAAGCAATACGAAACCAGTAACCCATATCATAAGCAAGAGGATTGGCTGGCTCTCAGGCACCCGGATGTGCCACAAGGGCCTCGAAAGATGACTCCATGGCAATTAAGTATGTCTGTCAAAGTTTGTGTGTGATTGATGTGGTTATAGTGTTGGAGAGTCCATTTGAGTATTTCACTACTAGAGTAATTCTCCAACACTTGTATCAAATATCAATTAATTTAATGCAAATTCCATCTTCTCATAATCTCAAAAGATATATCCCCTAATTACACTCCAAATCATCTTCTCAAGAAGGGGATCAATCCGACATATGAATGTCTAGCATTTAAATGCGGTTTTTAGTTCGACAATTTGACCTGCTAAAACTCACTCTTAATACGTTTGGTTCGGTTCGGTTAGGTTTGGGGAGTTTGCAAGTTGAAAGTAGAAGACCAATTTAGGGAAGTGCCGTGTCAAAGTTGTGGTGGAAGGTGCCTTACCATATTATCACTATCATCTTGATAACTGATGTTTTCGGCTTCTTTTTCAAATTCAGTGGACTGTGGGTTCCATTTCCATACGTGAACAATGACTTACATCGATCACTTCTTTATTACATTTTCTGTATTCAATAACCACCTTTCAGTTAATAATATATATATATATATATTTTATTTACAGGTCTTTAAATAAATCTGTTTAGTACCTGATTTTAAATGACAGCATGCTTGCATTTTTTTTTATTTTTTATGGTCTTAAACTTTTAATAATAAAGATTAATTATGTAAATGTTTCGATGACTTACAACATGTGTAAGTGAACTTATTTTTAAAACGACAAAAAAAAAACATACTTTATATTAAAGTCTTTTTTTCCAAAAAGGGCTGGTCTGGCTGGCTGGATGATTAGTTACTTATTAATCCTATTTACTTATTAATTTTGTCAAGACTAGAAATGAATGACCTCGTACCATTAATCAGTCCAAGTTTTTCTTTTGTCCTTTATATTAACCTGTAATTTTTATTAATTTCTTTTATATTTAGTTTTGATTTTATCAATTGTTGAAATATTTTAATCGTATTATTAAGGTTGATAAATTTGATATACTAGTCATTTTTTTGTACTAATATGTTGTAGACGACCCGTTGAACCCTCGTCAAGAAGTGGATAGCTTCTGGTGCTAGGGAGCCAAAAGTATCAAAGGCAAAAGGGACAAAGACATGCTGGTTCTTTGCGCAAGCTTTACCATTAATCAGTCCAAGTTTTTCTTTTGTCCTTTATATTAACCTGTAATTTTTATTAATTTCTTTTATATTTAGTTTTGATTTTATCAATTGTTGAAATATTTTAATCGTATTATTAAGGTTGATAAATTAGATATACTAGTCATTTTTTGTACTAATATGTAGTTATGGTTAGTTATGTTTTCACGCATTCAAACCTTAAGTCCTTAACTCTTGTCTATAAATGTTTAAAATGTGTTAAAGAAAGAAGACATGTTAGAAATATGTTACGTACAATATAAGTTGTTCATATTTTATATAATGATTGTTCATATTTAATCCTTTATATTCTAAAACTAAATCGTTATGTTGATATATAAGTTTTTCATATATTCGAATCAAATCATACGTTTTAAATATTGAAAATGTAGTTACCATCAACACTTAAAAGCTTTAACAAATTGCCTAAATATTCTCAACTGTATATTGCACTAATTTAAACACACATCATAAAAGGTCATATAAGTCCATCAAAATCACTTGATAAAACTTTTTGTAATAAGAAACTGACTTAGAACTTACACCAGTGACTCATAACATGATAACATGTGGTTGATATAGCTTTTAATTTTTATAAAAGGTGTAAAGAAAAGTTAAAGATGATTGATTGATTAATATTATTTAAAATGGACCGACAAACATAACAAGATTCTAAAACTCATAAAGATCCGATTTGGTCTTTGCTTTCTATTGTTCTTTGCACGTGTGTTTGAAATCAATGAATTTAGAGGTAAATCCAAGTCTTGTTTTGTTAAATTACAACTTGAAACTAATTTAAAAGATTACAAATGTTAAATTTTGTACTATTTTAGAGATGACTCCAAATTAAGAATAAAATATGTTGTTACTTAATAGACTAAAAAAACAGTTGTAGCAGGACTCAAGAGTATTATCAATTGGCTTAGATTAATTGTTTTTGAGCGGCTAAATTTGTAATCCACAAGAGTTGAACCCCTGACCTTCTATGTCCAAATACCTAGAAGTTTTTCCTCTACCATTAAAGCCTCAATGGCAGCTGGCTTAGATTAATTAACTTTAGTATTTTTTTCTTAATTATAAAGATAAATATGGTTATGATTTCATTTATAAAAAAATTATAAAATAAACTACCTAATTAAAGGTTTTGTATTTCAACTCCTAGATAATTATTTGAATCTTGTAAGGCTTATCTTTCTGATTAAAGTATTTCATTTTGGGATCGGTACTTTGGTTCGGTATGATACCAATATTTTGGGTAATTTATCTTTGAATATTGTATTGTACCGGTACCCTTCTTTTACTATTTTTGTGATCGGTACTTTTGATTAGAGACACAAATACACATTTATATATGTATGTATATTGGGAAAAGATCTGTTGATAAATTATCTTTTCTTCTTGAAACACTTATCTTTTGATGAATAACTTAAATTTGAGAAGAGAAAAAATAAGTGACATAATGATAAAACACTACGATTAAATAAAATTTGTGGATAATTTTAGTGAAAATAGAGATATGGAGATTGAGATTTAAATAAGAATGCTCTATGAAATTCTAAAAGTGCCACCTCGACATAACTAGACAGTTTAAAAATGACTGGAAGATCAAAATGAAAAGAAGGTACAATTGTTGTTTTTTTTATTATTTAACAGAAAATTAAAATACTTATTACATATGTTACTTGATTATTTATATTCGTTGTAATTGTGCATATAAATACATTAGTCTAATCTTAGGTGTAATTATATACATAACTATTAGACAGTTATGACAATAAATCGTGACTTAATAGCAATTTAAACAACTAACGGTTCTTGTTATACATAAATATGAAAATAACGAAAATTGCCGTTTGACTGATCAATTTTTTTTTAAATAGTGGGTTGAAACCCCACCTCGAGTCTAAATCAATGTTGCAAAAGCGTCTTTAAAAATCCTTTCAGTGAACACCAACCAATATGCGACACCTATAAAAAAGAGTCCCTAACGACTAAGCCTTTTCAGGCCTCTCTAGAGAGGCTTCAACACTTATTTTTTTTAACTCTCTCATTCATTTTGGCACAATTATTAAATAATCATAATATTTGAAACACCCTAAACGCATTTTGACCCAAAACGACGCAGCAAAAATATGAACCATAAAATTATTTCTTTATTAACTATAAAACATACCTAAAGATATTTGGACACTTTCTTAAAAAGATTTACTACGTTCATCTTGCTTGACTTGCTAAATGTAATACATAATGCAAGCTATGAAACCGCTATCCCGTGCAATCCCTGCTCCTTGACTCGATCTTCGTCCACATGTCTCCATGATGATCTGATTAATCTGCAGTCACCATATAAATGTAACCAACGTGTTAGTAATTGGTGACATCAACTCTTTAAATTTTAAAAAGGTAAACATGAACCATCTACATATCCATCAAACATTATTCATGACTCCAATAGGATATTCTTCGAACTATATCCTTATGACGAGCCTCAAACCTTCGAGAGCTCAACCCCTTACTTACCTGCATTCTTAAATTCATTCTCAACAACAAACAGTTAGCCTCTTCACATAAACTCATAACTTTTAATGACATTCATTGGGCTACATCGCATATAAGTATTTTCTTATATACGCATACTTACATACAGGATTCCATACATACATCTCACTATAACATCGGCATCTAACTCTTTCACTTTACTACTATATACTTTATATGCGTATTCAAGTTATATTAACTTATCCGTGGTCAATCATCAAACTACAATTATGCCTAATAATTTACTTATAACCATACTTAAAACAAGTCTCATCTCCCCACTTGTGTAATACATTCTAACGTATTCCTTCCCACAAGAGTCAAATCTCAGACATACATATACTTATATTTATCCCTTACGAACCCGAAAATCATTAATTGTATTCGTATCACATAATTAAAACCTTTACGAACTTTTCATAGATTATACTATTCTTCAGAAGTTTACCGAAGCCTCTACGTAAGTCTTAAAAGATACGAAAGTCCGAGACACAATATATACATAACAATCACACTTGACATTTGGTGCCCATTCTCGCCATAAGCTACGGTCGGCTCACCGTAGCTTACGGTGAGGTATTTCTGCCAAAATCAGAAACTCCCTGCCGTAAGCTACGGCCAGGTACCGTAGCTTACGGTCATGACTTTCTGCCAAACAGTACTCCTTACCTCATCTGCTGTTGCTGCAAATTTGCAGCTTGTTTTTGACCCAATCGATTTTTCCTGATCATTTAGGCCAGCCCCGGGCCTTCTGAACACACCGTTTCTAAGAACTTAACTATTTTTTTTCTTTTCAAAACCTTCCGATTATTATTACATCAAATTCCCACTCTTTCCGTCTAATAAACTTTCTACGAAATCACGACCCGTTTACCCCTATATTGAGGTCTTACGGTTTTATAACATACCACTCCCTTTTAAGAAGCCTCATTATCACATTCTTATTTATTTATATGTTCTACTTTAGTTTCGATTATTCGAATATATAAACATCATATGTACTTAAATACGAAGTGAATTCAAGAACTCACTTACCTTAGCGTCCGCATTTGCATCCGTTATCTTGACTCTTTTCGATCCGTTAGACTCCATGCTTTCATCCATTATGACATGATTCCTACACTTTCATGTCATCGCAATCAAATTCTTGTTAGCATACATGATCGTACACACTAATGATCATAACGAATGCATAACTCACATTTGACTTTCATTAGTCATTTCTAACAAGCATAAAACATGTACTCAAAATCACATCTATTCAAACTCATATAATTCATCATGTCATCATTCATAACACATATTGATATAACACGCGCCATATGACTTCCCAAAGTCTTACAACTGTGATCACAAGTCCTACCATGCTTCTTATGTGCAGTTGACTTTCGGAAGTCAATGGTCTACCATATGAACCTTCAATCTTAATCTCATATATCCGTATCATCTTATTCGGCTATACGAAAGAAACTATGTACATTTCATACTCATTAAATAATATGTATTCAACTATGATATCACCTAATTATATGCACCTACCATCATTATCAATTTCCTCCATACTAGTGATCCTTTTATAATTCTACAACTAACACCTTTTCATGAAATCCTTCTACGTTGCATTTTTCATGTTTACTTAACATTAATCATGTCATTACCACATCCTACTAATATTCATTCATTGTTTAGCATATAACTTCACATTCTAATCTATACTAGGCATTTTATCAAACACTTGGTGTGCGTACACCATTTAATGCACAACGTACAACTAATTAATGCATAATCTTCCAAGTTCTTACCTTCAATCATCAACACAACAAAACATCAACTAACTTGATACCATATTCAACCTAACTTACATGAGTTCATCATATTCTAACATAATACATCAAGAATTAAACAAAGATTTAACATAGGTGACATATCCATGTTGCCATTTTCATCATCAATGGTGGGTTTCACCTCCAAACATCAAATTACTTGAAATCATTCATTATCCAAGCTTTATTTGTTGATTCTAACACACCCTCATGCCTAATTACATACAAATTAAAAGATTAACCACATACCCATTTCTTGTAAAATCATCAAATCATAATCTACAACTTACCACATGTTTTACATCCTTAGATGATTAGAATCTTCAACCATGCAAGTGTTTTTGGCTCAACTCCACCATCAATTTCTGGATTTTGTGAAGTTTTGGGAAAGAACCCCTTTTTCTTCTATGTGTGTCGACACACACACAAAACACACACTAATCTCCTGAACATTCCATTTAACTTAAACTTTAATCAAATCTCCAATTTCAACCCTTCTAGTTTGGTTTCTTGTCCACAATTGTCACAACTTTTGTTTTTCATTTGTTTGCCCAACTATTTAACTAGGTTAAATAGGTTGGTTATTTTATTTCATGCCATCATACAAGAAACATACTAGGCAATTAGAAATTGTGATTTTTGGGGCGTTACAATATTAATCAATAACATAATATTACTTATAAAATTTCCAAACAAAACTTTCCATTAAAACTGCAAAAGAAAGAATAGTGTTAGCATTTCAATGTTGAATTTGAATTCCACGCTTTTTTTTGTGTTTTATCATTCTTTCACTCAAAGTATTGACTATCTTTTACGTCACTCAAAGTTTATGTGCTGTTTCAGACTTGGTTTTCTTTTCTACGTCACTCAAAAAATCATAAATACAAAAAAATAGATCTTCACTCGAAACATCATAAGATCTATACAACAGCCTCGTGTTTAACACCAAACAAAGGTCAACTCAGACGATGCAAGAAAAACAATTGTATGACGTTAATATAAACATTGTATCCATAAACACCACATAATACATATCAACAAAAACGAAAGAACCACCCTCACACTTGTGCTTTAGTTTTCGACGCAAACCATCTTGTTTTACACGACAAAAGAAATGCCCTTCTCAATCCCAACATTCTTGGACATAATCTCCCATGAAGAAACCAGACATGATTCTTCCAGCAAAACAAACGGTTTCGAAATCTCACTTATCATCAGATCCCCACAAAATGGGCATTCACTTGCTATCGCATCATCTAGTTGTGACCGAATCTGTTCATCACCGAACCAACTCAGAAAGCAAAACACTTAAATAATATAATGAGTAAAATGTCATTTTCGTCCCTGAGGTTTGGCCAGTTTTACGACTTTCGTTCAAAAGTTTGTTTTTCCGCATTTGGATCCAAAAGGTTTGAATCTTGCCATTCTCATCCGGCTCGTTAACTCCATCCATTTGTCTCCGTTAAGTCAGGGGTATTTCCATCTCTTTTGTTAACTTAAAGAGCAACTCGGTCTTTTTCAGGGGTATTCGGTCTTTTTACATAAAGTGCAAAAGACCGAATTGCCCTTTAAGTTAACAAAAGAGACGGAAATACCCCTAACTTAACGGAAAAAAATGGACGGAGTTAACGAGCCGGTTGAAAATGGTAAGATTCAAACCTTTTGGAACCAGATGCGGAAAAACAAACCTTTGGACAAAAGTCGCAAAACTGGCCAAACCTCAGGGACGAAAATGGCATTTTACTCTAATACAATTAGTTAATTACACATGTAAGACTCACATACATACCTTATCGATAGGGGTCACACTTGTGACTACATCATCACCACTTAACGCACCATTTAACCCACCGTTTACACCCTCCTTAGGCTCCACACTCATTAAAGTGAGTTGCTTCTGAAGATCCAGTATATGCTCAGCCTGCAAATGGATTTTTATTTTTTCATTGATCGCGCATATGTGCGTGTGTGTTTAACCGATAATAATCTAATTAGCACAATAACACTCACTTGATTTCGATTGGTACATTTGGTAACATGGGCAACAAGGCATTGTGCATGAAACGCGTGTCCGCATGGGAAGACATAGAAAGGAGCCATTGGCCCAATTGTTGTATAACCCCTCGCCATTCGGTAATCAGCACCCGAAGGTAAAATTACCTTCTTGCAAACCTGATGCAACAAAAAAATAAGAACAAATAATTTATGTTTATGGTATACTAATAAAGGAGAATATTAATGTACTGAAGATAATTACCCCGCATTCTTCATCACGGTCAACGACCGTATATCTTTGAGCAAGAGCACTAATGTCATTTCTTATATTATCCGCACCGTGTGTTGCATCATTCATCTCCTCTTTTAATTTTTCAATTTGCTGGTTGTAATCCTCTAAAGATGAACAAATTGCTTCCTACAATTAAAAGAAACGTTAGTTTTTTGCTGGTTATGAATTTATGATACAGGAGGCGAGTTAAATGCCATTTCCGTCCTTGAGGTTTGGCCAGTTTTGCAACTTTTGTCCAAAGGTAGGTTTTTTCGCATCTGGATCCAAAAGGTTTGAAATCTTGCCATTTTCATCCGGCTCGTTAATTCCAATCATTTTCTCCGTTAAGTCAGGGGTATTTTTGTCTTTTTTTGTTAACTTAAAGGACAATTCGGTCTTTTTCACTTTATGTACAACCATTTAGCATAATGTACAAGTATTCAAAATACCCTTACTAAGTACATAAAGAAGAAAATACCCCTAACTTAACGGAGAAAAATGGATGGACTTAACGAGCCGGATGAAAATGTCAAGATTTCAAACCTTTTGGATCCAGATGCGGAAAAGCAAACCTTTGGACGAAATTCGCAAAACTGGCCAAACCTCAGGGACTAAAATGGCATTTTACTCTACAGGAAGCCGATTAATTACCTTGAAGTCGTCAATTAGTGCAAAGTCCGGGAAGAAAGGTAAGATATCTTCAATCTTTAACAGGCCGTCGGTTTCCTTAAGAAAAGCAATTGCTTTCCTAATGTTGTCTCTTTTTGTACCTTTTTCTTGCTCGACAACATGTTTGGCAACCATAAGCCACAACTTTTTCCTCAAGTCTTCATCGTCTTCCACTTTGTCTGCTTCGGCCATTGCGAGCTCTGGGTCAACCTTAATCACCAAAGTTAAACATGAAAATGTTAAACGAGCATAAACAGGTAATAATATTCTAGTGAAAATAATAGTACCTGAAGAGCAAGTGCAACGGCTTCTTCATGCATGAACATCATGCTGTAAATATGTACACATGCACGCATACGTTTTTCTTTGAGGCAAAGACGAAGAGCGTACTTAGGATCGTAAAAGAAATCAGGGCCGTTAGATCGTCCTTTCCCAAATTTGCATTGTAGGAACCGCAAAAGAGCACTTTCATCTTCCTGCTTGTTTATTACACAAACACGTTTTTTTAAATTTTTATTTATTTTATAAACTAGTGATATTATAGAATGATAATGCAGAGTGATAAAACCGATTTAACCAAACCGAAAAAAAACCGAACCACGTGATAAACCGTAAAAAACCTAACTGAAAAAATCGAACCGAAATTTACGGTTCGGTTACTGTTTTGCTTTTTATGAAAACCGAACCAAATAACCTAAAAATCATTTTTTAATGTTTGTTATATATTGATTTAGGAATTATTAGTTTTATTCTTGAATATTAAGTATTTATAATAAAAACGTTAACATCTATATTTGTCTTTGAAATAATTTATCCATTGCACAAGAAATAACAGAATCTAACATAAAAAATGATTTTCAAAGTATTATAAAAGAAAATGATTTAATAAAAACTTTGAAGAAACATAAAAATAGATTACAAGTTAGGCTCATGTGAACGATATTTATTAAAAAGGTTAATCATAATAACTTAAATGTAAACATCTAAGAAAGATTATCAAATCTTGGATTATACCTTTTTTTATTTTTGATTGAATCTTACATAATTTCGTTCCGAAACCAAAAAAAACGAAGAACCAAACCATCGCTAAAACAGAAAAAACCGAAACCGAACGCTTTTCAATAACCAAAAACCGAACATGTCGGTTACAGTTTCACCACAAAACCAAACCTAACCAAACCGTGCACACCCCTAATAAACACAAACCTTCTTGGCATATAGAGAGAGCAAGAGGTTATGAACGCCCGGATCTTCATTCTGCAACCGGTGAACGCAAAATTCTAAATACTTGATTACTTCATGGGTTTCATTCCTGCGATATGAGATTTGGTAGGAAGATGCGTCAATATATTCATAATGAATTTGTTACAATTCTATAAAGTACTAACTTTGCATGGGGTTCACTTGAATAAGACATCATTGCGGGAATCAGTTTTCGTGGATTCAAGTCTTTTCGGGTCATCCATGATTCAACGGTTTCGTACGCATCAAGCATGATGAGATCTGGAGCAAACTTATACTGCATCACATGAAGCACACATTATACTACCATAATAAATCCAACATATCGCTGTTGTTACAGGATCATTTTGCGAATTGAGGAACAAAATGCCATTTTTGTCCCTATTGTGCAACTTTCGTCCGGTTTGTTTTTTCACATCTGGATCCAAAAGGTTTGAAATCTTGCCATTTTCATCCAGCTCGTTAACTCTATCCATTTTTCTCCGCAAGTCGGTGGTATTTCAGTCTTTTTTGCTAACTTAAAGGACATTTCGGTCTTTAAGTTAACAAGCCGGATGAAAAAGGCAAAATTTCAAACCTTTTGGATCCAGATGCGGAAAAACAAGCCTTTGGATGAAAGTCGCAAAACTGGCCAAACCTCAAATGGCATTTCACTCCGAATCGAGTGAAGGAAAGTGATATTAAAAAAAAGAAGAAAGAAACCCTTACCTGAAGATCAACAGAAACACCAGGTTTTTGAAGTACATCCAAGGCTCTTTTCGCCTCTCCTTGCTACACAAATACAATAAAGAATATATCAGTAAAATCATCATCATCATACTTAATATATCCCACTAATCGGCGTTTGTCTCAATTGTTGAGTGTTATGTGCCTTATGTCCAAGGCTTGATGCAAAACTACTATCGAGCCGGGGGTCTCACTGGAAGCAGCCTCTCTATTCCTTTGGGGTAGAGGTAAGGTTGTCTGCATCTTACCCTCCTCAAACCCTACCTTAGCTTTGCTATTGGTGGGATATACTGAGTATGATGATGATGATGATGATCAGTAAAATCCATTATAAAAATGAGCACACATTGAGTTATATGGAAACACTATTGACTCAAATTTAAACAAATACATTTAAATACAACCTGCTAAAGTTTAGAATTCTAAAATTATAATTAAAAAAAAACCTGAATGTAGTGATGACTGACAATCTCATATTGTTCCTTTAGACTAGCAAAATATACCAATTCATCAACTCTGCCGTAGCTGCAAAATATATAAACACATGAATTCAACAAACGGCAAAACATAAAAAATAATAACAATGGTGTAACCGTAAGCAGCTAAACGATACGAACCTTTCGAGTAGCTTCATTGTAGTAGCCTCATCCAACACGTCTTTACTGTCACTGAGAAAAGCACGAAACTCCATAACGATAGATTGGTATTCGGAATTACTACGCTTCTCCGGTGAGTCATCTTCCAGCAGTAATCTATTGATCTAATCAGTAAATACATAACATCTAAAACAATTAGATAAAATAATATACAAAAAAACCCTGTATGCTTCAAAATAAATATAACAAAAAAACCTTGTCAAGGTACAGTTCAGTGGCCCATGTAGATATCATCATTATTTGAAATTTATCATCTTTCACAATATTATCAAGCTTCCGCAATAAAAACGTCCTTAACGCATCCTGCAAGTAACAAAAAAGACAAAATTCTCATAGAAGTTTGTATATTATCAGAGAAATTAGAGTAAAATGCCATTTTCTTCCCTGAGATTTGGCCAGTTTTGTGACTTTCGTCCAAAGGCTTGTTTTTTCCGCATCTGGATCCAAAAGGTTTGAAATCTTACCATTTTCCTCCGGCTTGTTAACTCCATCCATTTTTCTACGTTAAGTCAGACGTATTTCCGTCTTTTTTTGCTAACTTAAAGGGCAATTCAGTCTTTTTCACTTTACGTAAAAAGACCGAATACCGCTGAAAATAACCGAATTTGCCCTTTAAACTAGCAAAAAGGACAGAATACCCCTGAATTAACGGAGAAAAATGGATGGAGTTAACGAGCCGGATGAAAATGGCAAGATTTCAAACCTTTTGAATTCGGATGCGGAAAAACAAACCTTTGGATGAAATTCGCAAAACTGGCCAAACCTCAGGGACGAAAATGGCATTTTACTTAAGAAATTATTAACCATGCCAGAGTCAATCATATGAAGACTGTTAAGATAGAATGAAACGGAACTGTGTTTACCTGTTCACCTATGCCGATAAACTTTAATGTGATCTCTTCAAACGACAATGCATAGTTGATCTGCAAATAAAAACTACTTATTTAAATTAAACAGGGATGTAACGGAAAATAAACAAATAACGTACAAGATAATCACTCACTTTAGCAAAGAATGATGCCGCTCTAAAGAAGTCCCGGGCTGAAAAAGCAGCTTCGGCCTGCAACACACAAATCACTTGAGCCAACAATGTTGTAAATCAATATAAATTATATAGAACTATATTTTCATATCAAATAATAAATCTTTTTAGATATTATTATTAATATAACAAAAGAGGTTGTCTTACAAATAGTACCTAAGACACAAACTCTATTCTTTTATTGTTTTTATTTGCTAAATTTACAACAATGCCATCCAACCCATGGTTTTTTTTTCTTTGTGTATTCAACCCTTCAACTTTTAGCATTGCCACTTACACCCCCTCAGCTTTCTAAAATCTTTGTAAAATGTCATTTTGAAACCCTCGAGTTTTACGTGCTTATTTTTATGTGCGTGGGTCAAATATAATACGTTTTCGTGCTTATTTTTATGTACGTTTTTTGTTGGTCTTCATTTTGTTAGGAAACGAGCCGAGTCAAATATAATATGTTTTCACTAGGCGGTATAAATTCGAGTAACTTTACGTTTCGACTCCGCCGCAATGCGTGGTACATTCTTTAACGTAAAAAAAAAGTAAAAAACACTACGTTCTTACCTGCTTATTTTATGTACGTTTCATTATAAATCCAAGTTGGTTTACGCTTCGACGTAAATTTTCTCAGTATTGAGTCGGGTAAAAAATAATACGTTTTCATGCTTATTTTCATGTGCGTTTTTCAGTTGGTCTAGGTTTTGACGTAAATTTTGTTCGAAAACGAGTTGGGTCAAATATTCGATGGTATAAGTTCGAGTTACTGTAAGTTTCGCCACTGCCGCAACGCACCTGTTCTAGGTATACTTGGTCTCTCTGGTAAGGATCGGAACAATTTGCCAATGCAGCAGCGTATTCCTTCAAGTCAAGGTACACTTTCCACATATCTCGGCCTTCATCGGTTACAGACACCTATTTTTGACTCTCAAAAGTCGGCATTTAATCAGAAAAGAGGAAAATGAGTCGCGTAACGGAACTCGTTATGCAAACCTGAAAGATCGAGTTTTCATCGTATGCATAGAACAATCCAGCAGATGCATCAATGGATAAGCCGATTATCCCCTTTGATGCTGACTCTGATGTCTGATCGAAATAAAGTTCTTCGACAATTTGCTCACTGATTCTATTTACAACCTAAATGACACCACAAAAAATAAAATACAGATATTAATGGGATGAAAATATATAAAGAGTAAAATGCCATTTTCGTTCCCGAGGTTTGGCCAATTTTGTGACTTTCGTCCAAAGGTTTGTTCTTTCGCATCTGGATCTAAAAGGTTTGAAATCTTGTCATTTTCATCCGGCTCGTTAACTCCATCCAATTTTCTCCGTTAAGTCAGGGGTATTTCCGTTTTTTTTTTGGTTAACTTAAAGGGCAATTCGGTCTTTTGAATACTTGTACATTATGCTGAATGCTTATACATAAAGTGAAAAATACCGAATTGCCCTTTAAGTTAACAAAAAAGATGGAAATACCCCTGACTTAACCGAGGAAATTGGATGGAGTTAATGAGCTGGATGAAAATGGCAAGATTTCAAACCTTTTGGATCCAGATGCGAAAAAACAAACCTTTGGACGAAAGTCCCAAAACTGGCCATACCTCAAGGACGAAAAGGGCATTTTACTCAAATATAAATTACAAAAAAGTTTGATGATAGATACAACCGTACAAGTGGTATTCACACACCTTCACCCTGTTTCCAATTAGAAGCAAAAAATGGAACTCTGAGAGTGCGATCGAACTCGGTTTAACCACTTCACCACCGTCGCTTAACTTTGAGTAATCAAGAAGAGCTTTGTTCTCGACGAAATTCTCACCCCGTTGCGCTCCGAAATTCAGACCACCGTGATAAATACCAGCTCCAGAAAGCCAAGCGAAATGCACTGCTCGTCTTTGTTTGATGAAGAAATGCAGCTCGCTACATGATAACCAAACTATGAGCGTTTTCAACAAAATCAAAAGATATATTATTAATGTAACAGTTTTATATCGAAACTATACGTATATAAAGCACTTGCCTGTTTGGTATGTCTCCAGGAAGCTCCATAAAATGCACTGCACGATCTGCATAACTGGCAAAGACGGCCTAAGTTGAAAATATAAAAAATATCAGTAACTAAATTATAGTATGTAACATACTGACAAACATTCAAATTCACAAGTTGAGTTACCTCTGGAGATCCGGTACCCGTAAAAGAATATAGCCTTGTTGGAGTTACGGCCATAATATAATATCTAGTTCCATTGTTAAAGCTAGCTGTTTCCATCTATACATATATAAAAAAGTTAAAAAAACAAGTGCGTGTGTGTGTGTATATAAGAATCTATGGGTAAACCGAAAACGAAAAAACCAATTAAACTGAACCGCACAAAAAACTGAAAAAAAAAACGAACCAAAATTTACAGTTCGACTAAAAAACCCAACCGAACCGAATAACCTAAAAAAATATTTTTTTTAATGTTTGTTATATGTTGCTTTAAATATTATTAGTTTTATTCTTGAATGTTAAGTGTTTATAATAAAAAGATGAACATGTTTATTTATCTTTGAAATGATTTATCCATTGTCTACAAGAAATAACAAAATTTAACATAAAACTAAATGATTTTGAAAGTTTATTTATCTTCGAAATGATTTATCCATTGCCTACAAGAAATAACAAAATTTAACATAAAATTAAATGATTTTGAAAGTATTTGGAGAAACATAAAAATAAACTAGAAGTTAGGTTTATGTGAACGATATTAATTAAAAAGGTTAAGCATGATAACTAAAATGTAAACATCTAAGAAAAATTGCTAAATCTTGGATTATCCTTTTTATTTTTGAATCTTACGTATTTTGTTCCAAAACCGAAAAAACTGAACCGAACCATTACTAAAACCGAAAGGTTTTTAATAACCAAAAACCGAAACGAACCGTGCACACCCCTATAAGAACCTGAAAGAAATAAATAAATTTTAGGAAGGAAAGGCACCTGTAGCCCCTTGAAAGCTTCTGGCAATTCAGATAGTTCGAATATAAATTTTACGTATTTCTCCCTCTTATCTTTCTCATCAACAGCGATTTCATGCAGTTGACCATTATCCGTACCAAGAATAACCTCTCGTGTGGAAGCTGTTGTAAAACACCGATACTAATAGCAACAGGTACATGAAAATGATAATTTATCATGTAATAGTAGAAGATTAAATACTAACCTTCTGTTATCTGTTGCCGATTCCAGGCAACTGTATTGACCACAAGGCCTTTTAGTTTGGTCAACACCCTGGGCTTGGGCCACTTTGCATGCATGTAATATGTTTCAGAAGCACCATTTCCAACTACGTTGGCGATACAATGACTCCCACCGGGATCAACGAAAACTTTATGGATGGATTGGTCACCACGACCAGCAGAGAGATCGATATCTAAACATAATGAATGATAAGTATACATTATTAGTACGTAAGCAATAACAAATATATGTGTACTAGGTTGCAACCCCGTGTATTACATGGGTTGAATAAATGAATTTTATATAGTAAATAATAAAACAATATATCTTTAAAAAACTCCTTTATTGCACGGATTGAACAAATGTAATTTTATATATTATATAATAAAAAGTTATATCTGTAGGAACCAAATTGTACGGGTTGAATAAATATAATTTTATATACCAAACAATAAAAAAGTTATATATTTAAAACCACGTGTATTACACGGGTTGAATAAATGTAATATTGTTTACCAAATAATAAAAAAAAGTTATATCTTTAAAAACCCTCGTGTATTACACGGCTTGAATAAATATGATTTTATATACCAAATAATAAGAAAAATATATTTAAAAAAAACTAATGAATATACTTGGTACGCGATAGATATGATCATTGCGAAGATGATTAATGAAAAGAAGATAAAGTGGTCAAAGATGTTATTCAAGAAACAAATAAGCAGCCATTTGAGTGATAAAATATAAATTATAATTAAAACAAACCGTAATAAATTTAATTTAAAAAATTAAGACTTTGTTATTATTAGTAAAATCAATGATTTTATATTTGTAATTTTGTTTGGTATTATTTTATCAAAGTGCATATCATACATATAATTATATTATGTCTTAAGTTATTGATGCCATACAAAATGTTATTCGGTTTTATGTCTAGCATTTTATATACTATGGTAAACATTTAAAGTTTATTAGAGATAATTACATCATCGAAGAGAATAAGAGTAAATTTGTATATTACAAATAAAAAGTAGGTGTCTGTCATATGATATAGAAAATCATATAAATAATATTATAAATGAGAAGTATACATTAAATTTAACCTAAATAATAATTATCAATTTAAACTAAATAATAATTATCTATAGTTAAGTAGAAGAGATTAAACTAAATAATATTTAGTAGGAGAGTTATCTATAATTAATTAGAAGAGATTAAACTAAATAATTTATCCATAAGATATTAAACTAAATAATATTTAGTAGGAGGGTTATCTATAATTAATTAGAAGATATTAAACTAAAATAATAATTTGAGTTATCTATAATTAATTAGAAGAGATTAAACTAAAATAATAATTATCCATAACACATGGCTTAATATGATGACAAGTGTCCCTCAAATGGTTTCTTTTAGTATATAGTATAGATATACATATACGGTTAGGATCGTGTGGGGATCACTAGGGTAATTGAGAACCTTGAGAGCAATTCCGACCCCACATTTTTCCTAATAAAAAATGCAAAAAAAATGCATTTTTTGGATATATACACATGTGTATATTGTCAATCTTTAACTATACATATATGTATATTATATATGTGTTTAGAATTGAAACATAAGTATTGTACATCTATGTTTGATAAGGTACATATATGTATATATGTGTTTAAAATTGAAACATAAGTATTGTACATATATTTTTGATAATGTACATGTATGTACAAATGTGTATAAACGATTGTAGATTCATGTATATAAAGGAAGATTATGGTTCTGAACATGTATTTTCTAGTGTACATATGTGTCAAATACGTGTTTATAGTTAAAAACAAGTATCGTACATATATGATTGATAGTATACACATATGTACACTTTAAAAATTGACAATGTACACGTGTATAATTAAAAATTGACAATATACACATACATATATTTGCAAAAAATAACTCTTAAAACGTGCGATTTGAAGTAAAAAAAAAAGAACTTCTTTGGCTTAGAGAGAATGTATGGTCCAGAATGGTTCTCACGGTTCTCAATTAGATGTGTTTCTCTTAGGATCCCCACCCCCTCTCTCTCTATCCATATATATATACACACATATTATATGAGCAGAAGGAGATTACCGTAAGAATCACCGACACCAAAATCATGTCTAATTAGCCATCCAGTACTAGTTCCTAGAACAATGACATCGTTTCCGGATGCCATGCAAGTAATAACTCCATGACCTTTTGCTGCATATCTTTCTAGAAGATCGACGGTAAATACCTGTCTTTTGAATTCCATCAACCCCAGAGACCAATTTTGGGAACCTAGAAGTTGAAGCGAGAAAACAAAGTCCAAACATCGAATTATATTAAATTTGGTGATTGACTGTTTATCAATTTACAAGCATCACTAAAGGGCTTGTTTGATTAAACAATGTGATTTAGTTCTGATTATATCAAAGATAACCAGGCATTATGCTAGAGACTCCACAAAGACATGACTCTATGCTAAGGACTACATGATATACAAATGCAAAATGCTTACTTTCTGTATACATAAATGCAAAATGCTTACTTTCTGTATATATAAATGCAAAATGTTTAGACTGAACGGCTAGAGACTAGTTATCATAGTTACTAAAGGTGCTAGGTGCACTCGAGGCGCTAAAAAAACGAGGGCCCGAGAAAAAGCGCACAATGAAAAAAAAAAGTATACTATGTATTAGAAAAATAATAATATTCTTCAAATAAAATAAACAAAAGCTATTATATAACATTAAATATCATCTATTTAGTACCAAAAGTTCTAAAATATTAGTGCATTGGTGTAGAAAGTAGTTTTCCTTAGATAAAAGTAGGAATCTGGCTGGAATTTTGCCTGAATTTAGAGAATTTGGCCAGAAACTCTCCGGACTCTAGAAATCGTGTCGGAACCTACGCCTAAACCATCACCTAGAGAATTAAAAAGCAATTGCCATGCCTCGCCTGAAGAATGGGCCTAGGCGCAAGAGGCGATGTCTTTTAACAACTATGCTAGTTATACAAATGCTACTAACACTTAAACCACAGATGAATTAAATTCTTTTAGTGAAACCAATCACAATAAAGAAACAAAGATGGTTAGTCATTGACTATAAAACGTCCCAAATGGCTTAACAATATTAATACCAGAGTCTAGACAACCTCTTACATTTAAAAGTACCAATTATCAGCACTAGAATATCAAAACAATTCTCAACTCCAAACTTGTCCAGATGCTAAACATCAACAAAATCATAAGACATAAAAAAAAAACCTTTGATAAGCCCTTATCACTAAGAAAGTACATAATGATTCAAAAAATAGTCACATAATTCGCTGGTCATGGCACGATTTTCGTTTTGGTTCGTCCGATCCAATTCGCGGTACGAACACGATCCGGTTCGCAAGGGATCGCGTTTCCGACGACCATAATGGCGTTCCGAAAAAAACAATTCATATGTAATAGAGAAGAAATGGTGGCTAATCGAAGCTTACCTGCTGCTGATTGAACCTTACCTTCCCTCCCTGCTGAATGAATCGAAGAATGAAAGAAGATCTGTCTAAGGCTGTTTGTTTTTTAGGTTTAGAAGATGCAGGAGCGAACAGGGGTGAGGGGCCTGCTTTAGTTTATTTTTATTTTTTTTATTTTAGCGGTATATAATTATAAATAGTTTGATTGTAAAAAAAAAATTAATCTGTTTTTTATCTAGTATAGTTAAATTATTTTTATTTATTTTATCTTTGTTGTTAATATGATTTTCATTTTTTACTCAGTTTTGGTAAAAAATTTGAGTATCTTTTTTACCTATTCTCTTTTTTGTTGTTAACATGTTTTTCATGTCATGTGTCTTCTTCTTTTTCTAGATAGCCATGGCTGATTAATAGTGTCATGGTAAAAGAAAATTAATTTATATTTTACCTAGCATAGTTAAATTATTTTGAACTTTTTTTATTTACTCTCTCGTTATTGTTAACATGATTTGTTCAAACCCACTCCACCAAACTCTGGGTATGTAAACCCCTATATATCTTCACATTCTTCATTATTCACAAACACTTTATTTCTCTACCTCCCTTCTCTCTAACCTCTCTCTACATTCTCTCTCTACAACACAAGATCCGTCGACCAGAATACAGCCACCACACGGCGGAGCTGTGGCAACGGCGGCGGTTTTCCGGTGAACCTTTCAGCGACCGTTTTCCGGCCAAAGGCACACTTTTTCTTCAAATTTCGACGTTCCGAATACCATGTTGAGGTCCATTTTCTCTAATTCAAAGCGGTTTCAGCCGTAGAGCAACTCTGAAGAGAATTCCGGCCAAATTCTGTCAAGTTTGTTTTCAAGTTTTCTCTTCATGCATGTCAAGGTCTTGCTTTGAAGGATGTTGGTATTGCTTATCCAAACTATGTTAAGATCTTGCTTATAGGAGCCTCCAACTTATTTATAGTTAACTTCAACATGTACATCATGCCACATTATATGGCACATCGTACCGAAGCGATCCGAAATGAGCCTACTCCCGTTCATACCGAATTTTAGAGACCTATCGAATTGCAACCCCGTTTCACGTTCCCGTATCGGAGCGTACCAAGAACCAACTATGATTCAAAATAACCTACATAAAGATGTATACTTTCATTGAGGACTTTAATTGAACACTTTGTGGGTTCATAAAAAAACAAGGGTTTGAAAGAAATCAAATGAGAATACATACTAGGAGAAGAAAAGAAACCATTAGCAACTAAAATTAGTCTCTTGCCAGTATCCTATGAAACACACACCATTTCTTAGGTTACAATTGAGCAGTCATGTTCAATTAGCATATCGAAATTCGATAAGAAGAACAAAGATATAATCAATAATACAATACTCACGAGACTTTATGATCGCTAGTTGAACGAACCACAATTCTAATAGACCGTCCGATACATTATGTTTTTATATTGCAAATAAACAATATGAAGATAGGAAAACAAGATAAGGTGAAGAATGAAGATCGCGATTTACACCAGTCTCCGGTGGCCGTCAGTCAAGGTGAAGTTTTTATAGAAAGTGGCCAAGCGAGTCGATCTGAGAGTAGTTAATTTTTGGGGCATTATTTTGAAAACTTTATACGATAATGTCTCACAAGAATCCCCACAATAATAATAAATAAAATATTAAAAGGGTGTGATGTTGCGGGAAACACAAACACTGTCACGAGTGTGCAAGGTTCTAAACCGAAACCGAAGTTATTGTTTATCTATTTTATTAACCAATCGGCTTTCAGTTTATCAGTTCGGAAAGCATATAACTAATATTTGGATATTTCAGTTTTTGGTTAACTTGGGCTTCGGTTTTTTCTATTTTTTTGTTCGGTTTCAATTAATAGTTTGGTTATTGCTCACATCTAGACACTATTAATCATATAACAAATCAACTGTTGTTGAATTATAAAAAACTATAACAACAATATACTCAAATTAAAGAGAATAAATGCTCGTTTTTACAGTACAAACTTTTTAAACAAGTATTAACGTATGAAAAAAAAATATTTTCCTTTAAAAAAATCATTGGGTAGTTGGTTTAAAATAAGGGGAAAGTGTAATTATTGTTTGAATAATCAAAAGTTAAGTAAAGTGTGACGGGAAACAAAGACATCGTTAGGGTGTGCATAGTTTAGCCAATTCGGTTATTATCCACGACCGAAGCCGAAATCGAAGTCATCGGTTAGTCTGTTTTTTTAACCAATCGGTTTTCGGTTAATCGATTTGGTTTATTCAGTTAAATTGACAGTTTTTTATTCGAGTCGTTTGCAGTAAACGTAAAACAGTTCTTAACTTTTTTGTATATTAAAATGCTATTTCCAAATGTATTATAATTATATTATATTATAATATAGTATAGATAGGAAAAATCAAACATGTTGTCCAAAGCATACGGATACAAACTCATGACCATAGATTAACAAAAATGGAAAAGAGGCGATTAAATAGTAGAAGATCAAGCATACCTTCAATCTAATATGGTGATATTCAATCCTAAAATTGGAAGTTTGAATTTAAATTGAAAGAGCAGGGGTTTGTTTGGGTTGTAGCAAGATGACCAATCAACACACGATCATGAGATTGTATTTTGTGCGTTGCCGCCCCACAAACACTCACCACCACGACCACAACCACCCTTCACCCACCGCCGCCATCAACACACCAACCCGACCCCACCATCGGATTTTTGAGAGATAGATCGACTTTGAGATTAGAGAGAATTTCAGATGAGAGAGAAAGAGGAGAATGAGAGTTTATATAACCCATTTATTTTTAGGTTTGTTCAAAATAGGTCCCTCAACAAAAGTTCTTTACACAATAGCGATTAAGAAGGTGAAATAGCAATAATGCCCTCATGTGCAATGCATATGACCAGATTTAACCAAAAAATCTAAATGGATTTGGCTTAAAGAAAAAACATGCATGATTTTGGAAGGTTAAGGACACCGCCTGTAAACTTTTGAAAAAAAGAACGACTGCAATTTGGTGTAAACATAAAAGACAAAACTTGTAATTTACTCTAAAAACTGTGAACTAAATGGTTCAGTAGTATTTATAAAAAGAGCTTGTCAACTTAAAAACATAACAAATAGACTATCATGAAAAAAGCTTGTCACGCTCTATATACAATTAAGTAATGTCAAATTCACATATTACACTATAAACAAGATAGTTAAAAACATAACCCTCAAGTAGTAAATCAGGTAGCAGCGGGATACACCACAAAACACGCTATATGATCTGCGTATAGAGACACTGGCTTTAATCTGCACGTATCAGATCGTCACTGCAAAATGGCTAACAAAAAAAACAAATCACCTTGTATTAGGAAACTCAACAATTTTAAATATGACAAAACAGAAAATGTCACGTATCAATTGCGAGCTGTTGAAGACCTGTATGGTCAATCTTTTAGTGGCATAATTGTCTCTGTTCTATAAATAGGAACAAAAGGTGACATAGAGACTAAGCCACAACACAATGGTCACTTGCATACATAACGTGAAATGGCACTCCCTTTGGTGAATTCAAATTAACTTTTAGGTGGTTACAATAAAAATATGTATATTGGATTATCAATGTTATATTCTATATAATTGCTATCTTTTTAAACTTATTTTCTTCGTAATCTACAGAATATAAAATTGAATCAAAGTAATATATTTTATAATTATATTGGTGATAATTTTGAATAGTTAGCATACAATTAAATGTAGTGAAAGTGTATTTTACAATTTTGCTTAACGTATACTGTGAAAATATAACATGTGTGATTATGGTTTTCAACATGCGTGATTAGGGTTTTTGAATTTTATAACGTGCGAAATTTCATCTCGTACAATCGTACGTTAAGCAATATGGTATATTAACCAACCTATTACACGTATATAAAAATGCACTATGGGTTCTTTCTTATCATTGTTTTTTTCTTTCGTGTCATTTATGTTCTTTGAGTTTTACTTTTCATATCAGATAAAAATACGAAAACTACTGCGTGCCACTTGTATATACGATAAGCTACTTACCATAACTCTATATATTTTAGTTAGATTTTTGAATGACTTGACCACGGCGATCATCAATCTTCACCAAAATTAAGCCTATAACCGATGTCTCTCTATATTTTTATAACAAACTTTAGATGCCAATTACAATGTGTCTAATACATTACATCATATCACAACCACGTTTGCCTTTGGAGGAAACCAAATTAACATTTGACCCATAAAAATTTTAAAATAAATTTTGACTTTAGTTATTGAAAATGAACATGCTCTAGCTTTATGTCTGCCACCTGTATCTACACGAGTGTAGAATCCGTCGATCACATGGACAACCTAGGACGATGCTATATAAAGGCCAAATATACGATACACTGGTGTGTTTTAATTATTCTTATTAATTCAGAAGACCTCAAATATCATTTTTAAGGTCGTCAACCACCATTGTAACGCGGGAACAATAGCCCATCATATATTTTTTTGTCCGAAGATTGATCCACGTCACGTCTTTATGCTATCCATGTGGCTGGCGGATTCTCACGCCTGTGTATACTTGAGGGATGAAAAAGTATAAGTTTATTCTTTTATAAAATACAAAAGTAAAATGTTTTAAGTTTTTGTAAAATTTGGCTGGTCAACTATTATTATTATTGTTGTTTTTTTTTCCATTGCATAATCAAAAAAATACATTATAGGGCAAGTATTCAAGATAAAATATAACATATTCTTAAAATAAATCTAAATACTTTGTGCCCAAGGAAAACCAAAATTATATCATCTAATTTAACCTAATATTTTATTTGATTCTCAACAACCGGGATCTGAATTTGAGAAAGATTGGGCTTTATGTGAGGAACCCGTAGAAAAGAAAACCAAGTCTGAAACACCACATAAACCCGAATCCAAATTCAGCCGCTGTTTTATTAAAGGTCGTACTCGGAGTAATAAGTATTAGTATTGTCTAATTTTGACCTTTAAAGTATATTATTTGACTTTCTTAATTTGTACTTACCATTAACTAGCCGTCGTATGTTATGACGTTAAAGATAGTTGATGCAACAATGACATCTTCAAATGTTACAAACTGTAATAATCATTATATGGACATTAAAAATACTTAATGAGAAATTAGCCATGTTTTAGAGCATTCATATTTATTTCTCTATCTTAATTCATATAATTACACTAAAATACTATCTTTTGTCTTTCGTTTTTAATTAAATTATAAACTTTTTATACATTTATCATTACTTTTTCTCACTCGCAATCACTTTCAAAAATAAAAAAAATTAATAGAGTAAACAGTTCCCAAAAATATACAGAAAAATATTAACATTATCGGTCTTCTCCAATTACAGTCACTCGTAAACATCTGTTATAATTATAATATAGAGAACCAATCCTTTTATAACAAAATTATTAATCCAAAAATGTTTTATTAATTGGACGTTTGTAATTAAGTCTTTTCATGTATGAAACGTGTCACTTCGGTCCGTTTTGATCTTTGGTTTATGGTGTGCATTAGGACTACAAAGGCTGGTCAGGGCAATAGTCAAACCAATGACAGATATTGAAATTTCTAAGCCAATCAAAGTATATAATATAACTTGGAATACAAATTGAAACATATACGGAAAAAGTTCTTGTTTGTATTCATTTGTTAAGAAAATAATATGTTTATGAACGGTTCATATGTCTAGTCTAATACTTATTTTGAACTAAACCTACTTTTGTTTAAACATGCCATGTGTAATGTACTCTTTGACGCCTTGGTTGCGGCGTGGGCGTATAATTTGTATATATGTGGGCCATCGGGGGTAAAAGTAAAATTGCACTAGTTTTAACGTTATTTTACTAATTTCGTAAAAATAACGTTAAAAGTGGCGAATGGTTAATCATGCATCCTGTGGTGGCGTTGATAGCCGAAAGACAAAAGGGTACATGCACTAATCCGCATTTCTCCCGATTGCCGAGTGATATGTGCCTTGTGTCCAAGGCTTGATGCAAAACTACTATCGACCCGTGGGTCTCACTGGAAGCAGTCTCTCTATTCCTACGTGGTAGAGATAAGGTTGTCTACATCTTAACCTCGTCAGTTCCTAACTTAGCTTTGCTATTAATAGGATATGATGATGACGACGGCGATGCACTCTTTAATTTTTCTATATATAAACTTTTATACATATGTATAAACTAGTACGAGTCACTACTACTTGTATATAAACATTAATAAAAAAAAGGGTTTATATTACAAGTTCAAAAGCAAAAAACTGTTTAAATATTTTCAAAATACAAACGACGAACTTCTTAATTTCCGTTACCATAACTAACTTATATAAAGTTAAAAATATATTCACCGCAACGACCAAAACCGTTTGTCGTAATGCTTTGCACCCGATGTGTTTATTTGGGCGGTGGCTCCATGTCGGGTACTTTTCTAGTTGGATCAAAGACTTGACTGTTTCAAAAGTTGTTGAACATCAATACATCAACAACATCTTTATATTCAATATAAGTATATTAACAACATTTTAATTTTAAGAAATTGTTTCTATTAGACGTTAAATAAAAGAGCCAACGGGAAACTGTTCTTATAGAAAATAGAATACAAGGAAACAAGCAAACACCAAGACAATCCATTATTAAACAATCAAAGAATCAAAACATAAAAAAAAGAGCGCTTTTCATTTGTTGTAATCCCGCTCACACCATCATGATAGATTTGTTCAAATGTTCAAAGACAAAACATTGACTAGAGTCCCTAGTGTACGTACTCTTCAGTTTTCACTTTTTTACATCTTTTTATAGCTTTCAACATTTGTCAAGCTTATCCCTCGACCTTTTTTCCAACAATCTTTTATGCTTCTTTAACACGTTTTGACCTATAAATCATAAATATACTAAAGGTCAACACGTTCCACACTAAAAAGCAATAACACCCATCAATTAAACACATTAAGCTCACAATGTTAACCCACACATCAACCACCAATATTATCCCTCTTTGCGAGTAGGAACTCACATATATGTTTTTGGTTACCCCGGTGGCATATCTTTCACTTGAACAAATTTAACTATAGAGTTTAGATAAGATCTAAAAGCAATATGTCCAAAGTGTGTTGATGATATTTTAAGGTGAGACATTCCTTATGACTTAGTATCTCTGTTGTGAAGATAAAAGAATAATGAGATATTATATAAGGTGTTACAAATGTCCTCTTTTGGGACTAATGAGTTTTTCCCCACCATCATGAATAGAATAGAACTAAACATGAGCTCACAACTTTGTTTGTTTTTTGTCGGATGGAGACTTCATAGGAGGTCAATATCCTAGTATTACTCCAGCACAAGCAAGCTTATTTACAAAGTTTCGATGAGATTTACAGCTAATACGGCAAAAACGCACTGATAATATTTGATGTCTAGTATTCCTTACGAACCAAAGTTCTCTTCTGTCCACAACCGATTTAAGATTTATCTAGAGTGTTACATAGGTACCTCTTGCTTAATATTTGCAATCTAATACCACGCCCCCAACAATGATTTCTTAGCCATCTTTCTTTGATTGTGCTCGTCAATTCTAGGAATGGCTTTTATGCATTTGGATCTTATGGAATCACCACCAATCTTCATTCGCACCACCATTTAGTGAGTAAAGCCAAATTGGTTATTCAAAGGTAGCCACTTCTAAACCCGAAAGTTATTTGATTTAATGATCTTATTCCACAAGTCACAAAAATCATTTTTTTTTTCAATTATCAT
This sequence comes from Scalesia atractyloides, assembly GCA_947069175.1. NCBI lineage: Eukaryota > Viridiplantae > Streptophyta > Magnoliopsida > Asterales > Asteraceae > Scalesia > Scalesia atractyloides. Next base: position 3,232,256 of record CAMTDV010000023.1, read on the forward strand.
GAATAAATTTACTTGAACCTAGGACCTTTTCAACGCAAACTATTCCCTTGAAAGAAGACGACTTTTTGATAATAATTAATCATTAATGGTCGTGACTTTTTTCTAAATTAGTTTTTTAGTGACTTAAACACCTACGTACAAAGACTTTAGATCATGGGGTGGCATTGTGTCATTTCGTGAATCACAAATGCTTAACCCTCTACTAAAATATCAAAAAGGGTTACGCGCACGAGGCACACGTATTAGACACAATATAACTCCTTATAAAGTTCTTCAAAGTTCTTCACCCCACTTTCATTTTTTAAAACCATCATATATTAACGTGGAAAATGTTGTCAAAATACATAAAACACCAACCCATATATATATATATATATATATATATATATATATATATATATATATATAAAGTCATTATTAAAAGATTAAAAATATAAAAAACATGAGATTCCTTTTACATCATACTTTAAGATAAACATTGGAGACATGTGATTATGGTCAATATTAAAGATGTACAATCAGGACCTCTTTTTTTAAAACTTACATTTAATTTAATTTAACTGTTGATAATGAAAGAAGCAGTTTAAATATTATTTCTATTATTTTGAACTAATATAATGCGTATACATCAAATACAATTGAGTTTTAACATAAGAAATAAAGGACGACTTTCTTGTATTAGGCTACCACACTCTCTAAATTGAAGAGTCACGTGCCTCACTCTGACCAGACTATGTTGTCTTAACCGGGCCCACGCTGGCTTCAGAGTTTGGCCTGGGCGTTCATTTAGGAAACCATACCGCCAGCTGCCACTTGACAGTCGTTGTGCCACCACAAGAGCATAACTCTTTGGCATAACACACAATGCGACGAAAACCCGGATAGGCTCAGGATAGAGCCTCACACCTCTACAAAGAGGCTAGACTCTACCTATAATTGTCTTATCTATCAAAATACGTGTTTGACAATAAAAAAGTAATTCAATAAAAATAAATAATAAAAAACTCTTTTTCACTTCTCATTTAAACTCGTTTGTACGTTAATCCCATTTATACCGAAACCTCACTCAAATAGTGATTTGTTACTTAAAAATGTTAGCCTTCTATATTTTAAACTTAGTGTAAAGTTTTCAATTCAATTCATTTCTTCAAAATATCATTAAAATTTTTTATTAATTAATGTTTTATGACACTGTCATCTATGCGTAATATTTTATTGGGTCAATCACAACTATTGACACTAGCGTCCCATGTTTTCGGATCTCAATCCTCTTTTACTGAAACCAAAAACCATAAAATAAATACCAGCAAAAAATAAAGTTACTATACATCTAAAATGTTATCAATAAATATTTTATATCAATTAAAAAACCATAATAATAATTTATCTAAAATGTTATTAACAAATATTTTACATCCATTAAAAACTATTATAACAACTTATATGTATTTCTTTTATTATTTTTTCTATAACAAAACTGAATGTATGTACTACCCTTGTATTTATTGAATAAAATAAAAGTGCAGTAAGTGGATGTCGGCCCATGAGAACGGTGGATAAAAAAATGGTTGAAAGGATATACCTAAAGGTGTAGGTCAATACATCTTGTAATAATGAATAAGACATATTGTGGCTCCTTCCATGTGCATAATTTCAAATATTTTTAATTAATAGTTATATTCATTGTTTACTAATTAAGCTTATTCAAACTGGATAAATCATTTAATGAAAAGTCGGGACAACATTGATGAAGTTAGTGGGGCCGTATTCAAAATCTACTTATTTATGAGACGATAAGTAATAAACTTAATGCGTACACACAGTTTCATTTAAGTGGTTGTTAAACAAAATTTTTATATATCTTGTTAAACTATTTGTTTTGTTTTTTTTTAAATAAAACTGGTACATGTGTAAACCTAATTTCATTCTCACTCTACACAAACTCACATCCAGTCCTCTTTATGTAATATCTTCTATCAAGTTGTTTTTAATATATACACATCCTTTGAAAGTAAATCAATGTCTTCGCAATGTTGCGGGAGACACAGACACTGCCCGAGTGTGGATGGTTCGGTTGATTCTGTTTTCATCCTCAGTCGAAATAGAAACCATCGGTTAGTCTATTTGATTAATCACTTACTTTTTGATTAATCGGTTCGGTTTATTCGGGTAGATTGAAGGTTTTTGATTCAATTTGTTTACTTTCGGTTAATATTCAAAACTATAGTTGGGCTAAAACTTTTGTTTATATACATAAGATTGAGGTATAGATACATGAAGTGGATGTATAAATACATAAATGGATGTATAAAATATGAAATAGATGACTGGGAGCATAAAAGCTAGAAAATATACGAAAATATTAATGGTTTGATTCGGTTAAAAGAGGGTACAAAAAAATCGAAAATCACTTTTGGTTAATTCAGTTTCTGTTAATTTGATTTCAGCTTATTTAGTTTTTGGTTGATTTCGGTCCAGTTTCTTCTGTTTTCGGTTAATGTTTCAATTATTGTTCACCCCTAAGGCCCTAAACACTGTTAATCACGTAACATATCAATTTTTTTAATTAAAAAACTATAACAATACTATACTTCCTCAGATTAAATAGAATATAATGTTTATTTTTCTGGTATAATTCTTTTAAAAAAACATTATCATACGAAAAAGTTATAGTCGTATAAAAGTCATGAAAGTAGTAAGCTTTTTAATTTGGATAAAGTGTAACTGGTAATTAATTAACTAGAAAGATGATGGAATTAAAATGTAATTAATGTTTGAAAGATTAATTATCTTAGAATTACACTTTATGTATTAAATTAAATAAAGTTTAACTTTTATACATCTTAAAATGTAATTCTTAAATGCATAATAAAATAATATAGATACATTAGAAAGCATAGATTCATCAACACTAACAACTTTATTTTTATTTATTTATTGTTTTATTATTATATAGAACGCCGTGTTTTACACGGGTTATATAAATTTAATTTTATATAACAAGTAATATAGTTATATCTTTAAAGTACTATTGCACGAGTTAGATAATATTATGTAATCGATTAACATATACGATCGTCAAGATATGTATTTGAATGATAAATTCGATTTACTATTACTTATTAAAATTTTATTATTTTTATTTATTATTAGGTTAGAAACATGTGTATTACACGTGGTAGACCCAATAATATATTAGAGATTATTAATAAATGGAAAAAAATAAAAGAAATAATAAAAAAATAAGAGAGATCCATAAAGTTTGTGATTTAATATTATTTTCTTATTTATATATCCTATTAAATATTAAATAACAAATTACCTACAGTTATTAATTTAAAGTTTGATAAAAAAATTATTATCGTTATCTAAATTATATTTAGTTAAACTAATGTTTAATAATAAAAAGAAATTGAAAAATAAGATTGTAACATTCGTCGAAAAACGGGTTTCCAAACCCGCTTCGTTTATTAATCAAATACTCAGTTATAATTTTTCGTTGCGTATTTATTGCTCAGATAAATTTTAAACAATACATAATTAATATATATATTAGAATTTTAAACCATAATTATTAAATAACAAAAAAAATGTGAATTAAAAAAATAATGGAGACGCCGGGTTTCGAACCCGGGTCACCCACAAACCCAAACACACAACACACCGCTCCGCCACACACTGTCTTTGTGATAAACACTAAAACAAATAACACATATAATAAAACTGAAAGTCAAATACGGTAATCAACGCGCCAGAACTCGCAATCACCGGAAAATCCGGCAATCCGCGATTTTGGCAATATTCCTTTTGACTGAACCGCACAAATTGATGTCGACGTCGGTTATAACCGTTGCCGGCAATCAATTTCAGTCATAACCGACGGAAATCTTCAATCGCGAACCTTGACTCAATTCAAACCCAATTCAGTCCGTTTCCACTATAAATACCCACTTGAACACTTTCGCTCAGAACCACGATCGTTTCCGAAGCTTTATTCATCCCAAAACACGTCGCCGGAGATTTTTGTATTCGCCGGACTTTCACCCCGGAAAACCGAGGCCTTACTCTTAATCGGTATAATCCTCAACTCTTTTTCTTATAATCCATTATTCGGCATGTATTAACCTCAATCGTTCAACCAGAATCGGTCTCAGACAACGTTTCCGGAAATCCCCGCACTCATCGGAAAATCACTGAAAAACCGGAGCCTCACTGTCGATCGGTATAATCATCTAAACCCTCTTGATATCTCTTGCTTAGTAACTTAATTTCACAACACAATGATCAAAACTGTTAAACAATTCACTCAGCCGGAAGTCACCAATCAGAGCCGACGACTCTTGCCGGAAATCTGAGGAAAACATTATGTTCTGGTACATTTTATTCCGTAATCTTCTTTATCTATTTCATTCCAACCAATTATAAGTTTTGATGATCGATTCAAACAGAACAGTCGGATTTCACTATTCCGTGTTCTTGTAAACAAAGAAGATGAAGTCGAGTATATGTATAAATATAATTAAAACTGGGTATTCGAACGGGTTAGACACACATTCCAGCGGTGGACTTTGTGCACAAACAATACACACGTCCCGGGTTCGAATCGCACAAGTTACCGACTTTCAGAAATAAAACCAACATTTTTAAAACTTAATCAGATCAAGTCACAGAATGTTTATAAGAATAATATAATCCATAAGTTAAACAGATTAGACACACAGCCCAACTGGTTGGGCTGTGCGCACTCGAACCGAAGGACCCGAGTTCGATTCCGGGTCCCTACAACCGGTTCGGCCATATAAATCATTTTTAATAAAAAACCAAATAAGTTTAAAATTAATTAGTATATAAATATAATTAAACCAGAGAATATTTCGGGTTAGACACGTTGCTCAGTTGGTAGAGCTGCGTGCACGTATACGAGAGGTCCCGAGTTCGAACCTCACTCAGCGCATATAAAAACACAGTCCGACCGGTCAAGACCCGGTCAACGGTCAAAAAAGTCAACTTTTTTATTTCTTTTTATTTATTTATTTAATTAGAAAATTATTTATAAATACTTAAAAACAAGATTATTAAGGTTAGAAAATTTCCTTAAACTCACAAAAATAAATCTAAAAATCCCATTTAAGAGCACTAATTAAAAATATTAATCTCAACCAAAATTTATTTATTTATCGAATTATTTTGTTATTATCTAGGTTAGTTCTTCCCTCGTCAATCGAATCATAAATTCGTGCGCCTTCATCATCATTAAAGAACGCACCCATTGTGAGTGAATCTCTACCAATTCCCCGTTTTAATCATGTTTTGGGGTGTATCATGTGTCGCATAATTCTTTTGTTATATATATAAACACTTGTGCATACATCATTATCCGTGACCAAATGTGTATCAAATGTTTATCAATTGTTGTGTAGATTATATGTAGATTGGTTTATCATTTTCAGTGCACGCATTTCATTAGGCCCATCAGTTCCCCGTGGGAGACGGGTTGAGCATCAGGTGCCTAATAAGATCGGCTCCGTTTGATTGAGCCTTGATCTCACATTCATCATCATTCATATCATATACTCATCCAAAGTGGTTTGTGTTTGTTTATTTATATATCACATGTGATTATTGCACAAATTTTCCTTATTAAATAAAACAAGAAATTAGTAACAATGTTTTATTTAGGTTCACTCGCCAACTTTTGTTGACCCAAAATATCCCCCGTTTTACACATGATACAGGTGATCCAGCTGAGACAAGAAACACATAGGATGACCTAGAAGAATAAACAAGTTTAAGCTTAGGAATAATTAAAAGTTTTAATTTCTTGTAATTGTATGAATTTTGTTTCGGATATTTAAGTTGTAATTTGAATTAAATAAATATGAAATATTTTAGTAAACATCATGAGCTTTGGTGATAACCCAATTATGCCCCGACTCTTATTCCGCTGCGGGTCGGGGTGTGACAGATTGGTATCAGAGCCATGACTATAGGGATATAGGATAGGTTATTAGACCCTTAGAGCCTATACTATAGTTGATTAAAATTTTAAATTGCTTATGCGTTACATACAAAATTCATGATGTTTATATGCTTTATGTTTATTGTTACACTAAATGTTATGCAAGCATGCTCACAAATACATAATATTATACAATGCTCATCATGAATCATATCCTCATAACATATCATATCCATGAGAGCACACACCTCACGATTTCCATGATTTTTGTAATGATTTTTGTATTTTCAAATCACATCAAAGTGAGTTCTCATGACGGGCATGTAGTAACTGGAAGGGTACGAGTACCGGTAGTCGGAACGTCCTGTCTAGGCTTGGCATTCGTATAAATCCAAAATAAAGGACCAGTTTGCCTACCTGGGGACTAACGATGAGAGTACGAAGGACCTATTAGGCCAAAGCATGCTATACCAAACGTCGTGTGAGCTAACCCCACTTTGAGTTGTCATTGTGTCTACACCTGGACACCCTCCTACCATACATCTCGCAATTATATTTTTCGATTTTCATTCGGGTGGTGCGAGTGTTAATCCGCCAACACCAATGTGAAACCTACCAAGCCCAATAGTCATGGGGGCCCACATGACTACACAGGCGATGGTATGGGGGACATTGGAGGCCCAAACATGAGCAAACCCAAGACATACTATGGATGTAGTTGCATTATTGTCAGTTATGTTATTTTTCATTCTTTTAACGACACATGACACCTAAAAACTTCTTAAACTCACAATCTTCCTATGTATGTTCCTGTAGATGTCGGTTAGGCAACTACGTGGAGGTAGAAAGTCAGGAAAATCCAATGAACGCTTGGCCACACAAATTGCTAAACAAATGGCCACGGTGCTTCCTGACATCGTGATTCAAGTTCAACAAGCTCTCACCGCAAATCCCATCAACCCTCCCAATCAAGAAGACCAGAGCGTCACCAACCCTCCCTCAAAAAAGTGCTCTTACAAACACTTCAAATCTTGCGATCCCCCAAGGTATGAAGGGACCGAAGGTGTTACTGCTCTCCTTCACTGGTTTGAAGAAATGGAGAACACTTTCCTCAATTGCGATTGTCCCGAGGATCGCAAGGTACGTTATGCAAGTGGAAGACTGTTTGGGGGAGCCCTTACCTGGTGGAACACGGAAAAGGGTAAACGAGGAGTTGAAGATGCCATGGCCTTAACATGGGAAGAGTTAAGGGAACTCATGACCAGACGCTTCTGTCCAAGAAGCGAAATCAAAAAATTGGAAGATGAATTCCACGCGCTAAAACAAAGGGAAGGAGATCACACTTCCTATAACAAGAGATTTCTCGAACTGAACCAGATGATCCCTAATCTGTTCACCCCCGTGTACCGCTTGGTTGAACATTACATTTGAGGTCTTCCCTCGAAAATTCAAGACTCAGTTTTAAGCACTTCGCCTGCAACACTTGAAGCCGCGATGGAGTTAGCTACAGAACTCACTGAAAATCGCATTCGAAACGGCAAGTTTTCAAAGATGAAAAGAAGAAAGCACCCATATAGACCTCAACTACAAACCACTCAGTCTCCTCCTCAAAGTTTGCTGGTAAGAGGAAACGAAACAGCAAGAATTTTGCTGTCACTCAAACCAACCCTCCTATCACCGCTGCACCAATTACCCAAATCGCTCCCTCAGCTGCACCATTTAAAAAGCCATACACCGGCCCACACCCAAAATGAAACCGTTGTCAATACCATCACCCTCCCGAAACTCTTTGCCAACATTGCACCAGCTGTGGCCGTGCGGGTCACACCATTCAAACTTGTCGCACTCTTCAACGAACGAACCGCAATCAACCCCCAACCCAAACCCACCATCAGATAGTGGGTCAAGCCCAACAACCCTTACTTCTACCATCTGCACAACACATAGCCCAATCCTACTACCAACCCAACTACCCCATGATGCAACCCATGCGAGCTTGTTACAACTGTGGAGACCCAAACCACTTCAGAAACACTTGTCCACGCTTAGTGAACATCATCCATGCTCAAGCCCAAGCGAACCCAGTAAACCAAGCCAACCAAGCTCCTCCACCTGCCAGAGGAAGAGCTTTTAACATCAATGCCAACCAAGCTAGGGCTGACAACAACGTGGTCAACGGTACGTTTCTCATCAATGGTAGTTATTCATCCATATTATTCGATACTGGTGCGGATAAGAGTTTTGTGTCTTTAGAATTTGAACGTATCCTCAACCAAACTCGTGCTAATCTCATGGAATCTCTAACGGTGGAAGTTGCTGACGGAAAACCCGTTTCATTAAATTCTGTTATACGCGATTGTACCCTCACTCTAAACGATCACGATTTTCCAGTTGACCTCATTCCTATGAAGTTGGGAAGTTTCGATGTTAGAATCGGTATGGACTGGCTCAGCCAGCATCACGCTGAAGTAGTGTGCCGCGAAAAGTTCATTCGCATTCCTCTGGCAGACGGTCAGACCCTAGGTATTTTTGGAGAAACCCCTTCGAAAGGACTCAAACTAATGTCCTGCCTTCAAGCCCGAAGATATCTCCGCAAGAACTATGTCGCATTCCTAACTCATGTCGTCAAAAAGGGAAACAAGGAAAGGAAACTCGAAGATATTCCAGTTGTGAAAGAATTCCCACAAGTCTTTCCCGACGACATTTCAGGACTCCCTCCTGTGAGAGAAGTCGAATTCCGCATCGATCTTGTACCTGGCGCTACACCAGTCGCAAAATCTCCTTATAGGTTAGCCCTATCCGAAATGCAAGAGCTGGCCAGTCAACTGCAAGAGCTGACTGACAAAGGATTCATACGTCCTAGCTCCTCGCCTTGGGTGCACCTGTTCTCTTTGTGAAGAAGAAAGATGGAACGTTTCGCATGTGCATTGATTATAGAGAACTCAACAACTTAACGGTTAAAAATCGCTATCCACTACCTCGCATCGATGACCTCCTAGACCAACTTCAAGGCGCCACCTGCTTTTCAAAAATCGACCTTCGTTCTGGTTATCATCAGCTCAGAGTGCACGAAGAAGATATCCCAAAGACCGCCTTCCGGACTCGTTATGGTCATTACGAATTCATGGTCATGCCATTCGGTTTAACCAACGCCTCCGCTGTCTTCATGGATCTAATGAATAGGGTATGCAAACCCTACCTCGACCGTTTCGTCATAGTCTTAATCGACGATATTCTTATCTACTCCAAGTCTAAATCCGATCATGAGCGACACCTTCGACTCATCCTTACACTTTTAAGGACTGAAAAGCTCTACGCTAAGTTCTCAAAATGCGAATTCTGGTTAAGAGAAGTACAATTCCTTGGACATGTCGTCAATGACAAGGGAATACATGTCGATCCTTCAAAAATCAAGGCAGTACAGGAATGGAAAGCGCCACGTACCCCTACCGAAGTAAGGTCATTTCTTGGTTTGGCTGGTTACTATCGCCGCTTCATTGCCAATTTTTCCCGTATTGCTGTACCACTCACGGCTTTGACACATAAAGGAAAACCCTTCATATGGGGACCTAAACAAGAAGAAGCCTTCCAAACTCTAAAGCAAAAACTTTGTGACGCACCTATCCTCACACTCCGTGAAGGTTGTGATGACTTTGTAGTATATTGCGACGCATCAGGGCAAGGGCTAGGCTATGTATTAATGCAAAGAGGAAAAGTGATAGCCTATGCTTCTAGGCAACTCAAGGTTCATGAGAAGAATTACACCACCCACGACCTGGAACTTGGAGCCGTTGTGTTCGCTCTCAAGATATGGAGACATTACCTCTACGGTACCAAGTGTGAAATATACACTGACCACAAAAGTCTCCAACATATCTTCAACCAAAAGGAGTTGAATATGAGGCAACGAAGATGGGTCGAACTTCTTAACGACTACGACTGTGAAATTCGGTATCATCCTAGCAAGGCAAACGTGGTGGCTAATGCACTCAGTCGAAAAGGTTATGCGAACTCCATTCGTCTTCTCTGTTCGCAAATCATAACCGACATCAAAGATCGAATCCGAGCAGCTCAACATGTTTCTGTAACAGAAAATGACGTACGCGATGAGCTGTCATGTGGAGCTGAACTCAAAATCGAAACCAAATCCGACGGTATTCTATACTCTTTAAATCGCATATTGATTCCTGATCGCGATAACCTTCGTGATTTCCTCATGAATGAGGCGCACAAAACACGGTACTCTATACACCCAGGAGCCGACAAGATGTATCAAGACCTACGATACACCTACTGGTGGCCGGGCATGAAAAAGGATATCGCTATTTTTGTTTCCAAGTGCCTTACCTGTTCCAAAGTAAAAGCTGAACATCAAAGACCTTCAGGACTTCTAATCCAACCCGAAATACCTGTATGGAAGTGGGAAAACATAACCATGGATTTCATTACCGGGTTACCTCGCACCTCCAGTGGGTATGACACCATATGGGAAATAATCGATCGTCTTACAAAGTCATCTCATTTCATTCCGATTCGCGAGGACTCCAAGAACGAGAAGTTAGGTCGTATCTACATCAGCGAGATCGTAAGCCGTCATGGTGTACCTTTAAGCATCATTTCAGACCGTGATGGTCGTTTCACCTCACGAACATGGCGATCCGTACAAACCGCCTTGGGTACACGATTAGACCTCAGTACCGCTTTTCATCCTCAAACTGATGGTCAATCCGAACGCACCATCCAAACTCTTGAAGACATGCTTCGAGCATGTGTCATAGACTTCAAAGGGAATTGGGACGCTCATCTACTATTAGTTGAATTTTCGTACAACAATAGCTATCATTCAAGTATCGATATGGCTCCTTTCGAAGCTTTATAAGGTCGTAAGTGCCGATCTCCAGTATGTTGGCACGAAATTGGAGAATCACAAATCACCGGTCCAGAATTAATTCAAGAAACAACCGACAAGGTCATTCAAATTCAAAACAATCTTCTAACGGCACAAAGTCGACAAAAGAGTTATGCAGACAAACGACGAAAACCCTTGGAGTTTGACATTGGGGATCAAGTACTTTTAAAAGTATCACCGTGGAAGGGAGTGGTTCGTTTTGGCCAGAAGGGCAAGCTAGCACCACGCTACGTAGGACCTTTCAAGATACTCGAAAGAGTAGGTCTTGTAGCATACAAGCTTGACCTACCAGAAGAACTCAACAGAATCATCCCACATTCCACGTATCAAACTTGAAAAAGTGCCTCGCTGATGAAAACCTCCATATTCCTCTAGAAGACATTCAGATCGATGAATCTATGCACTTCATTGAAAGACCAGTAGAAATCATGGACTTTGGAGAGAAGCGTTTAAGACGAAGTCGTATTCCAATTGTCAGGGTGCGTTGGGAGTCAAAACGAGGACTCGAGTTTACTTGGGAACGTGAAGACTCAATGCGCGAAAAATACCCGCATCTTTTTCCTGTTACCAATACTACTTAAATTTCGGGACGAAATTTCTAAAAGTAGGGGATACTGTAACATTCGTCGAAAAACGGGTTTCCAAACCCGTTTCGTTTATTAATCAAATACTCAGTTATAATTTTTCGTTGCGTATTTATTGCTCAGATAAATTTTAAACAATACATAATTAATATATACATTAGAATTTTAAACCATAATTATTAAATAACAAAAAAAAATGTGAATTAAAAAAATAATGGAGACGCCGGGTTTCGAACCCGGGTCACCCACAAACCCAAACACACAACACACCGCTCCGCCACACACTGTCTTTGTGATAAACACTAAAACAAATAACACATATAATAAAACTGAAAGTCAAATCTGGTAATCAACGCGCCAGAACTCGCAATAACCGGAAAATCGGCAATCCGCGATTTTGGCCATATTCCTTTTGACTGAACCGCACAAATTGATGTCGACGTCGGTTATAACCGTTGCCGGCAATCAATTTCAGTCATAACCGACGGAAATATTCAATCGCGAACCTTGACTCAATTCAAACCCAATTCAGTCCGTTTCCACTATAAATACCCACTTGAACACTTTCGCTCAGAACCACGATCGTTTCCGAAGCTTTATTCATCCCAAAACACGTCGCCGGATATTTTTGTATTCGCCGGACTTTCACCGGAAAACCGAGGCCTTACTCTTAATCGGTATAATCCTCAACTCTTTTTCTTATAATCCATTATTCGGCATGTATTAACCTCAATCGTTCAACCAGAATCGGTCTCAGACAACGTTGCCGGAAATCCCCGCACTCACCGGAAAATCACTGAAAAACCGGAGCCTCACTGTCGATTGGTATAATCATCTAAACCCTCTTGATATCTCTTGCTTAGTAACTTAATTTCACAACACAATGATCAAAACTGTTAAACAATTCACTCAGCCGGAAGTCACCAATCAGAGCCGACGACTCTTGCCGGAAATCTGAGGAAAACATTATGTTCTGGTACATTTTATTCCGTAATCTTCTTTATCTATTTCATTCCAACCAATTATAAGTTTTGATGATCGATTCAAACAGAACAGTCGGATTTCACTATTCCGTGTTCTTGTAAACAAAGAAGATGAAGTCGAGTATATGTATAAATATAATTAAAACTGGTTATTCGAACGGGTTAGACACACAGTCCAGCGGTGGACTTTGTGCACAAACAATACACACGTCCCAGGTTCGAATCGCACACGTTACCGACTTTCAGAAATAAAACCAACATTTTTAAAACTTAATCAGATCAAGTCACAGAATGGCCCCGTTTTACACATGATACAGGTGATCCAGCTGAGACAAGAAACACATAGGATGGCCTAGAAGAATAAACAAGTTTAAGCTTGGGAATAATTAAATAGTTTCAATTTCTTGTAATTGTATGAATTTTGTTTCGGATATTTAAGTTATAATTTGAATTAAATAAATATGAAACATTTTAGTAAACATCAAGAGCTTTGGTGATAACCCAATTATGCCCCGACTCTTATTCCGTTGCGGGTCGGGGTGTGACAAAGATAAGGAGATTATTAATTCAAAGTTTGATAAAAAAATTATTATACTTATCTAAATTATATTTAGTTAAATTATTGTTTAATAGGAAAAAGAAATTGAAAAACAAGATAAGGAGTACTAGGAATTTGACATGTGTCAAAAAAAGATTTTGGTTTATTAGTATAGAAAATCTACTTAAAAATTGTTTCCTTTTATTACTTTCAAAATACGACATTTTATTAAACATTGAAAACCAAACTGATTTTGATCAAATAACATCGATATTGGTATTATTCGTAATGATACAGGTATTTGTTTCTATGGTTTTTTTTTATCGATGTATCTCTTTTTAGGTTACTATATCGAATACCGATATCATATTAAAGTGAAATAAATTGAGCTGATAGGAATCAAATGCCCTCAGTAACACACGGTCAGTTTTGTTATTTACATGTAAAAATGAGACGTGTAAACCGGTAGAGGGAGTGAAAATAGAAACGCATTTATAACCGAATGATAATCTTATATTGATATGATATGATCTGAATTGCAATAAAAAAAAAGGGAGGGTAGTTGTAACTTGTAGACATCACGAGTAACGTTGTCAATGGTGGGCTTGACTTTGACTAATTGCAAAGGCTTCTTTAACAATAGCCGACAAGACTTTCTAGTATCTACTAAACATTTTAATTAAACCAAGTTATATATACCCACACTAGAGAGTGTTTGTGTAACACGATTGGAGAAAATATATACTTATAATCAAGTAACATATTAATATTTTAAATTAAAAAATTATATAACAATTCTATTCTCAAATAAAATAAAGTAAAATACTTATTGCAGATTTGATTCTAGTGGTTCAATAATTACACATTTGATCCCGATGGTTGTATTTTTTGCACTCAGGTGATCCTTATCCGTAACCTGTGTTAAATTTCTTTGTTAAGTGTGTGTAAAATGACTAAATTACCCTTAACCAATTAAAAAGTAAAAAAGATATATAAATGAGTGGGGCCCACCTTCATCTTCTTCATCCTTCATATCTCTCTCTCTCTCTCTGTATAACACACTGCCCCTTAAACCCACCACGATACCACCACCTCAAATTCCACCGTCAACCCACAACCACCACCTTCACCTGCACCAGTACCTTAAGCCCACCACCACTCGAACCCGCCGGAAAAAAAACGCGAATCATACACTTTTTGCACTTTGCCCCACCACATTCAAAAGGTTTATAGTGATGAATTATGTATTTGATTTAATTATAAGCGTCCATTACTTCGTGAATAAACCAAAACCAAATTCGTGCTTCATTCTTTACCTAACCTTTCATAATCATTGTCATCCACGGCAACCTCGTTAGAATGTCCAAATAATGAAATATTTTTATTGAAAGATGTATACCTGATAAAAAAATCCTGCAAAATTTGTTACGTCAAGTAGTATTGTTTCGTAATATATTGGTGATCTAATGATCTGGGCAGCTTTTGTTAGTTACAGTGTATTATTAAATGTTGTTATTGGTAAAATGATTGTATTTGTACATTTGGTGCAGCAAGAAGTTTGAGAACATGGAGTCTGACTGAGTATATGATGTAAGCTTTACACCCTCCATGTTTCGTACAATGGTTTCGAGTGGTGGTGGGGGTTTAAGCTGCAGGTGGAGGTGGAGGTGGTTGTGGGTTGACGGTGGAACTTGAGGTGGTGGTGCTGTGGTGGGTTTAAGGGGCAGTGGGTTTTACAGAGAGAAATAGAAATGAAGGATGAAGAAAATGAGGGTGGGCCCCACCCATCTTTATATATTTTTTATTTTTTAATTGGTTAAGGGTAATTTAGTTATTTTACACACACATAACTAAGAAATTTAACACAGGGATAAGGATCACTTGAGTGCAAAAATTACAACCACCGGGATCAAGTGTGTAATTATTGAACCACTAAGACCAAATCTACAATATTTGTAAACCACAGGGACCAACCAAGCATTTAACTCTAAAAATAATCATAGCGCTCTCACAGCCAGAGACTCACCAATCCAAAATCTCGCTGCTGAGATTAGAATTGACTCTGTACGGAAAGCATATGGACGCAAATTGCATTTTACTCATACATACATTTGGATTTTATTATTATTATTATTATTATTATTATTATAGAGGTGTTGTTATCTTTCCACATTAATTTAGTAGAAAAACACAAACAATTGGTCTTAAGTTGCCTGGCTTAAAAATGAAACTATTGGATGATAACAATAAATAGTTATTGGACTAATATTGTTTTTATAGACAAACTATAGATGAAAAATACGGTTTACTCGTAGTTAGAGAATTCATAATTAAATCTCTTATTCCATCATTATAATTATACTAATAAAAACTATCTTTTCTCTCTTCTTTTCAATTAAATAATATTTTTTATACTTTTATCAATATATTTTCTCTCTCCTCTACTAGCAATCACTTTAAAAAAATATTAAAAAATTATAGAGGTGAACAATATCTTCTCAAAATTAATTGATGAACAGTAATTTTTTCTCTCTCCTCAATTCACAACAATTTACAACCACTCTCACAAATATAAAGATTACACTCACATATATATACAGAGGATCTATTATGAATGCTTTTAAGATACTTATAATGTAAACCGGTGTTTAAAACCAAGAATACTAATAAACTAGTAAAGCAGCCTGTATGAATGTCGTTCCGGTCATGAGTAAAACGTTTTTCTTCATGGTTTACATCTTTCTATTTCCTAAAAAGAATTAAACTACCAATCTCAAATACACAAATAAGTAGAAAAGTTAAAAGGTTAGAGTCTACAAAGACAAATAAAAATTAAATGCTAGACAACAAAGATAAATGTTTGTTATTAAAAAAAGAAAAAGGATATAATAATACAAAGTACAATTCATTATATATACCCTATCTCCCATCTTGACTAATCACATCTGTAGTAAGCAACCCATCTTGGCAATTGGCAACTTCCTCTTTTCTTCCCGTTCAACTTGCCTCTCCCTCCTTATCATCTATATATTCTACTCTTTCCTTTCATTGAGTTCTTCAGTTCACCTTCAACAATCCCACAATAACTAACTTTTTTTATACACCAAAACTACTGAAAGATCTTCAATCTACTGCAAATTAAGGGGATTTCTTTCAATGGAATACACAAGCTTGGTTGATACTTCTTTGGATCTCAACTCAAATCCTACCCACTTCCTCTCTTTAGTTCCAGTAAGTCCTTACAATATATGCATATATACACACACAGGGGTGGACCTACCTTAGGGGAAGGGTAGCCTTCGCTACCCCTTGGCACCCGGGCACTAGTGTAAATTTTGGAATAATTTGACCTTTTTTTTTACGTTTTTACGTTTTCGTTACCTCTTTTTTATAAAACGTTACCCCTAAGAAGATTTTCTAGATCCGCCACTGTATACACACGTATATTTACAACATATGTGTTTCAGTTTTCTTTAGCTTACAAGGTTTCTTGATTTTGACTCTCAGAAACAAGAAGCTCAGAACAACTCATTCATTGAGCTTGGATTGAAGTTGTCACCTGTTAATGATGAGGTATATATAAATATATATATATATATATATATATATATAATATAACTTCCTAGATGCATATTTCTTTATTTCTCTAACTTATATGTATATGAGCAGGCTGCTGGTGCTTTGGTGGAGGAATTGAATAGGCTGAGTGCAGAAAACAAGAAGCTAACTGAGACGTTAACTGTCATGTGTGAGAACTACAATGTTTTGCAGAAACAGTTGGCCGATTACATGAACAAGAATCCGCCTTCGTCTGATAGCAACTCGAAGAAACAGAAGCTGGATCCCAATGAGAGGGGAGTTTCTGAAAGCAGCTCAAGTGATGAAGATTCTTGTAAGAAACCTATACAACAACAACAACAACAACACATCAAGGCCAAGATTTCTCGGGTTTGTGTTCGTACCGAAGCTTCAGATACCGGCCTCGTAAGTCCTCTTCACTCCATCTATTATGAATAATCATCTTAATAAACTTTGCATGATTGTTAAACTACAACTTAAAAGAGTGTAACATCCGGAAAACTTAAAGATACAATTAAGAAACTAATGCTTAGTAGTTCATAGCTTTAGTTAAAGAATATATCATAAATGTTATACATATATATATATATGTTGTATACAGCTGGTGAAGGATGGATATCAATGGAGAAAATATGGACAAAAGGTCACAAGAGACAACCCTTCTCCTAGAGCTTATTTCAAATGCTCTCATGCTCCAACATGCCCAGTAAAAAAGAAGGTGCCAAATACTCTCCTATTGTCTTCATATACAAACATATGATATCGATTTTCGTAGCGAGTTCTAATTCATTCTATTTAATCTTGTTTTAATCAGGTTCAAAGAAGTGTTGAGGATCAATCAATCTTGGTGGCAACTTATGAAGGAGAGCACAACCATCCAAACCAATCGAAACAAGAGCAAGCGAGTTCCGGCTTGAACCACCTGCCGGTTGCAACCACTACACTTGGTTCACTCAGTTCATCTGGACCTACCATCACTCTAGACTTGACAACACCCCCCAAACCACCTACTATCCCTTGTGATGCAGCCAAGGTTGGTGGTAACCGAAGAATCGACACACCCGAGTTTCAAAAGTTTCTTGTAGATCAAATGGCTTCTTCTTTGACAAAAGACCCGAGCTTCAAAGCCGCAATAGCCGCGGCAATTTCCGGAAGAATGGCTCAACAAAATCAGGCTCAAAAGTGGTAGGTAGCTAGCAGAAGTTGATGAGATCATGGATGGTGTAGATATCACATGTTAAAAACTTAAAAGAAAACAAAGAAGGTGCTAGTGGTAGGAAGCTTCGATTTGATTGAGATTTTAGGAGGGAAAATTATGCACAAGTTGTAATGTGACATGACTGAAACCAGGAGATACACGTGAAGTTAAGAACTTATGGCTCAAACCAATTGTTTATATGAAAGACTACTACAATTCGGATTTTGATTTCTTATTATTAAATTTTTAATCGAATCATTTACCTTTTGGGTTTAGAAAAGCCGTCGGATGTTATGTCTATTACGTGGAAAAAATTATCCATTAGGACCTTTATGTGGTCCAATATGTCAATAGATTCAAAGTGGTCCTCAAACTCAAGATAGACAATTTATTTTGCAACACTTTCACATGTTTGGATTTTGAAAAATAAATGCTACCTTTTCTTTCTCTCCTTGTAGGATACGTGTCTATGTATGTGTGATTTACTTTAAGAGTGTCTTTAATGCATCAAAGCGGACGCTTAGGTGACTTCCAGAAGGGGGATGGCCCCATCGAAGGAGCTCTTTGTTTTGACGTTAGCCCCTTGTCATTTTGATTCTAAACGAGAGCAACTAGAATGGAGTGGGTTTCTCTTACTCGTGTATTTGAAAAATTGTTAAAAATCTGATTTAACAGTTGACGTGACGTGTTTTAAATGTTTGAAAGAAGATGCAGTAGAGATGCTCTAACCTATAACCCATTAAGGGTTATTAAGATCATTTGGGTTTTATTAGACTCGTTAAGATCCATAACGGTAAATTATATAAAATATTATCAAACATAACTCATTACCACATAAAATGACATGTCATAATAAAGTGTCGTTAAGCCGCCAACTTTTATAATTAAAAAAATGTTTTTATCTTATAAACGATGAATATACCAAATTAATCAAACGCTTATAACTATTCTCCTCATGCTTTTAATCAATTACACGAAAATACATTTTTATGATTTATTGTCATATGTTACAAAGATGAGGATGATTCCAAACGGCATGGTTACGACCACTCATCATTTTTTATAACTAAACAATCATTTACTATTCCTAGTGCCGTCTAAGCATCTTGATCGACATTTATTACTCAAGGTTAACAATAGATCATTACTTTCAACCTTTAATTAACAATAGATAATGATATATTATTGTACTTTTAACCTTTAAAACAAAAGGTAATATAAAATTTAAGAGACAATAGTTTTGGACCACCAATACGATACAGTTGATACTAATTGAAAGTTGAAACCCCACAAATATACCAAGCATCTTAGAGTTGGTACTTGTAGTTCGGCAACAATAATAAACAAAAGTGCGGAAAGAGGATCCCCTTGTCCTAGTCAACTCTTTTGTCACGTAATAATATCTAAAAATATGTTTAAGTAAATCAGAAAAATATGCTAAGCATACTTTATTACTCTATATATACACATACTTAAGCAATTCATAAACACTAATTTTAGTATTTATTATTTTTAGAACTTTTAAGTTTTCAATTATTTTAATTAATTTTGAGCTTTTTTTTTTGTTTTTCTTCTACCATTTTTAATATTGCAATGTGTTTGATTTTATCTACGTATCAATATATATATTTTTTTCGAAACGGAGTTGGGAGTAATAATATACAAGTGATCGAAATACAAACGTACATGTTATCAAAGACACCTTACATTTATTTATTTTTTTATATATTTTGACATTGTTTACCTTTTTCGTTATTCTAATAATATTATGATCAAATATTTTTACCGTTGCGACATTTTTATTTTTATATGCGTGTAGTACCCTTATTTAATAAATCGAAATTTTATAAAAAAATTCGCATATAAATGTATCTATGCAAATACACATCCAATAAAATTACGAGTTTCATAAAATTTCTTAAAATTAAAACATTTCAACAATTAACGATGAATAGTCTCTTGAATGACTAGATATAACGTGGAATCTTTAATTTTGACACTGTTCGGTTCTTCGTAAGCTTGATCGTCATCCGGTGCTTCAAACCAATACCTATATTTCATATACCATGAAATATGTTAGTTATGAGAAGTATATGACATAACATATAACCCAAAAGCTCAAAATAACCAAAAACAACATTTTTGGATTTTACCCGTCGTAAGCTACGACTCTGTATCGTAGCTTACGGTACAGGACTTCTGTTTGTTACAACAGCTGCCTACCGTAAGCTACGGTAGGCCACCGTAGCCTACGGTGGGCTGTTGCAGCCTTTGTCAAGTTTGTCGTTTTCAATTTTCAATTTTGTTACGTTTCATGGCTTTCGCCATGAAACGTCTCGTCTTAACATTTCTATTTTGTCACGAATATTAGTTCGTCATAACTTTTCCATTTTGACCCACTTCATGGTTTACACCATGGGTCTCATTTTGACATTTTTATCCGTTTAACCACAACGTTCTTAATCATATACTTCATAACACTTATGTAATGATTCTATTCTAAGGGTGTAAGTTTTACTTACCTTGCATACGATTATGTTTTCTCGTGTCTTTGACCCGCTTGACCCATTCCTTTCAAAACTTACACCTAGCTTGTCAAGGGTCAAACTATATTACACTATCCATAAGATGGTTAGATTAGTCACAAAAACTATGACCATCACCCTTGTGGATTTTTCTATCATATTTCGCATTTGATTCTCTTATTGGTCAGTTTGACTTTTAATAGTCAAACTGCCAATTGACATATATATGCACTAACAAAATTAATGAAACTCATTTAGGCACTTTATCAAACATTTGATGTGCATCATATTTAGGTCACCATTTTAACTAAATTTCTCAACCAAATTCATCTCATTACTTCAATTTTACAAGTTCATACGATTATTAACATTATGCAACATAGTTTTTAGTCATCGTATGCTAATTCATCAAACAATCATAGTAGAATTTTGAGTTTTCATCTCTTTATGTATAAACCCATTTCATCATACAATTGGACATTCATCCAAACATCTAGTTTAGTCAAGTATCTCATATTTTTCTTATAAATATGATGATTATAAGCATACTTTATCATCACTGTAACATCAATTCATCCTATCATCAAAACCCACTTCATGTCATATATGAACATGTACTCAAACTCATAAATTGTTCAAATATCTTCTTATTACTATCATGTATGATGATTCTAAACACAAGTACATCATCAACTTCATCATATAATCAAAATATTGAACTCAAGGTTACTACATTCAAGTTCATCCACATATTTATCATCACCATGACATAAATTACCACATACCTTATAATCTCCAAGCTTAGTAGATCACGAATCTATGTTCATGCATATGATTCAGCCCTAATTCACACTTCAATTGATGGATTTAGGTTGAATAAGGGTTTTGGCTCCTTTGTGCTCTCCTTGTTGTTAAACGCGCCACACTTAGTGTGTGTGCTGTGTTTTATTTTATTTTTAATTATTCAACTTTTAACTTTTCATTTTTTGGTCCCTCGTGTTTGAGATGTTGATTATTAATAGATATCATCAAATATGTATTATTAACAATACAAATAATCAACTAGGGTAATCATTCCTAATTATTTTGTTTACGGGTTAACTTTTACCACCAACAATATATTTACCCGCTCATCCTTAGTTAATTTGGTGTAATTACCAAACCTGTTTTTGTGGTGTTACACTGCGTTTAGATATAAATTTTGTTAAAAAACGAACGAGTCAAATATAATTGATTTTTTATCGTGATTAACTAAATCGATACCGTTCGAACAACTATGGTAGCGGTGTCAATATTCGTTTTTATGATTTACAACATACATTTAATTGAAAACAGAGTAATATTCTCTACAAATGTAAGACCCTATCTTTATTTACTGAATTTCTATTAAAGGTTTCGTATTTAAACATGTAAATACGAATACTCGTCACTCAAATATTGTAGTTTATTAAACTTTTTCAACTTATTTAAACAATTTATCATGTTATCATTGTCTCGTTTTGATATAATCAAAACCAAGTGCGGAAGTCTCGTCTTTGATCGTGTTCGGTTCTTCGTAATGCTTGGTCCTCCTCCGGTGCTCATCTTCTTCACCTATATTTCATATTATGAAATATGTTAGTTATAGATAAATTATAACACGATCGATTAAACCCAAGTGCTTAAAACAATAAAAACAAGATCTTGATTTCTGACCCCAACGTAAGCTACGGCTGGTCACCGTAGCTTACGGTCCAGCCTTACAGCCCAGACCTTCTGTCTTACGGTCCCAACATTTTGTACCATTACAGCAGCTGCCTACCGTAAGCTACGGCGTAGCTTACGGTGGCTTGCTGCAGATTTTCTCTTATTTGCTGTTTTAGTTATGACAGTTTCCGTAACTCACTTGATTTCCATCCGTTTTACTCGAAACTTGTTTCTAAATATCCGTAAAGCGTTTATCTACATATTTAGCTTGAAATACTTAACCCAGATTCTTAATTCTTATGAATTACATATTCACTCTTGTTTTATGTGCATATTCATTTTGACACATTAAGAGATTCAAGCGCATAAGCATAAATCTCACTCCCTCTTACCTTATTTCTCTTTTTAATACTTAAATATATATTTATCTTCTACCACAACTATACTTGAGGTGAATGGTTATAGAAAATGTTATATTTTCAATTTTTTACCCTTCGGTTGACATTTTACGAAAAAGACCAATATGAGGCATTAAGCCAAATCAGCTTATGCCATTTGCTATTACACTACCGCAAGGTAAACCTTCTTATAAAAATCATTTGTTTAACTACCCTCAAGGTCGTTTACTTGTTTTATTACTTGAGGGCATTTTGGTCAACTTAGACCTCTCTTTTACTACGAAGGACATTCGATCGCATAATTTGACCAAAAGAGCACATTTGAATTATAATCTTATTTAAAACGAATAGGTTCCTATAAACCCGATATGTACCATTTATATTATGCGGTTTACCTTGCTTTGGGTAATCCGATATTCATTCATGACTCGTTTAACTCTCATCGGACCTTGAATTCCTAAATGAGAGTTTGACTCATAACACATACCTGACTCGGGTCATAGCATTGACCCGTTTAATGTAACATCCGTCAAAAACCGGGTTAACCAAACCCGCTTCGTTTATTAACCGAACAACCAGTTAAAAATTTCGTTGCGTATTTAATGCTCAAATTAATTTTAAACGATACATAATTAATAAGTATATTAGAATATAAAATTTATATTTGAAAATGTATTAAAAATAGTGAAATAAAAATAAAACAAGGTTGCCGGGATTCGAACCCGGGTCAGCAAAGTTTTAACTCACACACACATCCAACCACTCCGCAACTTGTGTTTCTTGTTGATTTATTGATTAAATTAATTCATATAATAAAAACTAAAGTCGAATTCGGTCACTCAAGTCACTCTCGCCGGAAATCCCGACGAAATCGTCAATCATTGACGTTATCTTTTGGCATAACGGATACAATTATAGCAGCGCCGGTTATAACTGAAAACTTTAAGGTCATTTATTCAAATCATCGGACCGTAACCGAAAAGTGTTAAATTCGAAACCGGAAATACACTTAAACCTGAGTTATACTTTATTCATCAGTGAGCTCGCGAGTTTATCAAAATTACACTCTTCATTTCGCTCAGAAAACTTCGCCGCAGTCGCCGGATTTCTCTGTAAAGTAGCCGGAAATTATCGCCGGAAAACCGAGTTCATTCCCTCCTTTCTTCTTACTCTAAAATAAGATCTTAGAGCTCATACTGACATCACCCCCACTCACCTTAAACCTCTGAAGAATCTCTGTCGCAAGAAATTTCACTCGCCGGAATTCTCTGCAAGTCGCCGGAAAACCGAGACTCTTATCTACACGGTAAATACCTCGACTTTTCTGTTTCATTCCATTATTAGACAAATTCTAACATCACTCCATCACCCAGAATCAACTCCAGACGACATTGCCGGATTTTCTGTTTTCGCCGGAAAACTTCTGAAAGTTTCAGAATCTCGCTGTTAGCCGGTATGATCATTTAAACCTACAGATAATCGGTACTCAGTAGTTCAATTTCACATCTAATCCCTCCAAACTGTTAATTGATCCTAACAGCCGAAGGTCACCAAAACAGAGCCGACGAATCGTTGCCGGATTTCTGAAGAAGACAATCTGTTCGGTATTTTCTTTCCCCAAACCCTTCTGTTCAATACCTTTCAATTGTTCATAATATTTGTTAAACGAATTAAACAAGAAACAGTTGCTTTAACCGATGTCTGTGTTTTGAACGAAGAAGACGAAGTCGTGTATGTTATAAGATTAATTAAAATCGGTATTATAAACGGGTTAGACACACAGTCCAGCGGTGGACTGTGTGCAAACAATATGCATACGTCCTGAGTTCGATCCTTTACACACACACATTCGCTGTAATAAAAAGTCTTTTTTTAAAACTGAACCGGATCCACAACAGTATGATGTTAAGTATATTAAAAACCAGAATATTTACCAAGTTAGACACACAGTCCAGCGGTGGACTGTGTGCCAAACTAAACCACAGGTCCCGGGTTCGAGACCTGTGGAGAGCACCGAGTCGATACATTAAAACATTTTTAAAATAAATGATTTTCGGATTAACTTAATTAGTGTATAAATATAATTAAAAACAGAAATATTTCGGGTTAGACACGTAGCTCAGTTGGTAGAGCTGCGTGCACGCGTACGGGAGGTCTCGGGTTCGAGTCCTGCTCGGCGCATACATACACACAACAGAACCGGTCAAACAGTCAACAGTCGCAGTCAAACAGTCAACGCTTATGGTCAACGGTCAAAAGTCAACATTTTTTTTATTATTTTTATTTATTTATTTAAATTAAAAATCAATTAAAAATACTTAAAAATAACATTTCTAAAGTTAGAAAATAGCCTAAAACTCACAAAAAAATTTATCCAAAAATCCTATTTAAATTGTTAATAAAATTCATTTATTTACCTTACTTTTTCGTTATTAATTAGGTTAGTTATTCCTCGTCGATCAATCCTCTAAACTCGTACGCATTCAACATCATCAACCGAACGCACCCAATGTGAGTGAATCTCTACAAACTCCCCGTTTTAATCACGTTTTTTGGGTGTATCATGTGTCTTACCATTTATTATATTTAAATCATTGTGCATACATCATACCCATGAACAAATGTGTATTCAGCTTGTAACAACTGTTTGTGTGGTTATGGTTTAGATTTAATTTATCATTTTCAGTACATGCAATATCATAGGCCGCCGCTCCCCATTACATTATGAGCGTTGAGCAGTTCCCCATTACATTATGAGCGTGAACCAGGCGTTGCCAACATACGATCGGCTCCGTTTGATTGAGCCTTGATCGCACAGACATTTATCATTTTCAGTACATGCAATATCATAGGCCGCCGCTCCCCATTACATTATGAGCGTTGAGCAGTTCCCCATTACATTATGAGCGTGAACCAGGCGTTGCCAACATACGATCGGCTCCGTTTGATTGAGCCTTGATCGCACAGACATTTATCATTTTCAGTACATACATTTATCATAGGCCGTCCGTTCCCCATTACATTATGAGCGTGAACGTGACGTTGCCAACATATACAGTTTCATTCATGTTATATATTCATGCAAGTTGATATGTTATTGTATGCTATTTGCTTGTTATTGTATGTTTATTTACGTTTGTTCATATATGAATATTGCACAATTTTTCCATATTAAACACGATAAGAAATAAATAATAAATGTTTTCTAACAAGGTTCACTCGCCAACTTTTGTTGATCCAAAAACCATTTTTTTACACATGATACAGGTGAACAGGATGAAGCAAGGAAAACATAGGAAATTGCCTTAGACGAAAAATAATGAAGTTTAGAAGGATGAATAGAACATGTTGTATTTGTTTGATTTGATTGTAGGATCCCTTGTAAATTGTAATAATAAATATGAAACATTATAATAAATGTCATGAGCTTTGATGAAAACCCAATCATGCCCCGATCACCTTTTTCCGCTGCGGGTCGGGGTGTGACAGATTGGTATCAGAGCTTTTGACTATAGGGATATAGGATAGGTTATTAGACCCTTAGAGCCTATACTATAGTTGATTAGATTTTAATTGTTTATGTGGTTATATGCAGACTCATGATGTTTATTTCTTTCATATTTATTATATACACAAATGCATGCAAACACTTCCAATATTACATTTTGTGATACATAGTGAATTATACTTACAGTCAGACATACAAAATTACATACACATTCATCATACATATTTCAATGTTCACATATTCAATTCATCTTCATACTTCCGTTATTCAAGATTTTGTCGCATTTTTCATTTTTCAAATCTTATCAAAGTGAGTTCTGCGACGGGCATGTAGTAACTGTAAGGGTACAAGTACCGATAGTCGGAACGTCCTGTCTAGGTTGGCATTCGTATAAATCCAATATAACGGACCAGTTTGCCTACCTGGGGACTAACGATGAGAGTACGAAGGACCTATTAGGCCAAAGCATGCCACACCAAACGTCGTTCGAACTAACCCCACTTTGAGGTGTCACCGTGTCCACACCTGGATACATTCCGAATATCATACGTTACATACTTATTTCTAGATTTCCTCCGGGTTTTAGTGTACGTAACCAGGCTAACACATGCGAACCATATGAAAAACCCGGTAATCATGGGGGCCCACATGATTACGAAGGTGAAGTATGGCGGCATGCAAGGCCCAATTACGAGCAAAGCCCAAGACATCCTATGGATGTAGTAGATTTATTATGCTATGTTTATTTTATGAATGTTCATTTCTAAATACGACACATGATCCCAAAAACATCCAACTCATACTCTTGATATGTATTCCATGTAGATGTCTTCTAATTCCGCTCGTAGGAAGATGAGAGCAGGAAAAGCTCGCGAGCGTATGGCTGCCCAAATCGCTCAACAAATGGCTGCCGTAATACCCGACCTTGTAGTTCAAGTTCAACAAGCCCTTACCGCTAATCCCGTCAATCAAGAAGATCAAAATGTTGTCAACCCTCGCCCAAAAACCACTAAATGCACCTACAAGCATTTCAAATCCTGCGACCCTACAAAATACGAAGGGACTGAAGGTGTCACCGCTCTTCTCTATTGGTTTAAAGAAATGAAAAACACTTTTCTAAATTGCGATTGCCCCGATGATCGCAAAGTGCGATATGCTACCGGTCGTTTACTTGGAATAGCACTTACATGGTGGAACACAGAGAAGGCCAAACGAGGTGTTGAAGATGCTATGACTTTGACTTGGGAAGAGTTGAAGGAAATCATGACAAGACGATTTTGCCCAAGGAGCGAAATCAAGAAATTGGAGGATGGGTTCTATTCTTTGAAACAAAAGGAAGGCGACCACACCACATACAACAAGAGATTCCTCGAGTTAAATCAAATGGTCCCCAACTTGTTCACTCCTCTTTACCGTTTGATCGAGCATTACCTTCGAGGTCTTCCTTAAAAAATTCAAGACTCTGTAATAAGTACCACACCTGCAACTTTGGAAGCAGCTATGGAGTTAGCTACAGAACTCACCGAGAACCGCATAAGAAATAAGGACTTCAAGGAGGAGAAGAAGAAGGATAAAACATCAACTGAAACCTCAAACTCCACCCAAACCGAATCCCCTTCTCAACCCATTTCTAAGAGAAAACGAGATGGGCAACTTTTCGCTGTCACCCGAAACAATCAACCAACGTCACAAGCCATACCCCTCCAAGCTATCCCAATCACTCAAGTAGCACCCAACTCAACTTACCCAAATAAGAAACCTTACTTTGGACCTCACCCTCAATGCAATACCTGTTCTTATCACCATCCATTTACCTTACCTTGTCGACTATGTGCGAATTGTGGACGCTATGGTCATTCGAGCAAGGTTTGCCGCACCGCTCAAAGCCAAACCTTACCCCCTACTCAAAACATGACCCAAACATATCAACAACCCCAATACCCCATGTTACCTTATGTTCGAGCTTATTTTAATTGTGGCGACCCTACCCATTATAGAAACACGTGCCCTCGATTGGTTAACATCATACACGCCCAAGCTCAAGCAAACCCAGTTAACCAATCAAATCAAGAAAACCTAACCACTAGGCCACCAGCAAGAGGAAGAGTTTTTAACATCAACTCCAATCCTATTGAAGATAATGACGGCCCAAACGAACCACCCAACTAGTCTCCTTCACCAAAAAAATCAAGATTCAACTCCAACCGCTTCGTTTTTATGTTTTCTTTATGTTATCTCAATTCTCACGTATCTCAATTATAAATTGGAAATTTATCCAAGGATCTTAATGCGAATTACTATTTCAGTTTTGTTTTATACTCGTTGATTTAACATTCACATCATCATACATCTCAACGTATTTCAATCTCATTATTTAAAGAAGTTGGGCTGTGTCTCACTTCTACATAGACTAACCTCTCCATCACAACAAACGAGAGAGGAACTGTCATCATTCAAATATGTATACTATCAGAATTAGGACTCAGGCCTTGGTTGTTGTGTTTATTTATGTTCTAGAGTCACATCATAGAACTAATCATAACTTACTGATAAAACCAATGAAAATTTGACAAGAATATGGTGGATACGC
Organism: Scalesia atractyloides; assembly: GCA_947069175.1. Lineage (NCBI taxonomy): Eukaryota > Viridiplantae > Streptophyta > Magnoliopsida > Asterales > Asteraceae > Scalesia > Scalesia atractyloides. The sequence continues at coordinate 3,260,713 of CAMTDV010000023.1, forward strand.
CGCTGGTACTTCCTATATATAAGTATTCTTGCCAAAGGATCAAAGGCATTGTCAGGCGGTTATGAGAAGTTCCATGTAGGATTTAGTATTGTCTTGATTGAAGTTTGTTTTATACTCACTGATTTAGCATTTATATCATCTCATCATTTAAAGAAATTGGATTGTGTTCCATTTCTACACAGACTAACCTCTCCATCATAACAAACGAGAGAGGTATTGTCACCATTCAAACATGTATACTATCAGAATTAGGACTCAGGCCTTGGTTGTTGTGTTTATTTATGTTCTAGAGTCACATCATAGAACTAATCATAACTTACTGATAAAACCAATGAAAATTTGACAAGAATATGGTGGATACGCCGCTGGTACTTCCTATATATAAGTATTATTGCCAAAGGATCAGAGGCATTGTCAGGTGGTTATGAGAAGTTCCATGTAGGTTTTAGTAGTAAAAGTTTTGTTTTAGAATATAACCTTATCTTTCCAAACGTACCCAAACTCTTATGCATAAAATCATACTTAGTCAATCAACTCTGTGTATCCACGTTCCGTATTCATACACTTTAGGCAACAAAAAGCGATTCCTGTAGCAGGGTATTCAACCCTTACAAGGAACGTTACCGCCTCAAACAAAATTTAAACTCTTACTCATCTCTAAGTATGTAACTGTCAAATTAAAACACCATCCTTTTTAGTCAAACATGCCACTACTTAAATTTCGGGACGAAATTTCTAAAAGTAGGGGATAATGTAACATCCGTAAAAAACCGGGTTAACCAAACCCGCTTCGTTTATTAACCGAACAACCAGTTAAAAATTTCGTTGCGTATTTAATGCTCAAATTAATTTTAAACGATACATAATTAATAAGTATATTAGAATATAAAATTTATATTTGAAAATGTATTAAAAATAGTGAAATAAAAATAAAACAAGGCTGCCGGGATTCGAACCCGGGTCAGCCGGGTCAGCAAAGTTTTAACTCACACACACATCCAACCACTCCGCCACTTGTGTTTCTTGTTGATTTATTGATTCAATTAATTCATATAATAAAAACTAAAGTCGAATTCGGTCACTCAAGTCACTCTCGCCAGAAATCCTGACGAAATCGTCAATCTTTGACGTTATCTTTTGGCATAACGGATACAATTATAGCAGCGCCGGTTATAACTGAAAACTTTAAGGTCATTTATTCAAATCATCGGACCGTAACCGAAAAGTGTTAAATTCGAAACCGGAAATACACTTAAACCTGAGTTATACTTTATTCATCAGTGAGCTCGCGAGTTTATCAAAATTACACTCTTCATTTCGCTCAGAAAACTTCGCCGCAGTCGCCGGATTTCTCTGTAAAGTAGCCGGAAATTATCGCCGGAAAACCGAGTTCATTCCCTCCTTTCTTCTTACTCTAAAATAAGATCTTAGAGCTCATACTGACATCACCCCCACTCACCTTAAACCTCTGAAGAATCTCTGTCGCAAGAAATTTCACTCGCCGGAATTCTCTGCAAGTCACCGGAAAACCGAGACTCTTATCTACACGGTAAATACCTCGACTTTTCTGTTTCATTCCATTATTAGACAAATTCTAATATCACTCCATCACCCATAATCAACTCCAGATGACATTGCCGGATTTTTTGTTTTCGCCGGAAAACTTCTGAAAGTTTCAGAATCTCGCTGTTAGCCGGTATGATCATTTAAACCTACAGATAATCGGTACTCAGTAGTTCAATTTCACATCTAATCCCTCCAAACTGTTAATTGATCCTAACAGCCGAAGGTCACCAAAACAGAGCCGACGAATCGTTGCTGGATTTCTGAAGAAGACAATCTGTTCGGTATTTTCTTTCCCCAAACCCTTCTGTTCAATACCTTTCAATTGTTCATAATATTTGTTAAACGAATTAAACAAGAAACAGTTGCTTTAACCGATGTCTGTGTTTTGAACGAAGAAGACGAAGTCGTGTATGTTATAAGATTAATTAAAATCGGTATTATAAACGGGTTAGACACACAGTCCAGCGGTGGACTGTGTGCAAACAATATGCATACGTCCTGAGTTCGATCCTTTACACACACACATTCGCTGTAATAAAAAGTCTTTTTTTAAAACTGAACCGGATCCACAACAGTATGATGTTAAGTATATTAAAAACCAGAATATTTACCAAGTTAGACACACAGTCCAGCGGTGGACTGTGTGCCAAACTAAACCACAGGTCCCGGGTTCGAGACCTGTGGAGAGCACCGAGTCGATACATTAAAACATTTTTAAAATAAATGATTTTCGGATTAACTTAATTAGTGTATAAATATAATTAAAAACAGAAATATTTCGGGTTAGACACGTAGCTCAGTTGGTAGAGCTGCGTGCACGCGTACGGGAGGTCTCGGGTTCGAGTCCTGCTCGGCGCATACATACACACAACAGAACCGGTCAAACAGTCAACAGTCGCAGTCAAACAGTCAACGCTTATGGTCAACGGTCAAAAGTCAACATTTTTTTTATTATTTTTATTTATTTATTTAAATTAAAAATCAATTAAAAATACTTAAAAATAACATTTCTAAAGTTAGAAAATAGTCTAAAACTCACAAAAAAATTTATCCAAAAATCCTATTTAAATTGTTAATAAAATTCATTTATTTACCTTACTTTTTCGTTATTAATTAGGTTAGTTATTCCTCGTCGATCAATCCTCTAAACTCGTACGCATTCAACATCATCAACCGAACGCACCCAATGTGAGTGAATCTCTACAAACTCCCCGTTTTAATCACGTTTTTTGGGTGTATCATGTGTCTTACCATTTATTATATTTAAATCATTGTGCATACATCATACCCATGAACAAATGTGTATTCAGCTTGTAACAACTGTTTGTGTGGTTATGGTTTAGATTTAATTTATCATTTTCAGTACATGCAATATCATAGGCCGCCGCTCCCCATTACATTATGAGCGTTGAGCAGTTCCCCATTACATTATGAGCGTGAACCAGGCGTTGCCAACATACGATCGGCTCCGTTTGATTGAGCCTTGATCGCACAGACATTTATCATTTTCAGTACATGCAATATCATAGGCCGCCGCTCCCCATTACATTATGAGCGTTGAGCAGTTCCCCATTACATTATGAGCGTGAACCAGGCGTTGCCAACATACGATCGGCTCCGTTTGATTGAGCCTTGATCGCACAGACATTTATCATTTTCAGTACATACATTTATCATAGGCCGTCCGTTCCCCATTACATTATGAGCGTGAACGTGACGTTGCCAACATATACAGTTTCATTCATGTTATATATTCATGCAAGTTGATATGTTATTGTATGCTATTTGCTTGTTATTGTATGTTTATTTACGTTTGTTCATATATGAATCTTGCACAATTTTTCCATATTAAACACGATAAGAAATAAATAATAAATGTTTTCTAACAAGGTTCACTCGCCAACTTTTGTTGATCCAAAAACCATTTTTTTACACATGATACAGGTGAACAGGATGAAGCAAGGAAAACATAGGAAATTGCCTTAGAAGAAAAATAATGAAGTTTAGAAGGATGAATAGAACATGTTGTATTTGTTTGATTTGATTGTAGGATCCCTTGTAAATTGTAATAATAAATATGAAACATTATAATAAATGTCATGAGCTTTGATGAAAACCCAATCATGCCCCGATCATCTTTTTCCGCTGCAGGTCGGGGTGTGACATTTAATTACTTTGCACTACTAGTTACTAATTAATAGCGATGCGAACCAAACGCCATTTCCCTGTGATTACAAAAACTCGACAAGCGTTCATTATATATTGTTGTCAAATGGTGATATCATCACCATTGTCTAAATGACCATTTTATCATTACGAGATGATATTTATTTACCATCTAATCATGTATCCGTTTCAGTTTATACCACATGATCATATTACTTAAATTTTATCTCTTAATTCGTTTGACCCATTATGGCTTACGCCATATGGTATCTTTTTCAAAATTTCTTATTTAGTCGTCATCACAATATTAATTTACCGTTTTACTCTTTTTACCATAAATCATGGTTTAATACCATTTTCACTTAGTCCAGACATATCTGTTCGTATTGGAACTTTTATATTTCAGAATCTTGTTCCGAATACCCAAAACGCTTATTCCAACTACATAAGTAATTCTACTATTTTAAAGTTGTAAGCTTTACTTACCTTGAATTCCAATTATGCCTTCTTCCGCGTACTTGTTCCGTTTGACCCGCTTCTTCCCAAGCTTCCACCTAGCTTGTCAAGCGTCAAACTATTATTTATCATTCGCAAGATGGTTAGGTTAGTCATCATCTAACACGACTATTCCACCTTACGGATTTTATATCAAATTTATCAATCTTATACAAGAACTTGGGATTGTTTCATCACTATGAAACAACCCATTGCATCATATACATGTGATTTACGTAAACATTAAACTTAGCCAAATACTTTAAACATTCACATTCACATGATGATTTTAAGCATCTATTAACATGCGTTTAACATAAATCTCATCTTATCATCAAAACCCATTTCAAGTCATGTATGAACATCTATTCGAACCTCTAATTTGTTCGAATATCTTATGCATACATATGATGATCATAAACACTTATATATCATCAATTTCATCATGTTATCAATACCCATTTAACTAGGAGTGGTAAATTATCCAAACACCCAATTCATAGCAATCTATTCAAAATCTTCAATAAGGGTTTGTTCCTAAGCAAGTATTCATCTCTTATCTTACTTCAATTACTGAAATTCATACATGGATTGAAATCCATGAAATCAACTTAAATTCATAATGTCACCAAATTGGGATTTTTGACATACCTCATGACCCCCTAGTTCGGGTGATCATTATAATGCGTTCATGCATCGATTCTGGATTCAATTCGTCCTCCAATTTGATGATATAAGATGAACAAGGGTTTGCTCCTTGTTCTCCAGTCGTAGTGGACACACACACACACACACTTAGTTTGTGTGTTTAGTGTTTTAATCTTTATGAAACCTAAACTTTAGGTTTCTCCCCTTTTTAGCCCCTCAAGTTTAGGTTTGTTTAAGTGAAGCTACTACTACTCATTGTTTTATAATCTATGTACTTGTTATTAACTAGGTTAATTTGTTCCTAGTTATTTTGTTTACGGGTTCACTCTTACTGCTAACAGTCTTTTACCCGCTCTTTAATATTAACGTGGTTTGATTACCAAATCCGTTTTTGGGGTGTTACGACAAAGTACACAGTGACTATTTTTGTATTTTAAACTCTAATAATTTTTGTACTGTTACGAACCGAACATACACCGTCCCAACAATATTTGTAAAACGTCGATTTTGACCGCACATCAATACTGGTATCGATATTATCAAATCTTTATTAATATTTGTTTTTATGGTTTTTAATCGACGTATATCATATAGCGATGTCTTTTTAGGCATACCACCGACTTTAGTTTGGGGTATGTCTTTTTATTTATTACAAAATTGAATGTCGATGTCGTACCGACAGTGTCCATCAAATTCCCATCAAAACACGTGAGGGAATTCGAATGGTTACCTTACATTTGTTACAATATGATACACACCAATTGTTAACGATTGTTTATCCAAAGAAAGATATATGTATATCCAAAAGATCATATTGATTTAAAAGTTTTTTACTTAAATTACATATAAAAAAATAAAATATAAATGAAGTAATGTTAAGGTGGATCAACGACTTGGTACTATTTTTGTCCGCCTACAACATGACCCATCACCCAATGGCTGCTTTCACACTCGTGACGAGACTCCAAATAAATTCCCACGCGTTATCACGTACACCTGGCAACTGGCTGTATTATCCACACACCACATCTTTCTACAAGTGGTCAAGATAATTAAAAAATTATCGGTTTCTAAGTACAAAAATGGACTTAAAACCATGCACAAATTTCTAGTTTTTATTCTCAAAATGTAATATGTTTTTTAGCTAAAAACAAATACATATCCTTGAAACACTAAAATGTGAAAATAGTATATGAGTTTAAGTCACTTTTTAACTTAAATAAAGAAGTGAAACTTTTTATATCTGACTATTTAAGGTTTTATTTTTTGTTGTCATTTTCATTTACAATCTGGGTTAGAAATTTTTGTTAACCATTCTTTTTTTCGTCTTTTACCTCATTATACCCTTCATGTAGTTTTTTTAGGTTTTTAATTAATATAAAATCAAACATAAAATAACCATTATATCCGTCATTTAAATGAGGAAAAAAACAAAAAAGAGTGGTTAACAGAAATTTCTAGTCTGGTTTGTCATTTGGATAAAATGACAACAAAAACGAAACCTAAGGGACCAAAATACAAAAAAATTCATTTTTAGTTAAAGTGGCAAAATAACTTAAACCCATAGATCATTTTAACATTTTACTCTTCTTGAAAATTTTGAAATACAACTTGAACCATAGTGTTGAGAAACAACCATAACTTATTGTGGGTTTCATAATATGCATCTCGGTCTTCATATAAGATAAAATTGAAATGTTATTTAACATTGGCATTTATAACAATAGATATAACAAGAAGATTAAGTGAAGGTCTCATATGATACTAAATTAAAAACAACTTTTTGTACTAGTTTAACAAACTAATATAATTAAACAAGAAGATTAGGTGAAGATCTCATATGATACTAAAATCAAAAACAACTTTTTTGTACTAGTTTAACAAACTAATATAATTAAACTGAAATAATCAAACAGTTTTTCTGTGAGCAACTTTGTTTAGAGTAGTACAAAGTTATTTATAAAACAAGTTAATAGATAATCCCTCATATTAACCTAGTTGATACATTTTGACCCGTTTTGACTTGGACTAAACTAATGCTCTTTTAAACGATTTGTGTTGACCCAAAGTCATTATGCTCTAAACATGTTTTTGGCCCAAACCAAGTTTGACTAAATCACTTTTGACCTATCATCCAACCTCATTTTGGCATGCTTAACCCCAAAGACACTACAAAAGGTTCTCATTTGCTAGAAATGGGTTCGTTTGGGATGAGACTTTGATTGTAATGGAAGACAACAAACAAGTGGAAAGCTATGTCAAACTCAACTTGTTTTAAGTCTCACTTTTTTTTATTTAAGTCTTACTTTTTTATACAAAATTACAAATTAATGAAGACTTACAGGAGCCGACAAACGACCGCCACCACCGTCATAGAGAAAAAGAACACATGACGATGTGTAGATTTCTTTATTTGGGCACCTTGACATTTATGCTTTGTCCATCCGTGAGTTTCTTATACAATAATTTCAAATTTAAAACCACCAAATGGTTTGACTTTTGAATTATTACATCTTGCGACTGCAATTTTCTATACCTATTCTTATAAGAAAAAGTTGTTTGTAAGTCGGGTGACAATTTCTGATAAGAACTGAATATGACATGAGAACAAAAGTTTTCTTTGTCGTTAACACAACTAGTTTTTTAAACGGGTCGAGTTTGGGTTGACTTGTTTTAAAAAACAGGCCAGGTTCAGGTTGACCCATATAAAAATAGGTTGATCTGTTAACCCGTTTGAGTATTTAAAAATATATAACTATTATAATTCATTTTTTCTTCGTTTATCATTTTTCTGAAGATACACTTGTAATTTCTAATCCATTTTCAAGATTTGTCATTATTAAATTAAAAAAAAACTATTCACACTACTCATTTTTTAACCCAACCCGGTTATAACTCATCAACAAACATTTATGACTTATTTATAAAATGGGTTAAACGGGTCGTGTTCAAATTGACTAAATTAATATGTGTACAGATTAAAGTCAAGATCTTTGACATAAATAATAATAAGGGTTATTTTGGAATTGCACATTTCAAGTTGTCAACCTGTAACCTATTAACCCATCAACTTGTCAATCCAACACAATTTACACCCATAAAAACCTCAAAAATGTGTAAAAGCAATACTCACACACTCTCCCCATCAAACTTTGTAATATATTAATTTTCTTTTCGCAAGTCGTGCCTTATTTCAAGACAACCATCTTCATCGCCTTTGTTTGACAGTCATTGCAAATCAACTTTTTGTTCTTTGTTGTGGGTAATGGAATTGGTTAACTATGGGCTTGTGGTTAACAAAGGCCCATATATAGTTTTCAAAAGACCAACCTCTTCTAGAATAATCAGGGTCCGGTACTTGGTTGTAGATCCAGAGTTTAGAAGTAAACAAGGACTGTACACTGACGGATCTATAAAATATTTGTAAAAGTAACGTTTTATAAAAAAGATAACGTTTTATAATAAAAGATCAATTCTTTTCAAAATTTACACTACCACCGTAGCGTCAAAGACCCCTTTGTATAAGGTAGTTCCGCCCCTGGGACTGAATAAATTAGATTACAAATATACTTAAGAAATGAAAATAATGAACTTTCCAAACAAAGGTGACTCAATCTCTTTTAGGTATAAAGGGAGATAAAATTTCGGAATTACATTGTTAAACTTCATCCTTCATCTATATGTGTATAAATATGTTTAGAAGAAGTTTATTTTTTAGCTTTATTTGTCACAAACAATTAAATAAAATATTTTTCAATTCATAAAATAGTTATGTATATTTATTGCACCCAATTAAAAAATAAAAGTTTAAACCAAATTAAAAAATTAACTAGCGGCACAAAAAATAGAAATTGTGTAGGATTACGTGTATACGTAGGATTAAGGTTCAAGACTTTTAGAGTGGGTATAGATTCGCATGAACTCGGTCTTGGATGCCCAGGTTTCCTTTAATTTTTGGTGAACTCTGCATGTAATTATCTTCTTGTATTTAGGTTTATTTGTTGATTAATGATGTTATATATGTTTCTATTTCACCATGTTAGCATTTCTTGTGTTATGGCTTGGTTTGTTTGTCTCTTGTTTGTTTTGAGCAAAGGGTCTCTCTAAAAGCAGTATTTCTATCTTAAAGATAGAGGTGAGATTTGTCTACATCAATCTTTCCCAGACCTTACTAATAGTTTTGGGGTTATTGGATTTTATCACCCTCAACTATTGGCTATTCGTTGTCACCTTTAACTATCACTTTGACGGCCGCCACATCAAACTTAATACTTAGTATCTTTTGTCACCAGTTATGTTTTTGTCCTACGTGTCATTCCCTTTCCTACGTGGCTATTAACCAAAACTCACTAGCTATTATGACACGTCACTCCCTCATCATTCTTCATCTTTTTCATGGAGATTTCGACAAACTCACCAGAGAAAACCACCACAGACAACCAAACCCCCGCCCCCGACAATCCAAATCCACCAAAACTAGATCTACCGGATTCATCCGTTGCTCCACCATCTTCAATTCTTGCCACCACAATCGCACCATTAAACCATAACCCTAACCCTAGCCTCAATATCTCGCAACCGCCGGTTGTAGCTCCGCCGCCTCCGCCGCAGTTTCAATCCTTCGCGCCTCCTGGTCATCCGAATTTTCGGCCGGTGTCGCTGCCAACTACCGCTTACTTTTCTCTGGTGCCGAACCCTAGCTTCCAGAACCACGGAATTCATGGTCAAATTTCGGTCCAGGTGCAGCCTCCAGGGTCATGGTGCAGCCGCCGTCGAGCGGTGCCATGCCGGCGGTTCCGCAGATGATGACGCCGCCTTACGAGCAGCCCGATCAGTAACCGATGCGCCGATGGCTAATGGTTATCAAATGGTTGTGCCTCCAGGAGCTATGAATCCTCTAGGCGGGTCTTGTTATCTAATTTGTTGATAATGAGTTTGTGATCGTGTCATTTTATAATGTACACTTGAATTTATGGTGAATTGTGGCCTGTGTTTATAGGAGTTTGTTTTGTTTATGTGTAGATTTAGCTGTTAAAAGTGAAAAAAGTTTTGGTTAATGGCCATGTAGGAAAGGGAGGGACACGTAGGATAAAAACATTACTAAGTCAGTGCTCAGCTAATGACGTGGTAACAGAACATACTAAGTGTTAAGTTGGGGACGACAGACGTCTAAGTAATAGTTGAGGGTGATAACGGTCAATAGCCACTAGTTAGGGGTGATAAAATTCAATACCTATATTGCTATTTATGGATTTACTATGAATACTTTTGTTGTGATGGTGTCTCCAATAACCCATAGTTTTGCTATTTTACTACCACCACCACCAATAACAATAAGAGGGTGGACCAGTAGAATAAGTCTTAACACAAGTCATGGTTATTTTGATTGTCTAAACATGTTGAGCTTCATTAAATGCGATATGATAAAGCCAGTTGCATAAGTTTCATCTCCTCCAGGAATAAAGGTAAACAAACATTTACTCTCACGTCAGAGGCTACCCACGACAATACCTTCTGAGCTTCTCCGTGACGAGACTAACAATGTTCTTTGTTGTGGGAAAAACACTACCAATGCAGGCTGATACCATTCACCAAACCGTGCGAATTCAGGTAACAATATGATTCGAACAACTTTATTGGGTAAATAGTATGCTTATTATATAGTAATACAAACATACAATACAAGAATTAAATTCTGCACGAGGTTCATCAGCGTTGCCCGTCAATCTATCGGTGGGTCCAATTTCTTTACGCCCAGCCTACTAGGTTGTATGTTGGTAACGAGTGTATTGGGGCTACTACCGGAGTTCAACAAGGAGATCCCTTGGGGCCCCTTCTCTTTGCCCTTGTCTTACATCCCCTTATTCTCCGGGTTCAGGACCGCTGTAAACTCCCGTTTCATGCTTGGTACTTGGATGATGGACGATTATCGGCAACGCCTCTGAGGTTGCTAAGGCCTTAGACATCATCAACGAGGAGGGGCCATCTCTAGGGCTTTATCTCAACATTAAGAAAATAGGGCCGACATGCGACGGGCGGAAAGTTCAAGATGGGCTTTTCCCGAGAGGGATCGGTAGACCAGAGAAGGGGATTAAGCTCCTTGGTGGAGCTGTTAGTCGGGATCCTAGCTTTATTGAGGAGTTGGCAGGACGGCGAGCCTCGGGGGCGGTTGACCTCATGAAACTCTTACCCTGCCTGAGAGATCCCCAATGTGAACTCCTTCTGCTAAGGTCGTGCATGGGGGTCGTTAAGTTACTTTTTGGGTTGCGGACTTGTCAACCGCATTTTATGAAGGATGCGATATCTCGGTTTGATGATGGCCTTAGAGAGGCTATAGAAGATATAGTAGTGGGTGGCGGCCCCTTCTTTGGTGACCTCCAGTGGTGTCTGGCATCTTTGCCAATGCGTCTAGGTGGTTTGGGCCTCTTCTCAGCTCGAGATGTTGGGGCTTATGCCTTTGTGGCGTCTAGAGCTCAGTCTTGGGAACTAAAGGATCATATCCCTCGAAACTGTGAGGTCGTCGGGCTTGACCCGGACTATCAGCAGGCGCTTGAACGTTTAAATGTCTCTCTTCCAGACTTGGATATTGGCGGTTTTTCTAATAAGGACACCGCCCCCTCGAAGCCACAAAAAACTTTGGCGAATGCTCTGTTTAGCAAAATCGCTAAAAGCCTGGGAGAAGCTTTTAATTTGTCATCCCGCCAGAAGGCGGTGTTTGAGTGCCTGAAAGGTCCCCATGCTCAGGAATTTTTGACCGTTATACCAATTGAGGGGTTGGGACAATGTATGTCTGCAGTAGAATATAGAGCCATTCTCAATACCGGTTGATAATCCCTATGTACTCGGAAGATGAAACTTGCCCGATATGTCGTAAAGCTTGTATGGATAAATACGGGGAGCATGCAGTTCACTGTAAAGAGCTCTCTGGGTTCAAATATCGGCACGACTGGGTGCGTGATGCTTTGTGGGACATCTTAAGAAGAGCTTGGATTTCGGCTAAGAAAGAGGCCCCTGTGAATTTCCTAACGGACCCAATGGAAGGGAGATCTACTCTGCGACCAGCGGATCTGCTCGTCTTTGGCTGGGCTGGGGGGAAACATGCTTGTGTAGACCTCACGGGGGTTTCCCCTTTGGTTGGTTTAAGGGAAAATGGGTTTGTAGATGGACAAGCGGCAAGAAAGGCAGAATCAAAGAAAGTGGATAAGCACGCTAAATCTTGCGCAAAGAACTAGCATGTCTTTGTCCCTTTTGCCTTTGATACTTTTGGCTCCCTAGCTCTAGAAGCTATCCACTTCTTGACGAAGGTTCAACGGGTCGTCTACAGCAATTGTTCAACACCAAGGGGGCAAGGGTTTGTATTTGGAAGGTTAGGGTTGCAATTCAGAAAGGATTGGCGGCGCAGCTTGTTGCCCGGCTACATTCTGTTTTGATGTAACTTGGCAAGTTTTCTGAATTTAAAATAATATTAATTAGCATTAGTTGTAAAAAAAATAATAATAAAAATGCAAACATACAATACAAGAATTAAATACTAAAAATCGATAAAGAAACGCAAAATTAAAACAAGTTGATGCATTGCATAAAACAAAATGATATTGTTAAAAAAATATAAACGTATTAGTTTAACCACTGAATGGGTATTTATCCTTGCAAAGATTCCTACTTTGCGTAGCCACCGTGATTCGTGTTTTTCTGGCCCTCATCACTATCCATTAGTGGCCGCTAAACATGTGCAGACTCGTTTCCCCTTTATTCTTCCCGTCAAAGTAGGGTTTAAAAAAACACAATGAAAACAATTTATAATTATTTTCAAGTACTATCCGTTAATCATAATTGAATTTTATTTATTTGTTCACAAAGTTGATACAAATGGATCACTGCTTTTGTAATCATCACTTATGAGGGTAATCGGTGATGCCACTCTTGATCTTGCATTAAAATACATACCACTAGCATTGTTCACACTAATAAACAAGTACCTCAATTGTACTATATGTAAGAATCATTTCACAATTTTTTGCTACTAAGCTTTAATTGAATTAAGTGACATTGTATAATATAAGAACAAAAGTATAATAATGTGTACAAAAATTTGTTAGTAAAATTGTTACTGATATGGAAAAAAAATCTGAAACAGAAACAGTAAACAAACTTGTGTTTGACACAAATCCCTTAAGTAGATTCGCCATCTGTTCCCAGGGTACGCCGGTTCGAAGCAGCAACAGCGCATTGCCGGACTTGAACACTTGCCTAAAATGTAACAGGAGATGTTGCAGAGACGTGCGGGCGCACACGAGTTCGACTAAATTCTGGTTCCAACTTTTGCACCCCCTGCGCGCACGCGCGTAGGAGTTGTGGTAAAACATGTCACAAAGTTATGTTAGTTAGGTAAAATTTTACCTTATAAACAAACTTCCACTTTGTTCCCACATCCATGTGAGACAAAGTTTGAGACTTCTTTCCCACACGCTCAAATTTCCAAAAAAATTTACATAACTAAAGTATATTTTAATTATGTACAACAATAGAAAATGAATGTACAATTATAACTCATAAATTTCTAAATGCTTCTTTGTACAAATAAAAGTATAATAATGTGTACAAAAATTTACGTAGCTGAAGTATTTTTATTACGTATAACAACAGAAAATGAATGTACAACCATTAACAAATTAAACACTTAAATACATCAAGCATAATATATTTCTCAGACACCGCCGTAAAATCTATTCCTGAAATCCACCTATTATATAATATTCTCCAACCCCAAATACTAATACATTAAACACTTAAATACATTATTCAGAATATATTTCATAGACACCGCCGTAAAATCTTCGTTTTGTAAGAGTTGAACTCACACCGTTTTGATAAAATATTCACCTGTTGTCACTAGGCCAAGAATCAATCGACAAAAAACAAAGATTAATATATCGTGCCAAGTTGGCATCCCTAGCTACTATAGTTGCATATATACGTTGAAGAAGCTTATAGGTCATAAGGTACGTTATAAAGCTTTCAAATATAGAAAAAATTCGTACCAACATTTATTCCTTCCTTCAACAGTTCAATTCCCTCATATATAATGTCTACTGGATGTGCTCAAAACCCCCCGTGGCTGGTGGTTAGAGAGTACGGCGAAGGGAAAGACAAGGCGGCAGTGGAGGCGTTTGAGAGCCGCTGTGACTTCCAGCAGGCGGGAAAGCCTTCGTTAGTCACCAATCTCTTGGGTGACCCTCTTTGTCGCGTGCGCCATTTCCCCCTTCATGTCATGCTAGTACTCCTCGTATTTTTCTTCAAAATATGATGTTGCAAGAGTAATTGACACATACATGCAGGTTGCTGAGCATGTGGAGAAGGGTGAAATAGTAGGAGGAATAAGGGGTTGCATCAGGACAGTAAGCAAAGGAGAACATCAACATAGGGCTTACATAAAGATGGCTTATGTTCTTGGACTCAGGGTTTCACCACCCCATAGGTATATCACTCTTCATTATTGTAACTTTTTTTTCTTATATATAAAAAATATATGTATGATGTGTGTGTCTACCAATATGGTTCTTGCAAGTAATCAATGGTCTGTACGTTAAATGTACTTTCCAGTCTTTTTCCATTGAAATTGTGACAACTTTTCCAACTAGAATTCGTCGTTTACTAAATACTATAACTACATTTCGGTTACTAGAACTGTGGAGGATATCAAAGAGACTTTGTTTACGGGGATGAAAATTAGATCTAAATTCTATGTTAAGTTGGAGAGGTGGTGAGATTTTTTTTTTTATTTTTGATGTAATCGTGTAACTTTTGGTCTGTTGGTGTTTAAGCTTCTTGGTGGTCCGGTTTCTATATTTATTTAGAAATGTTGTTAGAAAAAAATAAATATTGTTTGATTAGATTCTTTTGACATTTTTGTAGTTAAAGTGATGCATTGTCGTTTGTTGGTGGAGGATGGATCTTTCTGGTTTTATTCTTGTTGTTAGTGGTGTTTTTTGACCTTGGTTTTGTACTTTTGTTCCTCCTACAATCCCGACCAAAACATTAAGATTTTACTATAAAGAGTTGTGAAATTCAAAAAAGATTTACCTAATGCAAGATGACGACTTATGAAAAATATAATAATGGGTTGGTTTAAATAGTTTGGAATCTAATATATTAGTTTATTTGGTTGATTAATAGAATGTCAAAAGTTTTTTAGTAACAAAGAGGAAGATTTGATTAGTTTCTTACACCAATAATTGGTCTTGTTATTATTCTTAACTTTACAAGTGTTTTAACTCACTTAACAATTTGAAATTTATATTTAATTTTTGGCATATAGACAACTAGGCATCGGTACAAAACTAGTCCAGTGTTTAGAAGAACGGTGCAAGAAAAATGGTGCCGAATATGCTTACATGGCGACCGATTCCTACAACGAAGCTTCACTAAACCTGTTTACACTAAAATGCAATTATATCAGGTTCCGCAGCCTTACGATTTTGGTCCAACCAGTTCACGCCCACAACAAGCCGTTGATCTCAGGTGTTGTGATCAAACAGCTAGACCCACAACTTGCGAGCACGGTCTATTACAAGACCTTGGGGATTCAGAGTTTTTTCCTGAGGATATAGATGTAATTTTGCATAACAAGCTTAATTTAGGAACTTTTATGGCCATACCTAAGAGCTATGTTGACTATTGGGATCCTGAAATGACCATATGGCCACCAAGTTTTGCCATCTTAAGCATATGGAACACTAAGGAGGTGTTTCGGTTTCAAGTGAAGGGCGTGTCGCCGCTAACGTACACAGAGGGGGCGCAGGAAGTAGGGTGTTGGACACTTTGAGGCCTTGTTTAAGATTACCATCCGTGCCAAACTTTTTCAAACAGTTTGGGGTTTATTTCCTATACGGACTTCATATGAGGGGCTACGGTGCTTCGCGGCTCATGAAGTCTTTGTGTGCATACGCACATAATATGGCCCGGAACGATGTATTGTGTCGGGCCGTGGTGGCGGAAGTGGGCAAGAGGGATCCAATGAGAGAGGTGATGCCGCATTGGAGGAAATTTTCTTGGGCCGAAGATATTTGGTGCATCAAGGAGCTTGCAACCGCGAAGCAGGATATCAACACGAGTTGTGGACCGCAAGATTGGATTACATCTATGTCATCTCCTGTGATCTTTGTTGACCCTCGTGACTTTTAACTTATGATAACTTTTTATGAATATGTACATTTCAGATGACAATATTTAATCGTCTCAAATTCGACAAACCACAAGTTGGTATGGTAATACAAGTTGATCTTGAGCATTTACATATATTCTAAAACGGCATCACTCTTCTAGACTTGTAAAACCACAAAAATGAACAGAATATAACGAGCCCAGTGACTCCCGTAATGAACAATACCCAATCGAAAGCTGTGGGGTTATCAAACAATGTTATCGGGAAATTCATGCCGAATATCCCTGCTACCACTCCGCAGATGGCAACCACAAATGTCGCAGTTGTCAGTAGTAATTCAAACTGTATAAGCTGGTTCCTCACATTATCCTGCAATCCAAGGTTATACATATAACATAAAAAATATTAGTTATGTTTATTTCGGACAGAAAATTGTTTGCACTCTTAAGAAGGGACACATACCAGTTGAATGTTGATGAAGTCTTCTGTATCATCAATATATTCCTTCAGCTGGTGAATGACAAAACAAAGGGATGATCAAGGAGTGTTACAGAGAAACCAGATTAAAAAATAATATTTTTTACGGCAAATTAGTAATAATTTAGTACCGAGGTCAGCTTATTAAGAGTGCTGTCTATAACAACGAAATAAGCTTCCAAAAGCATCTCCATTTCCTCAATGTTTTGCTTGCTACTTTCAGAACTCCTCATGCTATCATGCCTGCTCCTTGCAAAGCTAATAGATTTTTCAAGCTTTCGATATTCTGGCGGTGAAGAAACCGGAGATACTGGAGCTGAAGCAGATTGTAGACCATCGTTTGACCTGTATCCCATCATAGATTGATCTCCACCGTAGGATAGAGAATCCATCCTCATTTTCTTCTCAGTTAGGTACATTTCAGCCATATCTCCGTCATCATCCATAAGTTGCTCTATCTCATCTCTAACCTGTATGAAAGTTATTGTCAACGAAGTCGAACATCCAAAGTCAATGAAAGTCAAAGACTAGAGTACCTTTTGGACCCTGCGAGTCAATCCAACAAGTCTGCTTTTCAGTCTACGAACATGTTCCAAGTTTAGAGTACTGATAGTCGACGTAAGTTCATCTAGCAACGGATACGCTTCGATTTCTAATTCTGCTGCCTGACGAACGTATCACGATATTATTATTATTATCATTATAACCATTAAATAAAATTAACAACAAAATTTAATACGAGATCGCATTCACACCTGTGAGTCAAGAAACGTACAAGCAGCTTCAAGAGCGATTTCAAAAGCCTTAAACTCAAAAGGCAGATAATCCGATGATGAGTTCCGAGACACATCCGCAAAATCCCGACTCTCCGACTGCCAAACATCACCCACGCCTGTAGCTTTCAACCTCCTCTGCAGTTCCACAACATACTGCAACACATAACTATCAAGAGAATTCAAAAGCAACACTTCGTCCGCTGTTATAATACAACGAATCTGCTCCAAATTCACAACTATAGCCTTCTCTCTGCCCAAAATCGTCGAGGGATAAACGAACAACGGATCGAGTAAACGAAGATCACGCGCAGGAAGATCACACCGTCTCATCACCGTAAACTTATCAACCTCAATAATTTGTGAATCACCAGTTGAAGCATCAACACGGATCCATGATCGAAGACCTTGACCGCGCTTTTTCAAGCCCGAAACATCAACGCCTTGAAACGGTTGCCGGAACGATGCAAATGGCCTGTATGATGCATCTTCTAGGGTCACTGCTGATGCTGGTTTTGGTAGAAGACGCTCTTTTATGTCTCCCATTATAATTATCTAAGAACACATATATTTTCACTTAGAATATACAAAACAAAAATATTACCAAATGATAATCAAATTGCTACAACAAGGGATTCAATTATCCACTAATCAAGGTTTATGAAAACGAACTGAAGTTAGAAACATAATTAATGACAACAGAATAAGTATAATCGACTGAACTAACAGAGCTGTATGGGGAATTTAGTAGGTTACCTCATGTCCTCAATGAATTAGGGTTTCAGTCCAAACAAGATATTGAAAAAAACCGTCGATTACGTCATAAGAAGATGATCAGACAACGAGCATATAGAGGTTTAGATTCAGGATTCAACACGAATTTTGAATATGTTTTGGATAAAACAAGCGAATGATTGAAGATGGAGATACCAAATTTCGAGTATAATTCTCTTCGGATGGAAATTGGAAAGAGTGAGGGTGACGGGCCCAGAGGTCTTTTTGTAACTTGTGCTTTGGTAGTTGTACAGTTTCTTATGGTTAGTAAGTAATAAATGTCTCATGCTTTGTAGCTTTAATTATAAGTTTGTGAGGAAGTATATTAAGAAAATCATAGTATTTTTCTATCATTTTTGTCCTTTAATGTTTTACTATCTTTATAACTATATATATATATTGTTATTAATTAATTTACAACTTAATTATACATTATGATTTGTACCTCATGCTTTGTAGCTTGTATCTTACTTTGTTTATTCTTTATTTTATTTTTAATCCTAATAATTTTTATCTTTTACAATTAACCTAAACACTTTTCTCACCTTCAACTTTCGTCTCATATAGTTTTCATCTTTCACAAATTTTTCATTTTATGTTTCGGTCTAAATTTTTGGAGTTAATACGACACGACGTGTGTATATGATTCAACATTTTACCCCTATTTTTCCCGGTTAATGGTTGTGTTGTGTTTTACGTTTTGGTCTAACTTTTGTACATTAACATACCGCAACGGGCGTGCATGGTTTAACATTTTTACGCCTATTCTTCGTTTTTTTATTTCTTTTATTTCATGGGTTTTTTCCAAGTTGGTGATCGTTGACAACAATATGGGACTGATACTCCTTGGTAGGGCCGTAAACGAACTGAACGTTCGACGAATAGTTCGGGAAGTGTTCGTCGGGAAGTTTGTTTATGTTCGTTCGTTAATAAACAAACGAACACGAACAAGACATTTTGTTCGATTAACTAAAAAAACGAACACGAACAAAGGTCTCGTTCGTTCAATTACGTTCGTGAACGTTCGGTAATATGTTCATTTGTTTATGTACGCTCGTGTTCATTTGTTTATGTTCATTAGTTAAGCTTTTTAATTTTTCAGTTTCCTTCTAACTTTTATTTCCTCTAAACATTAACCAATTTCCCTTCAAACTTTTCTCCCTCGTAATCTTTGTTTCCCTCTTAATATTTCCCTCCATAATCTTTTTTCCCTTCTAACCTTTTCCCCCTTATTTTTATTTCCCATTACACATTGACTCTTTACAAAAAAAAATTGACAAGTCATTTACATGAGGATGATATGAAGAATTTAGCATTCAAGAATCAAGACATTTTTTGGATAACAATGAACTTATGAATAGGATTATCATGTTTTAATTTTGGATAATTAAATTTAACTTATCATGTGGTGGATTATCATGAACTTAAATCGTATAATTTAACTTATCGTGTCTAATGTTCGTTTGTATTTAGAACTTGTGTTCATGAACTGTTCACAAACACCTAAAGTTCCTTAACAAATAAAAACAAATAGAGAATCTTGTTCATTAACATGTTCGTGAACCGTTCGTTAGACAAAAAACCTTAACAAACGAATACGAACAAGACCTTGTTCGTGTTCATTTGGTTCGTTTACAGCCCTACTCCTTGGCACAATTTTAAGTCCTGTTGCAACACTAAAGCTTTAATACTAGTTTATACAAAATGACAAAAACAAAAAGAAGCAACGTGTCTACTCTTGTATGTACAATGGAATGGGATGTTGCATGTGAAGGAAGAAGCTAGCAAAATCTGCCGAAGCCCCAAAAATACAAAGAAACCAAACAAAGAACCCAAGTAACCGAATATAAATAGAGTGAGATACATCAGTCAACCAAGATTACCCAACTGAATTTTTTCCAGTCTTTCTGTTATGGGTGGAATTGAACCTATATCCCAATAATATATTCAGACTTTATGTTTCTAATCTGCGACCAGGATATCGAACCAGGATATTGGTAACATACTGCAGAAGTATCTTGCTTGTTACTAATGGTTTGTTGGTATACTTCAGTTGCAAGGGACCAACGTTAACGAGGACTAGGTCTACCCGAAGACTCGCTCAAATTGGTTGAAATGTGAACGTTGATAGCGGAAGAAGAGCTATACAACGGTCACAAGAGGATATTCTCCGTATCCCGTAATTGTAGAATATTTAGTTAGAATTTAAAAACTATATAAGGTGATGCCAAATCATTAGAAAAACACATGTAATCTTGTAGACACACCAATTACTCGCTATATTCACAACCATTCCCTCACATTTCACAATCATTATAACACTTAGAGTTGATCCGTGCATTATCCTGAAGCTGTATCTTGATATTTCAATCAATAAGAAGAACAAAGGCAGCTGGCAGTTGTCAGCTCTCGAGGTTTTGTGCTGGCGATCTAGATAGATCAAGGGTTTTCCTCGTACACGCTGCGTCAATCTTTACTTTTATTGTTCATTACTTGATCAATGATATAGTTTGATATCCTAATACTATATCATGAAACTGTTTTCTTTATTATTCAACTTAGTATATTTTTGCAAATCTCTATAGCACACTACCTCATAAACTAAATTTGATCACTTAATTGCTTCGGTGATTTTTGACCAAAACAATTTGGTGCCCACCGTGGGGCAAGTGGTGCTATTTTTAAACTTTGTTAAAATCATTAATCGGTTTTTTGTTCTCAAAACTTTTTACAAAACTATTTTCAAAGGCCTCTCAATCAAATTTGAGCTTTTATTTGATGCCTGCTTCAACATCTGCTGAGATTGGTTCATTGCCTCCTCCACCTCCACAAGTTCAATCCTTCCAAAGGAGAAATGAAAGCCAAACACCTCGAGACACTTTTGTTGCTCAGAATGTTTCCAGATCTGGAGTTTCAGGGAGAACTCAGGTCTTTGCATATAATGATGAGATTTTGTTTTTGTTTGGCAGCATACAAGATTAAATGAAAAAGCAACAGGAAACCAACCAGGTTATAATACAACTCTTGAAGTCAAACTCTAAGAAACCTGCTGAGGATGCAGTGTAACATTCGTCGAAAAACGGGTTTCAAAACCCGCTTCGTTTAATAATCAAGTATTCAGTTATAAGTTCGTTGCGTATTTATTGTCAGATTATTTTAAATAATACATAATTAATAAACATTTTAGAATTTAAAAACCATAATTAATAAATAATAATAATAAGTAAATAAAAAAATAAAATAGAGTCGCCGGATCTCGAACCCGGGTCTCCCGCAAAGGCACACACACACCACACCACTCCGCCACACACATCATTTGTGTTATGTACTGAAACAAATAAAACTTATAGTAAAAACCGAAAATCAAAACCGGTAATCAGCGCGCCCAGAACTCGCAATCGCCGGAAAAACCGAAACTCCGCAAATGTTGCCATTTCCCTTGACTGAAACGCATAAACTGAATTCGACATCAGTTATAACCGTTGCCTGGCACTCAATTTCAGTCAAAACCATTGGAAATCATTAACCGCGAATCTTGACCCCTAATTCGAACCCAATCGGCCGGTCCTCCTTATAAATACCCACTCAAACTCCTGGTAAACATTTCGCTCAGAACCGCACTCTCTTTCCGAAGCTTTATTCCTTCCAAAGCTCGTCGCCGGAGATCTTCACATTCGCCGGAATATCGCCGGAATCACTGATCAGAAAACCGCATTTGTTCTTCAGACGGTATAATTGTCTAAACCTTCTTGCTATCTCTTGATTGATAATCTAATTGCTCAAATCAATAATCAAAACTGTTGAATCAGTTCATTCAGCCGGAAATCGCAAATCAGGGTCGACGAAACTTGCCGGAAATCTGAAGAAAACTCTCTGTTTTGGTATATCATATTCCTTAATCTTTATTTTCCTATTCCATTTCAATCGAGTATAAGTTTGTTGGTCGATTAAGCAAAACAGTCGGGTTCACTGTTCTGTGTTTTCTTAGTGAAGAAGACGAAGACTAAATTGTATATTAATGTAATTAAAATCGGGTATTTAACCAGGTTAGACACACAGTCCAGCGATGGACTGTGTGCAAATATAAAACACTCGTCCCGGGTTCGAATCACGCATGTTTCCGACTTTCTGAAATAAAACCAACATTTTTAAAACCTATTCAGATCAATTCACAGTATAGATATAAGAGGAATATAATCCAGTAGTTAAACAGATTAGACACACATCCCAACTAGTTGGGCTGTGTGCACTCGAACCGAAGGTCCCGAGTTCGATTCCGGGTTTCTGTAACCGGTTCGGCCATATTAAATCATTTTTAATAAAAACTAAATAAGGTTAAAGATTAGTTAGTATATATATATATAATTAAAACAGAGAATATTTCGGGTTAGACACGTAGCTCAGTTGGTAGAGCTGCGTGCACGTATACGAGAGGTCCCGAGTTCGAACCTCACACGCTGCCTGAATAACAAACTGTCAGACCGGTCAGACCTGACAAGTCAACCCAAATTTTTCATTTTTGTTTCCTTTTTATTCATTTAATTTAATTGAAAAATTATTTAAAAATACTTAAAAATAAGGTTTTTAAAGTTAAAAATTTGCATTAAACTCACAAAAATAAATCTAAAAATCTCATTAAAGAACACTAATTAAAAATAATAATCTCAAATAAAATTTATTTATTTAATCGAATCATGTCGTTATTATTTAGGTTAGTTTTCCCTCGTCGGTTGAATCATAATATTCGTGCGCATTTTCATCGTCATCAAGAAACGCATCCACTGTGAGTGAATCTCTACCAATTCCCCGTTTTAATCATGTTTTGGGGTGTATCATGTGTCGTACTATTCTTATATTTTATTTAAACACTTGTGCATACATCATATCCGTGATCAAATGTGTATTGATTGTTGTATGAATTATATGTAGATTGAATTTATCATTTCAGTGCACGCATTTCATTAGGCCCATCAGTTCCCCGTGGGATACGGGTTGAGCATCAGGAGCCTCATTAGATCGGCTCTGTTTGATTGAGCCTTGATCTCAAATACATCATCATTTCATGTCATATACTCATCCAAAGTGATTTGTGATTGTTTACATATATGTTTGCTCACATGTGATTAATGCACGAATTTTCTTTATTAAATAAAACAAGAAATTAGTTAAAATGTTTTATCAAGGTTCACTCGCAACTTTTGTTGACCCAAAATCTCCCCCGTTTACACATGATACAGGTGATCCAGCTGAGACAGGAAACACTTAGGAAGGTCTAGAAGAATAAACAAGTTTATGCTTTGAAATAAATATATAGTTTCATTTTCTTTGTAATTGTATGAATTTTGTTTTGAATCTTTAAGTTTGTAATTTGAATTTAATAAATATGAAACATTTTAGTAAATATCATGAGCTTTGGTGATAACCCAATTATGCCCCGACTTTTATTCCGCTGCGGGCCGGGGTGTGACATGCAGCTACTCCTTTACAGCCCAGAATGTTGAACTTTAATTCGATAGCATTCACCGAAGATAATCAAGGCAACATGATACCGAGTCATTTCCGGAGCAATATACTGGAAATATCCCCAACGACCAGGATATCGACGGTGAGAGATCCAGGATATGGTCTGGGATATGGCCAAAATCGCCAGGCTGGTAACGCATTTATTAACACCAGTATCCTGCTACGAAAAATCTTGAATCATTGCAGGATGCAGGTGTAACATCAACATTAACTAGAGAACTTCAAAAAATTGAAGGATATGATATTAAGTGAGCCTGGGATAGTGCAACCTATACCAGAAGTATCCCAGAATAGCCACAAGATATCCCGATTTGCTTACCTCATTTGTAATGTAGAAATCCCAAAGAGATTCCAGACTCCCAACATGAAGCTATATGATGGGACGACGGATCCTAAGGAGCATGTTGTCTAGTATAGGGAAAGGAGGGAAAAAATCCAATCCCACCAGAACTCAAAGAGGCATGCTTATGCAAAGGCTTTGGTTCCACTTTGATAGGATCAGCCTTAAAATGGCTTTTAAATGTTTCACCTCATTCTATTACATCTTTTGCTCATTTAGTTAACTTATTTAACATTATTTTCTTGTAGCAGGAGCTTTGAGAAACTAACGATTGATCTTTACAGGATAACGCAGGGATCACAAGAATCCCTAAGGGATTATGTTAACAAATTTAGTAGAGAATCCCAAGAAATCCCGAACCTTGATGTTGCCACGGCAGTACAAGCGTTCAAAATGGGATTATAGAAGGATTCTCAGTTTTACCTAAACCTTGTAATGAATCCTTGCAGGAATCTAGATGAAGCTCGAAATAGGGCCTTGAGATACATAAGCCTTGAAGATGACAGGAAAATGCAGGAAAGGATGAACACATCCTCAACGTATGAATCGGCGAATAGGAAGTCAAAATCCTCATACAAACAATATCGATCCAAGCCATATGCTAAGAACGACAACAAAAGAGTGAATACTATTGAGGATGAGGATGAAGAAGAATATTCTAAAGTTTCAGAATATTATTTTTCAATAAATGTTCCTGAACTAATGTATGTTATGCAGGGATTGGGGGACAAATCAAGATGGTTGAAAAAGAATCCAAATAATGCTGATTGGAAGGACATATTAAAGTAGTGTGCCTTTCATGAAGATTTTGGGCACACGAATAAGGATTGTATAGCCTCAAGAAAAGAGATCAACTACTTGCTAAGTAAAGGTTATCTAAAGGAACTTCTTGGCAAAAAGAAGAACAAGACTCGGGATACTGATAGGAATCCTGAATGAGCTACATCTCCACCACCCGATGCAAAAACAATCAACTTCATCTCCGGAGGATCCGACATATGTGGAACTTCTTACTCTGCGGCCAAAAGACATGCTAAAAGGCCAAAGCAGAAAGGGGAGATAAGCCGACAAGAATGACAATGCTCATGGATGATAAAGTGATAACTTTCGGAAGTGATGACCAGGATAACATCCAGGATCCCCATCATGATGGATTGGTAATTACTTTATATGTTGCTAACCATTTTGTCCGCATGATACTAGTAGATAATGAAACTGGGATTATTTCAAAATCCACTGTACATGTAGGATTCAGTGGGGAAACGAAGAACACTGTTGGGGAAATCAAGTTACCTTTTTATGTTGAACGGATGAACTCGTTACAACGTTTCTGTGTTATGGATTCATTATCCTGCTACAACATAATATTAGGCAAGCCTTGGATTTATGACATGAAAGCCGTACCCGCCACTTACTACCAATGTGTAAAGATACCTACTCCTTGGGGAGTGGCAAAGGTTAAAAGTGACCAGCAAGAAGCGAAAGAATGTTACTCTTCCTCGATGAAGGCATCAGCAAAATCCGAGAAGGATAGCAATCAAAGATACAAGCACAGGATATTATGGAAGCTTCTGAACAGGATGTCGACAAAGTCATCCTTGATGAAGATAATCCAGATATCTTAGTGCTTGTAGGAGTCAATATCCCTGAGGTATTGAGAAACAACTTATTAACTTTTAAAAATGAAGGATGTCTACATTTGCCTCAAAGCATAAGGATATGACAGGTATATCAAAGGATATTATAACCCATAAACTTGGAATTGTGTAAGACTCCAAACATTACCTATATTTCATATTTTATGAAATACGTTAGTTAAAATAAATTATAACATGATCGAATAGACCCGAAGGCTTAAAACAATAAAAACAAATCTTTAGTTTTAGGTTCCACCGTAAGCTACGGTGACCACCGTAGCCTACGGTCAAGCCCTACGGTCCTAGCTCACTGTCTTACGGTTAAGACTTCCAGTTCAATTCAGCAGCTACCCACTGTAATCTACGGTAGGCCACCGTAGCCTACGGTGGCTTGCTGCAGATTTCTCTTGTTTGTAGTTTTAGTTACGACATTTTCCGTAACTCTCTCAATTCTTCTCCGTTTTACTCGAAACTCGAAACTTGTTTCTAAATATCCGTAGAATATTAACCCGACATCCTTGACCCGTATTCTTATTTCTTATGAATTACGCATTCACTCTTGATTTATGCGTATATTCATTTTGACCCATTAAGAGATTTAAGTGTATAAACTTACATCTCACTTCCTCTTACTTTGTTTCTCGTTTTCACACCAAAATATATATTTACATTCCACCATAACTATACATTGTGGTGGATTGGTTATAGAAATGTTATATTTTAAATTCTACCCTTTGGTTTGGAAATTTTACGAAAAAGATCTAATATGAGGCATTAAGCCAAAACGGCTTATGCTTTTCGGTTTTACATTACCAAAGAGGTCTATCGTATTATAAAACTCATTTTTAAACAAATATTAGAGTCGTTTACTTATTTAATTTATTCGAGGGCATTTTGGTCAACTTAGACCCTTCTTTACGACGAGGGACTTACAATATTATATTTTGACCAAAACGAACATTTAACCATAATCTATGTAAAATCATTATGTTTCTTAAGAACATAATGATTACATATTAGATTATTGGATTTACCTTACATTAGGTAATCCCTTATTCATTTATGACTCATTTAACTCTCATCAGACCTTTAAGTCCTGGTGGAGAGTTTGACCCGTTACACGTACCTGGCTCGGCTCATAGCACCGATTCGTTTTAATACCTTGCTATATTAGTTTCTATTTAAATAATAATGCAAATCATCCTCATTCTTCCTATGAGCACAAAACTCAACAAATATTCATTAGTCATCATCGCCATTTGACCCGTTTTGGTCTAAATGACCATTTATCTTTATGAGATGGTATTATTTGCCATCTCGCCCATCTAGTCCATTTCGGTTTACACTTTATGGTCATATTGCTTTAGGCCATTTCTTAATCTATTTGATCCGTTATGGCATACACCATAAGGTAACTTTTTCTAAAATCCTTGTTTGCTTGTCATTACATGACTAAATTATTGTTTTACCCTTTTTACCATCAAATATGGTTTATTACCATTTTCGTTTGTTCCAACCCGTATCCATCCATGTCGGAACTTAATATTTTGAAATCTCGTTCCGAATACTCAAAACGCTTATTTATTTTCAAAACATAAGTAAAATTTACTATTTTAAGAATGTAAGCTTAACTTACCTTGAGTCTCAATTATACCCTTTTTCCGCATACTTGTTCCGTTTGACCCGCTTCTTCCCAAGCCTCATTCTAGCTTGTCAAGCGTCAAACTATCATTTATCAGTTGTAATATGGTTAGGTTAGTCATCGTCTAACACAACTATTTCACCTTACGGATTTTATATCAAATATTTCATTCGATCTTAGTATAGGTCAGTTTTGACTTCTAAAAGTCAACTGCCTATTAACACACACAAATGCATAAATAGGTTCAAAGAACTTACTTAGGCATTTCATCAAATACCCGGTAGGCTTATTTCTAGGGTACCATAATAACTAAACTCTCAATTAAGTTCACACAATCGTTAATATCAATTTAACATAATTTCAACCATTGTATGCTAATCTATCAATCACATAAAAGAACTTAGGGATTGTTTCATCATTAAAAATCAACCCTTCGCATCATATCTATGGGATTTACCCAAACATCAAACTTAGCCAAATACTTTAAATATTCATAAACTCATGATGATTTCAAACATCAATTAACATGAATATATCATCTATTTCATCATATTGTACAAAAACCCATTTCATTGCAAGCATGAACATGTACTCAAACACATAAATTGTTAAAGTATTTTCCTATTACTACCATGTATGATGATTCTAAACACAAGTTTATCATCAATTTCATCATGTTATCAATACCCATTTAACTAGGTGTGGTAAATTACCCAAACACCCAATTCATAGCAATCTATTCAAAATCTTCAATAAGGGTTTGTTTCTAAGTAAGTATTCATCTCTTATCTTACTTCAATTACTGAAATTCATACATGGATTGAAATCCATGAAATCAACTTAAATTCATAATGTCACCAAATTGGGATTTTTGACATACCTCATGACCCCCTAGTTCGGGTGATCATTATAATGCGTTCATGCATCGATTCTGGATTCAATTCGTCCTCCAATTTGATGATATAAGATGAACAAGGGTTTGCTCCTTGTTCTCCAGCCATAGTCGACACACACACGCACTTAGTGTGTGTGTTTTGTGTTTTAATCTTTATTAAACCTAAACTTTAGGTTTCTCCCCTTTTTAGCCCCTCAAGTTTAGTTTTGTTTAAGTGAAGCTACTACTACTCATTGTTTTATAATCTATATACTTGTTACTAACTAGGTTAATTTGTTTCTAGTTATTTTGTTTACGGGTTCATTCTTACTACTAACAGTCTTTCACCCGCTCTTTAATATTAACGTGGTTTGATTACCAAACCCGTTTTTGGGGTGTTACAAATTGATAAATCTTTCAGGCCTTTTCAACAAAAAAGAAGAAAGTTCGGTCCTGAAAGGAATGCTATCATCCAAGAAGAAGTGGAGAGGCTGTTAAAATCCAAGATAATAAGGGAGGTCAAATTCCCAAAGTGGTTAGCAAATGTAGTGGTAATGTAGAAGAAGAATGGGAAATGGAGAGTCTGTGTTGATTACATAGACCTTAACAAAGCATGTCCGAAGGATCCATTCCCACTACCTCACATTAATTCCATGGTAGATGCAACTGCTGGACACGAAATGCTGACTTTCATGGATGCACCTCAAGATTTCAACAAATCCAAATGGAGCCATCCGACCAGGAAGATACAACATTTATGACACCTACATGTATAAATTGTTATACTGCTATGCCATTTGGTTTGAAAAATGCAGGTGCAACATATCAGAGGCTAGTCAACATGATGTTCAAGGATAAATTTGGGGATACTATGGAAGTATACATCGACGATATGGTCGTGAAATCTAAGAAAGGTAAGAATCATCTCCAAGACTTGGAAAGTGCCTTCAATATCCTGGACAAGTATAACATGAAACTGAATCCTGCAAAATGCCACTTTGGAGTGGGGGCAGGAAAGTTCTTGGGATATATGATAACCAAAAGAGGAATAGAAGCAAGCCCGGAGCAGATCAGAGCTATTCTAGATCTCATATTCCCATCTAATATGAAAGATGTTCAAAGATTAACTGGAAGAGTAGCAGCATTAAACAGATTCATATCAAGATCCTTTGAAAAATGAAAAGAATTCTATGATATCCTGAAAAAGAACAAGAAATTCGAATGGGGAGGAAAACATGAAGCTGCTCTACAAGCATTAAAGCAGTATATCTCAAGTGCACCTCTACTAATGAAGCCTGAAGATGGTGAACCCATATCTCTATATCTTTTAGTGTCAGGAAATGCAGTAAGTGCAGTCTTGGTTAAAGATCATGAAGGTCAGTAGTATCCTGTCTATTATGTTAGTAATGAAGAAAACATGAAGCTGCTCTACAAGCATTAAAGCAGTATATCTCAAGTGCACCTCTACTAATGAAGCCTGAAGATGGTGAACCCATATCTCTATATCTTTTAGTGTCAGGAAATGCAGTAAGTGCAGTCTTGGTTAAAGATCATGAAGGTCAGTAGTATCCTGTCTATTATGTTAGTAAAAGTTTATTAGATGCTAAGACTAGATACTCTCATCTAGAAAAATTAATATTAGCTTTAGTTATGGCATCAACTAAACTTAGACACTACTTTGAAACACATAGGATACATACTAAATCCAACTATCCTATTAAAAATCTGCTTAGAAAACCCGAGATGTCTGGTAGAATGGCAAAGTGGTCTGTGAAACTAAGTGCTTATGATTTCGTGTATGAACCTAGGAATGCTATAAATTCTCAGGCCTTAACAGACTTTGTGGCTGATTTTAGTAGCGATATACAAGAAGAAGCTCATCTAGAAGTACAACAACTAGGTGAGAGCTCAGAATTTTGGACTACATACTGATGGTACGTCCAATGTAAGAGCTATGGGATTAGGAATTCTACTAAAATCGCCACAGGGGGACATATTACCCCAGGCCATTAGATGTGAGTTTACTGCTACGAATAATGAAGTCGAGTATGAAGCTTTAACAGTAGGATTAGAAGTAGCCAAGGATATGAATATTAAATGCCAAGTATATGTTGATTCCTTGTTAATTACTAACTATTTCAATGGATTTATGCAGTAAGAGGCGAAAAATTAGCCGAATATCTTGAAATTGTTAAAAAATTAGCATGATATTTTGAAATATTTTCACTTGAACAGGTACTAAGGGAAGATAATGCTGAAGCAGATGCTTTAGCAAACTTAGGATCTACTATCAGGATAGCGGAAGGAACTCCGATACTAATAGTTCATATCTTGCACCCTACGATGGAACATTTCAAATTTCAGGATAAACAAGTATCGAGTATCCAGAACCCTGGTGATAGCTATCCTAAGAGTATCCTGAATCCTGGATGACTCCAGTCATTAAGTATCTACAGGAAGGAGATATTCCAAAGGATGAAAACCCTAGAGCTTTCAGAATGAAGGTATCTCGTTTTACTTTAATAAATAATATATTGTATAAAAAATCTCTTGCAGGACCATACGTGAGGTGCTTGGAGGATCCCGAAACCAAAGAAGTACTCCAGGATATACATGAAGAAGAATGCGGCAACCATACTCAGGGCAGAGCTTTATTTTCAAAAGTACCAAGAACAGGATATTATTGGCCAACTATGAGAAAGGATGCTATGAAATATACCCAGAAATGTGATGCATGTCAGAGACATAGCAACATACTGCATCAACTTGCAGAACCATTATATCCTATTATATCCCCATGGCCATTTAAGAAATGGGGGATGGATATAGTGGGAAAGCTTCCTAAGGCTCCAGGAGGAAAATTTTATGTCAGCAATGACAGATTATTGCTCTAAATGGGTTGAAGCAGAAGCTTTTGTCTAAGTCAGGGATCAAGAAGTAGTATCCTTCATAAAAAGGATTATACTGACAAGATTTGGGATACCGGCTGAGATAATTTGTGACAATGGCTCTCAGTTCATCAGCAAGAGGACTGCAGACTTCTGTAAGAGTTGGGGCATAAAGATGATTACAACAACACCATTGCATCCTCAAGCCAATGGGTAGGTAGAATCTTCGAACAAGATAATTGTCAAACAATTTGAAAAAGAGATTAGGTGCTAAAAAAGGAAAATGGTTGAGGAACTACCATTTGACCTATGGGCAGATAGAACAACTGCAAAAATGCTACTGGGCAGACCCCATTCTCACTAGTATTCGGGGTGGAAGCAATGATTCCGACTGAAATGATGATACCTACAGCTAGATCAAATCTACGAAATCCTGATTTGAATCGTGAAGTCTTATGCCGAGAGTTGGATACCATTGATGAAATAAGAGAGGCAACAAAACTAAGAATGGCAACATATTAGAAGAGGATAGCCAAGTCTTACAACAAGAATATAAGGACAAGAAGATTCCAAGTTGGGGATTGGGTATTGAGAAAGGCATTTCAGAACACAACTAATCCTGCCGATGGAAAACTAGCCCCAAAATGGGAGGACCATATGAGATAGAATTAGAATCCGAAAAGGGAGCATATAGGCTTAAGACGATGGAGGGGGATATGCTACCAAGATCCTGGAACGCCACACACCTCAAAGCTTATTATAAATGAGTTTGGAATTTAAATTCAAACTCAGGACGGTATGAACCCTACCTTATTTAAATTTATATAATTTTTTATTTTTTATTTTTGAAACGCTATACTAACTTAAGCATAGGAGGGGTGTCAGCCAAGCTAACACCCACTCTCACCCTAATTTGAAGATGTTTTGTAGGGATACATTTTAGGATGATATTCCAGGATATTTACTCAAGATAAAATTGAAAGACTAGAGGATTGGCCCCCTCTCTCACGTTTAAGGGTGTTACATCCCTTCTAAGGTTTAAAGGTATTCACCTTTATCTCGAATTGAGTTTAAACACTCCGCCTAGAGCGTACATTATTCGAATATAGTTCAAGATGGCGGGACCAGTTCATGTAACAATGGCTGACAATTCCGTCATTATTGGATATATCCTGGATTCTTATGGTATATAAGGACTGATCACCCTCTCTCAAAGTGAAAGGCATTTCTCTCTAAGATTTAAAGGTTTTCACCTTTCTAAGTTTTGGAGTTCATACACTCCCGCCTGTAGCGCATGAAAAATGGGTTTGTCCTCAGTGAAACACAAGATTTTGGATTATCCCAAGTGTATCTTAAACACCATTATGTTCAAATATATTTCTCTTGATGGAAGAAAATTATAAAGCTCAATTACCCAGTGAAGGATTACATAAGCAAAATATATCCTGATGTAACATGCTGATCCTGCACAGACAGGGGACATCTGTGCTAGGGCTGCAGGTAACAAATCCTGACAATATTTCATGCTAGGGACGTTACAAATGATCCTAAGGCTCTAGTACGGATTCCTGATTTTTCTAAGTTTAAATGCTTTATCTAAACAAATGGGATTTATTAACTATAAAAATTTGTATCATACAGAATTTTTATAAAGCATTTTTCGAAACATAAATGGAAAGCAATGTAGATACCACTAATATCCTGATCAGGATACTTAGTCTAACTTTTTGCAAACAACATATAACACAAAGATAAGGCCAAAATATTAGATTCATATTAGCAGGTCAAAATGTTACACCCTTGGCTTTGTTTCAAACCGAAACCCATCCACCAAGGGTGTAAGCTGCCCGAAAGCATATTAATATTAACGATTGAAGGCTTCGTCCTGAAACACAAGGATCCCTCCACCTCCAATCGTTATATTGTTCTAAAATCTAAAGTGCAGGAAAAGTAAATTGTTCAGCAAGCAGAAAAGGTAAATTGTTCAACCGACATTAACCATCAGAATTAAAAAAATGGGCTCCGGCCTAAGCAATAACATCCATCATTGCCCACTATGCTGCCCACTCACGAGGCAGCACCAACCACGCCACCATCTCCACTAGCACCGGCACCTGCTTCACCATCTTCACCAGCCTTGCCACCTTCCTTCGCCGCTGCCTCAGCCGCCTTACAACAACAACAACAACAACAATCGACTTACAGAAATTAGAAAAATATAAGACAACTTCATGGAGTAGTGAAGTTCCATATTTTCTTCCACTGAGATGTAAAGACCATGGGGTGTAGGACATTTTGGTTGGGGGCATTGCTCGACATATGATGAGTGTGGGTCCCACTAGACTATCCCAAAAAGTGGGATGTGGAAGTGGCGTGGCCGGCAACGATTTTTTTTTTGGAATAATGGATTTTAATAATTCAAACTATTAGTCGTTGACCGGCAACGATTCCAACTTAAAAAATAACCGGTGGTTGTCACACATTTTTCACATATTGTAAATTAATAGACCTTTACTAAATAATCTTAATTTAAAAAAGGTAATATAAAATCCTAAAAAAATTAAAAAACCTACTTATTAAATCCTCATTTTTTTAAAAGTAGTTACTAAATCCTAAAAAAAGAAAAATTTACAAAGTTCGGTAAATATTAAAGTGGGGAACTCACTTAAAATCCGAATTCTCATCATGCCTATACTCGATCTTCGTGATCTCCACTCGATCATCGTGGGTCAAGTCGTCCGCAGGGACACAGTCGAAGCAAACTTTAAACCGATCCAACTTCGGTTTGAGCTCACGCCACTTGTGTTGGCACAAGTTTAAGTTGTGACGAGTGTTCCCAACGTGTTGTTGGTATTACTGAAACGCTCGTCCCCAATACGCAGTTTGACCTCGTTGTAGAGTACGTTGTGCATCGACAATCGATGTACAAGTGCGATTTCCTCCTCCTCTGTCCAATACACCATGTTCGGTTTTTGGCCTGGTGTGGTTTAGCCAGCGTTGTCTGGTAACCTCGCCCCACACCCGTAGTCTAAAAGCTATCATACCCAAATAAAAAAACCCCTCGAATTTTGTAGTTTGGTGCTAAAACTCGTGGATAATGGAGTTTTGGTTTGAAGACTTTTTGTTCCACTTTTTGTCGGTTTTGTCACTGCATGATAAATCTAAATCATAATTCTTCTCGCCTGGTAGTGTGTGTTTGCGTTGGTTTTATGGATTTTTAGTTACATCTATCGTAGATCATAAATTTTGATAAATCATCGATTTCCAATGATATGTATGTGCAAAAATCACATGTATAGATGTATATGTTTTGGAAGATATTGGATCGATCATAGGCATAATATGCACTTTGAGTTGGAGTAACCCGTAAAAATACAAGGAATGGAACGGGAATGAATTTTATTTGGAGACTATTATTTGAATAGTATGGACGTAAGAAACCAAAACTGCGAAGTTTGTGGTAGTTGGGTTGGTTTTGAAAAAGGCAAAAATACGATGATGAAGTGTTGTTAAGGGTAGACGGTTTATGCGATAAGTTGCGGTGGTGAATGTATACGAATGGCCAAAAAGTGACCAGTAACTTGGCATCAGAGAGAAGAGCCAAGCCGATTTCAACGACGTCTTTTGACATAATTGTTGTGTTCGTGTCCGTGTCCCGCTTCTTGACGACAATCAAAATACTTGATTTGAAAGATTTACAAATCGTCAAGATTTTTGAATGAAGACGTGATCATAATTTAATAGATTCTTTGAATCCCTGATATTTCAAAGAAAATAATATTGAATCTGATTTTTGTTTATTGTTCTAAACCTTTGAACCTTTTTTTTTTATGAAATTAATTGAACCAAAATTTTGAAACGTATTAGAGTAGAATTTGTATTCGGGAAAAGGAACATGTGATAATATGAATTATAATATTTGAATGGCTACTTATTATGAAGGAAAATGATCCGAGAATTGGTTCCGTTTCATTTATGGATACATTTTCAGTACCCATTTTACAGTCATATGCCAAATCTAAAACTCAATTCGAGGGGTATAAAAGCCACGCAAGAATCCATTGATCAAAGTGTAAAAAATAGATAAAAGAAGAATAAGAAGAGTGTTAATGAATTGATTGAAAAGAAGTAAAAATTGTTGTTACCTTTGTGTATCCAACGTGGCGAATGGATTGACGGTATTGCTATTCAAGGGAATGTTTCCTGTTTTCTTGGGGTAGAAGATCTTTGTTTTGTCTTATTAGAGCATGCACCCACCCCTGTGACTCACTACCTCCTTCTTCTTCTTCTTCTACCACCATTCCCTACCTCCTTCTTCTTCTTCTACCACCATTCCCCCATTTTACTTTACCAGTGAAACCTCGCCATTTCCACCGCTCCACCAGCGTCGCATTTCTCCAAGGTATGTTTATTTGGTCTCCATTTCTGTTCAAAATAACTATATAGTTATTTGTATGCTCAGTTTTACCCTTTAACTATAATCATAATCATATATATATATGTATGTATTTGTTTATTTATATATATATGTATGTATATATATAACAATATATGTTTTACACGTTACGCTTGTTCCCTAAATCCTTCGGTGGTTTCGTTCTGCTACTAGAATTTCATTCAATTTCAACCTTTCTTCTTCACAAAGGTACGAACGATTTGTTTTGCATATGTGGTTTTTGGTGTTCGTAATCTCACTTTTCGAATTATTATACTGTAAATGCCGAAATTAGGGTTTCCGTTATGATAATATGGGTGGGTTGCAGAAAATCAAACCTAATCGCTTTCATCTCGTTCAGATGAATTAGGTTATGGCAACGGATTAGGGTTTAGAGGTTACATATGTTTTGATTCTTATTAGTTTTTTATCGTATAGCTTAAATCAACAAGTTGTTTTTATTATTATTAGGGTTTGATCTGTATGGTCTAAAAGCGTGTGTGTGTGTTATATATAGAATAAAATCCCTCTATTGATTCTCCAGGTTATTTTTTAAATACAGGAGGGGAGGGGCGATTTGGAGCAATGGCTGCATCCGACGACGAAGCTGCCAGGAAATGTTTTGAGGAGTGGATGAAAAACCGCAACAAAGTATACAAAAGCGCCGAGGAGAAGGAGATGAGATTCGAGACGTTCAAAACTAATCTCCAGGTAATATTTTTTTAAATACGATGATGGTAGACCACTCAGATCATGTCTTTAGATGAAACAAGTAGCAACAATGAAACATAATTGGAAACTCATATGCTTTGTTAGTTTTTCCTTTGATTTAGTGTTTTTGTATATCTTAAATCTACAAGCTGTATTATTATTTATCTCTCAAAAGTAAGTTATTTGATCTGAAGCTCGCATGTCTGTTATAAATAAAATAAATTCCCCCTTCACCAGCATTTTTTTATCTATAAAACAGGAGGGGCTATTTGGACCGCTGGCTCCATCTGCAAAATCTGACGAGGATCGTTTCATGCCATGGGTTTGACCCAATATTCGGACTTGACTCTTGATGAGTACTTAAGAGAGATCCTCGGAGGGGATTGGGACCACCCCCCAGATGGTAGTTGGAGTGACAGTGACAGTGACGTCAGTTGGTCTGGTACAGGGACGGGTACGTGAGAGATGCTAAGGGCGAGGACTGCGAGGACGAAAAAATGTACTCAACCACATAGAGATGAAAAAATGTTTCGTGTTCTGATCCGTACAAAGTTACACAACAACCTACCGAGAGAGAAAACACTAAAACTAAAACCTCAAAATAAGCAGTTTGAAGGCACGTTGTTCATATATGGATTAGTAGTTAGCATGAAATAATGTATGAAACATGACCATCACTTCTTGATTGCAATATTATAAAAATCTGTGCAGAACTGGGCCTATAACAGCGCATAATTCGTTTTTACTCATAATAGTTGCTTTCGATTCTCTTAACATATCACATTTCCTTTGTCTTAATTAGGAACAAGAAAGACGTGGAGCGGCTACAAGCAATCGCAGATCGACATCCTCAAGTGTTCCAAAGTTTCTCAGTAGGTTTAATATTACTTATGTTCTATGTTTACTAATTCTAATGAAGTAACCCTTTATGTTTAATACTACGCTTAACCCTTTTTAGTAAGTTAATTATCAAATCTTTCAGCAGGTAATTATTTATCGTAGTGTGGGTTACTGATTTGGGGTGTTTGCTAGTCCCAGCTTTGGCGTTGCATTATTTTCTTAGAATTTCCAGTTGTAGTTCAAAGTTCTATTTAAGGTCTGTGATTGCATGAAAGTAGTAGTTTGGGAAATTTCATTAATAAGCTAACTTTAGTTTTGAGTATTGAAAGTGTCATAACTAATTTAACTTTAGTTTGGTTAACAGCAAACCATCACCATGGTTTGCATGCCAGCAGTTAGCAAATATATCTAGTAACCATTGTGTGTCTAAGCACTAAGCGGCGACAGTTTTTTTTAGCAAACTAATAGGAATACGTGGTGATATACCTGACTGGGATTGGACCAGGTATATAACTTGATTTTACAATCGAGCGGCGACACGAGTCTTTGAAGCATCGTTGTGGAATCATTGTGTCTGTTGCAATTCATAACAAGTAAGAGTCAGGTAGCGCAAACCTGTACCAGGTGCCTCTTTGAAGATATGTTCTCAACATCATTGTTTTCCCTTGTATATACGCCCGACTAAATATGCCATTTTGGTAAAGATCATTTCTAGTTCAAATCCTTGAAGGATGCCAACAGTTAGAACTTGGGACTTTGAAGCCCGGTTTCATGCTGGGATAAAACTTGTTGGTGCATCTCAAACAAGAGGGAGATCAGTGTCAATTTTTGGTTTAGTCGATATAACGAGAATTATCAAGGACCAAAAGCTATTGATACGCTACACTCGGTATGGATGAAATATTAACAAAACTAATAGAACGAATATAAATTTTAACAAAACAAATATCATGAAATAAGTTTTACCATAATATCTAACAAAATCTGATATGTTTGGAGGTAAATTAGCTTGATAAACGATTCAAGTAAACAGCAAATACAATTAGCACATAGTGACAACTTCATCTACTATTTTATTTCAGTTTTTAGTTACACCATCTTAACATAACTATTGCATCAAACAACTGGTGGGTATCATGAAAGTCATCACATAAATATGCTAAACTCAAGTCCATAAACCACTAATTACCCAAAATTAAATTTTACAACAATCGGATGCTTTCTCTTCTCTCCAGGGCTGTACGTAGCCTAAACCAGGGTTAATACGGTCTTTTTGCCCCTCGTATATGCCACATATAGGCCTATACACGGCGTATATAAAGAGTTTTTTAAGAAACATTTTTATACAATATTTATCGTTTTAGCAAAGTTCTATAATAATAACTACTTTAAAAAAACATTGTTAAGTATCGTATCGTATAGTATACTATAAGTATCGCATAGGTCCCGTATAGGCCTCGTATGGGCATAGGGATGTATCAATGTATCGTATTATATCATATCGTGTAGGCCCATATATATAACCATATAGGTATAATTTAGGTCTCATAAAGCCATATGGCTGTAGTATAGGTCCCATTAGCTATATAGAATTAATATAGGTCCTATATAGGTGTAATTTAGGTCTCGTATGGGCCTATAGGTGTAGTATCATACGTGTATAAGCGTTATAGATGTAGTTTAGGTTTCGTATAGGCCTATAGGTGTAGTATAGGTCCTGTATAAGTCTATAGGTTTGTATACGATACGATAATACATCTATAGGCCTATACGAGACCTATACTATATGATGCAATATTATACAATACTACACCTATAGTGAGTAGTGTGCATTTAGTTTCCGTCTACATCTTGTTTTAAGATTTACGTTGTCACAAGAAAAATACCATTATATATTGTTTTAAGATTTACGTCATCACAAGAAAAATACCACATAGACCATTTTATTAGTTAAAAAGAGTTTGTTAATTATGAACGTTTTATATGGTTTATCGTTGTTGGTTATAAATCGAATAAAAGAAAATGTTTGTTATGCTAGAAAAATGATCATGAATAACTATTAATTATATTTTGTTAAAACTAACTTCCCATAATCTCATCCAACAATTGTTTGCCGTCTAATGTTTATACCGTTATTTGAAAGTTTGGTTTACACCTTTGTGGGAGGAGAAGGTCTTGGATTTCAAATTCCAAAAACATTCGTTAGAGAAAATAATATATGATTACAAAATCATTTTAAATATATTAAAACTTTTAAATATACTAAAGTTGTGATGATATGTGGAACTAACTACAATATCTTTTCCCGTTAAGTGTGAGTTACGTCTAACTAGAAATTAGACAATATCGTTAAAACTTTGTTTTTCCCTATTTGAAAGCTAATGTGGCAGTATCTATTTAGCCAAGTTACAAATGAATGATGATAAATAAATAAATAAATAAATATGAACAAATTAGGGGCGTTCAGCTAACTAAAGCAGACATTGTTAAAACTGTGTTTCCTTATTGTGGCAGTATCTATATTACTCAAGTTAGGGATGAGCATATGCTACTTGGTACTGTATTGGTATCGATACCGAACCGATTCGGTACCCACTTTTTGGAGTTTTCAATATCCGCTACCATGCTCATCCCTAACTCAGGTTCCGTACTTTCCAATGAATAATCTTTTTTTAACGGCAAATTTTGATCACTGACGGACCATTTGAGTATCATCGTGCCACGAGCGGAACCACCCGATCATATCCATCTCTACTAGGCAATAATGCCTATACACCTACACCAATTCATGAGCAAACCCAAGGAATCTAGGAAAACCCCGGAATCGAAATCGGGACCTCATGATCTCTAAGCCTTATCTCACCTCCAAGATGCCAGTAGGGTATAATGCCATGGGCTTCCAATGAATAATCATATTGTGAAGATGGTTTGTTTTGACACTAATAATGAGGATTTTTTTAGATATGTTTTTTTTATGCAAGTAATCGTACATGACCCCTTTTGATGATGAATTTGAGTCATGAGTCTTGTATTTGGATCGCGAGTACCTGTTTGTGAATGTGGAGGCTTGTTGTGAATGTGATCATTGTTTCAGTTACATGATTGTTAGTTATTGTCTTATTATTAATCTCTCATATGTTTGTATATAAGTGAAACATTTCTTTTTTGTTGGTTGCTCTTCTCATGAATAAACTTTAGGAATGTACAACACCCATTGTCCTTTTGTTTTCTGCTATGATATGTTGTGCACAGGTAATGAAGATAGTTCAATTCCTTTTGTATGTGTTGCTCAAGAGATTTGTTCTCATTACTATGCATGCTTATACTAGCTTCATAAGTTAACATATATGTATGGTTTAGCCTAGTGGCGGATTTAGAAGAAAGGTTGAGGCCGGGGTAGCGCGCAGGCTAAAAGTTTTTGTTTAGGCGTAGCCGATATATAAAACGAAGAAAACAATTTTTTTTTACACTAAAAAGTACTCCGCCAAGAAAGTTGACCCCTCTTAATACGCTACATCCGCCACTAGTTTAGCCACCAGTTGGCTATACATATAGATGAAAAAGTGTTTCATGTTCTGAGTCTGACCCGTACAAAGTTACACACCAACCTACAGAGAAAAAAGCTAAAACCTTAAAATTCGACGAGCAGGTTGAAGAACATTGTTCATATATGGATCAGTTAGCATGAAATAATGTATGAAACACCATCATATCTTGATTGCAATATTCTAAGTTTCTAACCCCAAAAAGGGCATTATTATTTTAACCAAAATTTGTGCAGTATTTTAACCTCAAAGAGTGCTGCAGCATTTTAACCCAAACTTGTGCAGAATTTGATGGCCTATAACAGTGCATAATTCATTTTTGCCCATAATGGTTGCTTTTGGTTCTCATAATATGTATACATATCACATTTCTTTTGTCTTAACTAGGAACAAGAAAGACGTTGAGCAGCTACAAACAATTGCAGACATCCTTCAAACTCTGAAGTGTTCAAAAGATTTGAAGAGCAAGTTTCTAGTCATTTTAAAGTTAATTTTATTTTGCGTAATATTATACATGTTCTATGTTTACTAATTTTAATGAAGTAACCTTTATGTTTAATAGTACGGTTAAATCTCTGTCTATCATTTATTTGGTAATGTATCATAGCCCGTGTTACGAAGGTGCTGATATGATATATCAGAGTATGGGATATGGAGATAGAAGTAAATAAAAACCTGACCGCATTTCAACTAACC
Source organism: Scalesia atractyloides (assembly GCA_947069175.1). Lineage (NCBI taxonomy): Eukaryota > Viridiplantae > Streptophyta > Magnoliopsida > Asterales > Asteraceae > Scalesia > Scalesia atractyloides. Next base: position 3,301,907 of record CAMTDV010000023.1, read on the forward strand.
ACCCCCTTGATGGCTTGCTCTGAGCTTTGCATCTTTGGATGTCTTTGTTGTAAGCCGAATTCTACTCTTGTTGACACAAATGCTAAAGTTGTCTTACGATTTACGTCCCCATAATGACTATTCTACTCGTGGTGTAACAGTTTTCTAATATATCTCTAGAGCTATGGCACACCCATAATGACTATCTATTTGGTTTTCTCAAAAAAAGACATTTTAAAGATATGCATGGTGGCTGATCGGGTTTCGTGGGTGAATAATAGGCTGTCTTTGAACTGGAACTGGGCCAGACCAGTGTTAACTGCAGCGGAGAATGATGAGGTCCAAAACCTCATGGATTTGCTGAGAAATTATGTGCCACGAGTCGGGTCAGACGCATGGTTATGGAGATTACATTCGTCCGGATCGTTTTCAGTTGCCATGTTAAATATATTATTCGAAATTGTAATAGATCGCTCCCTGAATATGTGTTTAATTGGAATAACTGGGTGCCGAAGAAAATTGGGATTGTGGCGTGGAGGGCGGTAAAAGAGAGACTTCGTACTAAATCGGCTTTGGCGTCAAGGAATATGAATGTGGGCAATACGGATTGCGTACTCTGCGGCGACTATACTGAATCATGTGATCATCTATTTGTCTTGCCACTTCTCCCAAATGATATGGCAGATTGTGGCATGCTGGTGCAATATTCCTCCTATAATAGCTTTTGATTTTAAACACATTCTGGGCATTCATCTTTCTGCAGCAGGGAATGGAAAGAAGAGGAAGGTAATTAATGCCATTGTTCAAATCGTTATTTGGTGTATTTGGAGGACGCGCATTGATGTTGTTTTAACCAAGTAAACCCTGATGTGGCGAAGGTTGTGGAACAGGTGAAATCGCTAAGTTTCTTATGGGTTAAGAATCGGTCGAAAGAGCATGGATGGACCTGGAGCGACTGGCGGAGTTTTAACATTTTTATGTAATTTATGTTTGGCTTCGGCCTGCCTTTCTGGTGTGTTTCTTGTGTGATTCATTATGTATAATTGGTGCCTAGCGCCTTGCTAGTTTAATATTAATGTTTTGTTGTTGACCGTTCAAAAAAAAGGGTTCATTCCCTAGGAATTAAAAGACTGACATGACTAATCATGGCTTAATGATTGAAAATAGCATAAACTGTGAAACATGGTAACTTCTGATCTTGCTTGCAACATATTCATAATACAACACTAACATTCTTAATCGGTCAAGTAACGGGTCAAAATAGATATTCAGGAAAATATATTGATTTGGATATGGTCAAAACATGTTTCTAACCAAAATGAGTTCGAATTTAAATTGACTATTTTAGAAAAAGAAATTAAAATGGGTTCGCCGCTATATCATACGGTATTGTATGAAGTATTTGAAATACGGGGAAGTAATACCATCCGGTAAATATTTCCAAAAGGGTTGCAAACCAATCTGTTAGTTCATCGATCATTGATGGTTTTAGAACCGCTAAGCCTACGTTACATGTATATATGTTAGATCCTTATGACTTGATCGTTGAAATAGTATCTCTCTCCCAAAAAGAATGGTTTTCTCGATACACAAAGAAATATTTTCTTGCAAATAGATCCTTGTGACTTGATCGTTGAAATAGTATCTCTCTCTCAAAAAGAATGTTTTTCTCGACACACAAAAAATATTTTGTTGCAAATAAACAAGATATTGAAGAATTAGCCATACATAAAAATATAAAATCACAATTATTGGGATTGGGATACTCTTATAGAGCATGTAGTTGCCCTAGATTTTCTACCCCTAAGTAAGCTTCTAAAATAGATCATGATCTAATCAATTGCTTAAGCTTCTAAAATAGATCATGATCTAATCAATTGCTTTTTGGGTCGTCTGAGACGTTACGATTGGGGTTCATCCTCAAGATTTTTAGAGACCTTATACAAGCACTTGTTTAGCGCATTTTTTGTCATCTCTATGGAGTCCTAAAGCACTGGGAGATTTTACTCGTTGGTGTCGATTAGGCGGTTTACGTGCTTTTGTCGCTCTCTGTGGCACTTTCGGATTAATAGGTTGTACGTTACGTCAATTCCTTGCTTGTTTTTGAATCGCAACCTTCTAATGCAATCGTAACTACATTGACCTCTTACTTTTAGTGGCTTAAGAATGGTTTTGCCCTACCAATTTTTATGATGGTTAGTGACACAAGTAGAGACCGTGCATAATGGTCACAGCAAAAAGGACAACAATTCAAGGAAACCTTATTTTTTTCATTGTGGGAATAATTACACAATAATCATAAAATCAATATAAACTTATCTACAATTAGGGATGAACATTTGTCATTTATACAATCATCTCCCTATGCACCCTGGATCTTAAAGACTTTCATATGTACGGATTAATGTGTGAAGTATAATCTCTAATTCCTGCACCTTCCCAACCCATCCACTCTTCCCACATGTCCCAATCCGGATCCTCCATTCCCCTCATCGGTTCATCGATCCCTGCATCCGACGGTCCATACGTATCCATCTCATCCACACTTGTTTCATCTCTCAAGTTACTCATCACCATCTGAAAAATCATTAACATTTTAATGTTTTATTCATATACTATCATGTCACTTTTGAAATTAAATTCAAGGTCCCACTCAAGTGAAATTTTATTAATAATATTAACTGAATCTAATTTCAAATTTCAATAGAGTGAGAGTATGCGTACATCGTAAGCTTCGTTGATTTCGTGAAACTGAACTCCACAATTGCTGCCTCTACACACATCCGGATGATACTGAAATTCGATCAAAAACAAAACCGTAACGAATTAAATCAAACGAAATAAAACTGTATTGACATTTAAACAAGATGTATATAAAGTTATAAACTCATACCTTCAAGGCAAGCTGCCTAAACGCCTTTTTAACCTCAGATTCAGAAGCATCAGGACGAATACTCAAAGTTTTATACGGATCCGAAACTAAATGACCAGACAAAACACAACTAACTTTAACCGCCTTTTTCCTCTGAGAATTCTTCAATTTTCTCCAACATGATGAAGAAGATGAAGTCAACGATGATGAAACGTATCCGTTGATCAATCCAGCCATAAATCCTTCTGATATTTCACAAAATGATAAAAATATTGAAATAATGAAATGAGCTTCTGCGGATTGATTTATGTACGTGAAGGTGTGTGGAGTATGATTTGGATATTGATTGGATCGGATGAATACAACGAAATGGATTTATTGAATTGAATAGTGATTCAATTTGATCGATTGGAGTGAAAGAAACGGTCAATACTTGGGGAGAAACGGCATCCGTTGGATCGGAGATATAGGGTTAGAATAGTGTGTGTTTAGGTGTAGTATGTGAGAGAGAGAGAGAAAGGTCTTTATCCATTGTTTCAGAGTTGATTGCAACATGATGACGTGTATATTAGCGTTTTCTGGTTTACATGGCTTATCTTTACCATCCTAGTCAGATTATTCGGGTTTGGGATTTTTTTATTTTATATATTTAGTCCTTCAACTTACAACAGTTTTCCTAAAATGGCAATAAATGTTTTGGATTCATCACATATTCGTCCACTTTTATTATTAGAATCACTGGGGTTACTGGTCCAATAACTATTTATAACCATATAAGATAGGTTTAAGAATTAAGGGTTCAAGACTTATAAATGATAGACTTAAAAACTCGTTGTTTAAAAAAAGTATTTGTCAAATTTTATACTTTTATAAAAACTAGCACTATATATACAAATTTTTGGGAAGTTGGTTAAATGAAAATATAAAATGTTTATGTGCGAAATGATAAAATCAATATTCAATATACCACGTGGGTATTAGTTGATGTGTCTTTCTTTGTTTATGGTGAAACCTAGAATTTGTATGCAAGTTATAAATATCTCACAAAAGAAACAAAAGAAGCAACTTGTCTGAATTTTGCTTTTAGTTCCCTACACAAATATGAAATATCTTTAGGATAAGAATGAGGTTGGCATGATCAACGTGATAATGCTAAAATTGTTCATAACTTCGTTTGCCTATTGAGTATTTGTTTTTGTTTGTAATATTAGCATTCAATATGTTTTGTAGCTATAATATCTTATACCCGTTTTATTAGGTATCTTTGGAGTGAGTTATCACCGTTAAGAATGAAAATTGCTTTTAAGAAATATCTTGTTAGTGTTTAAGTGGTATATTCTATGATAAAATGGTGTGACTTTAAATCCTGTAAAGTGTAGATTGTGACAAATTTTTTATAGAAAATCTAGGAGTTTTTGTTCAAAATAAAATTAATGATAGGAATTAGTGGGTTTTGTTGTAGTTTGGCATTTACATTTTCATCCCAAATGTAAAATATTATTATAGTTCAATCTTCTTTTATCAAGATTCCTGGTTACTTCTACATTGTTGGGTTTTACGTGTTTTTTCACAAGGAATGATAAGAGTCTATTGTAATTTTAGAATGTTAAACCTTACTAGTCTTGGAGTTCCCACCAACCCGAACTCGAATTCAATTTTAATCTTCTTGAAAATTAACTTGAAATATCTATAATCCCACTTCGCAAATACAATTATTCGGATTAATGTTCCCAAAAAAATTAAAATTATTATATTATATTATATTATCAGTTCATCATAAAGGATAAAAAAGTGTAAAAAAATCAATAATAAAAATCAACTTCAATTGTTTAAAAACCTAATAAGAATTATAACTTTCGCAACTTCAACATTTGAACTACTTATGTGTAATGTGGATGAGTATTTTGACTGTTTGAGCCCTTGTTATAGTTTTGGTGAAGTTGTTATATCAAAGATAATACAGTTACCCGAGATGTATTCATATGATTCTTATGAAGATGATAAAATAAGATGTAGAATTGAACTCCCAAACTACATTAATAATTTGAAAGTAGATACAAGATATGCCAATTTGAATGGTCTGTTTAGTCTTGTAAGATTGATAGTCGAAGAATGAACACCTTTCATTTATGTTGGTGTAACGTTCATCGAAGTCAACATTAGTTAACCGATCGCAATAACAAGCCTTGGTAGAAGCTTTTTTACAATTATGTACGTAACTCGATTGATAAAGAGAATTTAAACAGCAATTGTATTTATTATATTAAAAAGTATTGTGTTTTCCTGTATTGAAATGTTATAGGACTATTTAACAATTTTTTAAATAATTTAAAAGTGTATTTTACATTTCCCGTATAAAAGCGTACACTAAATTAAGAAAACATTATGTAAGGACACTTTTTACTGTTTTGTTAAATAATTATTTTTCAAATTTATTTGGAAAAATTCCTAGTGTTGTGTTGGCTACCAATTTGTGTAGTAATAAAACTTAAGTTTTGCACATTTTGCAATATTAAGAAAGAACGGGGTACATACAGACACAAAACAAAAACAAGGGGCCTCATACAAAGTTGTTTTGCAGTATCCGCACATGTCTGGCTCTAATTGGTCCAATAAAATAGACTTTTAACTCTTTTGCTTTTAAGTTATGGATAAAGATATATTCGAATCTGGATAATTGTTGAATTGAAATTGTCCGATTGATCTCTTGCTAGATATGAAAGGATGATCATTGAACATAAAATCATGGATTGGTTTCTATAACTTCATTCATGATTCTCAAGTGTTTTTAATTACAGTGAATTTTGTTCTTTAATGAATTTTGATCTTTAATAAATTTCTTTTCAATTTTTTATATTTTTTGTATTTGTTTTTCTTTTGTAAGTTTTAATCGAACTAGAAGTTGTATGTAACAAAACAAACGGTCTAATACTGACTGAATAACGTTAGTACCGGAATTGATATTCTTTTTATTGTTCCAATCGATGTAAACACATCTCGGTATTTTTTGGTCGTAACAAACTTTTTTTTGTTTCTCTTTAGGTAAGTGTTGGTATCTTAATGAACCGAACCAATATCAAACGAATTCCTGCCATTATCGTTATTTTTACTATTGCGTCTACGTCTTCATTAAAACTTGGGTCGTCCCGCCGCAGAGCGCTGATGTAACCCACTAGTTTAGTTAAAAATATGACTTCAGTAAATTTATACGTAGATATTTATATTACAGGATGATTTTTTTTAATGGCAAATATTATCATAATATTTTTTTTAAATTTTTCATTGCCCAAATTTAAATCTAGAACCTTTCTTTTAAAAGGCTAGTGTCTCTACCAAATTAATATTATATATATTTGATACTTACAACAACGTATATGTGTTCAAGATGAACTGAAGTAGTGAAGTGAAACGATGTCAATGGTCAATTAGAGATTAGTTTCTTCACTACCGGTAAACTACAACTTTCTCCGATGCAAAAAAAATTATTTTTTTTCTTCTTTTTGTTAGATGGAACTTTTATGTAGTTATACTTGATATCATTTTAAATAATTCTTAACTTGTATTTTATAAAACATACATATTTCTCGATCTATCGCTCGAAGGATTATTTTACTAATTTACGACAAAATTATAAAGAAACCCACACATTGAAGAACGTTTGGGCCATTTGATTATGGGCTGTCAAAATGAAGTCAGGGGCAGTGATGGCCCAAAATCAATTTTGTTTCTTAACGTTGGAAACTGTTATTGACGTGGGCCTAAACTCTTGGGCTCAATCGCTATTGATAAAACTCACCGTGCAAAAAAAGTCGATTTGGCCGGCCAAACCGGTTTATAAGCCAGCACAATGCGAAAACAAAACCGTTTTGGCCCAAACTAGTTTGAGCCCCCTCTGGCTTGATACCAATTCTAGATTTGAAGGAAAATATCTATTTAAACCGGCCCTATTCAGTTTTTCTAAAGCGTTTACTAACATGTTTGGGCCACTGAACCGGTTTAGAACCCGATCCTATTCGATTCGTATAGGGTCGAGTTTTTAGTCAAAATTGATTGGTAACCGAACCGGTTTTTGTCAAACCGATTTAGGCCTTCAGTAAAAAAAATGATTTGGTTTTGACCCCGAAACGGTGGGTCTGGAACCGGATTTTGTACAGCTCTATAGTTGGACACTTGGAACTTTAATTTTTTTAAAAGGGGTGTTGTTAAACGTATGCCTACCTCTCACAAAACATGGGGGAGACCCGCCATTATTTTGTTAAGGGGGATACGTTTAGTAGAGAGGAAGGCGCGTTTAACCCGACCTTTTTAAAGTTGTTTCTTTTTTATTTCAACTTATTTATTTTGAACTTCAACGTTTCATTATTTTCAATCTAAATCCTACTTTTAGGCGCAGCTTGTATAAACCAACGATAAATTCAACAACGTTTGGAGACATAGGGTAGAATTGTTGCAAGTATTCGATTATTCTTTTACCAATGACTAAGTGATCTAGTCTAGAGATGGGCATAATCGGGTTTTATTATTACCCGGAACCGGTTCCAACCCGGAACCGGTTCTGCTTAGATGTCATTGGAACCGGGTATGGTGTGAAACCGGGTCCGGTTCCTACCCGGGTTCACACCCAAGAATATGGAACCGTGTAGAACCGGGTACGGGTATTATGGAACCGGGTATGGTGTGGAACCGGGTATGGTGCGGAACCGGTTCCTGATAGTGTTCAGAACCGGTTCCTGACAGTAAAAACATGACTTTTACTGTTCAGAACCGGTTCCTGATAAAATGTTACCGGTGGAACCGGTTCCTGATTAAAAAATCGTTTTTTTTTATATAAACCCCTTCCTACTTACCGGTTCCTGATAAATGTTATCGTTGGTGTTATAATAAAGTTTGTGTAATGTTTCTTTCTATTGTGTTTGTTATGTTTGATTTTTATTATTAGTTACATTGATAAATAAAAATAGTAACAATAATCGGTTAAAATTAAAAAACAAATTAATCGGTTGAATTCCAACGAGTCGGTATATCCCAATTCGGTCCAATAATTTTTTGGTTGACATCTTTACAAAGTTTTTTATATTCTTGATATCTTTCTTTTCCACTTTTGAAAACATCTTGGAGCATAGCTCTAAATGCTATAATAAAATCCGATACAAATTGATCTTTTAAACCGGTTTGCACAACTAAGTTAATAATATATGCAACACATCGTGTGTGAAAAAAAACACCATCAAGTATTGGTTTTTACTTCAACTTTAATTTTTCAATCGCCGTTGTGTTGTTTGAAGCGTTATCAAAGGATATTGAAAAATTTTTATCTTCTAAACCATATTTAATTATTGTGCCATTTATATTTTTATAAATATTTTCTCCCGTATGAGGAGAAGGAAACTCGTCAAACGCAATTGTACGCTTCATCATTTGTCATGTATCGGGATCAACCCAATGAGCGGTGACACATATGTACGATTCCGGTAAACCATGTGGAGCCGACCACACATCACTAGTTAGGTTTACACTAGTTTTTAAATTCTTAAAAAAACAATTAAATCTTTTTTTGCATTTTCCCATAAACTTAAACAAAGACGTTTTAAAGTGCGACGACTTACATGTTTATAGCGAGGTTGTAGCGTCTCCCGAATAAGATTTGTAAGATCGGGGTCGTCGAAGTGTCCAAACGGCAACGCTTTTTGTATCACCAACTTCGCCATCCGATCGCGAGCTAATTTTTGCTCATAACGAAAAATGGTACCATCTTTGGATAGTGGAACTTGACCGGATGACATTTCCTTTAAAACTTTGCAATACTTATTAATATGCTTCGTTAACGTTGAGTTTGATTCCTTGGCTAATAACGATCCACAATGTTTACATTGAGCTTTTTGCGAGCCGTCACTCATCTCGACCAACTCCCAATTGCTCCAAACTTCCTTACTGCGATTATGAGACAATGTTCCAACCACATATGGAACCGATTGATCTTGAGGAACATTGTTAACGGATTGGGAATTTTCGTTTTTGGAACTCTTTGAGGCCATTTGTTGATTAGAATGTGAAAAAGAACAAGAAAGAAATGTAACAAGAAGAATAGATATGAGAAATTGTGTGCTAAACAATAGATTTCAAAAAAATATATATAGAATCGGTTCTAACGGTCAGGAACCGGTTCCAACGGTAACATTTTTAACGGCTATAACCGGTTCCAACGGTAATATTATAACGGTCAGGAACCGGTTCCAAGTAGGAACCGGGTACGGGTAGGAACCGGGTACGGTTAGGAACCGGTTACTACCCGATTCAAATGGTAAAATTGTGGAACCGGGTTGGAACCAACGGGTATTTTGAACCCGGAACCGGTTCTACTTAATGTCGGGTAGGAACTGGAACCGGTTCCAGTTCGGTTCTACCGGTTCGGGTTCGGAACCGGTCTTTATGCCCATCTCTAATCTAGTCGTATGGTGAGTGCCCACACAAAAGTGAGATGGGTTAAATCCTTGTGCGTGCATGTTAATAAATGATTTAGGTGTGAAAAAAATATAAATATTAATGTTCATAAAATTTGATTATCCCTTTTTATTTTAATTTACAAGCAAAATATTATAATTGATTGCAATGACATATTTATAGTTGAACATAAATGTTAACCGAATATCATCCTGTGATTATGGGCTATGAAACATAGAAGCTTCATCACATTCAATTGCCTCTAAATGCAGTTGCATGGTGAACTTTGAAATATGGCCATGTGATCATTACCCACTTCATTTATTACATGGTTCATGCCATTGACACCCAAATACAATCTTCTCATTTTAAATGTATTTGAATATATTTGGTGGTTTTGTCCAATTTTCCGTCCGTAAGGACGTTCAAGAATGTGCTAAGACAAATTTACCAGGATGTCGTCCCCTTTTACCTAAAAAGGTTATGCACGAGTGGTGCCCCATGAAAATAAAAATAAATATATTTGTTACGCTTAACTGAATAATTAACATATTGATAAATGCTATTCAACAATTTGTTCATAGAAAATAGAAGTGTTTAATAAACTGATATCACTTACTAACATTTTGTCGCTGTGCTAAGCTCACGTCATGCTAAGCTTGAGCTTGGCGCTAGGCTTGAGCTTGGCTCATGATCCGTTCATTTGTAGACACATTGTAGGTTCTTGCCATTGCTTTATCGAATATCGTATGAAACTCATGGTCTGGACACTCAAAGCTTCCGAATTTTAAGGGTACAATGAGTCTTTTTTTTTTACCATCCATCGATACTCTCTCAGTGATATTAACGTACTATGATTGTTTTTATTTTTAGAATCCCATTTATCAACTATTAACTATTTTGATCACCCTAGGCATAATAATATAAAAGGGACAGAAGATGTTGCTATAAAAGCTGTCAATTTTCGAATTTTATGTCTGATACCGTTTATCTATGTGTGTCATCGTCAGACTATACGGTTGTGAAAGGGCATGAAGATGGGGCGTTATGCGACATGTGTACAACATGTCAGCACGCGTTAGAAAAGAGGCGTGATACAAAAACAAGAGGCGTGGGACAGGTGTAGAAGAGTGACATTATTCAACACGTGGCACTCGCTTTTTTTACTATTTTATATTCAACACTATAAAAAAATGCATTTAATTTTTTTAAAAATTATTTACAATAATAAAAAAAAGATTCCAGAAAAGGTAGGTTCGCCGAAGATGGCCTTACGCCATTATGTTCGGATCGAAGTTGCGGATCGGCTAAGACCCTTGAGTCACCACAATAAAAGACAAGTTGCCACAGCTTGAGTCGACTCACATTGAAGTGGCCAGGCTAGATCAAGGACGGTTGACCACGAAGGACCAAGCAACGCAGTCTTCAATTTTGGCAACTTATTGGGTCCACACAACCCCATGAGTTATTATATTAAAAGTTCATAATTTTATACTAATTTACTCATATAATTTTTGTTTGACTGAGTTAGATTCCTTTTATATAAAATAAATAACGCATGGCCTAATTGTACGAAGTTTACTTTTGTGTCCGAAATGTATATAAAAGGGCAATAATTAAGAACAAGATGAGGTCGTTGATCTAAATATATCCAAACAACAATCAATCTTGGTACTTATCGGGTTACTAGCTTCTACACCACCAAGTTTGGTAGCCGTAGATTTTATAGATTAGAATTCTTCGCATTAATTTCTTTTTATCTAGAAATCAAGAACGATATTTAAGTTTTGTTTGGGAGTCGTACCATAAATGAGTTTAAAGATCACCGTATATAGGTGAGTCATAAACACAATAAAATATTTCAACCAAAATTATATGATTGTTTGGGGGAAAACCCACTTCTCAAAATTGTCACTAATACACAATGGCTTTTGAAAAATGATAGGTTTGGTCTACTGGACTTGAAACCACACAGTGTTGACGTTATTTAGTAGGAAAAGGCAACTATATAGAACTAGCCGGCGGTTAACAAACCACCATATTTCATTATTTAAAAGTCTATCAATTCGATTTAAAGATTTATCTAATATCAAGTCACCAAAATAAATCTGGGTTTGACGCCAAAGACTAAAAAAAAAACTATTAGCTATGACAAAATAATCCAACCGATTATCTTCCATTCCTTTCTTTTCACTATGATTTTGAAACAGCCCACCCTACGTTAAGAAATAAGAGAAACATCGATGAGCTCACCCATGACCATGATTGCAACTAAAACACTTGGTCAGACGAAAAGGAATCTAAAGACCATGGGTGCATCAACATCCGAACACTTGGACCCACGCATGTTTCTGGTTTCCAATATTTTAGTGTATACGGGAGTAGGTGAGGTGTTGACGTTTTGGCCTTGGTCGGGATCACTTTCTCACCAACTTCCTTACGCCCACCCAATACCACTTTCCTTGTTATCCTTAACATAATTTACTTACACCAAATTAATAAGCACATAGTTTGTCTTTGAGTTACATTTATCATATTAACCTTTGACTATCCGTAATGGTTAATGTTTCATATAGGACATTTTCCGTCACATCAGTATCATAATGCTCTATTCAATTATTATTTTTCAATTTTTTTCACCTTATTTAGCAATGTTTCTCCCTCTTCATACAGTATAACGTCTTGAGAGTGATGTTGAGGGCGTCATCGTACCTTATAACGCCTCCAAAGTGAAGTTAGGGGCGTTTTCAAGCCTCTGCAACTCCCTATAATGGTCATTACTTATGGTTTTATTGTTATTCAATATTATTTAGTTATGATTTTTGTTTGAATTTTTGAAGTTATTAATTGCATTATGTTTTAAGTTTAATAATAATATAATAACAATCAAAGTATTTATTCAGAAAAAGTTAAGTTACAAATTTAAACTATATTTATTAGTGATAAAAAGTGTTTACTTACTGCAAAAATATCAAATAAGCTAAAAGATCAATATCTATCATGCATAATTTGATGTGATGTTTGTTTTTCATGAAAGAAAACTTTTATCAAACATTATCTTGTATTCAGATACATTTTTAATTATAAAAGCAAGAAAAAAACAAAAGCAAAATGAGATGAATAACACTAATCATCGTTTACTCTTTAAATCATTTTATATATCATGCATAATAATCTATCATCAACCTAAAAAAACAAAAGCAAAATGAGAAAATAACACTAATCATCACTTACTCTTTAATACTGTATTTTAATGTTAAATCATGAGAAAGTGGATCAAATAGAAAGTATGTTTTAGGTAGAAAGGATATGAAGAAATAGTAGCACACGTGACAAAGAATAAAAATTAAAAGGAAGGGCATTTTTGTTAAATGAATTGCGTTTTATTGAAATCGTTAAATGGGTTGCGTTTTTTAGAAGGCATTGAAACAAAAGAATCATTGAATTAATTGCATTTTATGAATTGCGTTGTATTTTGTATTCATTTAAGACTGAACGTAGTGGGGCGTCAGTACACGGCAAATCCAGTCATAGCGCCCCATAACCGCTGACGCACACCACTACGGTCGGCGCTATGAGCTCTGGAAATCGAGTCCCCGCGAAGGTGATCACGTCGTGGCCCATCCTCCCCCACTTTCACACATATATACACATACATATATATATATATATATATATATATATATATATATATATATATATAAAACTCCATACATATATAACCCCACTACACCCTCTTATGATATAAAGCCCTATAAAGCCTCTCTCTTACGCGTTTCGTCACTTGTCACATAACGCCCCCTAAGGGGCCTTATGACTACACATGGTCTAAACAAAACAAACAGAGGTTAGTTTGACTTGGAGCACAAGTGCTTTTTATATGACTTGGTGCACAAGTGCTTTTTTTTAATGACAAATTTCTTTTATTTCTGTTGCTTGTGGATTGAACCCAAGACATCTCTCTTTCAAAACGTTTAAAGGTTTTTATCTTTACCAATGGACCACCACCGTATTTCTGCACAAGTGATTTTTACAATTGCCTTTTACAAGTGTGGCATGAAACAATTATTCAAAAATATTTATTTTGTCAAAAATCAAATGTGTTATTATGGGTTGGATAAACTAAATCAATTTCGTGGAATGAGGTCATTGGTTTTCCAAAACTATAACTTTTAATTGTTTTGTTTTTAAACATGTGTTTGTTTTTATTGTGTTTTTTATTGAGTTTATGTATAAAAAAATCATAATGGGTGTTCTTTTAAAAAAACTTGTGAGTATTTGACACGATGATAAAACACCTATTATTTGTGTTTTACTCCATTGAGTTTTACATTACAATGAAAAAACATTTTTTTATTTGCGTTTTTAGTCTATTACGTTTTATAACATAATGAAAAAACACAGTTTTTATGTGTTTTTAGGCCATTGCGTTTTATAACACAATGAAAAAACATAAATTTCTTTTGTTTTTAGTCCATTGCGTTTATACACAATGAAAAACACATTTTGTGTGTTTCTAAATCATTGTATTTTACAAAAGAGTAAAAAACACATTTTTTGTATGCATTTAGTCTATTGCGTTTTAGAAAAATCACATCTGTGTGTGTTTTTAATCCATTGCGTTTTAGAAAAAAACACATTTCTTTGTGTTTTCTGTCCATTGCGTTTTAGAAAAAAAAACCATTTTTTGTGTTTTTTATCCATTGCGTTTTACGTATCTGGGTGTTCGATTTTTTTCAAAAGTATAGCAATACTATACTCGTTTTAAAGATAAAAACGCTTGTTTTTGTGGTGCAATTTTTATAAAAGAATAATTTCGTATGAAAGAGTTATTAACGTTTAAAAAACGAAGGGAATTGGAGAAGAAAGAAACTATTGCCTTGGATTGACTAGAATACCCTTAAACAAACCCATGTGCCTTCTCTTTTTTTTTTTTTTATCAATTTCACTCATTTAATCTTAACCTTTAATTATTAAATAGATGGTCAAAATTATTTCCTAACATTTCTACCCAAGTAAACTTTCTAGTATATTTTGACCCTAAATCATGATATATAAAATCATTTTATATATCATACATAGTAATCTATCATCAACCTAAATATGTAAAGAGAAGGGGAGACGAGTGTGGGATAGATTTGGCCAATATACCAAATCCTATCTCCCCGTCCCACCTAAACCGAGATACCCATTGTCATTTAACTAGGGTGTAAATGATACAAGCCAATTGTAAGCTGTGAGACCGATTAAATTGATCTTAAACGAGCTTGGGGTTCAAAGTTAGGCCTGTAATGAATCGAATGGATACGGACAAAGGCATGTATGTGTTCGTTCATTTAACTTTAACCTAACACGAATACGAACATGAACATATAATGGAACACATATTTTTGTTTATGTCAGTTTATTAAGAAAATGGACATGTTCGTGTTCGTTTATGTTTGTTTAAAACCTAAACGCACAATTCACAAATGTAAACGAACATAAACAAAAAAATTAAATGAACGTAATTTAACAAACAACAAAAAAAAAACAAACGAACATAGTTGAACAAGCATAAATGAACCCAAATGAACATAATTACCTAAATATAAACGGACATAAAGTATTTTATTATATAAATTAGTGAATAATTACGATAACTCCATCGGAAAACCCATTTTATTACAGAATTTCCAATTAGTTATATTCATATAAGTAGCTAAAAAGTTTCGTTTGTGGTTAAAAATATACAAACATGACTACTTATGTATTTAAATTGAAATGTGTCACACCCTAATTGATGGTGGAAACATCGGAGTGAGACGAAAACAAGATTGCAAGAGTCTTCATAACAAGTAGTTGTGACAATATTTAGGTAATTCAAATTTCGTTGATTCTAAATTGGAAATACATTGTTCGAAAGGGAAATACAACAAGTTGCAAACATGAAACTACATTAAACAAATACATAAGTTTAAATCTAGGCGTGTATCTAAATCCACCCTAAGAAATGTTCTTCATCGCCATCGACTAGTTTCCCGCAACATGTATTAAAATAATGATCAACAAAAAGTTGGCGAGTATACAAGTTTAAATGCATAGGATAATGGTGAATAAAAGTTGATTCATATCCAACATGGTAATTTGTATATATTGTTCATTATCATACTAGCATGTGTTAACTATAAGTCAAACTAGAGCATACCGCAATCATGCTTACCATTGTCGCTGAAACGACAAGGTTGTAAAATAATTTACTTAACAATATCACAAGAATACGGGCGTTGTGTTAATCCTATAGCGCTATAATTGTTAAGATACGTTTGCAAAGTTAATAAGCATACAAAACAAAAGTATACACAGCATGCGATAACATGAATAATACAAGTAGCATATTATTAACGGATATACTATGTTTGTAAACAAGTTTAATCGTGATATCGTGATTTGTATAAAGTGTACATGTTACACCCAAAGTGCATAAAACGGAAAATGGGATCGAGTATACTTACGGTTTTGCAAAGCTTCCGATTAAACCGAGAGTTGATGAGCTGTTGAGATGGAGCACCGAAGTTACTTTACATTTGGGGAAACGAAGGCTCTTGAGTATATGGGGTTTGTGGGGAGTTGGATTCGGATTTAAGTATAAAAGTATATGCATACAAAAGTATATCTCGTCTAAATACTCATTTGGACACTAAGTTTTCGTGTGTTTTCATAGGTCTTAATTTGCCCATTAGAATCACAAACGAGGAGTTTTGAACGAAGATAATATAACCTAAGTTTATAAAATCTAACCATAACCCGATTAATATTAAGAATCCGGTTAAAGATATGTTATATTTTATGTAGTATATTATAGTCCATCATGTATAATCATATAAATCATGTAAGTCAAGCATGGAGGGAATTAACCTCTTTGTATGATTCACCAAAGCACAAGCTTATCAACGTAGTTGATAAACCGATTGGTCATGAATAAAAAATATAACTTACTAGTTCGTAAAGTAGCCAAGTAAGGATAACCCGGGCGTGTTATACCCAACATGCCAAATGTTGGAGGCGAGGCGGGGTTATGTTACTTTGATTCTTGTAAGCTACTTGATGTCATTAGTAAAAAAAATGTGAACAAGTGAGATTTTGTGGAACTAATTCGGATAGCTAAAGCTTCTATGGTTCACACATAACTCATGCACAAGCCTTTCAATATGGAAGGTTGAAACTTGGATGGTTTTCAATCACTTAAAATATATGTGGGCAGAATTTTAAGAAGGTTTTAAGCTTATTTTTAGGTGGAAATCAACCACAACACAAACCCACAACTATGAGCTTAGTTGGGAGCAAGGTGGGAACAAGATTCTACTAAGTTTTAAACGTTATATATAAAAACAAAAAGATAAATTAGAGAAGAATTTTATGCTACTTTGTACCTCAAATATGATAAGGTTCCACCTTAGTTTGCTATGGCAAACTTGTGGAAACCTTCCTAGAGGTTACCTAAGTAGTTTGAAAGAAGAAATGTAGAAAAAGATGAAGAAAAGTGAGTGAAAACTCATTTAGAACACTTAGCGTTTTCTTCCTTGCTTGAAAGACTTGAGAGAATTTGGGAGTTTGAGAGAAGATTTGGTGTGTGGAAAATGTTTAGGAGGTGGTGGAGGCTTGTATTTATAAGTAGAGATTAGGGTTTGGGAGTTAATGAAAATGGAAGGTGATTGGAAAAGAAAGGAGATGGAGAATGGTAAAATATGATTGGCTTAAAAAAGGTGTAAGGTGATTGGAGGAGAAAGAAGATAGAAAAGCTTTTGGTTTGCTCGTTTTAAGGCCTTATACTTTGTAACTGGTTTATTTTATGTTGTTTCTTGTATTTTAGCTTGTTTTTAGGTATCCAAGGTATATTTTAAGTCCCGGTTTTACGTATAAACATGTATTTAAATATTGATTGTGTATATAACACAAATATGAAAGGTAACACGTATATGCATAAAATGAATTTCCATTATGATCAAATTCTCGGATTACAATATCGGAAATGAACCACGAATACGAAACAATTACAAGTTTCTAAAAATAGAAATGTGAATGCAACTTTCTAAATATGGAAAGTACAGAAAATGCGGAGCGTTACAGTCTCCCCTAGTTTAGGAAATTTCATCGCAAAATTTATTTAAAAAGAAGACTTGGGATAAGATGGCTTTTTTTGGTGGTTCGATATGAGTGATAATCGGTTAATGTTTGGCTAAACACAAAATTTTTGATGCTTAGTGCCGAAGTAGCGTTTTATGTATTAACATGTTTAAAAATGTATGGGTTAAAGTTTTGGTTAAATTGGTAGTTTATGGTTAATTGTGCGTACGTGGATAAATTCAAAGGGATAGGAGATAAGTTTGTAAAAGTAACTCATTCGGGTAAAGTAAATTTGACATCAACCGTAAGTACGTGTAAAAAAAAAGAAGTAAAATGGGTGTGTGTGGGTGCATATAGGCAATGTCAAGTTGCCCGAGTTCGGACGACTCGGTGAAAGGAGTGTTTAAGGAAGTGTAACTTGAGGAATGAAAAAGATTTAGGATAAACAAGGATGTAACTTTATGTAATGCGGCGACCCATGTCATTGTTTTAAGAAAAGTTTTATTGGTTCAAAATGAATTAGAAAAATCAAAATTTGTAGAAAAAGTGTTATTGGTGAGTAAATGGGATGGTAAAAATTTTGTGGTTGTCAAAGGTTTTGACAGGTAAATGAGCCGACTAGTTGGTGTTTAAGTGTAATAAAAGATGAAAGATAGTTTAATATTTTGGGATAAGTTGAGCTTGTGAGGATGTCTGGCAAATAGATTGGACGTTTTGGCCGAATTACTATAGATAAGATTTAGACGGAACGTCGAGTGAATAGTTGAGAATAATTCTGGCATAGGAGTGAGTGAACGGTTTCGTAGCTAAACACGAGGGGTAAGATAATAAGGGTACCAGATGGAATGTGAGCATAAAACGTCGAATGATGTGAGTGTTAGTTGTAGCCGCCAGGGCTAACAATTTTGAGTACGTGATTTTGTTATAGCCAATTGTGTATTAAGTGTTCAAGGTGTATTCAAGTATAAGCGAGACGAAGTATGTGAGGTACCATAGTTTGTTTGTTAGATGACAGCATTTAGTAAGGTCCGGATAACACCGAGTTTTACATGGCACGTTTTACGAAAGTTTATTAACATGGTATGGATACTTATATATAGGAAGTATGAACGGCGTATCCACCATGTCCTAACCATGTTACGTTCGTTTCGCTATTCGGTGTCGTGTACCATGCTACGACACACAGTAGGACCTAATATGGTTTCTACTAGTAGCGTATTGGGCGAGGGTGAATTTTAGTATTACAAGTAAGGACGTGTGTACAATAGTGCATGAAAAATTACCATAGTTTTATCAATAAATAAATAAATAAAATGATTGCATGACTGTATTTTTACATTGGGGGCAAAATCATAAATTCACATGAAAAAAAAAACAAAAAAGATGACAAAATTATAAATTTGAATCGAGAGCAAAATCGTAATTTGGCAAGAGAAAAGAAAGCAAAATCAATAACAAAACTATAAATTTAAATAGAAAAAAATTATAATATGACTAAACCAATGACTATTTCAGATGAGCTTTAAATACTTCTCTTTGTATATTTAGGATAATAACTTTGCTCTAAGATATTGTTTGTTACATTGAAATAGAAATGAATGAAATAGTGTATGTAATTGAAATAAAAAACTGTCTATTTTAATAAAATAACATAAATAGTTGACTATTTCAGATGAGCTTTAACTACTTCTATTTAGCTGATTTTTATAGTTTTTTTGTTTCATTAAATGAAATCATAATTAATGACTGTTGAATGCGTGATTCTTGATTTTTTTTCTATGGAGATGTTGTGGGGCATGCGAAGTACCGAAACTGATGTGGCGTTCAGGGTGTACTAGTTGCATGTGGTGGAAGAGGAAAAGAGGAAAACTCTTCTCGAGAGAATACTGTCGCCAACCCCTTTCATCCACCCAATAACCCAACAATTGAGGATTATTTACTGGCAATGAAAGGGAGAGAGAAAGGGGGTTAATGGTAGACCTACTCTCTTTCATTTAATCGTACTTTTATCTTTATATATTTTTTGTTTTTTAAGTTGTTTGGGTGGAGTGCTGACAATGTTTGAGTGTAAAATAGGAAGTTGAGAGAGAAGTTCACATGAAATAGTAAGATTGGCTAGGGGGGATAGGGGACAACACGAACAGGTGGATCACCCCTTACACCCTTAGACCACACGGTGTGGCGCGTGTACAAGCTATGTGGAAGCTTGTCAACGTCAAGCACGGTAGACCGGCCATGATGTGGAGGACGGCGTGGGTCATTCGGCGATGGAAATCCTACATGCGTTGAAACTAAATTCGCGTTGATGTGGCACGTTTCAATTGGTGTGGGTATTGGTCGTTTAACAACAACCGTTAGTTTTTTTAATTTTTAAAACTTAACATTTTAGAAAACAAAATTTTACCCTATGTAAACCATCCTTTCTTCCATTTTTTTACAAGCTCTTACATTTCACCCAAATTTTTATAACCCCTCTCCCATTTCCACTTCACAAAACCGAGAATGTTAACCATTCCTTGGGCCGATGAAGAGGATATCGCATTGTGCGAGTCCTGGGTCAAACCCTTGAGCCACTACACGCTACGTAACTGCTCAAACGGTCCGTTTGTGGGAGAATTTTACAACACTTTTGCATCCATATGGGTGAGACCACCCAAACTGTGGACTCACTTTCTTCTCGTTTTAGGGTTATTCGTTTAGATTGCAAAAGATTCGATACGGTGCACACCGTTAGGGAAAACGTGGGTGCTGATCTTGGGGAGGACGGCATCATACAAGCCGCTCTCATCAACTTCAGGCACGAATACAACCGTGACTTCCGTCACGTTTCGGCTTGGCAAATTATTAGATTCTTTATGTAGTAATTTTTAATTTTCAGGTTTTATTTTAATTATGTATTTTTTTATTTTATGTTGTGTGTTCTTTCTAATGATGTAATGATTTTTATTTTTAAATTATGTAATGGTTTTTATTTTTAAATATGTAATGTTTAATTATTAACGTTATTTGTTTAATCACTATTACTGTATTTGTATAAATTAAATAGAGTTTATAGAATTTTAAATATATAATTTAACAATTAAAAAAACCCTTCCCAGACCCCGATTTTGCTCCACCCTTTTCTGATGCAAGCTGACATGTCCTTCACATGTCGGATAACACCCATTTTTCAAACCCTTCTACACCGTGTGGTCTTAAGAGAAGGAAAGAGAAGCAAGAGTGAAATATGTCCATTAGTTACGATGAGCATGGTACATGAAGAGATTAGGCTAAAGGGTGTGGAGGAGGGTAGCCTCTTGAAAATGACGGGCATCCACATCAGCGGGTGTAAGGGATGAGTCTAAAAGGATGAGCCCCTTTATATATATGTATGTATGTATGTGTGTGTCTGTGATAAAAAGAGAGAGTCGTGTTGCAGGCGGCATTGAGAGGATGATAGCAGCGATGATGGGCCTAAGAGGGTGGTTTTGCTGGTCCAAACTGGGCCTCGACGGACAAAGAACAAGTCCCACACCTTACGATCTTAGAGAGAGAGAGAATAAAAACACGTTAATTATAAGTGAATTGGTAATATTAAATTGTATTCGCTATTTCAACCCAAATCAAAAGTTACGACTTTAATTAGTCAACCCTCATTATAGAGGGTAGGTGAGACTTATACTTTCAGAGTTGCATTATAAAAAAACCCACCCCTTCTCATTTCTCCAACTCAAACCCACTTCACACCAAATCAACACCAACCGCTACACCACCTCTCTAATTAACCAGACATTTCGTCGTACACAAGTTTCTCCCCCATCCTCAAACGGTAACAAACATTTCAGTTACATAAATCTTCTTAATTATGCTGTATTTATTATGTATTTATGTTTCATTATATGCAGTTTGTTGATCAGATATGAAGATCGAGGTGCGAGAATCAACGATGGTGAGGCCAGCGGAGGAGACACCCAGAACAAGATTATGGAACTCAAATGTGGACCTGGTGGTGCCCAATTTTCACACACCGAGTGTGTATTTCTACCGGCCTACTGGTGCTGCTAACTTCTTTGATCCGACGGTGATGAAGAAGGCGTTGAGTAAGGCGTTGGTCCCGTTTTAACCCTATGGGTGGGCGGTTGAAACGAGATGAGGATGGTCGGATTGAGATCGATTGTCAAGGACAAGGCGTGTTGTTTGTGGAGGCGGAGTCTGATGGTGTGGTGGATGATTACGGTGACTTTGCGCCCACGTTGGAGCTCCGGCGACTTATTCCGGCGGTTGATTATTCTCAGGGGATTGAATCGTATCCGCTGCTTGTTTTGCAGGTATTAAATTAATAAATTTAAAACAAATCTTAATTTATATTTATATAATTTTATTTTTTATAAAGTAATTAAAAAAGTCTTCTGGAATACGTGTTTACCAACATTTATTATGATCATACGCCAGTTGGAGAATGGCATCATGCTTATCTCATCATGACTTTGTTAGGCTGGTTGTGTGGTTTAGGTCCATCACATAGGAATGGTTCGTCACGCAGACGGCCACATCATCTGGTGTGGGTGATGAGTCCCAAGTGATGGGTCAAGGGTGTGGAGGATGGGACCCATCATCATATACAAGATGTATGTATATGTATGTGTGTGTAGGATAAGAAAAAGGAGGACCGTCGGCAGCGGCAATAGAGGGATGAGGACGGGACGGGGCTTAGCGGCGGTGTGGAATGTTTTGTAAAACGAGGTTCATGCCCACACATGTGGGACTCTGTTAAACACATTGTTTTCATAACCAGACTGGACGACTTACTGATTCAATGGTCGAACCGATCAAACTGGTTGGACCGGATTTAATAACCGGATGAAGTTATATAGTATTTATATTTATTAAAGTTAAAAAAAACTTGAACATGCATAAAAATATAATAAATGAAAAACATATTCACCATTTTAAAATAATTGAAAAGTATAAAGTAACAATATTTATGTGTATTGACTTCGGTTATTATGTTTATATATATAATTAATTTATATTTTGATATGATAATGCAGGTCACATACTTTAAATGTGGTGGGGTGTCACTAGGAGTTGGGATGCAGCACCACGCTGCAGATGGGGCATCTGGGCTGCACTTCATCAACACTTGGTCTAACATGGCTCGTGGTCTTGACCTAACCATCCCACCTTTCATTGACCGAACCCTCCTACGTGCCCGAGACCCACCGCAGCCAGCCTTTGAGCACATCGAGTACCAACCTGCTCCTCCTATGAAAACCATACCCAAAACCTCAAACGACCAACATGTTCCCGAAACCGCAGTATCCATTTTCAAGCTAACCCGAGACCAACTCAATGCCCTTAAGGCCAAATCACAAGAAGCCGGCAACACAATCAGTTACAGCTCGTATGAAATGCTCTCCGGACATGTTTGGAGGTGCGTGTGTAAAGCTCGTGGCCTACCTGATGATCAGGACACCAAGCTATACATCGCAACTGACGGGCGGGCCCGCCTGCAGCCGTCACTTCCGCCTGGTTACTTTGGAAACGTCATATTCACTACCACCCCCATAGCACTAGCGGGTGACTTACATTCAAAGCCTACATGGTACGCCGCGGGTAAAATTCACGAGGCATTGGCAAAGATGGACGATGATTATCTAAAATCCGCACTAGATTACTTAGAACTGCAGCCTGATCTAAAGGCGTTGGTTCGTGGGGCTCATACGTTTGCGTGCCCGAATCTTGGGATTACCAGCTGGGCTAGACTTCCGATTCATGATGCGGACTTTGGATGGGGTCGGCCCATATTCATGGGGCCGGGTGGGATAGCTTATGAAGGGTTGAGTTTCGTCTTACCAAGCCCAACTAATGACGGGAGCTTGTCGATTGCCATTTCGCTACAAGCTGAACACATGAAGCTTTTTAGTGGGTTCTTGTATGATATCTAAAATGGCTTTTATGTTACTCATTATTCATAAGTCATAACACCTTTCCCAAGACACCTTGTTGTATGTGAGTGGAGGCTGAAACAGTTTTTAATCGGCTTATCGGTTTATTACTTTTAAAATCAATGCAAGTAATTAAGTGTGATCATATATGTTTACAAATATATATACATTTGATCATCACATTTAAAGTTACAAACAAACCTTGTTGAGAGAAAATTTGAAATTACAGTCTTGGAATTGATTAATATTTGGACAAGGTTTAGAGCCCAATGGGCTATGTCTAAGTGGGCATAAGCCCAAATACCGGGCCCAATAGGAGGGCACACAATGATATGTAATTATTTGGTCACCTGCACTAAGATGCTAATATCTTGATTAGCTGTGAAATAGTGACATAGACACTCAATTTTTTAATAAAACACATGTTATGATTTTGAAGCTTTTTATTTTAGATATTGGGCATCTTTTGTGATCTTGGTTGCAGGTAGCAGACACAAGAGAGACTAATTTAATCATTAGAAATCAAATATCATATCTCTTTTGTGTCAATGATGGTGGAGCAACCAATCTTTATTCACTAATCATAAGTTTATATGAGGGAATTTAACTTTATGTTTCTTTCAATAATATGGATGCAAGGGAACATTATACATACCTTTAAAAAAGATTGTTCTTAGCTTCTTATCGGGTTTCATATGTAATATTTTGGCATCGGCTCACTTGATATTAATCTTATTTTTATGGAAAAGACTCACACGATAGCTCGTGATTGGGTGTTTGCTAGTCTGCTTTGGCGTTGTATCTATTGCTTAAAAAACCCCCGGATATGGACTCTTGACATGAATATGGATTTGAGAGAATAGTAAATGTAAATTAATCTACTGTATTTTAGTTTTTAGTCACACCATCATAACATAACTATTGTACAAAACAAATGTTATGCATCATAAATTATCACATAAACATACTCAAAGTTCACAAACACAAAACCAGAATTTACAACAATCAGACTGTGCTTTCTCATCCCATTAACCAAATCTCCAAACCACAAACAAAATAAACCATCACAGGTTTTCAATTATTTAAAGACACCACTAAAAATCTGTGAAGACAATCTAAATCCCCTTTCTGTACACTGGAGATTGGTTTATACATAAGTGTTTTGACTACACATATGAAGACGAAAACAATATGAACTTAGACGGCGAAAAGGAGAAGAAAAAAAGATCCAAAAGTGATACTGAAGGACACTGTATGCTCTGACTGCACTATGTTACGAGGAACATGGCGACTGCGATCCACATCCGCATCCCACCACCACCATGTGCGCCTCGCCTTCCTCCTTTCTCTCCTTCTTTCAATGTATATTTGCTCCCATCGGGCTCGTTTATGTTGCTATTTACGCCAGTCAGTGCCTCCTCCACCCCTGTATGAAATATCAAGTATATGTCATGACCATGTAACCACAGATACAAAGAGGTGAGAGTGGATGAATACTAACCATGAAGTTCTTGTTGGAGAGTTGGATTATTCGAGCCTGCGGAAGTAAAAACTAGGCGAGTACATAGAAAGATACAGCAAAGGTATACCACCATATTTGATCTCATTTTCACTTATCTTCAATAGCGTTACACACAGATACCTAAATCCTAGATAAAGGCTACAGAATGTTTCAGGAAGAATCATGTAAAAGCAACTTCAGTTTCAAGCTTTTACTTTAATATTTTTGCCCATAATTGAACAACCAATCCTGGGGTGTGGAATATTTTTAACAGGCCTTAGCTATATAAAAAAAATCGGTTCATAGCGGGTCGGGTTATGTAAGACAAAAGAACGTCAAACTAAAATTCATATAATCATTAAAAACTTGTCAAACGTCATTACAAACATATTTAAAATTGTGCCCTACGGGTTTTCATTTTTTGAAAGCTATCCAAAACATCATCTAGAGATACTAAACGCTCCATAAGTTCATTACATTCTTGCTCATGGTTCCTATCACATATAAATTGCTCCATAAGTTAATAAAACAACACTAAACACTTAAATAATAAGCAATCATGTTAATCATAGTCCATAATTCTCAATTTTATTTTCAAACATTCAAGCCCTAGTATTAAATGTTGATTACTTGTAACTAATCATTAAACAGACATAGCTATAAATAAAACAACAAAATTATTTAACTACAAGTCTAGAACAACCAAAAAAACATAAAAAAAGATCGAACCCTTATACATCAATAGTTTCTCCTAATCATCACATAGAACAACCCAACAAAATCAATAAAGAAACCATACTTCTAGTTCTATATCAGAATTCTGGCGTAATACGGGTCGGTCCTGCCGGAATTTTGGTTTTTTCCGGCAAAAAGAGTCGTCCGGTCGTGAGCAGTGGCGTCAAGTCGCTAGGAGCTTTTTTTGGGCGGGATTTGGAATTGGAATGAGTGAATGGGTTTGGGTTATATATTTAGCTCAAGTTTCGTTGGGTTGGGTTTGGGTTTCGGTTAATAAAAATAGAGTGTAGATTGGGCTTTGATTAGTTTAAGTAATTAAATGAATAAGTGGTTAAAAATAATTATATAAATTGTTTTATATTTATATATTAAATAATAATCAGTGTTTATTTTTTTTTATAAATTCATAATATTTTTTTCTAAGTGGGATGGTTGAAAATTTCAAAAGAATGCGGATGAAAATTTCCAAGGGGTACGGTCGGGATTTCCTGCCCACCCACGGTTTGGGGTGGGTACGCCCCAGCAGCCAATATAGAATCTTTCACCTACATAGATATATCTACACTCACGGACCCGTTGATATTAATCAGATAATGTTAGTAGGGCCTTTGAGTGTTGCCTTGGTGCGTTGCACCATCGAGAGGGCTCAAATATATGAAATAGTCTTTGTTCTTTATATACTTTTGAGTTCCTAATCAATACAAGTTAATAAAATCAATTATTTTAAAGTTCATATGCCTGGGCTTCATCTTTTTATTACACATGATGTACCAATATGCAGTGTTGTAAGGATCGTTAGGTGCTAGTCGGCAGATAGGGTACGGATTAATCGAATTGTGACCAAAACATCCTTGTCTATATAAAAAACAAGTCACTGCCCTAAATATGGACTTTAAATGTCTCCTGGTTAAGTAACAATTTCTATAAAACAATTCGATTTAATCGTGACCCAAAAATATTTTCATTAAATCTCCAAGTACTTGATGTGACTTAAATGAGTTTCTATTGAAACTCAATTAAAATGGTTGAAAGAAGCAGCAACAACTAGGCCCATAATATTTCAGCCCAAAATAACGTGAATCTTTATACAGGCCGTGGACTGTGTACTCTCTTCCTCGGCCCACAGACAAATCACACTCGTTACACGTACAGCCGTACTTCAAAAAAATATATTATTTATTTTTAACACATACGACCATAAATAATTTAAAGTCCATGCCACCTTTAATGTGATCAAATCATACTAGTGAACCATGTCAACATTAGTGACGTATCTAAAAAATCTTCGTATGGGTAACATTTTATAAAAAAAAAGGTAACGAAATCGAAAAAACGTCAAATTTTTCCAAAATTTACACTACCGCCGCTCCGCTACCCCTTCTATTAAGGTAGGTCCGCCCTGTCAACATTGCTTGAAATATTGTTGCAGATATATGTTCCATTTTAAGATAAGTTCATATTTATTTTGTTGTATTAAGATACAATCAGTTACATATTAGGTTTTAACTTTAAAAATAAAGTTTGGCATAATTCAATTCTAACTTTTGCTTGCCTAAATTTGGTAGAAGGGAAATGATAAAATACTGTTAGGATTTGCCTAAAAATCTTTTTAGTAACACTTCATATAAATCTCAAAATCATATGTTTGGATTTATGTAGAATATTTCAAAGTTGAGTGTACTTTCCTCCTTTGCAAAATTTGTCAGAACATGTTACATAAATGAACATCTTTGTAACCTAGGCTATTTGTAACATGCTATTAAGAAACCATGTGTATATATGTATAATAGATAGGAGTGACATTGAGGGAACTCAAATTATTGCGAATACATTCTATTTCCGATTTTTTAATTTTCAAAACATAAGAAAATGATATAAATGTAACCATTACTGTTTCTCGCTCCTCCCTACTGTTTGTTATGACGTATATAACATATACATATGTAGGTTATATGACTTACACATGCATATATTGCGAAGCGTACAAAATGGAAAGGTATCGTAATCATTTGGATGTTGCGCTATTAATTCTAAGAAGTGCATTCACCATAACCAAGGATATACAGAAAGTCTGAGACAAAAACTGCAACAGTGACACTTTTCTAAGACAACAATAAGATGAAACCAAAATCTTTAGGTTCCCAAAATCATATTAATTGAGAACACATACATGATACAACCTATAAAAATAATGCTGAAACTAGATAAACGATCATCCTGATTTCCGAATACATTATGCAGATAACACAAAGAATGAATCAAATTTCACAAAACATATAGTGTACTCTGTACCTTAAACATGACTACAGAACATAAGTATGAATGTAACTTCAAATCTCACAAAAAATTATATAAATTCTCTTACACAACAGCAAAAGTAATAGGGTATTGGCGTACCTCGTTCAATGGGGCACCGGCACTTGTTTCTTCTTCTTCTTCTTCTTCTTCTTCTTCTTCTTCTTTCTACAGAATAACAAGAATTAATGTCGATTTCGGTACCATCAACATCTTCTTCTGACCAAGAACATAAATCATCTGAAAATAATGAAAAACTGATCGCCTCATCGTCTTCAACTTCAGACATAATTAACGAGCTGATAGCGTTTATGTCAAAAACGTCACCAGTATCTTCAACATTGTTATTATTATCATCATCTTCATTATCTTCATCTATTCCTTCTAAAAACCGATGAGCTAAAAGCATCTCCGCTGTCAATCTGTACATCGATTTCTTCGAGAAACAACCCTTCAAGAAACTCTTGGCTTCACTCGACAACGTGCTTACAATCAGAGGAGACCCATTAAGCTCCCCAATTCGAGTAATAATCTCGTCACTATTCGTATCTCCTTTCGGACCGCAAGGTGGGTTCGCAGTTAACATTTCAAGCACAATACACCCAAGCGCCCATATATCCGAAGGAGCTTCTTGCACACCATCAATCACAACTTCAGGCGAAAAATACATCGGTGTGCCCCTCCAATAAGGAACAATCAACTTCCCCTTTTTGTTCTGTTTTGCCCTCTTTGCCAACCCCAAATCACCAATCTTAGCTGTGTATTGACCCGCTCTAGAACTGCTGGCTATGAGCAAGATGTTTTCGGGCTTCAAATCGCAATGAACATACCCGCATCGATGAATATGCCGCAACCCACGGAGAATTGATCTAGTATAACGTTTAACATCCACTTCCGGCAACCCGTCAGATTTCTTGATCAGATCAGCTAGGGTTCCACCAGAACCATACTCCAGCAGCAAATTATACACCATCTGACCGTTCTCCCCATCGGTAATCTCATCCCCAAAACATCCGATCACATTACGACACCCTCTAATGTTATTCAACACCTCTCTCTCCTTTTGAATTGACGATGAAACAGAGACCTCTGCCGATTTCACAGCCATAATTGGCGGGTACGAGCTGTATTTCGATTTGGGTTTCTTCAAAGTCGCAACATATACAGACCCGAAACACCCTTTTCCGATCAAACAGCCGCGAAACCACGCCATTCCATTGCCATACTTGCTCGCTTGATTTCTTCTCTTCCGCTCGCAATTATCATCATTATTATCATCTTCTTCACTCGTCAACCTTCTTTTCTTTGAATTCAAATCCATCGCAGCAAATGCTTTGGTTGGTTTGGTTTAGGAGTCTTTTAACATCCACTGGATTGCGAAGAAGGCAACAAGGATAGGCTGACGAATTGGAAGAAAAATGATAACAATCAAAGTTGACAAAATTGGAAGAATTAGGGTTACGGAAGAGGAAGAAAGAATGAAGAATTTAGGGTTTACGAGTCATGTGGGGTTGGTTGTTTCTATGGAGTTTCTAAAATTAGGCATGTGGGGATTGGTAAACAGGCAGCCACGTTTCCATACAACAACCTGACACCATTCAGACACACAAACTGGACGCAACTATATATATATATATATATTTCTTTCTTTTTTTATAACGGTATAACTAACTGTCAACTGGTTGAAACTAACCGACTACATAAGTACATTCCTTGCAATGTATATGGAAACAAAATGTTGATGGAATTAAGGTTGGATGGTTCGCTAGATTGTGAAGTAGTTATTATTAAGTTTCTAAAATAAGATGTGATGATGAGTATTTCCTACGTTATGAATATTTTTTTCTTTTAATTGTAGCTAATTATGTGCATGCTACACGCCTGTTGAATAGTGAAATTGTAATTTAGTTGCTAGTTATTTGAATTAAAGTTTGAATAAATGATTAATGAAAGTTTGGTGGTAGGAATTTATTGATTAGTTAATGCCTTGGTGGAATGGTGGGGTAGGTTTTTGTTACATTTTGATACATTTTTCTTTGGGTGTTTTATTGATATAGTTAAGGAATATATATATATATATATATATATATATATATATATATATGAGAAGATTCATTTGAAAAAAAATATAATGTGAGAAGAAAAAGAAGAAAGGCATAATGGTAAAACATTAAATAGTTTATAACTTCTCTTATTAATTATGTTATCTCTCTCTCTCTCTCTCTATATATATATATATATATATATGAGAAGATTCATTTGAAAAAAAATATAATGTGAGAAGAAAAAGAAGAAAGGCAAAACGGTAAAACATTAAATAGTTTATAACTTCTCTCATTAATTATGTTATCTCTTATTAATAAAGTAAAAACATTATATCCTCACATTTCAAAATTTATCCTACATATGTCTTATACTTACCGGAATTCACCATACACACATATAAATTTACCCTACACATTTCAAAATTTATTCTACACATACTAAAATTTATCCTACACATGTCGAAAATTGTCCTTCACTATAAATTATTTTATCTTGAAAGAGTATATTAAAAAAATAAGTTATAAGTTTAATTAATTAGCTAACTAATGACAATTATAAATTTACCTATATGCCATTTTTCATAACATTAAAAACACATATTAAATAAAGTAAATGAAGAATTTCTATTGATTTAAAAGTTATTCTTTTTATTCTTACAAAAACTTTTCTTCTCATTTGTACACTACACTATATATATATTTTATTATATATTAATATTGATATTGATTGTTAACAAAATAAATACAAAAGTTTAAAATGCTATTATTTTTTAATTTTATGATTTAAAATCATGTGTAATAAAGTATTCTTATTTTATATAGTTAGACAAACACATGCATAATCAAGGTGTGCATATTTGACCAAATAACTAAATTAGCATCTAGGTGGAAGGGCTTGACTATAGTTATGTGGAGTATTTGTTTTAAAGCGTTCACATTTACATATTTGGATGCCTACGTTAGCTCTGTTTGTGTTTATTTTATAACATCGATTTTATAGATACCAATAATTTTAATCTTTGTATATTCCAACTTGTGTCTTAGAAAAGAATCTGAATAACAAATCTTTTACTTTATTTAAAGAGAATTTTGATTGAAACATTTAGAATGGGTCAGCCTCGGGATGTCCTCCTCCTCGTCTGCTTCTGTTTACAGTGGCGGACCTAGAAAACTTTCATAGGGTAACGTTTTAAAAAAAAGGGTAACGAAATCGAAAAAGCGTCAAATTTTTTCAAAATTTACACTATCGCTGGAGCAACAAGGGGTAACGAAGGCTACCCCTTCTAATAAGGTACATCCGCCCCTGTCTGTTTATCAGTTTATGTGTATACGTGGTATTTAGTTGTGTATCTACATATGCAACTGTTTAATTCATTTCGTGACGAGAAGCTGGTCCAAAATTTTGTAGACTTATTTGGATCAGTGCCTATAACTAAATAGGCGTTACGCCTAAATTTGAGTTAGGGAGTGGAGTTATGATGCCCATAACTAACGGGATAAGCTGAGCTAGAAGTAGATTTACAGTGTCCATAACTAACATATGGAAAGGTCTTATCGAGATGGATTTCATCACTCGAGATTTTTCCCTAGTTGGAGCAATCTTCATTCCTTTTCTTTTAGCTTAAACGTGCGAATTTCCACCGGCGTAGGGGCAAATGTGTGGGTGAGGTGGAGACTCTTTGATTGGTGGGTGTAGTTTAGGTTTGTTTTGATTGGTTGAGGTTTATTTTCTTTCTAAAAATTTTTATTCTCTTCCACGCCACTTTCCCACCACCGTGCTTTTTGCTCTAAGCCACCATGTTAACGTGCATGTGTCGCTTCATACAATTTTTCAAACACCCCTCCCCTCACCCCACACCGTATAGTCTAACTTAGGGACGAAGAGGCGATAAGATAACACCACCTAGTTCTATTTTCTAATTTTTAATTTTGATAAACAAAAACATTTTTTTTATTCTGATTTTGAACGAACTGTCAATTGCGATCGGTTCTTTATTTTTCCTTATGATTGTTGTTGATGGTGATGATGTGCTAGCTAGGAAGTGGTAACACCAAGATGGTATCAAATAATAATTTCAAAAAACTAAGGGGTTGTTGGCAATTTCTGTATGGGTAAGTGCTGAACCAGTAAAATGTATGAACTATTAAGTGTTGAATCATTAAGATGTCTGAACCATTAAGAGCCAGTATTATGCTTAACCATTCATAGGGAAATGTCAGACCAATTCAGATAAGAGGGTTTAATCATTCAGACTCAGTATAATACTTAACCATTCAGAGGCATTCAAACATTTGGTCGCAAAACAAACAGTCTGAACCATTAAGTACTGAATCTGTAAGAGGTCTGAACCACTAAAAGCCTTATTAAGAGCTAAACAAACAACCCCTAACATAATGTCTAACGAGAACCCAAATGAATATCATTACGCTTTTGAACTATTGTGTCGTGCGTTGCGGCGGGAATGATACGTTTGTGACTTCGTTACATGTGTTATGATGATAAGTTTGACGTGTGGTGCCCACGCATAACGTGATATCAAGGCCGTCTCGTAGAATCCTAACAATCTTTGGACCTCGAGCGAGTGGTTCGGACCTTAAAAAATATATTTTTTGTATTTATTTTTAAAAATACATTAAAAAGGCCTAAAATACTTAATATATATACACATAATCATTTTTTTAATTTCGGGTCTTTCAGAGATTTGGCCTCGCGAGGTCACACGACCTACCTAGCCAGCTGGGCCTGCGTGGCGCGTTTTTTACTTTGTTCCACACGTTATGGTAGTGATATTAACGTGGTTTGACATAGATAAAAAGAGAATAATGTATGCACGTTATAGCGTAAAGTCGTAAAAATAATTTAAAAAAAACATTAAATTAAGTTACATCAGGCAATATTTGTGTGATCAAACTACTGTAAACAAGTTATTTTTTGTACAATATGAATCTATTCATAATAATTTATTTCTCTGTGTTGTAAACTATACCGATTATCAATACATTACCGACTCGATCCCAATGGAACAGTGTCGGTATCAGTATCGGCATTCATTTTTATTTATTTCGATCGATATAAAACACCTCCTTTGGCATATCATTACTTTACTTTTTTTAGCTTTGGCTTTCAATTGCTATAACGAGTGTCGATACCATAACAAAATAAACAAATACCGACCGAATTCTCACCGCATGACGTAGACGAGTCTAAATTAGCCATCTAATAATAACTAAGTGTAACACAAGTCAGACAAACCTTGTCATCATTATACCCATTTAATTAATTAATCAACTAGATAAAATGTATGATATCTCTATTAATTTAGTGTTGGGCTAACTAGCACGTTCAAAGGTAACAGCATTTAGTGGCCATTATACTTTAGTCAGAGATCAATGGTCCAGAGCCAGGAGCATCACCATCACGTGGCCAGATGGCATCACCAAGTCCAGGTTCATGGGTACAGATCAGATATGAATTTATGATATTCTCTGATTGATTAAAGTGTTTCAACTTTGAAACAGAAACTTAACAACATATCTCTCTACCCAGAAATGAGCAAAACAGGTTTTTTTTTTAACTTAACAACCAAATTCGTGTTTGTTCTTGAAGATGATTGTGGCCCCGTTTGTCCAGAAACGGGACAGAAAGGGTCTAAACGTTAAACGGGCGTAACTTGGGCTACAACTGGAGTTACTGGGTCAATGACCAACGAATGAAAGGTGTTGACAAGCTGAATTATGTGGCAAACAGCTTCCCATTTGTTAGACCCGAAATCGTTGATGTAACGATTCGATTCCGTCAATCAAGAATTTCCCCTAAATTTTGCAATCTTCCGTATTTTTCTTGTTAAGCCTAAAA
Organism: Scalesia atractyloides; assembly: GCA_947069175.1. Taxonomy (NCBI): domain Eukaryota; kingdom Viridiplantae; phylum Streptophyta; class Magnoliopsida; order Asterales; family Asteraceae; genus Scalesia; species Scalesia atractyloides. Next base: position 3,335,664 of record CAMTDV010000023.1, read on the forward strand.
CGTGTGAATTTTTTATTGGAACAATTTACACATCTAATATGTATTTATTTTAGTATTTCCATTTAAATTTTGTAATTTCCAAAATTTGCCTAACCTGCAAAACTTAGAATCCCCTTGTAGGATACCTATTGGAATCTTCTAATGATTCAGAAATTTTACAACTTTTATTTGAGAATTACTCTTTGTTCTTTTTATTGCTTCCGCTCTGCGTCATGTAGCTAGAGATTTATCGGGGCTTCCCGTTGTTTCGTCTTTACTCTTCCAGAATTTGGAGCCGAACCTGATTCGAGCTTGATTTTTTTTCAGGAGCCGAGGTTGAGCTCTGTTAAGGTAGCCGAGCCGCTCCAGCTCGGCTTGGCCCGTTTAGCTTATGTAACCAAGATCAAGTAGTTAACTGAGTCTGATCATTATATTGGAATTAGTTGATAATATCTGATTATAGATTTTAATGTCACAAACAGATGTTAGATACCACATTTCGACTATATTTATAGAGGTGGCACCTTCAATCCATTTAGTTACGAATGAGTTTCTTTGGGTTGTAACTTTCTGAGTTGAAAAATCTACCTATGCAATCCAATCACCCCCCTTGAAAGCTACAAGTAGAAGATGCATCACCTTTCATGATCATGGGACCTCTTAGCCATACTTCTCTTTGTTGCATAGGAGATAAAGCCTCACCGCTTTCAACATCAACTATTTCAGCCTCCACATTACACGATAAACGGCCAACAGATTCATAGCATTCACACTCGTCTGGCCTGTTCATTCCTGAAACCCCGCCCCCAGTCTCTGAATATGGTCAGGGGCAGACCCACCCTTTGGCCAAGGTGGGTGGCCGCATCCCTTGAGAAAAAAATTTAGTGTATTTTTTAGGCAAAATACCCGACCGCACCTCTTGAAAATATGGTTGAACACCTCATCTGCACCCCCAGCAAATAATTCCTGGGTCGCCACTTTAGATGGTCACTCATCCTGAGAAGGAAACATCTGTTGTGGCCTAGAAACTACAAGTTGCTGTCCCACACCGGCTGGTTTAATAAGTTATAAAAGGAAGCTGTCCCACACCAATGGGTCAAAATAAGGTTTTTGGAACAGGTCAAATGAATGTGGTTTTAGGAACAGGTCATAATGGGTTGGGTTGACCCTTTCAACCAACAGTTTTATGTTCTTGGGTAGATTGGCACTGTATATTTGCACATGCAAAGTAAATTATAAATGATATAAATCATTCACATGACCTCAACCTGTCACAGTTACATATAGCATCGCTTTAAGTACAAAGTAAGAATTTATTCAATATCTTGATTGAATATCCATGTTATGTGGTACGGTTACACGTGGATTTTCTAACTTGCAAGACAGTTGGATCTATTGATGTTATGATCAGTATACCTGCACATGGTGCGGTTGTTGAAGCCATTACAAAAATATTATAGTTATTTGTGGACAGTGTGAATCGATTCAAGACATTGAAACATTGTGTGGACTGTGGAGTTTGATTCTCTAATGACCGTCGTGAAACCAAATCGCAAAAAGAAATGTTAAAAGAATTTTCTACAACCCCGTGAATTCAAACCAGTGAATACCAAACGACTTTGGTTTGATTAAGTGACCACCAGACTGGTGAATCGAGTGAGAAAAATATGCAAAAGCGGATGTTAGATATGCTGATACAAGTCATTATATTTGAAATCAGCAAACTCATGATTAAAAAGATTGTAATAACAAGATTAAACAGAATAATAAACTTGAGTATAAAATTTCATAAATAAAGTAAAATAACAACCAAATACAAGTGACAATCAAGAAGTAGAATACTTGCTAGGGAATGCAGATGAAAAAAAGGTTTGTCCCACATCGGCTGGTTGAACAAGTTAGAAAGGGAAGCTGTATTGCATACAAGCGGCCCAGCTACGTTCAAGTAAGGCACACAGCTTTGCAATGAGCACAAAGTGAACTATTCTTTTGCCTTTTATTAAAGAATACCGTGTGTTTGTTGCGCTAAAATAGCATACGCCTATTTTTGGAGGGTATCTTTTTATTAGAAAAGACTCAACCATTACCTGACCAGTGACTAATTGGATACTAGTCAGGCATTTTACAACCATGGTTTTTATAGCTAGAGCTTATGGTTGTGAAGTTGATACATATCACGTTGATTGACATACAACTAGTTTTTTTCTATATTTTTGGACACTCGTAGCGTCAATAAATCTTCCAATGATATCAACCAAAAACCTTCGATATGAGTTGTGTAGTAAATCAGCAAGTAATGAGTATTCATGTGTATATGTTCACTCTTTGAGTATGTCCAGTCTATACCAAAATAATATTATTATTTAAATATACATCGGATATAGTCTAATACTTACGACATGGATGGTCAATATATACATTCTATACGCTGGTCTTGGTCCTCCAAATACTTCTTAGGTCTTGGTTATTTTGTTACTTGTGGTCCCCAGTTAGTTACGGGAGGCTAGGCTTACTACCGTGTGGTTCCGTTCACGTTTACCCAGACTGGTCAGGAAATGTGACCACGGTTTTTATTTAGTCTAATGCATTTTTTTTAACGGCCAACAATCTTCCAAATGGGCTCCAAATGTGACCACATCTGGATACACTCACATCCGAACCGAGGAAACCCTCATCTAAGGCCGAAGCCCGTAAACACTCATCTGAATGTACAACAATATGATAAGATAAAACTTCGCTTAGTTCAAAGATCTAGCTAACGATCGTCGCCTACTCGCTAGTCCAACGCTTTTTTAATAGCTTGCTTTGGATCCGTTCTATTTGTATTGGGTATGGTTAATTTTGGGTGTTATTTGAAGTTAAAAAATCTGTATAGAAATGTGTGTCAAATGAGTACTTTTTTAATTTTTTAGCACAAGTATTACTTTGTTGACCATTCTGCCCACGCTTCTTGACCCTTATTTAATCCAGATGCTTTACAACATTCGGGGCAATTTGGTAAATGCAGTAGAGTTTGATATTCCCTTGTTGCAGGAAGTGGTCCCACGTGGATAGAGTAATAAGAAAGCAGACGAACCTAACTTCCACAACATCCTGACCGTCAAAATTCACATCATCGGCACCATTAAAAACTCGTGTGGGTAAGCGACAACTACAAGATTAATGAACACCAACACAAACAAACAATATCAGAATCAGACGAAGAAGAAGAACCAAACCAAAACTCTCTATCTCTAGAAAACATTCTTCTTATGTTTGTAGTTAACATCTGTTGGGGATTATAGTGAATTTGTTGTTGAGTGGAGAAATGGAAGAAGATAAGAAGGTGGTTGTTAATGGCTTCTCTCCAGTAACTTCAACTCATGTATTTTGGAAAACTCGTAAGAGATCAGGTAATAATTAATTATGATTAACCCTTTCATTGTCTCTTTTAATGGTTTTTCTATTAATTAAAACATGTTTAGTGTACAAAGATATTGATCAATTTAGCTGTGATTAATGTTAGATCTATGTGCCTCTTGTTGTCGAAAATTATTTATAACATATAAACTTATTGGACCAAAAGTCATGGTTTTGGTTTTTATTTTTGTGTGTTTGTGTGTTAACAAAGAGAGATGTTATAATTGATTTCTAAGCATTCTAACTTTCAAATTTATACTTGCTTATCATTTTGCTCAATTGATCCCTGGTATAGAAAGTAAAAAAAAGAAAGAAAAAAACATTTCTTTCTTTTTATTTTTTCATACATTATGTTCCGCTAAATAGTAACTCAGAGACAATAAAAATAACAATAACATAATTCTATTGATAATATGTGTGTATATTTATATATTGATATTGATCAGCGTGTTGAGAACTTAAAAAACTACGTAAATAACTTATATCTTATTATTACATAACCACATACCTCGTTATTTCAATAAATTGTTATATGTTACATAACCAATTAACCACATACCTCACTATTTCAATAAATTGTCAATGCACCAACATATGCTGTTTTCAACAAACTATTTAAAAATAAGTAAATTAGATTAAGAGTTAAATGCCATTCCGGTCCTTTTGGTTTGGACTATTTTGTCAAGGTTTTATTTTTCGTCTGTGGGGCTAAAAGGGTTTCATCGTTGCCATTTTAGTCCATTGGATTAACTTTATCCTTTTTCTGTTAACGAGAAGGATAATTCGGTTATTTTATATGTAGTTCTGTTAACTAGAAGGGACCATATAAAATGACCGAATTGCCCTTCTTGTTAACAGAAAAAATGAGTGAAGTTAAAATTAACCTAGTAGACTAAAATGACAACGCTGAAACTTTTGGATTAAACTAGCAAAATAGCATAAACTAGATGGACTAAAGTGACATTTAACTTTAGATTAAAAGGATGGAATACTATTTTAAAAAAGTAAAAATAAGTAAATTAGATTAAAAGGATAGAATACTATTTTCAAAAAGTTCAACGGTTCTTTTAAGAGACCGGGTGTAAATTTTGATACTTCAAAGACTTTTTCTGAATTTAAACAGACAACGGACCACGGTGACTGCAATAATAAATAATAATAATAATAATAATAATAATAATAAATAATAATAATAATAATAATAATAATAATAATAAATAATAAATAATAAAACCACCCTCGTGCGTGCTCTTTGGTTTTTCAAAATAAAAGGGCCTTACTTTTTTCAGAAAACCTTTAACAAAGTTAAAACTATGTCTTTTTCCCCAACTAATCACTTGAAATTAATAACGTTAGTAAAAGTTTAATTATAATTTATAAAGCTAATTAAATAAACTACTAATTTATTCAATAAACTACTTGTAATTAAATATTACAATATATTTTTTTTGTGCCACTTGACTCTAATAAAGTTGGTAAGTTGTTGAAGTTTTATTATCTTCTCCAACCACTAAGAAATTAATTAGGTTAGTAAGTTTGATAATGATTTTATAGCTTTATCATAATCGTAGGTTTTCAGATTTCATAGTACTTTGATAGCTTTTGGAACTGTGTTATCACTTTCAGATTAGAATATTTTGTAGGTACATGAAATCAATAATCATATAAGACAAAGTGTATTTTAAAGAACGATAAATTCTTCTATGTGAAAACAAAGTTAGACATCCGTTATTCTCATCAGACCATCATTGCTTAATATAGGGTCGAATCATTACAATGGTCGGTGAAACGTTGCCTCTCTTTGTGTAAGAGTACAAGTGAAGTCAGTCATAACTACTGGTAGTTAGTAATCATCTCAATGTACATCATTGTGAGCCATCAGTTGCTATTGACCCAATTACTCCACACCTGTTAACACTAATCAATGTTTGTTATGATTTCTTAATTACCTAAAACCATCAATAGTAAATAATATGCATATCATCATCATCATACTCAGTAAAGTTAAGGTATGGTTTGAGGATATAGACAGCCTTACCTCTACCCCCTAGAAATAGAGAGGCTGCTTCCAGGGAGACCATCAGCTCGATAGTAGTTTTGCATCAAGTCTTGGACATAAGGCACATAACACTCAACAATTGAGACAAAGGCTGATTAGTACATGATGAACCATCTTTTAACGTTATTTTCATGAAATTAGTAAATATAACCTTAAAACTAGTGCAATTTCACTTCCCCCCCCCCCCCCCCCCCCCCACACACACACACACTAAATTAATATGCATATCATTTTTTAAATTGATTTTATGGTTTCAGCTAGTATGAACTCACAGGACATTAAAGACGAAGCTGATAAAACAACCGAAGAAGAAGAAGAAGAAGAAGAAAAAGTAAGAGATGATGTAACGGAAGAACCGCCAGTTGTTCTTTCAGAGAAACGTAAGGCTCTTTTTGAACCCCTTGAACCGATAATGGATTTAAACGGTAGAAGGCCTTCAGCTGAATCTTTACTTCCCCCACCGGACTTTGATTCTGCCAGTTACCCGCGTGGATGGCTCATTGGGAAGAAGAGAAAACTTGTAAACGTCGATGTTGTTGAAAGCATGCGCCGCATTGCTGTACAAGAAATGAACCGAAAGGTACACCTGCCTTTTATCCCATTGAAGTATTGAACAATGAACAGCGTGTGGATATTACTGAAAGAACATGAATGAATGTAACAGGACAGAGAGATCGACGGTCTAAACGAGCAACTGGAAGAGGACTCGCGCGCCCTGGAACATCTTCAACTGCAGCTGCTGGACGAAAGAAGTAAACGCGCGGATGTGGAACGGCAAAATGCTATGTTGCAGAACCAGGTTGATATGTTGATGAACATGCTTCAGGAACCTGAGAACATAGAAGAGGATGAAGTTCCACAAGATCCTTAAGTTTGCATCTATTATTTATTTGTTTGTTTGTTTGTTTTCATTATCTTGTTTGTTTGGCATATGGAAAGCTACCAAAATATTTATAGATATAGCACCAAATGTATCAAATTACATGTATAATTTGTTTATATATATATATATATATATATATATATATATATAAAGTACTGCAAGTATTAATATTTGTTAACTAAAGGTGTAACGATACATGTATTAGTAATTAATAATCAAACATTTAGTAATGTTTACAAAAGTAGCCACATAAGTATATAATCCACTAAAAAAATACTAATTTTAGTTAAAGAAAGATCATTCCTGCAAGAAGTTTAGAATAAAGAAAATGGGTGTACTTTATAAACTTAAAAGACATTAGTACACAAGTTACAAAACTATGAATGTATGGAAGCAATCCGCCGTCATTCACATGTATTGTCAACCAACGAGATCATTTCCGAATCTCCCGATTCCAATACATCATCGCCCTTTTTTGTCGTCAGCAATTCGGATGGAAGAATAGTCGAATTCGGATCGTTACTGGGCACTAAGAACAAAAGCCCAATCGGAAGAATTCTCGCGATACTTCGAATGAAAATCGCAACCCATAAACTATCAAACCGAGTTCTTGTAACGTTTAAGGCATGAAGCAAAACACTTCCCGCCCATGATGATGTAAGCGTCCCGATATGATCAATTGACATTAGTAAAGCAAAGAAAGTGCCTTCGATTCCGGAGGGACATAATTTGGAGCTGAGAACAAGAAGCGGCATCCATCGGAGACGCCCGATCATTTTCGAAACCCCTTCGTCCATTACTACGAATATGTAATCGGGTACGTTGAACTTTAAGTTTAAACGTAACACTAAAACTAGATCCAGAAGACTTGAAGCACCGTAGAGCAATTGGGTCCAAAATAATACACCGCGAAACGGGTGGCTTCTGAACACGTTTTGGTATAGGAGAACACCCAAAAGGGACCCGACTGCACCCACTGAGAATATGGATCCGATAACCTCCTACATTAAATGACATGAGGTTATCAATGGGTCAATTCAGGTGATGTTTTATGTCTAATGGGTCAAGCATGTAATTAAATGAACGAACATGAACTGAGGCAGTTCATGGACGCTGTTCGTTTGTTTCACTTTGTGTTCATGAACATTAGTTTGTGTTCATTTGTGTTCCTCAACATTGGTTGCCTATATTAAACAAACGACACAACGAACACGAACACGTTCATTACCATGACAAACGAACACAAACATAAAATCTTGTTCGGTAAGTGTTCATGAACAGTTTGTGAACACACATATATTTCTTAACCAACGGGTTTGTTAACAGCCTAAACACGAAAGTCTCCCAAAATGTATTTTTTATGCATAAAACCTCACAAATGATGCTAATCGAAAGATTAAATTCATAAATCAATACTATAATAATATGATTTTAGTAAATCAGATTTGACATACTGATTATATATTTGTATGTAAAATTTTGAAATTTATGGAATAAAGTGATTTGGGTCAACCCCACATGTACCCTAAAATACTCTACTTAACATACCTGTGAGAAAGATGGGCCCGTTTTTGCATCGGTGTACCAATAGAACATTCCTTCATGAATACTCACACCTAGTGCAAGTGATAGATACATATACAAACACGGTCTCCAAACTTCTGGTGTTTTCAGGGCCGTCACCATGGTTGTTATAGCATCAAGAAACTTTTGCCTTACCTACACAAGACAACATACGATGTTGCCAGATAATTAGTAAAGATAATCATAATCAAATAATCAACTGTGATAAATTGTGTTTGGATGTGCTTATGTTGATTAGAGTTGCAATGATCAAATAATCGACAAGAACTAAATAGAATCTATAATGACTTTATATCGAATAAATTATAAAATAATATTAGGACTTAACTGAAAAACAATGTACAAAACACTGCTAATAGTTATTCTCCCAGGGGTTACCAATAATAAACCGTTTGACAAATTCCAATTGTTTATATTAAAAAACCAAAGAGAAACTTTTTCTGGAAAAAAAGGAAATAATTCGTGCGAGTATGGACTAAAAGTGTCTCAAATTCGGTAAAATAAAGGGGTGATTAGGTAATTTCCTTTTAACTCTTTAATTACCAATTATGTTGCACTTAGCATAACCCCTAAATAAAAGAGAAGCATAATCTTCTTTAGGAACATTAAAAACTGATCATTGCAACTATAAATACATTTTTAGGTAAGCTTCTATTTACTCTTTGATAATCAATTTTGTTTCACCTAGCATAACCCCTAAACAAAGAGAAACACGATCCGTCTTTCGAAACATTAAAAACTGATTATTGCAACTACAAGTAGCAATAAAAACCTTAAATTATTCGAAAGAAAATTCTGTTTATCCGATTGTTAAAAATGTTACCCGCTTATGAGAATAGCTGTGGACAAGCGGTTCTTGCAACATCAATCCAACCAAAATAACCAATCCAGCAGGGATACTTAATACCCCAAAGACACCCTAAAACATACACAAAAACACAATCAATAATCATGCATATGGTGTTAAACTCAAGTCACTATATGAAATGGAAAATTTAGGGTACGAACTAACGACTAGCAACGAACCTGGGGTCCGATTACATGAACAAGAACGCCACTCAAACCGAACCCAACAAGTTGACCGATTGATGAACTAACTCCACACAAGCTTTGCATGTCACCAGCAAGAGAAGGATGACTTATGCTGTTTTCTGTTACACAAGCATCAATTGTCACATCAGCGATAGCGACCCCTGCGCCTGCTGTCATAAAAGACAATATAGCACATACGGCTGGCAAGTTTGTGCTGAAAGCCGGTATCAGCATGGCTATTGAACCAACAAAACCTGAAACAATTAAGCAACTAGTTTATTTTAACAAATATATTTATAACCCATGTAGTGAAACTAGAGGTGGTGCTTTCGACCCGTTAACTTGTGAATAGGTTGATATGGTTATGTTGCATCTCAAAAGGTTTGGAAGTTGCCGAAAATTCCGACAACTTCCTAAAATGTATCTAATAAAGATTTGTATTCTTATTGGAATAATAATGTTATCGTAATCAAAATTACCACATTGATTATTCACAACAAATCTAAAAATGGGCCCGCCTGTTTTGACCCGTTTCAACTTTCAGTTTTAAACAGTATAACTCTTTCATCATCATCATACTCGGTAAATCCCACCGATAGCAAAGCTAAGGTAGGGTCTAAGGAGGGTAAGCTAGAGACAGCCTTACCTCTACCCCGTAGGAATAGAGGCTGCTTCCGGTGAGACCCCTGACTCGATAGTAGTTTTGCATCAAGCCTTGAACATAAGGCACATAACACTCAACAATCGGGACAGAGGCCGATTAGACATTAGTGCATGTACCCTTTTGTCTTTCGGCTATCAACGCCACCACATGATACATGATTAATCGTCCGCCGCTTTTAATGTTATCTTCACAAAATTAGTAAATTAACACTAAAACTAGTGCATTTTCACTCCCCCCGCGGCGCTTTTAACGTTATCATCACAAAATTAGTAAAATAACATTAAAATTAATACATTTTCAAAGGGAACACCATTCGATCAAAGCATATTAGGATTTGGATCTATATCTAAAGACAGTAAGTTGAGTTAAACTACAATGATTTCCTATACATTATTCAAATGTAAGTTTTTGGTACATAAAACAAACAGCAACATTTCAGCATCAAATTTGACAACTTTAGTCTTCCAATCAAATCTTGCAAACAAAACTAGTTCAAAACAAGTATATGCTTTTAATGTGCAGCAAAAATCAAAAGTGTAAAGTAAGAAGTGCAATATACCAGCAAATATGAAGTAAGGGCGTCTCCTTAATCTAAAAATCGGAACAATATCAGTCATAAGACCCCAAAGAGGCTTAATAATCCAAGGTATACCAATAATCCCAGAGTAAAACTGTGCTTCTGAAGGTTGCAACTTTAGCACATCTTTCATATAGTATTGTACACTTACACGATACAAACCTATGCTTATACCTTGATTAATCCCATACACAACAATCACAGACAAAACAAATCTCCAGCTTAATTCATCACTCAACTTTTTAAACCAATTTACAGGCCTCCAGATCAAGTTCCCATCTTTTCTTCTCTTAATACTTTCTTCTTGTTCGTCCATCTTGTTCTGATTTGATTCAGGAAGTGATAAGATACCCTAATAATCAGAAACTTCCCTAAATGGGTTGCGGGACTTTGATTTTGTTACTGAATCAAGAGAGTATTAGAGACTTTTTGAATTGGGTATCTCGAAATTGATTCAAAGATGGATAAACTGAAGCTAAAATTGGATTGGGGGTAGGTGCCGGAGGTGTTGTGGGTTTCGGGTTTGTTGGAGGGCGCTGACTACAATGAGGAAGGGTTTAACCTTTTGCAGTAAATGGGGACACGGTGATTGCGTGGACGATCATGTTAGTTGACGACTAGGTTAAACGAATTATTATCTTTTACGATGTATTTTTATTTTTTTTAACCGTCAAACGAGTTACTCTGAGAGGAACCTGAATTCATCATCAATTTCAGAAAAAAATCTGGTAATTCATCCGTTCGTAGGCACAACAGTAAAATTATCTGTAAACCCCATTTGGTTAAAGGATCGAACCCAGGTTTCCTGGGTCTCCTATCACTGGGAAAACCCGGTAATTTACCCACCCGTAGGAACGACAATGAAATTACTGGTAAAACTCGTTTGACTTAATGACCGAACCCAAGTTTCCCTGGCCTCCTATCATTTACCACCAGTACCTCACTCTGCACCAATTAAAAGTTGAATACAAATCTCTCAAGAGGAATACAAGCATTCTCCTACTTGATCTAAAAATCAATGACTCTTGTAGGTTGTATTATTTATGATTTTTTAAGTTAATAATTAATAATTTATATAATGTTAATTTATAAGATTTCTATGTGTTACGGTTTTATTTTATGTTATTGTTTTTTTTACAATATGTGCTTTGTTATTTCTTCCCATATGTAACTTTGTTACATGTCGTTTTTGGTTGGTAATGATGACTATACTGTAACTGTAGACTTTTTTGTTTTTGGTTTTACGTTTTTGTTTGTTACATTATGTTTGTTGGTTTAGCTTTTGTTTCGATGATTATGAGTATAATGTCATTGGAAAACACTTATGGTTTTGTTGCATGATTTTTGGCTAAAATTTTTGTTGTTGTTTTTCAGTTGTTTACTTTTTGGTTCAGTGATGATATTTATGACATCGTTAGAGATTGTTTAATCTAGAGTTTGTGTTTATGGTCTATGATGATTTTCTTAGGTTTTTATTCTTGTTTGTTTCATGTGTTTTCGGTTAGTGATGATGACAATATTGTCATTGGACGTTTTATTGTTTTGGGTTTATGTTTTTGGCCTATCATGCTGTGCTTACACAAAAATCAATTCGTTTAAAAATTAAATTTGGTTTGTATTTTGTAAAAACAATTAAAATGAATTATAATAGCATAAATTCATTCAAATACATATTATTTGCTTTATACCAGTTGTATCAATTTTTCAAAACTTAAATATAATAGTTATAAAGTAAACAAAAATATATACTTTAAAATTTTAAAAATTTGGATATTTTATCAGGTATTAAAAGAAACCGATATCGGGTATAGGGTATAACCGGGTTCAGTAAAGGGTACCATCAATTTCAAGTATTTTTTAATATAGATCAAGTACGCTTTCAAATATAAGTATTGAGCTCAAAATTGAAATTTTTTCAAGTTCGATTACAAATACGGCGTCTTTGTGCACATCTATCTAAAAGCACCTAATATTTGTGTGTCATGAGTTCAACTTACATAAATGAGGGAACTAAATAAAAGTCATAGTTCAAAAGGTTAAAATAAATGACACGTGTTTTTGTTATGTACCATGGTTAAAAGGAAAATTGAAAACATATATTGGGCCAACATTGCGTGACAGCCCATAAGTCCATTTGTCAAAACAAAGCTAATTGGGCGTCTCTTTTGCCATAAGTCTTATTAGGGGTGCACACATCAATATTTTTTTTTTCGATACCTTTTCCAGCCTCCAGGTTTGGAACCGGTTTTAGATAATTTCAAGAGGTCCAAAACCAGGCACGGTAATAACTGGTTCGGATATTAAACTGGGTTTTTATAGAGAAAGTGATCAAGTTTTTTTGTTTCGGTTTCGGGCATTGATTAGTTACAGTTCGAATATAACTGGTACAGAACCTACTTCAAAGCATAGAGTATGGAACCGATTAATACCTTACGGGTATGGAACTACGTATAAAAAACCGGTATAAGGTTTTTTGGTTAGGTACAGGTCCGTACCTGGTTCTTGTGCACCACTACTTAATTGAGGTGCACCTTTCGAGAAGTAGGAGAAATCAGGTCGGGTTCGAGTGTTGAATAAGAAAACCTAACAATGTGTAATCGGGTAGGGTAAGGTGAGGAACCTTGTTCGATTATAACCGGGTCTTACCCATAAAAAACACCTTTTTAGCTTTAATTTTCACAAAATATTCTCGTATTAATTTACCAATGTATTATTTTATTTATTCTCATAATTTGGGTTATTCAATTAACCAGAATTCAAATCCAAATCCAAATCAGCTTTTTCATATTCGATATCGATACGATTTAAATCCTGTTTTAAATTGTTATAATTCAATCAATAACCCACAAACGACTCAATAAACACTTAAATTAACACATAAAAACAGACAAATTAAAATAATAACTTAGTTAACTTTTTATCAACTTTAGTAAAATCACTTTCTTCATTAGTTATTATATCAATTTATTAAAGTTATTTTGTGCCACCTTCCACTTTCGATCATGCATTTGACATAATTTTCTTTTATGACGATGGAGATGAGGCGGATCAGTTGTTATACCGATCCCTTAGGTGTCATTTAACCACTAAAGTAGTAAAGTCTTAGTCACCGGACATATTTTTTAGCTTCAGTTGTTTATCATGCATTTCCCCTCAATAAAATGTTGACTGATTTTGTGACTTAGCTTTCTAAATAGAAAATGTTAAAAACATAGGGTTAACCGTGAGTGTTCCAGGGAAACTATGAGTTACATGTTCCAACCGCTCGTCACTCGCTTGAAAATTACTTGTTTGATTTGAGGCTCAGTTGTAAACGAGCCGCTCTGCTTGGTTCGGTTTATAAACGAGCCAAGCATGAGCAAAATAAACACATATAAATACGTATGTAAATATATATACACACACACCTATTTACACGTACATATATACATAAATCTTATAGAGTGGTATATATATAGTTTTATATATACCACTCTATAAGATTTTGGCCCACTATATACAAATTTACAAGTATATCTATACATACTAGCCCAAAAACGCCAATAAAAAATCAAAACCAAATCTAAAAGTTAAACCCTAAACCGCTAAACGACAATCTGCTTATTGCCTTAATGTCTTATGTTGTCTCCCTAAGTTGATCGACTTATACGCTCAACGTCATTGTTCGTGCAATATGATCATCGCTTCATCGGCCACAACATTGTTATTTATAAGAGAAATATTATGCCATGAAATGTGGCGGTTTTTAAGGACATAAAAGCTTGAGACCCAACATTGTCACTATATCTCTCCGCAAATTTAAATTGGGCGACACATTTGCAAAAACGCTTGAAGTTCACTCGACGCTCGCTCGGAATATTCACTGCTCAGATATGCTCGTTTGATTTGAGATCGGTTTTAAATGAGCCGTTCCGCTCAGTTTGGTTTGTAAATGAGCCAAACACGAACAAATGTCCGCGCAGTTCGACTCAGCTCATGAAGAACCTTAGTTAGAACTTAGAAGTTCAGAACCTAACAAACTAGATGAATGATATTAGGTAAAAGAACATATGGTTAAGAGTGACTACAATTTATACAAATTTATCAGATATGGATTACATTTTCAACTAAGATGTCATGAAATAACAGGTTTCTTTTTCTTTTCTTTTTTTGTATTTTCCTTCAACAACTATACAAACAACAATTTGATGTCAAACCAACGTCGTTATTAATAGAATAGTCTATTGTCCATCATGCATGTTGACACCTAGATATACATTCTTATTCTTATCTTAATCATCAACGAACGTAATATAAACCTTTATTGCCGCAAATACAATATATTTGTGAAGTTGTTGTATATATTGTTGGAATAATCAGATCGAGCAAACAACACAAACACAAAGATTTATGCAACTAATCACTAGTTACGAACTCTATATTCTTATACTAAACAATACTTGATCACCAAGTTATATAAACCTATCCAAAATAGACCATGACACCTAATCTATTAATAACTTCTAACTAGATATAAATAGTAACACCAACGAATCTTATCTAGACCTAATAGATAAACATTGATTAAAATCCCTAATTATAATCAAAGATTAATTTCATTATATATAAAGAGTTTGATTATTATTTTGTTGTGCATAGAGGGAGCCAAGAGGCATTGCCATGGCCATACATAGAGAATAAGGGGCCCCTCGATATATGGTCTTAAAAAGGAGCCGAAAATGCGGTGCACCTAATATATAACGCAATCAATCCAACGATAATTTGGGCCGTGTATCGAGTATGCTATACGATATTTATAACAATAATTGAAGTATGTCCATTCAAGTGTCATTATTGTTTTTCAAACATGTAAGAGGAATACGTAGTCTTTAACTTCTTATAATAAACACATTTACATACAAACGCTAGCATTAGCTAATGATGTGTGAGCCCGATATCTCAACCGTTCCAAAAAAAGTGTACAAACATAATGCGTACAATCCTTTCCGTGTAGCACAATATCTTAACCGTCGTGATCAGGCATGTGAGCCCGAGGGTTAAAGCCTCAAGTCAATCTTGTAAATACTATCTCACTCAAAGGAATGTATATGTTTTGTACTTTTGTTGCATTATCTACTCATACATATGATATTCATATTTTGGTTCTCTTCCCTTGCACTTATACTTAAATAACATCTGTTATGCGTTAACTCATAAAATGAATGCACAATCCGATGAAGTCCGCTTGGAGCGAATATCAACCATAACCTTAAGCAATGACTAACTTGGGAGTTGCTATCTTGGAGATGGTTTTTCTTCGTTCCGACTTCGACCTTAGCAACGCGAAGATACCATCGCAGATTTTGAAACAAAGCACCAAGTATATCAACCAAAGGGTTTGTAGCCTGGTGGTATTAAGAAGCGTAGCAAAGGTATTCCTCCCTTAATGGTTTGAGGTTTTAGTCTTTTGGTGAATATTTGGGTATATTTATGAGTAAGATTAACGGGTATTTAAGTTAACTATAGATGTATAAGTTAATAATAAAATAAATAAAAAACCCAAAGTGTGCCTCTTGATGTGAGAGTTAAAGTTAACAACTTCACATATTTAAATAGTTTTATATAAAATATTTGACATGTTTTGGACATGTTTTGAATCAATACACTAATATAAATAATATACATACGCATTAAGATGCATGGTCTTTAAAACAAAAAAATGCTTGATTAAGTGAAATAAATACTAATATAAATAATATACATACGCATTAAGATGCATGGTCTTTAAAACAAATTCAATGCTTGATTAAATGAACTGAACACAATTATATAATTATATTTTTTTAAGGGTTATAACAAGAAACTCATCACACTACTTCTACATCTTAAATGAACTGAACATAGTTATATTTTTTTTGAAAGACTAATAAGACACTCATCACACTACTTTTAAATTACATCTTACCCAAGAATAAAACCCGAGTCTTCTATAAAGAACCATTGCTTCTTACCACCGGGCTATAACCCAACCGGTTAAACACAATTATATTATTAACTTATGTTAGGTGCTTGATTTTGTAAGTTTACACCTTTAATCATGTAAAATGGATTCAACAGAAATGAACAAGTATTTTTTACAATGTCACTTTTGTACAATATATTATTTGCGAAATGCGTCGTCATCAAGATAAGTGCAATGTCAATATCCTTAGAACAAATTGTTTAGCACAGTCGACATCTTGTCATAATCACGTGAGCACGTGATCTCCAAATGGTGCAAATCAATCCCTACATCTTACTTTAACAGTCACGATACAGTTTTTTTTTTAATCACAAATATTATTATTTAACAACAATAAGATAAGTAAGTTTGTAACAGTTATTAATTTTTAAAGATGTAGATTTAGTTCAAAACTATGCTTTAAAATTTTGTGATGAACGACAAATGTTTCATTAAGAAACGATGACAATATTTTATCATCATTTAAAATTTGGCGATGAACGATAAATGTTTCACTAAGAAACGATGACGATATTTTACCATCAAGTATGATTTAACAATACAATAATACTGTAGTTTGTTGCCACATATATGTAAATCATTTTTTCGTTCCGTTTTAAAAAAATTGTAGTAGCCACCAATTCACCGAATAACTTGATAGTAATCAACTTTTGTTATACCTCTATTAAAATCACCTAAAAATTTGTATTCATAGTAATCAACTTTTGTTATACCTCTATTAAAATCAGGTATTTAAAAAACCAATTAATTTTCAGCATAGTCCAACCAAAGAGCACAACTTTAACAGTATCCAAATGACTTTCTTAATGGGAGGTCATAGTTGGAGTGACAAAACGTGATGTGCGTGCCAGAGGTTTTACCACAATGAGTATTTAGGCGATGGGGTTTCCCTTGGAATTGGTGACGAGTTGGGTGACCAATGTTGTCTGCAATCATGGGCGTGGATAACCTTTTTGCCTATGAATGTACCCGGTGATCAAGCTTGTTGTACGTTCAAGTTACTTTTTTTTTAATTTGTCCTATCGTTGTAAAGTTTGTCTAAATATTAATAAAAAAATGACGTAAATGTAACATATATAAAAGTCGGTTAATACTTATTATTATCTAAATATCAAACCAAAAATATTTAATTTAATTTCCAATTTTCTAAATCATATTACATATAATATATATATATATATATATATATATATATATATATATATATATATATATAAGGTTTATTTAAGAAGAAATGACATAATAGTAAAACATTAAATAGTTTATAATTTCTCTCATTAATTATGTTATCTCTCATTAATAAAATAAAAACATTTTATTATACACATTTCAAAATTTATCCTACATATATATCTTATATTTATCGAAATTTATCCTACACATACTAAAATTCATCATACACATGTCGAAAATTGTCCTTCACCATAAATTATTTTATCTTGAAAAAGTATATTAAAAATGAGTTACAAATTTAATTAATTAGCTAATTAATGACAATTGTAGATTTACCTATATGCCCTTTTTCATAATATTAAATACATACATTAAATGAAGTAAATGAAGAATTTCTATTGATTTAAAAATTATTCTTCTTATTTTGTAAGTTTTTTTCTCATTTGAACTTTCACTATATATATATATATATATATATATATATATATATAAGCGCTTAACTTTTAGGAGTTGATCCCCAAAGTCCAGGATTAGATTTGATTTGGGCCTAAAAAGACTAAGAAAAGTAAAAAATTAGGGCAGCAATATCAAAATTAGCAACCAACCAACCAACCCCCTTCACAATCCAATCCAATCCAATCCAAACGAAGTGAAAACAGCAGAAAACACAAAACAGATCACCAATCTGAAGACAGCAGACAACTCACAGGCGGCCATCTTCTCTCCCCTCACCCACCCACCCACCCACACTATAACAATAGCGACCCTCATTTCTTTTTCTTTCATCTCTCCCCTGCCCCCGGCTCCTTTTATATTTCATTCCATTTGCTCGCTTCACTTTCATTGCTCCATTTTTTCCAGTTTAATGGCGAAGAACTCACACAAGAAGAATGCGTCGTCATTAACTGAAACTAAACCGGTTATTCTTAAACCTAAGAGAACACGTAAAACGGTTCAGAGAGATTCACCCCCACAACGCAGCTCCATATACAAGGGCGTCACCAGGTACGCTCTCTTTTCTTTTTCTTTTTCTTTTTTTTTTAATGAAATTTGAATGGCTGTTTTACTGACTTATGATTGTTAATGTGAAGGCATCGATGGACTGGTCGATATGAAGCTCATTTGTGGGACAAGAATTGCTGGAAAGAATCGCAAAACAAAAAAGGACGACAAGGTTTTTTCTTCTTCTGATTGGAGTTTGAATCGTGATCAACTTTTTTTTCTTTTGTTGGTTACTAATTTGAATTTGTTTTGATTGCTTGTTTATGAAAATGGTGGTGATTTATTGCTGCTGCATACAGTATATTTAGGTAAGCATGAAAATCTGGATGTATATCGTTTGTATTTCATTAATATAATATCATATAATATAAATAAGAGTAAATTGTCAAAATCGTCTAATGTTTGGGCATGTTTATCAGTTTCGTCCAAAACAACGTTTTATTTTTGTATCATATTCCCTTTGATTTTGACATTTTTTCTCATTTTCATCCAAACGTCTAATTTGCTTTTTTTTTTCTTCCCTCTGATAGACATTTGAATGGAAATGACAAGAAAATCCCAAATCTCAAGGATGATTTTGGCAAAAAAAAGTTAGACGTTTAGATAAAAATGGCAAAAAATTCTCAAAAGTGAAAGGATAATGTGGTAATAAAATTGTTTTGGATGGAACTGATAAAAATGGCAATTTACTCTATAAATAAATTAGAATATAAAAAGTGGGAAAAAGTAGTTTGAATTCAAAGTGGAGATGAAGTTATCCAAATTGGTGACATTCAGGGGCTTACGACGATGAGAAAGCCGCTGCACATGCATATGACTTGGCAGCACTGAAGTATTGGGGACAAGATACCTTCCTCAATTTTCCTGTAATCTTTATATTTATTTATTTATTTATTTTATTTTTTTACAAGAAAATAGATATAGAATATATCATTTTTATATTTATTTTGCGATGCATTGCAGCTTGGAACATACAAAGACAAGCTTCAAGAAATGGAAAGTTTGTCAAAAGAGGAGTATATCGGATCTCTAAGAAGGTAAAGATCGTTAGGCAAGATTTTAAAAACGAACCATTTTGCAGGGGCGGACCTACCTTATTGGTAGGGGTAGCCTCCACTATCCCTTGGCGCTCCGACGGTAGTGTAAATTTTTGAAAAATTTGATATTTTTTTGATTTTATTACCCCTTTTCTATAAAACGTTATCACTACGAAGATTTTCTAGATACGCCACTGCCATTTTGTCATTTAATAGTTTGTAATGTTCCTTTATTTTCTACAAATCACCCCTCTGTATATTTGTAGGGTATGCATAAGTCATTGTCCATGTCAACATCTTGTAGCTATAAAATACGCAAACAAATTTCGTGTTCTGTTTTATATTCTTAACTCTTAAAAAAATACAACACACGGCCCCCTTTCCCCCTCAGCATATTAACCTTTTGTTGATTTTTTAGAAATATAAGGCGCGTCAGGTTGTATATTTCATAACTTTTTTATTATTCATGAATATAACACGGATCTAATTATCTTAAATGAATTGTGATAATAGAAAAAGTAGCGGTTTTTCGCGAGGAGTTTCGAAATATAGAGGTGTCGCAAGGTATTCGATGTTTTTGTGTATTTATTTTTTGGGTGGACGATAACGATAGTTTTGTACTAAAATTGATAGTGGTTTATTGTTGCTATTTATTGTGTAGGCATCATCATAATGGTAGGTGGGAGGCTCGTATAGGACGTGTTTTCGGCAATAAATATCTTTATCTTGGAACATTTGGTAAATTCTCATTTTAGTTTACTTGTGTTTTATTTCATTTCTGTAATTTAAAACCAATCAAATCAAATGTTGCTTACCTACAAATGAAAAATACAAAACCCAAAAGAATACGATATTATTTATAATTTAAAAGTATGCCATAAGATGTTTTTATTTGTTATAAAACTTTAAACATCTCTTTCAAAAAAGATGGACTTGTTGAATAAACAATCAACTAAAGAAAGAGATCAAATAAACGGGACAAAGATGTTTAGTTAGTTTTTATACGTCATGCAACTATAAGTTATTACTCATTCATCAAATAATAAACGTGACTTGATATTTTCTTATACGTAATTTCGATTATAGTTATCAATAGTGCACCCTTTTGACGCCTAAGAGATTTTTTGAGCGATGCACTAAGAGTGCGCTCCACTTGCGCAAAGTTATTGCTAATTATTTTTTTAATTCGTAAGTTCCTCATATTCTGCAGTATTTATAGAGATATTTCAATCTGATTATATCACTAATAGTCCAGATCTCAGTTCAAATTCTTCAAATTCATATTAGTATATTTCTAATAAATAGGGATGTTGTTACTTTTTTTAATTTGTAAGTGCGCTTTTTTCTCAAGCTTACGCTTTTCTTGTGCCTTTTTCCTAAGCTCTGGCGTATTGAGTGCGCATCGCGTCTTTAATAACTATGATTTCAATCATGTTTGTATATTAAAATATCATTTATAATACCTACAATTTTATTCCTAACTATTTAGTATACTTTTTCATTTTTATTGAACACATATCAAAACATCAAAAATTGTTAAAAGAAATAAATGAAGATGTAGTTGGTATTATAGATTACCAACCTTCAACTGCTAACTCCTTAGTGACGTTATGAAAATTAAAATCTGGTTTTGACATGAATTTGTCAACTCCATGGTCCCAACCGTCTACCAAATATTTCATGCACATAATAATTCGATTATTTTTACTTAAAAAGTAAAACTAAACTAAATTCTTTTAGGCTTCCGCTATTCTCATATCCCTAAAATCTTATTTTCACACCCATATATCTCATGATCCAAACCTCATGTAATATTATACGATCCAAACCCGACCCATTTAGAATGTTACACAACCTAATATTTTCTCCATCTATATAAGTTGTATAACATAATACGACTCAAAATCTGTCATATCAGATTATTCTATACGACCCATATAGAGGGTGTAAAAATAAGATTTTTGGTGTGGCTTTATTAACACCTTTTTTATTGATGTGTAAATTTTACTTAACACACCCCTCAACTTTTATCATATTCTCACTCAGCTACTCAAGAAGAAGCTGCCACAGCATATGACCTAGCAGCAATAGAGTACCGAGGACTTAACGCCGTTACAAACTTTGACCTCAGCCGTTACATCAACAACTACAAAACAGATTCCAACAACAATTCAAATTCAAACGGTATTCAAACCAACTTTGGCGCCAACCTTAGTCAAGATCCAGAATTAAGCTCCTGTTACAACAACGAAAGCTCAAGCTCCGGCGAAACAACCACCAGCGTACTCCCGCCACTACGCGGTTCTTCTGCCTTAGGGTTACTATTGCAGTCAACAAAATATAAGGAAATGCTTGAACAAAACTCTCAGGCTGATTCATCGTCGCCAACGATGGAGTCAGATCTGCCGCGGCGAAGCTTTCCTGACGACATACAGACGTATTTCGACTGTCATGAATCGAGTAGTTATGCAGAGGGTGAAGATAGTATTTTTGCTGATTTAACGGCGCCTATGTTGTTTCAGTCTGAGCTTGATGCTTAAATTGATGGTGAATTGAGTTGAAGAGCGATAACCGTTTTTTGAATAGTGGCCGGAGTAGCTTCGATGACTATTACTATTAGAGTTGATGATATTACATGTTTACTAGATTAGAGTTTTGTTATTCATTTTTTTCTCATGTTAAGAGTTATTAGTAATTGTAGATATACTCTTATGGCATAGACATTCATTTATTTCTATATTTGTTTCCTTATTTTTTTGGAAAAGAGTAGTAATAAAATGTTAGAAAGATTATTGATTATGAGTGAATTGGGATTTTTCTTTATCAAAACTTTAATTTTATATGAGTATTAAAATGAGAAAAGATGGTAAAACAGCTCAGCTCTCTGTACATAAATTGCAATTGGATCATTGATTATGAACCACTTGGTGTCTCTAAACATTAATTTCTGACTACAAGTTTCAAAACTGTTTGAATAATGAAAGCTTGTGAGATAATATGTATTATTAGAGCGTTTACTTCAAAAAAACTGGTCGTGGGTGGAAAAGAAAGAAAATATTACTATTCATTTGTATATTTGAGGCACACTGTTCACCCTCTATAATTTTTTAATATATTTTGAAAGTGGTTGTGAATGGAGAAGAGAGTAAATGTAATGATAAACGTATAAAAAATAATTAAAATGAGAGAAAATGTAGTGTGTTTTAGTGTAAAAAATGTAAAACTGTAGGGCTACAAACAAACCAAACGAACATGAATGAGACCTTATTCATGTTTGTTTGTTAAGAAATATGTGTTCACGAACTATTCATGAACATTTACCGAACGGTATTTTATGTTTGTGTTTGTTTGTTGAACTTGTTCATGTTCGTTTGTGTTTGTTAATGTTAGGCAAAGAACAAAAACGAACGTTGATGAACACAAATGAGCACAAACTAATGTTCATGAACTCAAATGGAAACAAATAAACTCAAAACGTTCATGAACATAATATATATATAATGCGCACTCACACTTAGTATTTTATTAAATTTTGAATTATTTAAATCAAATATAAAAACTAAAAACACTAATGAACTACCAAAACACAAACGAACACGTATAAATGAACGAACGCGGCCTCTGTTTATGTTCGTTTATTTTAAACGAACAAATTTCTTGTTTGTGATAGTTTGTTTAATAAACAAATGTTTATTAATCCACTATATGTCATTTTAGCCTTATGTGGAGAAGATCAAGGTTCAAATTGCGGTTTAGAATACAATAGGGATAATTGCAAAGTAAACTTAATGAATGAACAAACGACCCCAATAAGATTCTGGTAGCCTGTTAGTAGCTAGCGGTTGGATCGGCGGACAGTTTGGTGTTGGTGAGAGCTTCATTAACTGTATTTATTTGAACCAAACTTTGACTTAAAACAGCTCAGCTCTCTATACATTTATGCCAATTGGAGCACCTAAATTTATTTGACTCATTATTCAAAAACTGTGTTCTCTTTCTAGTTCCAATTGTCACAACAAGAAATTAGATACAACCAACATTAATAAATGCATTGCACAGATAGAAGCAAAGACTTATAATTATAGCTTCTTAGAACTTTTAATAAAAATGGAGATACAATATCATAAGGAATGATAGAGAATTCAAATCTAAATTTCACAAAAAAAAAAATCACATTGTGCAGCAAAGCTTTGAATCTATTGAAGCCAGACATATGCTGAAGGCTTGATAACCGGTTAGCGGGTATCTGAAAAAAGCACAACCAATTTATAGAAACAAGTTATAATTTCTAAAAGAAAACACAAATTTAATAAACATAACGTTTTATATAATCTTGTTGTTCTTTTACCTGTAGTCCATCACATATTTTGATTTCGCCACCCTCCCAAGTTGCAAAATTGTTTGTCTTCCATCTTTCTGAACAAACAAAAAAACATGAACATGTTAGAGGCAACTTTTGACCGATTTACTTATGAATGAGTTGATTTGGGTTATAATTTATTTCTAACGGGTCAAAACGGAACAAATATAATTTATTAGCATCCAAACCGCCGGACAATTTTACTAATATTTCAAGGAAACTTGAGTTTATTACCTCCATGGTCAACTGGAAATTCTTGACCGAACTCTGGATTTTAAGTCCGGCTTTTCCCCTATTTCGGAAATCCAACTCGTATTGCTTTGTAATCTGGACAGAAAAGACTATTTATTTAGAAAAACGTTATCATTTTTATTGAAATTATTTAGATGTAGATAAATGTGAAGTTTACATTGTTGTAGTGTGGAACTTTTGAGAACAGGTGATGTACTCTGTCCATTCTCTCTTCCCAGTTTTTAGGTAGCCCATTTATATGTTGTGCCTGAACAAAAGTATCTGATATTAGAGAATTTGGGCCCAACCCAGTCTGAAGCGGCCCATTTTACCCGTGACCCATTCGGCCCGTTTTGTAAAGCAAAATCCGCTAAATCATAAAAAGATCAGACTATGTTGCGATAAAATAAGTTGTGTAATCCAGTCTGAAGCGGCCCATTTTACCCATGACCTATTCGGGCCGTTTTTGTAAAGCAAAATCCGCTAAATCATAAAAAGATCAGATTATGTTGCGATAAAATAAATTGTGTAATCATATTATTGGCACACTAATAACTTAAAAAGAGTTGGGATTTTGACAAAAAAAAACACTGAGCCCAACCCAGGCCGGCCCGGCCCATTTTACCGGTGACCCAGCCCGCCCATTCTTTCCGCCTCCGTGTCTTATAAGTATAGTGTTGTAACCTCAGTTGTACTCTTCAATTGCATAGATTGGTGTTTGGGAAGCCATGCCTTCATGCTCCTATAACTTCCGGTCCATGTTGTTATTGTAGGCACAAACCTATAAAAAAGAGGTTTAACAACATCACTAAAAAAGTTTCGAGTTTGGATTTAAGAGCATCATAATTTTGGCATGCAAAGAGCGATTGGGCTTACGAAACTAATGCTAAAAGTTTGGACTGGTTGGTCACCGGATTAAGCCGCCTTCCCTGAAAACCAAATGAAACAAAACACAACCCAAAACTAACTCATTAATAATCAAACAAGTTGAGATTGAATAGCAATGATTGCAAAGAAGTTGAGAAAATATACCTGATCCCATATATGGTATTTGGAACCCATGAGATTGGCAGTTACACTCCCAACAAAACTGTCATCTGCACAACATAATATGCCTTTTGTATTCTGCGCAATTGCGAATTCTGATCTTCCGTTGTGCCGTCTGTGATAAGCTACAGCAAGTTTCCTATTTTGTCTTCCTTGACCCTCCTAAAACCCAATTGATTAAGCACAAAAGATCAACACTATAAAAGTAAATACATAAATAAAGTGCAAATGTAGCATTCTTTAATATCCCGACATATCAATATGTCAGTGATATATCAGTTATCAGGCCCCAGCCAAGATATTGGTGCAAAATATCGGTCAGAATGTCTGTACCGGTAATATCGGTCAATACGACTGTTTTTCCTGATATCAGTACATTTCTTCTTATTTCTAACATCCGTGTTTATTCTTATTGCTGCTATTAATGTTTTACTGCATTAACTACTTAGAATTTATCATAATACTTTAGAAGCTTACATTGGTGTAGAGTGTGTAAAGACTTCCACCACTAAGCCCATCAACCGATTTCCCCTTCACAATAACACAACTACATCTTCCGATGTCAACCGGCAATGGTCTACACAACAAAGACCTAAAAGCAAGCACACACTTCATTTACTATTTTCTTAAAATAAAATGATAAGTTTTGAATAACTAAAATTCTTAACACACACACACACACCTGTTGGGAATAGTAGACCATGAGGAAGCAGGAGCAGATTCCGAATCCGAATAATCCCAAATATTCCCAGAATTATTTTTACTCGAATCAAGCGGCTCATAGAAACTCGACCCAAAGTTGGGATTATCATTCAACTGCTTACACAGCTGCAACGAAGACGGTTTCCACGCCTTGTCTTTCACCCGAGACTTGGCGATAGGCGTTGGTTCGATATTGGAATCCACATTCTCCTTGTCTATTACAGGGTCCGAGCTCCTTTTCACCTTGTTGGGTTCCGAGTTCTCTTTATCATCCGACTGCTTCGCGATGTTGTGGCCGTTATTGACCGCCAAAATGGCGTTGTTGCGGTCGCTGCGATTGCGCTTGAGCTCTGAAAGGGGGTGGTGGTGTCGTTTTTGGATTTTGACATTTTGGGATAAATAGGAAGATTGAGGTGAGTGTTTAAGTAGTGTTAGTTTGAGGAGGAGAGGAAGTTTGAATTTGAAAAATGTTGGGAAGTGGGTTTAAAACGTTGGAGTTATGTGGGTGTGGTTTGGTTTGGTTGGAAATAACGGTAACCATGAGGATTTGTAAATTGGGAATGTGTGCCGAGAGAAGCGGGAATAACGTTTGAACAGGTAAATGGGGTGGGTTGGTGTGTGTATAATTAATGCGTGTGGGGTCACAAGTTATTATTATGGCTAATAAAAGAAATTCAATTATTGATTCAAGTTGTACTAGAACACTCTATATTTGTGGGTCTTTTTTAACTTAAAAGTATAACTTTATTGGTAACATTGTTATTTAACTCTAATATATATATATATATATATATATATATATATATATATATATATATATATATATATATATATATATATATATATATTATAGAGGTTTATATGAAGAAATTTAAAAGTATAAGAAGGATAAGAAAGATTATGCAGGTGACATGTGTCTCTTTTTATTTTGATAGTTTAAGGTATAAGTGTAATTTAACTTATAAAATCTAATTATGGAATGAATATATGAAACCGATTTTTGGCAGTTATTATCGAGATTTTCGAATTTGAAATAACACCCTAACTCATAAAAACACCACAGCATGTATATTGAAGGCATACGTCTTATAAAGAACAAAAATATAACTCATAAAAACACCCTACCTCATAGAAACACCACAGCATGTATATTGAAGGCATACATTTTATAAAAAACATAAATATAACAAAAATAACACCATAACTCATAAAAACACCACAACAGTTATATTGAAGGCACACATCTTATAAAGAACACCCTAACATTGAATATAATAGAAATAACACCCTAATATAACACCAGTCAACACTTTAATCATAATCAAAACAGAAATAACACCCTAAATATATAAAAACAGAAATAACTCTACATATGTATATCAATATGGTACTCATATTAAAGATAAAAAAACACTCGATATTATGGTGTAATTTTTTTTAAAAAGAGTTACGTATAAAAAGTTATTGATGTTTAAAAAACAAGGGGGAAACTTTGCATGTGTATTAATGTTAGTTTCTTAATTTAAAAATATTAAATTTACCTTTATAACCTTAATCTAGAAAATTAGTTAGTTTAATAGTCAACATTATTTACAGAATTGTCACTATGATCTCAACCATTAGATTAAATATCTAATGGTTTAGATTCTTTCTTATCCTTCTCACACTTTTAAATTTTCTCACAATAACCTCACTATATATATATATATATATAGTGAAGAGTTCAAATAAGAAGAAAAATTTTTTGTTAGAATAAAAAGAATAACTTTTAAACCAATAGAAATTCTTTATTTACTTCATTTAATGTGTGTATTTAATGTTATGAAAAAGGGCATATAGGTAAATCTATAATTATCATTAATTAGCTAATTAATTAAACTTGTAACTTTTTTTTAATATACTTTTTCAAGATAAAATAATTTATGGTAAAGGACAATTTTCGACATGTGTAGGATAAATTTTCGTATGTGTAGGATAAATTTTGAAATGTGTAAGGTAAATTTAAATGTGTGTAGGGAAAATTTCGGTAAATGTAAGACATATGTATGATAAATTTTGAAATGTGTAGAATAAAATGTTTTTGCTTTATTAATTAAAGATAACATATTTAATGAGAGGGGTTATAAACTATTTAATGGTTTATCATTATGCCATTTCTTCTTTTTTTTCTCATATTAAATTTCTTCTCAAATAAACATTTCCATATATATATATATATATAAAGAAACTGAAAATAAAAAAATTCAAAAACAGAGCGAAAACAAAACCGAATTACAACTGATCATAGACATTAAAATTCATCCATTTATCCTATGGTTCCACGATCATTTTCCAGTGTTGAGAGACAAGGCTGTTTTGAAGAGCTTTAAAGAAATTGATGTTTTTTAAACTATTTTGTTTCTCGTAAAAAGTTATTACATGTTTGTCCAAGTTTGTTTATGTGTGTTTATTTGTATGTATTTGCGATTTGTAGTTATGATTTTCTTTGTTGATTTATTTTATAGTACTTAACAATTACTTTGTTGAAATGGAATATAAATTTATGTTTATTGTTCTGAAAACAATTTATTTTATATGTGATATAAGATATATGATTTGAACTCAAGCATTGTAAGTTTGTTTTTAAATGGGGTATCCATATTTTGTAATTTCATGATCCCAAATCTCAATCAGCTCACAAAATGAATTTGGTTTTTTAATTTAGGAAATGAGTGTGTAAGTTATATTTCAAATTTAGGAAAAAACCAAATAAAAACTTTCACTGTTTTTAAGATCTAAATAAAATATTGTGTTTATTAATTCTTTTATTTGATTATACTCAAATTGATGATCTCTAGGTCACAGTATAAAATAAAAATTGCTTGAACCAATGATTTGAAATGATACATCTCTTTTACATATAAATATATTGACGTTAAACTTTTTTTATTATTGTTATATTTTCCAATGATTAAAAGAACTTGTTGGATATCTTTTTACACTTTGCATGATTATGTACTTCATGTTGGAGCACGATGATCTTCATTTGGGTCGTGTATCGCCCTACTCACTTTAACAATCTTTAAAAAATAATCCATGTCCTTTATTTTAATTGCAATTTAACCTTTGTATTTTTGCAAACTTAACATTTCAACTTTCATATACATTGTTAAGTTATCTTGAATTCTTTAAATCACTTTTTATATTGAAAGATACATGTTATAATAATAAGTGAATAATCGTAGAGATAGATGACATGTGATACTCCATTCCATATAAGTATGATAAAAGAACATTTTGGTCCTAAAACACAAACTCTCGTATTTTTATTTTCTCTACATACAACACAAAAAAGTCTAGTAAAAAACATCAAGAAAAGTGAAAGTGAAATACAAAAAATTTAGCAAAAAAAATCTAGTACAAATAATCCAGCATAAAAATGTTATACAACGTATAAATACAACACAACTATTTAGGTTTTTTAAGTTGTCATATTTATATAGCAATTTGGTACTCAAATTAAAAATAAATTATTTGATTTTATGGTGCATTTTTTAAATAATGTCGTATAGAAAGTTATGAACGTTTAAAAAATGAAGAAAAATATGCATATGTCTTGAATGTGGAGATAAAAAATCAACAAATACCATATTTCAAAAATACCCTTACACCCCTCTATTTTCTACATTTTCATCTTAGCCATCGATTTAAATAATAAAAGGTTAAAATGTCTTTTTAGTATAGTTAGGCAAAATTAACTTTTTATTTGATCACGTCCGTACATATTATAGTTTTTACTAAACACCTTTTGTTGATGCATTAGGTTGACGATAAGATGGGTTTGGGACAATTATTAACAATCTCAGTCTTATACTAGCTTGTATAACCATACCTCATACCCGTCGATACAAGTGTACTCATTTACTACCTTAGTTTGTTAGAACCAGTATTGTGAAAGTCGGATTTCAAGGCTGAGTACTCGGCGACAACTCGGTACTCGACTCCTTACCTTGGAGAGTTACTACCGGTCGGCCTTTATAAGTCGGAGGCGGTCAAACTTGGCCTACTCGACGACTACACGGAATACTCGGTCAATTACTCGAAATACATAGTCAAATACTCAGCGGGAACCTTGGAATACTCAGCGACTACTCGGATTACTTGGTCAACTACTTGGCCTACTCATGATTATGCTAACTTTGACATGAGTTATGCTAATTTTGACATGAATTATGATAGTTTTGACATTGGATTACGCTTATTTTCACACATACGTTATATCCAACAATTAATTTTCTTTATATTTAATATGTCCAAGTACTCTCAACTCCTCACTCGGACAATTAGGGAGACCCTAGCGACTTCTACAACGCTGATTAGAAGTTATCTACTTTGTTAGAAGTTATCTACTGACATACTCTACTACACAAGGACAAGAAAATGATAAATATTGTGTTGGAATAGTTGGGTCAACGAATATGTCTATTTCAGGTAATCTATCGAGCTATTACCTAATCCATACATGTATCCGAATATGCATAATTTTATTTCTGTTAATTACATAGCTTAATGGCTGCCATAGTACTAGTCTCGAATGTTTCGAGTTTTTAGTCAAATTTAAAATCATCCCTACGTGCACGCATGTGCTTATTGCCCGTTTACCTACTGTTTATTTGTAATTTGTTGTTTTGGTATTTTATGAATATTAATAATAAAAAATATGGTTATAAACCAACAATTATTTAGTATGTGTTGCTACACATCACATACAATAATGATAGTTTTTTTTATCGTCCAACGAAATTTTATAAAAGAAACAAAACGACTAGCTGGAAAGTAGTCCATACAACAACTCGAATACAGACCACCAAAGTGTCAAAGACACCACAAAAGCAAACTACCACCCCGCCTTATACAAGTTGAACACTTGAATCCACACAAAACGTCCCAATGTAATAAAACCTGTTTGGACCTATATTTGACCCACAAAAGCTTAAAGCTTTGACATCACCAATAGTCTTCTATAGCGGATGGATGACTTGGTTAAATACAGCTTCGTTCCGAGATATCATACGCACCAGAAGTAGTTAGGCCCACCGCATGTAAAGCCTTTTTGAACCGTTAGCATGTACATCCACATCCCTAATACTGAAGGCAAAAATTTGAGGGATCTTGCATCATTGGGCTATGACTGACCAAATCGATTGTGTAAATCCACAAGAAAACAATAATGCTCTCTTGTCTCATGGGTGTCCATACACAAAGGGTAGGACGTGGATGAAACATTTAGAGTAAGTTGCACAAAACATCCTTTATGTTTCCTTAAACTTGCAGGTTCCAGCCTTAATGTTTAAAAGTTGCTAAAAACAATCTTTAAGATTATTTTTGTTGCGGGTTCAATCCTTTACAGCTAACCACGTTATTTTCTTCAGTTAAGTTCCCTCACATGCATAACATGTGAGGGTATATTCGTCATTTTGGTTGATCTTCCACCCACGTCAATTATAAGAAAAAAGAATATTTAAGGTTTAACCTATTTTAAAAAAATTCTAACCGCATGGACTAATGTGCAATAAAACCAAACTTTTAAAAACCAAACACCCTCTTTTCCGGTCTTCTTCTCCGGCGACTTCGCCGGATTCCGGCGAACCCGGAATTAAGATAGGAATCTTGTTAAGCTAGCCCACTAAGCTGTAAAGATTAACACAGATTTTGATCATGCCAATCAAACTCTTCAGGATTATCATCAGTTGGAAGAATCGGCGCCTTATTCGCATCAGACGGAAACGACAAACGACTCTTCAACCCTAGATACCTCTCACGGAACTCCGATGCCGTCAAATCAGAGAACTTCGTAACACCGTGTTCAGTAGTCGGATCCAGCAACTGGTGACGCTTAGGACGCCGCAAGTTAGACTTAAACACTATCAAACGGTAATCGTGCTCCTCTGTAGTCGCGTACGTTTTACCAAACTTTGTTTAAACTAGGTTAAAACTTAAATATTCTTTTTTTTATAATTGAAGTGGGTGGAAGATCAACCAAAATGATGAATATACCCTCACATGTTATGCATGTGAGGGAATTTAACTGAAGAAAATAATGTGGTTAGCTGTAAAGGATTAAACCCGTAACAAAAATAAACTTAAAGGCTGTTTTTAACAACTTTTAAACATTAAAGCTGGAATCTACAAATTTAAGGAAACATAAAGAATGTTTTGTGCAATTTACTATAACATTTATGTTTCTTCGGCAAATGTTAGTAATCTATCCAACTCAGCACTCCATGCCAAAATGTCCACTTTCTTGGGGAACTACAACCAATTAGAGGTAATTGTTGAATCCACCAGAAGATAAAGTAAGATATTAACATTCGGTGGGGTTCGGATATATTAAAAGATTGTATAATTATATTATATTATACTAATATTAATATATATAATTTAAATGAAAATGGTTTTTTTGGACAACGAAATTGAATAGATAGGTAGGGTAATGGATTTGTGGCACCTAAACGGTTATCAGATTATGTGATGATTCACTATCTCAAACTTGGATATACATGTCTATATATATATATATATATATATTTTGTAATCATATACACACACTTGGAAAATATATTTTTGGTGATAAGCGGATGTTGATTTATTTATAAACTTTAAATGGTCGTTATTGGATAATTGCCCGTTTAACAATTAATGAAAGAACAAACATTTTATATATTCAGAAAACATTATGCTACATATGTGCAATAAAATATTAAATAAAACTCGGTTTCTTCTTAAAAACCAAGTTTATATTAAAAGTAGTAATGATTTTTTTTTTTTATAAACCATGTTATATTAATCATAAAAACTATGATATATTTATGCTTAAAACCAGTACCATTAAGCTAAGATTCCATGAATATTTGGGCTAAAAGAGTCTTATTACCCGACACAAAAATGATATAAATTGTGTGTTCGCTAAGAATACCCGAGTAATACGTGTTAGTACTTCTGAAACACCTTTAGAGCTTGATGAAATCTTTGAGAAATTTATGAACTTAGCTTAGTTTCGAAGAGAGGAAAGAAATTATTTTAGAAAAAAAAAATGATTTGAAGTAACATGTCACAACTTTTAGACCATTCAAAGTTTCAAACCAAATTTTGCACTCTTTATGTGCCTAGAAGTTGGAGTAAAAAACCATGACCAAAGAAGTTAACCAAGCTCATGGTGTTTTTGTATATAATCTAAGAAATTCATGAAAATTGGTATGTTAGTTTACTTATTACAAAATAGGCATTGACTTTTAAATATGTACTAAACTTAGCTAACGATCAATGTCTATTTTAATGATTTGTTTGATTAACGTATCTGTTTTGATAATTTTCCATATAGACCACTCGCAAACATATGCGTTATAATTTCTAAATGCACTTTCATTTCTAATAAATCATCTTGAAACTCCATTTTACTTGCATTCTATCCCATTTACAACCTCTTTTCAAGAAGATAGCAAAATTATTAGATAATAACTATATTAATAAAATTACATTTAGCAAATGAGTTGGTGGTGGAGTGATAAGAGAAAGAAAGACATGGGTTTCTAAGAGACCCGATAATGGGAGACTAGACAGTGATCGCTAGTTTGATCCTTAAACTGAATGAGTATATGAATGATTCGTTGGTTGTTAAAAAATAAAATTACTTTTAATTTATTTTTTGTACATAAATAACTAGTATTTATTTTCTTTTGTAACATCGTCGTCATCTATATGAAGAAGGACAATAACAAGTTGAGTGGATGTCACAAATAATATCGTAGGTGGTGGATGCGTCAGGAAAGCCTTACAAGAAACTGTCGGTGGCGATGATTTGCTCTTCTGATTGATTTCTTTTAGGGCTTTTCCGACACCTCCACCACCGGACCTCATTTCACCATCATATAATAAGCAGCAGCAGCAGCAGCAGATACTCATAAGCCTTTTGCTTCTATCCAACTGAGCAATAAGCAGATGACCTTATAAATTGGTAACACTTTTGCTACAACTTCACACTACATCATTACATCAATCAATCATACCCGGTAAATCTCACACATAGAAAAACTATTAGTAGGGTCTGGGGACGGTTGGATGTAGGCAAACGTTACCTCTACATGATTACATGCAACATGAAAACTCAATAATCAGATTATCATTTTCTAAACTTGATTTGAAGGTTATGTGCAAGTTTTTTTTCTTCTTTAAAATTCTCATAAGTTCTTAACCCCTGTTTAGATTCTGACATGGCCTGCAAACGAACCAAACGAACATCGTTTGTTAACAAATATATATGTTCATGAACGCTTATCGAACAAGATTTTATGTTCGTGTTCGTTTGTTAAGGAAATGAACGTGTTCGTGTTCGTTTGTTAAGGAAATGAACGTGTTCGTGTTCATTTGTTAGTTTTAAGCAACGCACGTTGATGAATAGAAACTGATGTTCATAAACATAAATGGAAACAAACGAACCCAAACAAGCGTTCATGAACAAGATATATAATACACTGATAGTTATTAGATATTTTATATTTGTCGGAATTAAAATACTAAAACTAAAATCACTAATGAGTTATTGAACACAGTCAAACATAAATGAACACGTTGTCGAACGTTCACGGACATTAATAAACGAACACCGCCTTTGTTCATGTCCATTTGTTTAATAAACGAACAAACACAAACAAATTTCCCGTCGAAAGGTTCATGAACTGTTCACTGACCGTTTGGTTTGTTTGTAGCCCTATTTGTACATCTTATGATGGATCATAACAATCTATCAGATTCGGTTCCAAATTTTGTCATATTTTTCGGTTTCCAAGCTCCCTGTGAATGGTTTATAACTGATACTAATCTTGAAGTACTATTTACAGCTTTTGGCACATTTGTAATCTTAACTTAAATTGATTCAAGAGTTAGTTTTGAAAACTATGGAATCAGGACTTGGGAAAGAACCATTTCAGAAGCAAATGCTTGAGAAAAGCTTTTATGGATATTAGCATTCATGCTTGTTGGGGCATGGAATTCTGGAGCCAGTGTCTGCATGAGCAGTGGCTGGCGGACCCACAAATTATTTTCTGGAGGTGCGAATTATTTTCTGAGCGTGGGAATTGTTGAGAAGGATTTCCATTCAGAGATAAGATTGCGTTCATCGACATAATAGTTCAATAAAGTTTCAACATTACTATCATGTAATTTGTTTGATCTTGAATCTAACATCATGCCTAAGACATATATTCCATGCACTCGTCTCAAGTACAAGAGAATGAAACAATTTTATGTGAAACGGGTCGAATGTCATTGAAAGTGTACCATTTTTAATGTTCTTGTAACAATAAAGTTTTTGTAATCATTTTCAATACAATGGACAAGCAAGTGATCACCTCTACATAAAAATCACACTATTCAACCCAAACCGGTGACCCGTTCATGGTGCCATCCTTAAATAACAATCTATATTTGACAAATCATTTACACTTCAGGTGAGTAGCAGCAGCAGAGAAAGGGATCGTTTTTTTATGAAGGGGTCGAGGGTATAATATGTTCCTATGCTTTGTTGGTAATATCAAACAAAGTTGGTTATTTTTAGTAACTTTCTCTTGACCAGCCATTTATTTTCTTACCAAGTGGTAATGAATCTTGTCGTCAAATGGAGAAACGGTCGGTTCTGTTCCCTCAGAAAGCAACAACCCGACGGAAATAAGATCTATTTCCTCTGCACATCGCTCGACTTAAAGAACTAGAGATTGATCATTAAATCAGATGTACACAAGTATTTCAAACAACTATTTATACAAAATAATCGCACATTCAACATTGTTGTTCATATATCTCTTATAAATTTTAACAGATAATTACACTATAACTAGCTCAACAAACTAGTGCATCATCATCATCAGCATCATCATCACACATAAAGAATAAGAATTTGTTTACTGCTGCTGCTGCAGATCATAACTTTAGTTTTCGTTTGGCAATTGATTCTGTGGCACGACAAAGAGCCTTTTGCGTGGGGTTTAAGCCAGAACAAACATCCCCTAACGTAACAGCAAAGTAAAGATAAACGGTGCATAAAATAGCAAGGAGTACAAGAGCGGTTAACAGGTAACGGTGGCGTCTAACGATTGTCGAAAAGCTACCGAGTTCATCCTCCTCCTTTGAGTATTGTTTTTTTAATCGAAGAGGAAGAGAATGCAGTCTGTGATCTCCAGTGCGGTGAAGTTATTATGCCGTCTAACACTATCTGGACACAAAACAAAACCAATTATTAAAATTATAAACTGAGAAAACAAGATCCGATCGTTTACCGGAATGATGATCTGCAAAGATGCAGGTGACGATATTTGAGTAATGCCGTGCAGGCAGGCTGAGATTAAAAGTAAAGATTGGGTGGGTCACCATGTTGTTTCGGGTCAAGCGTCGCTTGGAGGCCTGTGGGGGTCATTTCACGACCATAAAACTGAAGGTATTGGTTTGATCCTTTTAAGTATTTGATATTACAGTAATTGTCCAATTTTACACTTATAGCCATAAAATAGAATCGATTTAGAAGCATGAGAGAGCCAAGTAATTAAGTAAACTCGTGGTTTAAAGATATATAAAAAGAGAAACATTTATGCGGTTACATATGTGTCGCAGTACGTAATTTTCGTTACCGTCATATTACTTCATATTATAGTGCGGATCTATTTATGATTTAAGATATCAAACCAAACACAGCACTTTCAGCGGTAATCATGACACGATACATTAAAAAATAGTTTGTGCATAAGTTTATTTGAGTCGGCTCAAATTACCATAATGTCATTTTAGGTATATTTATATTATTCAACGGGTCAAACAAGCCAACATGTTCAAATAAGGCAGCAGCATCCATTATCATTGTTTGTCTTCATAGCCTACTCACGATCACTAATACCATCATATCCACCTCCACCTCCACCATCGCCACTTCGACCACCTCCACAGCTACTAGCCACCGGTATTGCGGGTGAACGTATTTTTTGATTTTTCTTAAACGACTACTTTCAACCCACCAAATTGATTATTTTTTAAAAGGCCATTTTTACACTCACATTCTCATAACACATTTTGAGACACCCGATAGTCTCCACCCTACAAACATCCATCTCTGTAACCTGACAAACGTTCACCATCAATAACCAAAACAAACTTAATCTTGACAAAAAAAAGGATTGGTTAAAACCCCAATTTTTTTTTTTTAAAACGGTGATCTTTTTAAAACCTTAGATGTTTGAGGCTTTGTCTCTGCCATTGAGCCACCAGGTATAATAACAAAATATAATGTTTTATTTCATTTAAATTAATTACAAATTATTTAAAAAGAAAGACAACTAAATGCTTTGGAGACGTTTAGTGATCAACGATGACCATATCCTTTCAGTCAACAAAATGAAAATAAAAAAGGACCACACTAAAAGAATGGAAGTTGGGACATTAGCAGTATCAAACTGGTCAGACCACACACAATTCACCTCAAGGGCACAAACAAAATCCTCTTTATCCCTTCATATTTGGGATAAGCACAAAATAGAAAGAAAAAAAAAGTACACAAGGAAAAAAACAGTTCCATGGACAATAGAATAAACGTCCAACCTGTATTAATCACCAACCTAAAACCGGCTCTGCTGTTTAAAAAAAAAAAAACTAACTCCAAATTACCATATTCGTCTTCAAATCAAATCACCTGAAATTATAGAATAAAGTATCTATGAGCTAAATTTGTCAAGATGAGAGGGCCGAACGGGCTGGGTCCGAGGATAATAAAGGCCGGTCATTTTCAGTACGTGTGGAAACGAGCTGATCATTTTTATAGCTTGATCCCACAAACAATTAATTTATTCTTTTTTATAATAATTCTTTAAAAAATTAACATTTTAATTATGACTACACTCTACCTACATTAGCATGGGAATGAGTGACTAATAACGAGTGAACGAGAATGGCTTTGCTTGTGCTTGCCCGCCCTTCCAAGTTTCCTTTTTTTCAGTAGCAGGTTTTGGAGCAGCAGGAAGAGAGATAAATCCTTAGGTCGCAGCTGCCTTCTTGGATGGGTTTTATCTCTTCACTGAAACACTACGATAGTTCAGCTAAGAGCCCTAGAGACAGACGCGAATGAAAGAGCCTTTGCACCAGGCGCTAAACAGTGATCCACCATTCCTTCATGAAAGGCCTACCCCAGCTGCCATAAAGAAGAGGTTCCTTCTCTAAACAGATATAGTATGGAGTCCGGGATAAATGAATCAAGAAGGGATTTCCTCTCAGACAAATTTTCTACATCGCTTGAAGGTATATTATTGCAATAATAATTTAATCCACTAAACATGTACTAGAAGGATGTATCCATTAAAAATACACATTGGCTTAAACTGACCCCATTCCCATTAGCTAAAGTTTTTGAATGTACTAATATAATCAACAGAGAAACGGGGAGCAGCCTATGTTATGCGAACTGCCAATAACTTTTAAACCGCAATTTTAACATACATTATGTATTGAATAATGAAAATAATACTGTTTTTCAAATAAAATAAACAAACGCTATTATATAACATTTAATATCATCCAATTAGTACCAAAAGTACTGAAATAGTCATGATTCAAATGTAATTCCAAAATTCGAATGACCATGTTCAAAGTAAAGTATGTTACTAAATGTGTTTAAACAACTAATGTATTATAAACGCGTAAATGACTCTTTGCCTCTTTTGGTACTCCTTTAAAAATATTTAAACTATTTAATGACTAACATATTCATATTCTACTTTTTTTAGACTAAAATATGTGCACAAAAGGATATCTCTACGTAATAAAAATAAAAATAACAGATGTGATGTTTCAAGAAACTGAATACTAACCTCTCAGGAGTCAATGGTGTCTGCTGTTTAGTCTTCATAGTCACCAGCATTCTCCAACAAAAAATTGGCAGCCAATTCCTCATTACGATCACATGCTAAAAACGCCTCAATAACTAGGGTTCTATCAAAACCCATTGCCTCAAGCTGGGAGTAAAAGAGATACCTAGTCAGCTATTGATCTACAAAAAAGGAGAAAAAAAAACTAGAAATGATGAATAATTTTGATACCCGTTCAATGGCCTCCTGTTCTTCTGGCGTAACACTAATCGCATGAGGCATCTCCTGATCTCCTTGATCAAACAGATCCCTAAATGATTTCACAGTTATTGAAATAAAAGGTCAGATAAGTAACAATAAAATTATCATTACATGACACAGGAAAATGACCGTATTACCCTTCTGAAGCATCAACAGGTTCGTTGATTAGTTGAAGAAACTCGGTATGGTTTTCTTGGATTAGTCCTAAAAGCTGAGGGTTTTGTTTTCCCAGCTCCTGAAGCATGGGCTGTAACCAAATACGACTGCTCTTAAGACAGTGTAACAAAAAAAGCATAATTTAAAGAGTAAAATGCCACTTTCATCCCTGAGGTTTGGCCAGTTTTGCGACCTTCGTCCAAAGGTTTGTTAATCCACATCTAGATCCAAAAGGTTTAAAATTTTTGCCATTTTCATCCGGCTCGTTAACTCCATCCATTTTTCTCCGTTAAGTCAGGGTATTTCCGTCTTTTTTGTTAACTTAAAGAGCAATTCAGTATTTTTCACTTTATGTAAAAAGACCGAATACTCCTGAAAAAGACTGAATTGTCCTTTAAGTTAACAAAAAAGGCAGAAATACCCCTAACTTAACGAAGAAAAATGGATGAAGTTAACGAGTCTAATGAAAATGGCAAGATTTCAAACCTTTTGAATCTAGATGCGGAAAAACAAACCTTTGGACGAAAGTCACAAAACTGGCCAAACCTCAGGGACGAAAATGGCATTTTACTCTAATTTAAAATATAAATACATATGTGTACATGAAAAAAAATGTACCTGTAGTATTTGTGGATTTGATTGTACCATAGATCGCAATGCTTGAAACTGAAATGAAAATTGTAATTTACAAAATTAACAAAAGCAGCCAAAAAACAAAAACTTCTCGAAAATCAAGAATCTATACATTTTCTTTTTATAATAAAGATGTCAACCCTGCAGTATGTTAATGAAATATTATAATGACATAAATCTGCACATTTGAGTACATGCAAGTATGCAACAAACCAAACAGAATATTACCTGTTGGCTGTTTCTAAGAAAATCAAGGGATCCAAGATTGCCACCTGCAGCGCCTGAAGGTATTTCCTGTAAAAGTTCCAAAAAAAAGATGATGTTTGCATCGTAAACAAAAGTGAAGTGAACAAACTCATTTTAAAGATTATTAACCTGAGGAAACAAGTTCAAAGGAGAAGCGTTAGGTCCTCCAGATAGAGGTGCAGCACTTGCGGTAGCAGTTTGAGTTGCAGGTAGTTGAGTCAATGGGACTGCAACTTCTACTGTCTCTGGATACCCTGAAAAATTTGGATTAAAATTAGAAAAGTAGTTTATAAGTTTCATAAAGAAAAAACTAACTTCGAAACATACAGAGTACAAATAATCGATTGCGCGTTCCGGATTGTTGTAAGCAGCTTGAAGGGCACGGGTGACGGTTTCCTTGTCCCAACTGCCTCCACCTATATCCAATATGTGTTGTACATTTTGTTCAATGCTATTATTGGTGACTACATTTGAAGCAGCTTGACCATATGTATCAGAAATAACACTGCATTAAGATAGCCATGTCTAGTTTATACAAATCCAATTAAAAAAATTAATGAAAACGAAGTTTGAACAAAGAGCTCATACGGTGCAGTTACAGGTGCGGGTGCCGTTGCTGGGCCAGAACTAGACGTGCTGGTTTTAGATGCCCTTCAATAATAAAAAAAAGCATACCTATAAATTACATAATCTCAAAAACACTAGATCTTTTTATGATTAACGATTGAGATGCATAAGTAATGAGAACTCACTGAGGCTGGGAAGAAGCATCAGCTGTGCTGGTGGCATTAGAAGCTGGTGCAGTTGTTGATGAAGGCTGCGTATAACAGCTAAATTAAGACTCCTTAATTCATAAAAATATAAATAAACATCATACGAGCTATGTAGTTAATTTCGCGATATATCACCAATATCGGTTATCGGTCCCCTAGTGAGATATCGGTGCAAAATATCGGTACCGGTATTATCGGCGATATTGACCGACATTTGTCCGATCTTCCCGATATCAGTACCTTTCTTCTTAGTTCTACCATTCTTCTTTCAATTATTAGTGTTTTAAGTCTTAATTGTTAGTGTTAAATGATAGTGTGATAAGTCTTAATCAGTTCCTATCTGCTACAATTGTTTGTGTTTTGCAAGTTGCAAATGGTTAATTTGTTAATGGTAGGAGAGTATACTAAATTGTTAGTGTTGAATTGCTATACATAATAATTCAGCATGATATT
Organism: Scalesia atractyloides; assembly: GCA_947069175.1. NCBI lineage: Eukaryota > Viridiplantae > Streptophyta > Magnoliopsida > Asterales > Asteraceae > Scalesia > Scalesia atractyloides. Next base: position 3,376,794 of record CAMTDV010000023.1, read on the forward strand.
AAAATTATCGATATCCCATCGCGATTACCGATATCTCGAATATCAGTCCTTCACCGCCATCCAATATTTTACCGCATTAACTACTTAGTATACGCATAAAAACTATACCTGAGCAGATGAAGCTCCACCCGAGCCAGAACTTTTACTCTGTCAAGAGATACAACTAATCAGTAACAAAGACATCAGCGTGCGTACGTGTGATTAAGAGTGAGAGATACCTTGCTAAGCATGACAACAAGAAAACCTTCCTCCGATACTTTGTTATCAACCAATGTAGTTTCATCTTTCAAAACTTTACCATTGTGAATCAACAATTGCTGCCCACACGGGTAATTATCTTTTCCTTGTACCTCTTCAATATTTTTCTTTACAGCCATAATCTAGCAACAAAATAACACATTTTTCAAAAACAACTTAGATAGATAGTTACATACATCATGCCTTCAAGCAATACAGTTAACACAATACAACATCAAATAGTTATTTACAATCATTTTTCAAATAATTTCCAACTAGAACACATACAAATATCATGAACCTTTTTTATCCAAAGAACAACAACAATAGCAAGTGCAAATAATGTAAATACACATATAAACATCCAATTTGGTTCGTCAATTTAACGTAATTTAGAGTTCAAACATATTTCAACAGAAATTAAAGATGGAAATGAAGATGCTCACAGTGTCGGAAGGTTGAACCCTAATTTGAAAGTGGCTCCCTTTGAGAGTTTTAACAGTGAGCTTCATGTTGAAGAAGAAGAGTGATTCCAGAAAGATTTGGGCAGTGTACGGAGGTTTTAGTAAGTTGAAACCCTAACGATACAGAAACGGATCCACAACGACTGCTGTCTTTTTGCCAACGGAAAAGCTAAAATCCAGGGCTTTACTTCACGCGCTTTGCACGTGACCACTCTTTTCCGGTACCGGTACCGGTACCGAAAATATCCCATACTGTTTCGATATCGGTAGGGACTAAGGATGAGTATTGGTATTGATATCGAATTCTCCGTACCGAATTATTTTCGATACCGAATCAGTACCCACTTTTGGAGCTTCAATACTGGTACGGTACCAGTATTTTATTGAATTTTGTCTTTAAATACCAATATCGTTCCGTGCCGAACGTTTTCGATACTAGTATCGAGCTCATCCCTAATACGGACCTTATTTAAAGGTAAAAACCGATAAATACTGGTATTGAACCTATAATGAAAACATAAAATGTCTGTATAAAAAATTAAGCAGTTCAAAAAATTCGGTATCGATTTCAAACTGATATCCGATACCATTTGATAATCCCTAATTTTAATTACTTCTTATTAAAGATGACTAAGAAGATATTAATTAAGTCATTTAATTTACAATCTTTTTTTCTTATTTTACGTCTGATTTTGTATCATGTGTTAATATTTTTATTATTAAAATATGTTTTTTTTAAATGTTTGTCAAAACTATTTTCTGTTTGTGAATCAAAGTCTTGGTGATGTGTTGAAAGATTCTGTTTTAATTTGATTTTGTGTTCGTTCTTATTTAGTCAAAATAGATAAGATTCTATTTAATAGTTTTGATAAAAGGACTTGGTTGTCATTAATTAATTATTAATTAATTAATTATTAGTTTTTTTAATAATATTATAAGATATTATAATATGGTTTTTTTTAATACAACTAAGATTTTTAGAACGGCTAACTCACACCGTTTAAACTTACTTTTAAAATATATTATTAATGTTCGCTAGAGAACTGGAACCTTCAACCACTTGTAGATAGACACCTTAACTTCACACTTTAATACCGTTAAGCTAAAACGCTATAACTACACCATGTGAGCCACTTCGAGTAGAAAAGCTTTAATAGAATTAAAATCACAAGTTTATTTTTATTGGTTTGATCTTTTGATCTCTCTTACAATTTTGAAAAATAAAAATAAATAAATTTTAAATAAAAATCATTTAACATTTATTTCATACAACGTAGGATTGAATTTCCACTCCTTCAATACCAACACCATGGCATCGCTACCTCTGTATTAGCCTATCACTATATGTATTATTTGGTCTTTCCCTTGTTAGTCAGTATTCCATTGTTGTCTCTTGTTCGATTATTAGTATTGTGATCATCACTTTATCTTTATTTCATTATTTTGTAATTTGATTACACCCATAGTTTTAAGAGGTGATTCATGTTTGATTCAATATATACAAAAACCTTGAAATGTGTCACCAAATCGTGCTGCCCGGCCCGATGATATTATAATCATCACGTTCAAATTTATTTCCAAAACACATTTTCAACCAAATATGATACTATCTTGTCAACTATATAATTCACGTATTACAATTCATAGCATAAGGTAAATTTGGTGTAATTTAAGAGTAGTGATTATGTAATCTTTGTCGTTAAAAAACAATTTATTTACTTTGACAATTTCTACTTTTAATTCCTTCAAATATTATTATTTTTTATTTAAATTCCAACCGATAAATTTTGATTAAACCCATTCAAATTTCAATTCTTTAGATAGATTTAGTTGGTATAAAAATATTTATAAACTAGGCTCTACAAGTATGTCAATGCCTGAGAGTGTTACTATAAAATATACCGATAATAAAATTAAAAAGTGTATTGTCAAAAGAATTTTCCTCCATATAAGCATTTTAAAAAATGTGTAATGATTAACGTCCCTTAATATCATTTCAATCATTATTTTTTTAATTTTTACATTCTCATTTGGTGTTATACTAGAAATGGTCATCCTCTATTGTGTCTATAACGCCCAGGGGACGATGTTGAGAGTGTTATCAAGCCCCTTCACGGTCTTATAAAACTCATTACGCATGATGTCATGTGATATCTAAATAAAAAAACCTAAATAAATAGATGCTTTATTTATTTATTTTAACATTATAAATATTGTAATTTACTCTCAATCATAGACATTGTTTTTTACTTTTATATCCTATACATGAAACAAAACAAGAGGGACCATTTTGTAAGTACTGAAAACAAATTTGGAATTATAGCCATGCTATTATTATTTTTTAATTGTAATGCTTACTGCTATCGAATTACACCAATAATTCTAAATTAATCGTCTATGACCAAATTTGAAACGGAGACATTTCCTCCAAGAAGCAATGTCTGTGTCAAGCGAACTAGCCATGGTTATGTAAAAGATGCCATCAGGTAGTTGTGACATGGGCGAAATTCTTGAACAGTCAACTATTATTTTTGTAATTCTATTTATGCTGCATCAACCACATTACTAGATAGTAAGCTGTGTCTTCATCCAAAAAGGCAAAACACCAACTGACAACATTTTTTTGTAAATTTTCGCAAGGAAAGACAGTCTTTAAAATACATACAATGAGTAAGAGAAAAAGAATGTAAAACTGGACCATAGACAAGGATATTCACATCGACGCATGTATGAATGTTTTTCAATGAACGACAATGAGATACACGCCATATTATATAAGGCAAAGTCGTCGTGTCATGTGTATATATATGTATCTGACACGTAACCAACTGATATTACACGCTAAATAAAATAACCAATGACAAACACGCGATAATGACCAAATATACATATTGAACACATCATTTATAACCAAAAGTCTAAAAGACAGGAGAAAACGCAAGGTACAGGTAAACGTGACATAACAAAACTTAACACCACGTGAAACCCAAGATATCGTCACTTTAACTTTAGAAACGCAACTGACCGTTATTCCGTTAAATACTTTTGCACCTTAAAAACAAACTTCCACATTCATCAACATCAACCAAACCCATCATCTCGGTTTCAAACATTTTTTTCTTCTAAACCCTAACCCTAATTTCACCTTATCCGTCGTCCTTCCAATTTCAATTCTGTATCCCCAACTCACCAATTGCACCCATTCCACACCATTCTCCCCTAATTTCTCTCCAAAACCTCAACTTATACGCGCACAAATTTGTATAAAAAACATGAAGTCTGACCAATTGAAGACGAATAAAAGAAGCTTGTTGATTGAAAACATGTATGAAGTGAAGAGAAGTAAGCAAGAAGATTGGAAGAAGAGGTATGGTGATGGGGTTGCGTGGTTGAGAGGTGCAATGATCGGCAGAGGGAATTTCGGGTGTGTTTTCGTTGCGAATTTGAAGAACCCGAAATCGCGATACAGCTCGTATCCACCGGTTATGGCTGTGAAGTCTGCAGAGGTTTCTGCTTCGGGTTCTATTCAGAAGGAGAAAGAGGTTATGGATAATCTTCGCGGGTGCCCGAATGTTATTAAGTGTTTCGGGGAAGAAACGACGGTTGGGGATAATGGTCAAATGGTGTATAATTTGTTGTTGGAGTATGGTTCTGGTGGAACATTAGCTGATCTTATTAAGAGTTTGAATGGTGAAGGATTGGCGGAGATTGATGTGAGGCGTTACGCTAGATCGATTGTTTACGGGTTGAGTCATATTCATAAGCGAGGGTATGTTCATTGTGATTTGAAACCCGAGAATGTGTTGCTTGTATCCGGTTGTAGAACTAGAACGGGTGAATTTGTTGCTAAGATTGGGGATCTGGGATTGGCTAAGAGGGTAAATCATGTTAAGAAGAATAGATTAAGTTGTTGTTGGAGAGGTACCCCGATGTACTTATCGCCTGAAGCGGTGATTAACGGTGTTCAAGAACCGCCTGCTGATATTTGGGCTGTCGGGTGTATTGTTTTTCATATGTTGACCGGCAAACCACTTTGGTTTTCAGATCACGATTTGGGTATAGACGAAATATTAAGTCGTATTTGTGATGAAGATGATATGCCTTTTGTTTCTAGCGGTATCTCTGATGAGGCGGTGAGTTTCTTGAAGGGTTGTTTATGTAGAAAAGTGATGTGTAGATTAACAGCTAATACGCTATTAAACCATCCCTTCTTAAAAGGTTTAGTCGAGGATGATGTTAATGAGATTGAAGAATCACACGAGGTTTTTGATATATACGCCATCACCTCATCATCATCGTTCTCCGACGATGACGCTGATGGTGACCATGACAATGATGATGATTTGTGGTCGTCTTCTTGTTCTGACGAATCAAGCTATAATCTATCTTCTTGGTCCGAATGAGACGCGAATGATATCGGAAATGAAGAAAGTATAGATGCTAGATTACATGAAGTACAAAGATTCTAGTGACATTATCCATTCACAAGTTGTAGGGATTATTCATTTTAAGTGGTCATAGTTGTATCATGGTACATACAACACATTGTTGTATTTAGCAAATTTGATGTTCAAAATTTGAAATATAATAAATTCTTTTACGAATCTCTACTTATCGTTTTACATTGTTGATAATCGTTATTAAAAACGATATTAATTGTTAAATTACTAATCATTTCAGATTAAACACGCGATTCTTTTATCGTTGAAGCATGATGTAATTGAATGAAAATTGAGTCGTGCAAGATAGAACATGACATAAATGTTATGTTGCTTTGTAAGGAGAATTGACAGATATATGCCTTAAAAGCACTTGTACCCAACTATGAAGTTATTTATGGATCTCTAATATTATATCTATTTGCTTCAATCCCAAGCAACCAATAAGATTACACCCACTTATGATATTCCAAATATATTGCAAACTTTTATAATGATGGTTGATTAGTTGTCACCACTTGCTTCCTAATTAACCCAACCATCCAAATACTAAATTGGAAGCAGAAGTTTTCTAAGAATATTAAGAAACGTAGGTTTCTTGATGAAGTTATTACTATTTTAGAGAAAAGATGCAAGTAAGAAAATGGAGTTTTGGGTTTGTTTTTATGGCAATATACATTAAATAAACACAGATTTTAAATACAGGTCTTGTGTATCTGCCATTAATGGCAGTCAAATAATTTAGTGTATATGTTTTTAAAGAGTTTAACAAACAGGGGCGGACCTAGGTAGAGCCCTGGGTGGGCGGGAGCAACCCGTGAAAAAAAATTAGTGTATTTTACAGGGAAAAATCCCAATCGCACCCCTTGAAAATTTGGTTAAATCTCTCGTTCGCACCCTTTGAAAATAATTTATGGGTCCGCCACTGTTAACAAACCAAACTCGTCAAATGACCACCTTCTTCCAGACCACTGGCCATCGAGCACTTGACCTGCAATGTTCCTTGAAAGCTACGATTTCTAAATGAAGTTTTCGCTTGCTCAGTCACTTATGGGCACGTATCGGCGTTTCATATTAGCACGACCATCTTTCCGGTTGGGATTTCAGGTTCAAATTCTCTGGTGGAGCCACCTATCAACAGCACAAAAATGTCTAAGGTGCAGCCACTGAACCACTAGTCTACATTCCTTCTTTAGCCCAAAAATGTCTGCACCACATGCATATAGCCTAAAATTGGGCCCACCATCTCATGCCTGATCCCACCTCCTTCTTCAGGTCCACAAAGGGCAGCTAAGCACCATACGAATCTCGGCCTGATGCAACTCCTTAGCCTATAGATACACAAGCAAGATCGCCGTCGGAGCTGGCAGTACTTAGCACCAGCCTGACCACCACCTCAGCCTGCAGACATGGATTATCATCTATTTATTTGACTGTCCAAGCATAACTAAAAACAAAAACAATAAAAACAAAAATTCTGTATGGTGTTGTTTTTTTGTATGATTTTTTATTTATTTTAGGTCTAGTACTGTGCACATTATTCTTCTTGTCAACTTCCATAGTAGCAAAAATCTTTTTGTTAAATTAGACAAAAACAGCACTTTACGAGGAATCCAACATGATGTCACTTACCATCTATGTGGATGGTACTAGATAGACTTAGTTAACCAAGCTGGAGTTTTTATTCCTTGTGAAAGCTAATCCCTAAATTAAACATGAATACTTAATGTTACATTAACCACTCTTATATTATGACAGCTTTACATTTCAGTCCCTATGTTTGCAAAGTATCCTTTAATCACTTTGACCCATCATTAATACATAAAATCTTTCTACTCATCCTTTCATTGTCATGATAGTATTACGCAATCATGTATACGACACAAATGTATAAGTCTTATGCTAAACTTTCAATTTTCTATACTAATAGTTCTGGTATGAGTGAGATTTTACTGGATATAGCTAAACTCTTGAATCCAACATAAGAATAAGAAAGGAAAAAAGTCAAAAACCATACATAAATAGCAAACCAGCCCCCAAACGAACTCAACCTTAACCAATCAAACAAGGAGAGAGAAAAACACACATCATATGATTGGTCTACACCCCTACCACATTCATGGAACAACAGGGGTGTATTTTGCCTACACTTCAAAGTTGAAGGACCTTCCAGTAATACCCATCAACGTTGCTATACAGACTGATAAACTCAAAAAGAGCTGGAAAGAGAGAGATAGTGTGTGTGTGTGTGTGTGTATCATACAAGCGATCACACTCTCAATTAAACACTCACCGGTTAACATTTCACTCGAACATCATTAATGCAACGGTGGAATTCCTACATACAGGATAACCGAGTTAAACAAACACCACACCGAGGCTATTCCCGTTAGCTTCAACAACAACAAACAACCAGATTCATGAGTTCCAAACTATACTTTTAGTGTTCAATCTCAATACAGCCACAATAAGGTTAGAATTGAAGTTTTTGTTCACTGTTAAATTTGAAGTTTGTGTAATTAGCTTCGTATTTATGTTAGTTGGAGCAAGGTCATGATTGAAAGCTAAGGGTTGTATGTAAGGATATGTGATTGGGATTAGGGTTTGTGTGTTGGTTAATTTTGAATAATATTTATATTTGGGATTAAGTTTTTGGAGGGAGAGTTAGTTGAAACTGTACTATGCGATTCGGTTATTTGATCCGTACAGAAAACCCAATTGGCGGTTTACACGATGCATTAGAGTTGCCGGTTTTGTAAATGAAATTAGTAAAAGTGTAAAACCCTAATTTAGTTGTGGATTTTGTAAAACCCTAATTTAGTTGGTGAAATTAGGGGGGTGTGTTAGACTGTTAGGGTTACTGAGGTAAGAAATGAAACCGCCGCAAAAGCATTCATGGATCAATCTTGCTGAGCTGAAAGATCAGTTGACTAAGAACATCGGACCGGAAAAATCTCATCAGTATTTTGATTGCTTGAGAAGGTTTCTGAGCTTAAAGATAAGCAAGATCGAGTTCAATAAGCGGTGTTTAAGAACGGTTGGGAAAGATAATATTTCATTGCATAATCAGTTAATTCGTTCGATTTTGAAGTCTGCGGTTGGAAATGGAAATGGAAATAAAACGTGTTACCATGAAAATGGGTCGGTTCCAGTTGTACCTAGTGTACGCCCGGCTGAATCATTGGGTAAAAAGCCGGAAAAAGAAGTGTCGACCAGCCCTTTGTTACACGCGCCACTAGGGATTCCACATTGGCGGGCCAGTGGGTCCCGCAAAGCCTCGTCTTTGGGAACTTTTAGTGACACAGGTGGCTTGATAGAGACTACAAGGTTAAAGGATCGTATGGACCAGCTTACTGCGACGCAAGGCGTTCGAGTGTCGATGGATTGTGCCAGTGTGGTAAATAACGGATTGGATGCTTATTTAAAAAGATTAATACGGTCTTTTTCTAAACTTAGCGGGTCAAAATCAGGGTCAACGTCAGGGACAGAGTCGATGAACAATGGTTCCATCAAGCACCAAGCTCATCTCCGGCCTTTGATCAACGGTTATAGACCTGGTCATCTGTATCAAATGCAAGGACTTGAACGCAAACGGGTAATTTCATTGGTAGACTTAACAAATGCTATGGCGCTCAACCCTCAGCAGCTCGGTGTAGAGTGGCCCATACTGTTGGAGAAAGTCTGTATACATGGTTTTACGGAATAATAAGTTGCGGTTTAAATTTTAATTCTTGTGTTGTATGATTAGAATGTCTTGCTGCATATTCTTGTGTTTGTAATTTAGTGAATGAGATGGTATACAACAGTTTTGCAGCAACTAGTTTGTGTAGTGAAAAAGTTGAAGCATCTTTGTTGATAATAGAGAGTTCATTTCACTGTTTGTTGATGGATGTTTCGACCATAAACTTTATGAATTATGATATTTTCCGAAATGGTATCACTTCCGTTTTCAAGCGCGTGACATGAACCTATATTTGGTTTCCTCAACATCTCCCACATCGTGTTCATATCCTCGTACGCAGGGGCGGACCTAAGTGTCTGCTTGGGTGGGTGGGCGCACCCCTTGATAAAAAAAAAATTAGTGTATTTTTTAGGCAAAAACCCGACCGCACCCCTTGAAAATATGCTTGAACCACTCATCCACACCTCCAGCATCCATGACGACCAAAGTGCAAAAAGAACAGAAAATCAAACTTAATAAAAGCAAATTAATCATCATCTACAGAAGTAGACTTGCAATTACTCTTTACATGATCTAATAACAAATAAAACTTGTAAATTACTCTAATGTCTTGGTTTAAATTTCCTTTCTTATCCTAATTTTTGAGAAACTACGTATATGATTTGATTGTTTTGTGCAATCGTAACAAATTTAGTCTTTTTTTACTGAATTAAAACATTCAATAACTTTTGATAAAAGTATTACCATACTCTTAAAATTTACAAAAAAAGAAAAAAACGGAAAAAAAGACTTCCGACATCAATACATCATCCAAGTCTTTACTCTTTATGATCGCACAAGTTCACAGAGACCATTATTCACAAGTATATAAAATGTTTTTTTTTTGTTGGATAAAATTGTTCGTTAACGTGAGGCTAACTCACTCGACAGAGAGTTATGCATTTTAGAAATGAGATCTTAGATTTAAACCTAAACAACAAAGATTATTTAAAATTATTGAAGTAACTTAGTAGGAGCAAACGTTATAATTAAATAAAAACGAATTCATTCAAAAAAAACGTAGACCATTATGCCGATAGATATATGTCACATCTGATTATCCAGAGACTATAATCAATTTATTCATGCAAATTATGATTTTGAAAATGTAGCTATTGACGCGAAACATAATTTGTGGTAACAAAATTTAGTTTATTTTTTGTTTCTTTATGTCTAATATTTCAAATTGTTTATTTAAATTATTATTCATTTAACTTATATATACAGATTAGATAAAATAAGATAAACTAAGGGTGGAGAAAACGCCTTACGGGTAGGCAATTCGGGTTATTACTTTGTATCACTTATATAAATAGATTTAGTTACACTGCCACCACCCTCTCGGGTAGGAAGGGGGTTGGTTTCACGGGTAGAGGAACCCAATGATTGTGTCTTCATTTTATGACCATTGAACAATGCCTTTTTCTTTTTTATTCACTCAAATTATCCATCATTTACAAACCTTTATACTCTCAATTACATGAACTTAGCTAATTTTTCAAATGATGACCTTGGGGTGGAATGCATTTACAAACCTTTATATTCTCAATTACCCAATTTTGTGAACATATCTAATTTTTTAAATTAGGACCTTGGGTTATCCATTCCACCCAATGATTCTGATTGTGATATTTTCACAAACTATAATAGCATACAATTTTTCAAGGATTTCATCAACCAACCCGAAGACGAAGACACGACAACATCTAAAAATAATCGTGCCACGTGGTCGCGGAAAAGGTCACGAAGTTCTTATGGAAGATTATTTTGTGGAGGACCCAAAATACAATGATAATATTTTCCGTCAAAGGTTCCACATGTCGAACGCTTTTTTTTTAATTCTTGGTGACGTAAAAGCACAGTATGAATTGTTGGGCCTTGAAGTTGAGACTAATGCGTGTCTAATCAAAGATCACAACATACAAGTATACAAAGACGTGATGACTCGGAAGATGGTACAAGAGTTTGATAACATTAGACTATCCTATTTGGACCCAACAACCCTCCCCCTCCCCTCCCCCCCCCCCCTTTGCATAGCACTAGAACTTAACACGCTAAGCCACATGATCAACAAAGTAGCCTACACGTAAAGATGACTGGATCTTCTATTCTTGATGCTTGTTAGCTCCTTTCATCAAACACTCTTTAAGACATACTACCTCTAAGAGTTCAAGTTACATGATCTGTATCTTCAGTCCTTGTACATTGTTGTTATATTGTTGATGACATTAGACTATCATATTTGGACCAAATAATATCCTTCTTAGTCTACTGTTATAAAACACTTGTAACACCTTCAGAGCCATCACGTCTTTGTATACTTGTATGTTGTGATATTCAATTAGACAAGCATCAGTCTCAACTTCAAGGCCCAACAATCTCCCCTTAGACTGATGTTTTACAAGTTTACTTTGTTGAAGATCTTTTATGCTATTTTGCTCATTAAGTACTTTACTGACAATCTTCCCTTCTATGTAAGCATCATCTTTAGAACCGATACTCCAAGCATTAATGTGATCTTCAATTGACAAGCATCAATATCAGATTCAAGACTCAACTTGAATGATGGGAGGAGGAAAAATGGTATTACACCGTCACAAAAAATCACATACGTCGTTAAACAACTCGCGACTGGTTTTACTTCTGTCGAGTACAATGAGTATTTATGTATGTCTGCAACAACTTCACGCGACTGCCTCCAATTTTTCTACAACACTGTGATTCAGTTATACAATGATGAGTTCTTGCATAGACCAACAAGCCACAATGTTGACTTTTTGTACCAAACACACGAAGAAAAACATCCTATTCCTAGGATGATGGGTAGCATCGACTGTACATATATGGTTTGGAGAACGTGTCCTAGTGCGTTGCGAGGCCAATTTTTGAGAGGTGATAAAAAAACCTGACAGTCATGTTTGAAGTAGTTGCGTCACATGATTTATGGTTTTGGCTTGCGTATTGCGGTCCACCTAGATCAAACAACGACATCAATGTTCTATTCAAATTATTGTTTTTTATAAGTTATTTTTTTGTGTTCAATTGTTTAAATGATAAAAAAAAGTTATACGATAGCTGAAAGGAGTGCTGCGAGCATTTGGTACCGGCTATCGGTACCAAATTTCTCATACCAAATTATTTTTTATATCCATTTTTTGGTGTTGTTGGTACCGGTACTTTCGGTTCGGTACGATACCGAAATTTTACTGATTTTTACCTTCAAATACCAGTACCGTACCGAGCATTTCTTATACCGATACCCCTTTTTGACGATTTTCAATACCGGTACCAAGTTCAACTCTAGTTAAGTCTAGAAATAAGATGACAATGCTGAATTTGTGGGTTCTAGGATACATGAAAGAAGTGTTTCCTCCCCCTAATAACATAACAATTTGTCAATATAAATAAAACAAAAGGAAACAGATTATAAAAAACTTTACAACATTTTCTTTAAACAATTAGAAAAAAACAATCGTCTTGCACTTGTGGAGATGAGAGTAGGTCTATGACCGATGCTTGCTTGTGAGGGGTATCAAACCATCTAATTCGGGTAAAAATTATTACTCAATTTGTATGCTATATATTCTTTAATATAGGTGTATTATAATACTATATAATTTAATATAGATAGCATACTTATAAACATAGATGAGCCAAAAGTAAATATGCAAAATACTAAATGATCAATATGATATCATATCCAAGCTTTTGTTGCCCTTTCACTCCTACGAGGATTCTTTTTTTTTTTTTATTATTTTTTTAATTTCCGGTCTTTAAAAAATTGTATCCTAGATAACTCACGAACATAAATTTGCATTTGGCATGTTACCGTCTAGCGACCCGGCCGTCCGGCCCACCCTACCATCAATATTTTATATTTATATAGAGCTTCTGAAGGATACAAAATTTTAAGTAAATAACTAAACATTGTCTTTTTTAGAAACAATATCTTCAAAATTTTAAAGCTTCTTAAGGATACAAAATTTTAAGTAAATAACTAAATATTGTCTTTTTTAGAAACAATATCTTCAAAAAAGAGTTAACATACAAACAACATTCTGATTTTGACTCACCAACAACAAAAAAAACACAATCTTTCGCAGTTGAACTTTTATGATCTATGTAGAGAAATTTAATTTGGGACACCAGCCGCAAGCTTCGCTCTCAACTCTTTGCGAAGAATTTTCCCTGATGGTGATTTTGGAATTGTGTCGATAAAGAACACGCAATTTATTCTCTTATAGAATACCACCTACAGTGAAATAATGAACTATATTGGTAAGATATAAGTTGATATGTAGTATCTATGAGAGAACAACATAAGTACTTGTGCGTATTGCCCGATAAATACCGTTCAAATAGAAAAAAGAAGTCGTTACAAGGTTACATAACCGCTTTGTATGTCATAGTTATAGCAACATGTCCAAGTGTTTATACAGTTTTTTTACTTATAATTTGTTGTATATTGGAAAGTTCTCTATATTTCTATATTCATTTAAGATTTTTTCTTTCAGGGCATTGTTCGAGTTTTATGTGAAAATTCGTTACCTGTTTGTGTACGAATTGCTTGATATCCTCCTCTGTCACACTTGAGTCTTTAGTCTTCACCACAAAAGCAACCGGAACCTCTCCAGCTGCTTCATTTACCATACTGAAATAAACATACAAGCAACACTCAAGTCAAGCTTTTTAATGTTAAAATTAAAAGGTCGACGTCATGCTCTAAGATGCAATCGCATATATAAAAGTCTACACAAACAGTAGAACTACATCGAATACAAACAATTAGATTTCGATCTCATATATGGTGTATACCTATATAACTAGTAAACGTTTTTTTTTATTTATTTTATTTTACATATTAACTAACAATATACAGAGTGTAATTTAATGCATATAAAGTAACTTTATAACCTATCACATGATGCTTTCTAGTTTCTACCATTTGGGGTGGTGTAACTGTTGGTATAAGTAGATGTACCAAATTTGTTAGGGGTCACATTTAATGGGTATTTCTTGAATAGTTTAGATAGTTGGTGGGGCATAATAGGATATTTTCGATCTTTTGCAATTATAGATTCTCTTTAATGTTAGTGCCAACTAGCAACAACCAACATGTGCGGATCCGAAGTTGGTGCAGATCTGATCGAGCATAACTAAACTAGTTTTTATTTTGGGAAATGTATTTGACTTTTAGTATTATGTTTTAATAAATAATTCTACCTCTTACTCTATCAATATTTTTTGAATATATTCTATCTTAATATATCGTTTTATAATTTTTAAATTTTATGACTAATTATTTAATATTTTTTATTCAACTATTGTAATACATATGTTTTTAACCTAGTATCGTAATATATTCGAGTATCATAGACTTACGGGACTACTGCAGCATCCGAAATCTCAGGATGAGTTAGTAATAACGCTTCAAGCTCAGCAGGTGCTACTTGAAATCCTTTGTATTTAATCAACTCCTTGAGTCGATCCACGATGAAGAGCTCATCATCGTCATCAATCAACCCTATATCACCTGTGTGTAGCCACCCATCCGAGTCTATTGTTGTCTTTGTGGATTCCGGATCATTAAGATAACCTATAAAGATTTTCCAAAATTCAGTTGATATTTTTTAAAATGTAACAATCAATCAATTAATAAAATATCGTCTGTATATGAAAAAAAATTAACAAACATAACTAAAATACCTTTCATGATTTGATCGCCACGAATACAAATCTCGCCTCGTTGGTTCCTAGGGAGGGACAAACCTGTCTCGGGGTCAACGATCTTCATCTCGGCGTTGCGGACCACGGTGCCACATGCTCCGGACTTGATCTCAAAGGGCTCCTTAGCAAAGGCTAAACACATTGCTAGTACCGGTCCAGCCTCAGTCATACCGTAACCCTGTCATGATCATTCATGTCAACCTCATCACTACTACCTACCCCATGTATTTCATTATTCAACTACTGCAATTATTATTATTATTCTATCATTGTAGCAGCCAAAAAACAAACTTATTATTTTATGTTATTATTTTCTGGAATTTCACGTGGCCAAGAATTATATCGCCCTTGAGTATAATTTTAAATTAATTATCATAACATTCATTAACAACGAGTTATACATGTGATAAACCTATCTTTTTTTTCCTTTTTATGTTTGGCACTAACATGATTATGTGCCTTCATTATTTGAACCAATAATTTGAAGTAACCGTTAGGTTGACTGGTTGACAATATAATAATTATGTAAACTTGAGAAATCCTTTTGATAACTTCTAGAATGTTTAAGAACGACAATTTGAAGTATAAAAACTAATAAATCTATATCAATGGTCAATGAGGTGGTGGTGAAGTGATAAGGGAGATATTTGATATTTTAAGGGACCCGAGTTTGATTCATGTCTTCTTCATTATTTTTTGCGGCACCTGGTGATGATGGGAGACTAGACGAATAGGTGGAGATCGCTAGTTCGATCCTTGAACTGAGCGGGTTTTACCTCATCGCACTATCGTGCCTTTGGGCTAGTGTTCACGGGCTTCGACCTTAGGTGAGGGTTTTCCCCAGTTCGAAGACGAGTGTGTCATGATGTGGTGAATTTCACCAATAGCCCATTTAAAAAATTCGTTAGCTGTTTAAAAAAATATCAAAATAGATGCTGGTATAGAGAATAAAAGGTCAGGCGGCCAATGTTCAACATAATGAACCCTTCTAAACTGTTCAACAAACTTTAACTTGTTAAACCATCAAAGCCGTCGTCAACTATCCCTACCATTTATATAAGTTCACGTACCTAATTATAAAACCGTGTCAAAAACCTAGTTTCATAATCGTTCGATACATGTTACTTATCACTCATCATTATATTTGCGGGTACACCTAAAAGTATCAAGTAATTAACCAAAATTCAATCTTAAATTCATATTAAAAAGCAATTAGAATATCAGATAGTTAACTACACTTCAAATAGTTCTATAATTATAATTATTAACAACTTCAACCTATTATTAACGATAATAGTTAAGATTATACCATAGCATATATATATATATTATATGCTAGCTATATCCATTTAATGTATTTGACTCTTCAGTGCTCTTAAAGGCCCCACAAAATTATACCATTTTGAAAGTATAAATCTATCCTCAAGCCACATATTCATGACATATCCTCTATTTGAGAAAATGACAAATGACCCAACAAAAGAAGGTGGCGACATCGGTTCCGCTGTATGCTACCTCAACTATTTGAAATTACGATAAGCACCCTCACATTTTATGTTGTAACTACAATAATCCATACATAGTAAATAACTAATAATCCATACCTAACAAACATGTAACTATTGCACCATATGTTATGATTTGCATGTGACACAAATTCCTCTTGCCTTTTTCTTATTTCACTTACTTTTTTTTATTATATCTTATCTAAAAATATCAGTTATAATTTATAATTCTTTATTACTAACTATTTAATATTTGAGTTATTAAACGTTATCACATGATATATTATACCATATAAATATTTAATACAATAAGGTAAAAATAAACTAAAATAGAACATAGATCCTAGCTACCAATCCATTTTATCATTTTAAGGAATATCCAAGATTCCTAAATACATATAGAATTATTCATATTCATAGAATTTTCAATAAATATACGTGTAAACACAAGCAACAACTGTGTTTTAAGGTACGTTAACTGTGTGAGAGAGAATGATGTTAAACAGATTAGCATTTCGTACCGGTATGTACCGGATATCGATACAGGTACATTAAGTACCAGCATTTTTCCTGATTTTCGGTACTAGTATTTATAGGTAAATCACTAGTAAATGCCAGTATTATACCCGTACCAGTGTCAATATTTCTGTTTTTCGGTACCGATACTTTCGAACACATACCTGTCCAAGTTTCGCATTCGGAAACTTCCTCCTAACCGTATCTTCAAGCTCCTTCCCCAACGGTGCCGCACCGGACATCACCGTCCTCATCGACGACAAATCATACTTATCCACCACCTCCTCATTATTCGCAATCGCCAACACGATCGGCGGCACAAACGGCCCGATCGTCACCTTATACTTCTCAATCAACTCCAAAAACGGCACTATATCAAACTTCTGCATGATCAAAATCGCCGCACCCGCCCGCAACCCACACAACAAAATCGAATTCAACGAGTAGATGTGAAAAAGCGGCAACACACACATCAACACATCTTCACTGTGTATCCACAAATTCGGATTTTCTCCATCCACTTGCTGCGCTACGCTCGTCACGAGCCCCTTGTGAGTCAACATAACTCCTTTAGGCAATCCCGTCGTTCCCGATGAGTACGGTAACGCCACGACGTCGTCTGGCGAGATCTCAACTTCTGGTACTTTCGTTTCGTCTCCAGAAACTAGTTCCGTGAAGTGCAAGCAACCTTCCGGAGCTGAATCTATGCATATAATTTTGATTGAGTTTTCAGTTGCGTACTCTTTTATCTTCGGTACGTGTGACGCTTGCGTCACAATGATCTTAGCGTTGGAAGCTTTTGCTTGCTTAATGATTTCGGCAGAGGTGAAGAATGGATTTGCCATGGTGGAAACCGCACCGAGGTAGGAAGCACCGAAGAAGGAGTAGACGAATTCTGTTGAATTCGGAAGTAGTATTATGATGACGTCTCCTTTGCTGATTCCCTTCTGGTGAAATGAGGAAGCAACTTTTCGTGACGTGAGGTCGACGTCAGCGTAGGTGTGCACCTCACCCGTGGCTCCATCGATTAAACAGGGGCGGTTATTGAAGGTGGAAATGTTTTCGAAACAGTATGAGTGTAACGGTAGGTGTTTTGGTATGTGTATATCTGGGAGTTTTGAACGGAAAATGATCTCCTTCTCCGGTGCCATCGTGGAGTAGAGAGAGAGAGAGAGAAAAGTTGAAAGTTTAGAGAAATGGAATTCTTTTTT
Organism: Scalesia atractyloides; assembly: GCA_947069175.1. Lineage (NCBI taxonomy): Eukaryota > Viridiplantae > Streptophyta > Magnoliopsida > Asterales > Asteraceae > Scalesia > Scalesia atractyloides. The sequence continues at coordinate 3,394,614 of CAMTDV010000023.1, forward strand.
TTTTTTTGGGATTAAAAGGTTGTAGAAAGGCAAATTCTTTATACTTGTGGTCAAGGTTTGCTGGCAAAAGGGTGGATTCGGTATTATGGGTTGGTTTTATGGGTGATAATGGAATTTCAAAAAATATGATGTTGTTGGTATGCTTTTTTTTTTTTTCCGTAAATCACTAAGCTAGTGTTTGTTTTTCTAAAAAGATCTGTATAGCATTTTATGTCTGCGTTATGCAGACCTTATTATCTGCAGACTTTTATTTTTTCTAAAACATTTCATTAAAAAATGTATGTGCGAGCTATTTTGTTGCAGATTTGGCGCAACCACTTTTAAAATCTTCTAAAGTCTGCATAGGGTTAAACACCACCACCACCAATATCGTCCATACACCTTCATCAGTTTATTTTAGTAGTCTACATACGTTAAAAAACAAACAACTTTATTCTGAAAGACTGCAGACATTTTACCTTTTACGTAACATACTTCAAATTATTATTACTATTAAAAAATGAAAGCGAAGTTTGTTTTATAAATTAGGTAGATTGGTTTTTCTTTTTTCTTTTTCTTTTTAAAGTTGGAAGGCAATTAGATTTTGTGAAATGTTAGGTGGTCATGTTATAAAGTTGATGTTTTGGAAGGCTCCAGGTTGGCTTACCATTTATACCCTTCGTATGTCTACCTACCACACTTACTCGCCGGCCGGAGTACATCGGCTCACATTCCGATGATCGTCTCATTTTTATATTGTGTTAAATTATTGTAATAAATCACATGTATAGATCATTTTGCTCCCACGTCACTTGGTGATACTATTTATTTTTAGTTGGTCCTATTGCATATAATAACTAGTCTATTAAATTTCGCCATCCACTGGTCTACTGAATTCATTCATGTCTTCATCGTAAAAAATGAGAATTTATGATTATGAAAGAATAGTTGTTTAATAATAAATCATAAATTGTCTTGTTACGCCTTGTGAATAAGATATATTCATATTCATATTTTGAAGAACTTCTGAAGATAAAAAAGGAAATTCACTTGCCCACTATTGGTTGATCCTCATATTTGCTTTTACCTTTTTCCATCAACTGAATTGGATTAATAGTAGGGATAAACTCAGTATCGGTACTGGAAATCGTTAATTGTGGTAACGATAACGAGAATCTTCCAGTACGGTAACGTTATTTGCGTGTAAAATTCGGTAAAATACGAGTACCGTGCCGAAAAAATTCGGTACGCATACTAAATCTCAAATGTTCATCCTTAATTTGTAGATGTTCATGAAAGTTGCAAAGATATCGTTAATAATCAATAATGAAAGTTGCAAATATATCGTTAATAGTGAAAGCATTTTATATTCCTCCGGTTCAGTAACAGATGTATCGTCGACAATGAAAGTTGCAGTTGACGTCATGGATAAAAAAAAGCTACAATAACAAAAGGATTAGATCAGATGGCGTCAATTGAAGATCCTACAAATTGATCTCGAAGGGATGGAACGAACGTGGAACTGGAAAGAAGATAAGAAAGCTTGTTCCATCCGAAATTCCTACAAAACAACACTCGTTAGGCTCGCCATTGATAGACCCTCGTTCTAGGACAACCCTCCGACGTGAGAATAATTATTTGGAGAAAAAGATAACGTGTGAAAATTGGTGATCCGGAGTATCCGAGGGTCTATTTGAGGTGTTTATACCTATGGATTAGGCAACTTGTATCGGTGGTCCCACCAAATCTGTCACTATCATAGTTGGTCACTCAATGCGGACCAGTTTATTAGTGACCGTAATTCTGTTACGAGTCTTGACTGCATACTGGTCTCATTCTTATGGAGCGCTGAAGCTTAATGGTTGAGCTAAGAGGTTCGTTACCTCTTCATTGAAAAAGAGATATTACTACAATTGTCCCGCTTATTAGGATGGATTAATATATATATATATATATATAACTAAATTTAATTGATTTAAACAAATAAAGATCTTTATATGCCTCATGTTCACAATATTTAATTGAGAATTTGGATGAAGTGTTTTCAGAGTATTTACATGTAAAACAAAATTAAGGGTACATATTTGGATGTTATCTTTTATATCAATACAATCACTTTTGCAAACAATTATTCCTTTTTCAGACAAACTTAGATTCCATAGATAATCATGGTTATTTTCAATTGAAAAGTACTTATAACAAACAAATGAGACATTACATGGTTTTCAGTTTCATATATTTTTCGTGACAAAAAGTTTAATATAAATGCTTTATATCTATAAGTTGTTATTCATAATTCTTTGCGTTTATTTCGATTTAAAGTTTCGGAAAATTGTGTTTTATGTTTATTTGTTGTATTATTAGCTTACGAAAGTTTATATTAGTTAAAAAACATGACAAATATAATTCTTACAATTACCTGATTGATACAAGCAGATATTTAATTGGTATTAAATAATACAAACAAAGTTTACACAAATTTAAACAATTAGTCATTATAATATGATATAGTTTTATTTTGGATGACTCAAATTGTTGTCGTTATAATTTTTATAATCTATATTTTGATTATATCTTTTTTTTTCTTTATCTTTATAACTAACTAGATTATAATCCCTTACATGATTGAATAAAAAAAACCAAATAGTTAGTAATGAATATTTAAATTATAAAACGATACCTTTTAGACATTTTGCAAATGTTCGAATTAATTTTGTGTCGTGTATGATCAACATGTGTAATGTTATCAAGTTTAAATTGCATCATCAACTTTCTCATAAGTATTGGCAATCACAACAGCTATTGTTTGTATTTTTTAGAAGCCTAAATGAATTATACACACACACAATGTTATAACCCCGTTTATTACACAACTTGAGTAACTGTAATGCTCTGTACTTAGTAACAAAAAATGTTATATTTTTAGAAAACTCGTGTATTGTTAGAGTGAACAAAAAACGTTTATTACACCGTCAAAAGTATTAAATTATATTATAAATATAATTTGATACTTTATTTATATAATCCGCTAGTAATTTTAGTATCTTGAGTTATACTATTAATAAAGTTATAAGTACCAGTACATGTTATATGATAATTTATTAGTAGTTATATATTGTTTTTTTCAAATAATATATTCTATGTTATTAAGCTGTTATGTTCGGATTAAGTTGTCAATATTTTTACTCCGTATCCTTTTTTAACTATTTTAATAATATGTATAAAGAAATATTATTATTTATAAAAACATTATAATAATAATAAAGTATCAAATAATCTGGAAAAAAATAAGGTAAACTAAAGTAAGAAAGCCTTTCACGTTTAGTTGTTTTAGTTATATTATTGTTTTACATTATATATGTATAGTTAAAAAGGCTATGTCGGTGGGTCAATCCGACATATGCCATAATAATTTTATGCTTTAACTCTTAACTTTGTTAATTTATATGTTTAGTCATTCTAATTGAGCTTTCCTAATATACATATTTAGTCCCACAACTTAATAAATTTTATTTCCAATTAGTTAACTTTGCTTATATACATGTTTAGTTTATCTACTTTAACTTTGTTGATATATATGTTTAGTCACTCTACTTCTACTTTTATTCAATTAAGTATTTCGCCTTTTAGAGTTTTTTTTCTCCTTAGCGTGATGAACCAAAGCCAATCCAACTGAAAAATATTGTTTTCACTGTTTATCAATATTATTAGAACCGATATTTTTTTTCTTTTAGTATTTCATTTGTTGGTGTTTTTTATACATACGTGGACGTTTCAATGCTCCTTTTCTAATGATTTTATGTTATCTTTTTCAGTTGATATACCGAGTGTCAATACTATACTTATGCAAACTCCTACTGCAACGCTCGGGGTAAAATTACTAGTTTGTATTATTAATTTGATCATTAATAGAGTTCATATTATTATTATTATTATTATCATTTATTGAAAAAGTAAAAAAAAATCAAACCATCTATCGAATAATATTTGAAGAGTAAAATGATAATTTATAATCACAATAATCTCTATTTATTTTTATTTACATCTATTTTGTGTTATGTTGTATTTATCTTTTTAGATTTGTTGAGATTTTATATGAGTTACAATTAAAAAAAAAAAGATAACTTTTTGTATAAAAAATATAAATATAAAGTGTGATGTTGAAAGAGAGAATGACACTTGGCATTATTTCAATCTTATATTAAAAGTCAGATAACTAAAAATAATTAAGGACATTTGTCACCATTCTAAGTAATCTAATTTTAGTTGTTCTGACTCTCTCTCCTATTAAAATAACAATAATAATACTAAGAGAATATATTTTTGGATGTTTAATATAAATTTAATTCTAGATACTTATTATTTAATTATAGATAGTTTCTATGTGATTAACTAAATGATTTTAATATGAAATTAATCATGATTTTTTTATTTTTTTAAGAGCAAGTATGAGTTTTCTAAATAAACTTATTTTTTACGTAAGATCTTCTATGTCTACGAATATCACCATGTTCAAAATTATTTTTGTTGAAATATTAGAAAAAAAGGTAAAAATGACGATAAGCATTGTTTTTTATGGATGGTTTGAATGGTAAATAAAGAATATATCAAAAAAGAAAGAAAATATGTGGTATTAAAAATCATGTTTTAGCTCTTAGTTTTATATGTATTTATAATTGTAATTTAATTTAATTGTACTAAAATTATAGTTAAAAGGATTAACTACACTTTAGTTGGATTAACATTTATCAATTACATAAAAAAGTTAATGTCCAGCTGAAAAGAAAAACGTTTCCAAATTAATTTACAGAATTTGTAATTGTCACATCAAAGTTTATTTTTTTAAACATATCTCGACGTCTGTATGTCTTAACAGATCACATTACATTTTGTTAAACTCGTGTAACGGGTTTATTCAACCCGAAACAAGTTTGTTAAAGACATTTTTTTATTAATAAATATATAACATTAAATTTATTTAACCCGTGTAACGGTAAAGTTATCATATAAAGTCTCTTAAATATATAAACAGTACAAACACACAATGGATCACCAAAAATATAATACAATGTTAGGAAATATAACATTGAAAAAAAATGACACAATAAATAAAAAAAAACACAATAATTTATATAAAAATTATAAACCTCCAAATAAAAAAGCAAAAACCTAAAATATAAGATTCTAGAGATAAAGTATAACCAGAACTTTAGCATGATTAACATACTAAATAGATCTGATTAGGTGTTTTGTATTAATTATGGGTCTGATGTTTCTTTTTTTTGGGCGTTTTGATATCGTGAAATGCAAAAACATATCGATTTATTATGGAATTGGATGGGCCCCGCCAGGATTAAGATCATCGGCATCGTATGGTGTCTGTGATGCTACAAGGACGAAATAGAATTCATGTACTCTTATATATTAAAAGTACAAGCACATGATATTAAGTTGAAACATTAGCTTTATTTCTAGAGGGCTTCTTCGGTTTTGTTCGTATTTGGGGCATGTTTAATGCTGGTGTAAATCAACTTTTGTTGAGTTCTACAGGTGTAACTACTTCAAATGGCACCATACTCAACTTTAATTTTTATATACAAATCTAAATTAATTGTTTTTTGTTGAATTGTGAACACTACTTGCCGCTTTCTGTATCATGACAATTAAAATTTTGTTTTTTACTTTGTATGTAAACAGGGTGTAGGTATATAGAAGACGAACCTATAACAAAAAATAGTGTTATATATACATGTAATTCGACATTGCGTTCGTAGAAATTTCGACGTTGAACTCGTAGAAGCTTTTACATCTAGCCCTTAGAAACCTTGGCTCCAAACCTTTAGAAAACTTTACACCGAACCTTAAAAAATTTGAACAATGTATCTAGTGTTGTGCAATTGATGGTTGAAATAAACAAAAACATCATTATACGTTGGTTTACCAAATATTGAAGTTAGCATTCGTTTTACCCGTCACATCTGCAACTGTTGAGAAATGTTTTTTAGCAATAAAGTACGTGAAGTCCGATTTATGTAATTGGATTGGTGGTAAACATTTAAGTGATAGTTATTAATTTGTTTTATTGAAAAAGATTTGATTAGAAAGGCTTCGATAGATGATGTAATGGATAGGTTTCAAAAAATGAAACCACGTAGAGAGCAACTTCGTTGAATTTCTATTGTTCACTTTTAATATCAATTGGCGTATTTTTTTAATTATTTGCATTTTAGTTTGGTTTTTGCTATTTTTATTATACGACATGACTGGAATGCTCCTAACATGGCATAAAAAATGAAATCTAGTGATAAATAATCGGTTGTGCGTCCCTTAAAATTTTCTGAACCCATATGAAAAAAAAATCATGACTACACTGATTAAGTCTTTGATGAATTCTCTCAAAACAGTTATTAGATATGAATGAACACTAGGTTTACATGTGAACCAACACATTCTTCATACAAACTATTTACGTCTTCTCTTTTCGCTTTTGGCAACAATTTTTAGATATTAGTTCCTTTCTCTGAAGTAGTTTCACAAGCTAGGCCATTTATTTTCAAATTATTTTGAATTCTAACCTAAAGTTCTTCGTCCAATTCTTTGATTCTTGATTTGTTTGTAAGTTGTGTGACATTTCAATGAATTGGGAATGTTTATAAAAAAAAAGAATTGATTTCATTAATTGGTTGCGATTGTTTTATTATTCATGAAATGTCTTAAAGATTGTTTATATGGAACCAATGCTTTCAAATGCATAAAATCATATGTAGTTCAATATTGAGTATAATGATAAAGAAGTAGTAACTCACATATAAATTACACTTCGTTTAACCAAGTGAAAATATACAAAAGAAAAGAAAAAACTTACTTGCATTTGTTGATCAATTCTTTAGTAAAACATGACAGAAACAATAAGGTGGAATGTGTGTACATGTTAATTTTGAGAACTAGAGATGGAAGTAGACATGTTAATGATTCTCATCGAATTTTCGTTTATGTTGTACGGTTATGATAGCTAAGGTGATCTTGATGATGACATTTTTTAGAGAAAGAGGGAGGGAACATAATTCGTGATAATGTTATGATGTATGTAACTCTTAAACCCTCTCTAGTAATCTCTATTGATATACACCTAAGGGGAAACCTTATGTTTATCTAGTATGGATAATTACGTCCATCGTATAATTACCAATTAATAATATAGGGGTAATAAAGTCAGTAATCATTATATTAATTAAATGATAATAAGGGCATATATTATATTTATATTAAATATAATCATAAATTCTCCCACTTGGCTAAGTTATCATTTATTATGAGTATTAGATAAGTCTAGTCAGACTTTAATACTAATAAATTGAAACTGTAGCAGAGAAATATAGTCACTTAATCATTGTTCAAGTCAAGACCCCCATTAATCATAATATAATCCTAGATTTAAAACTTAAGTAGTTGGGATCAAATTGACAAATAAGCCTTAAGGTTTGATTTGTATAATTACTGTCTATATGTCATTAAGCTAGCAGAAACATATTTACAAACAAACAAAATCAAATAACTAAGGAAATTTCATTAATAAAACGTAAGTAAGTACATTATGAAACTAAATAAGGTCTTTAGTACATCCAATCTTTGAAAAAATTCTTTAAAAACTTTAGCTGGGAGACCTTTAGTTATTAGATCCACAAGAATATTCTTAGTACTTATATACTCATCCAAAGATTAGATTCTTAGGTAACATTCCATGACAGATTGCGTTATAAACAACAATGTATTCTACCATGATGGTGGATATGGCCAACTATTGTTTATGACTCTCCATAAGATAGGTCTACCAACTAACATAAACATATACCCCGAAGTGGCTTTTTTGTTATCTTTACATTTAGTAAAGTCGAAGTCAAAATAACCTACCACTTCTAAACTATCATTTCTTCTAGAAGTTAGTTTATAGTTTTTCGTCCCTTGTGGATATCGCATAACTTTCTTGGCTGCTTTCTAGAGATCTAGGCTAGGATTAGTCTGATATAGACCTAGCATTCCAGCAATATAAGCGATATCTGGGCGAGTACAAACTTGAGCATACATAAGGCTATCGACTACTGACGCATAAGGTATCATTCTCATTGGTTCCTTTTCAACCTCTGTTTTCGGACATTGAAAGAAACTAAAAACATCCCCCTTAACTACTGGAGCTACAAAAGGAGAGCAATGTTGCATGTTATAGCGAGTGAGCACACGTTCAATATGGGCCTTTAAGATAATCCCAAAATTCCATTGTGTTTGTCTAGGTGTATTTCGATGCCCATAACATAAGAAGCCTCTCCGAGATCCTTCATGTCGAAATTACGCGAAAGTAAGCGTGCTTCGACTCATGCAACATATCTAAACTATTACTATCCAATAGAACTTCATCTTCATAAGGACAAGTATAGTAGTTGCTCCCATTCATCTTGAGGTAGGTGCATTAATCCACTTGATTCTTTAAGAAACCTTGTTTCTTCATGACTTCATTAAACTTTAGATACCATTTATGTAAGCGAAAGCTTATGTGTGTGTTAAGTGGTGCAGCAAGTATATGCCTTGGTCAATGTCTTATTACCTGGAGATCCAATACTTATTTATAGCCGAAAGAAGGTACGTTTGGGAGAAATGCTGGTGGGCCTTGGGCCCGGCTCATACAGCCAGAAACATCCCTTTTGTCCCTCGGCGGCAGACATTAAATGCTCCCTGCAGGAGAATTAATGCTCTCTGTCGGGAGGTATGTTCTGTAGGGTGTTGAGTGGTGCCACATGTAAAGTAGCCGTTTCTGGTGTCAGGCTGCTGCCAGCCGAAATGGAGAAAGTGGAACAGTTACTGGTAGACAGTGGTTGGTGTATGGTCTGACACTTGCCTTATTGTCATGAGTGCTGTCACACGCAACCTGCCAAGTAACCTTTGGTCACAGTTCTGCCATTCCGTACCCTAAAGTATGGTCAACATCTCTTAGTGCTTACCCCCTTATGCGAGGCTGTCAAGGTTTTTTCCCGCCAGCGCAGGGTGATAGGGGTGTATCCTTTTGTCCTGAGACTATGAGGCGCTTCTCATGTGTGTCTTACCCTTGTAAGGTTTTGGGATTCGCAGCTTAGAGGAATGTGTTGCGCGCAGGGTCTAGTAGCCTGCGCGCATGAGTCTAACTTGCCGCTGTGGCGAGTACACAAGGCTCATTGTGTGACTTATAGAAGCTAGTCTAATTCACCATTGCGCTGAGTGCGAAAGCTCATTATGTAACCTGTAAAAGCTGGTCTAATTTACCGTTGTGCTGAGTGCGCAAGGCTCATTGTATGACCTGGAAGTTGTTGGTCTAATTCACTGTTACGCTGAGTGCGCAAGGCTCATTGTATGACCTGCAAAAGCTGGTCTAATTCTTCATTGCGCTGAGTGCGCAAGGCTCATTGTATGACCTGGAAGTTGTTGGTCTATTTCACCATTACGCAGAGTGTGCAAGGCTCATTGTATGACCTGCTGGTTCTAAGGAAAGCGCACCATTGCATGTTGCATGCAAGGTTATCCTCGTGAAATGTAGTCAAGGGTATGGTTGTTTGGGACCATACCTCCTCAAGGTGCATTGATCCACTTGATTCTTTAGGAAACCTTGTTTCTTCATGACTTCATTAAACTTTAGATACCATTTACGTGATGCTTGCATTAACCCGTATATGGATTTCTTTAACTTACAGACTAAATGTTCTTCAACTTTAGGTTTAAAACCTTCAGGTTGTTTGGTGAACACATCTTTTTCTAAGTCACCATTAAGGAAAACAGTTTTAACATTCATCAAATGTAGCTCTAAATCAAAATGAGCTATTAGGGCCATAATGGTCCTTAAAGAATCCTTTTGGCGAGTCAGGTGAAAAAGTCTTTTAATAGTCAATGCCCTCTTTTATAGTGTAACCCTTTGAAACCAATATCGCTTTATAGCGTTCAACGTTTCCATTCGAACTTAGTTTTGTTTCGAGCACTCATGTAGATCCTATGGGTTTAACACCATTGGGTAATTCTACCAAATCACAAACGTCATTTTTCTTCATGGAAGTCAAGTTCATCAATCATTGTTTTATTCCATTCAGAAAACTGATCACTCCTAATGGCTTCATTATAAGAGATAGGATCATTATGCTTTCCAATTTCAGTCAGGTATGGACGGGTATGGTCCCAAAAACTCTGCGCCTACGCAAGGAATCATACCTCATAATGAACAGATCACAAGAATAACCTTGCGCGCTATGCGCAACGGTGCGCCATTCTTGAAACCAGCAGGTTGCCTAACAAACCTTGCACACAACGGTATTGCAACCTTAATACTAGTAGGTCACACAACGAACCTTGCGCACACTGCTCAACAACAAGTTAGACCTGGAAGCGCAGGTCCCTTGACCTTGTGCGGATTAAACAACCCTCTAGCCGTGAAGTTCTAAAACCTTGCACAAGGCCAAGACCAACATGAGAGCAACTCATTGTCTTGAGAACAAAAGGACTTAATCCCCACAATTCCGTATTGGCCAGAAAGCACTGATAAAGCCACGCGGAATGGAGAAGAGCAAAGAGGCGTTGACTAAATACAAGGGTACAAAGTGGCAGAGTTGTGACCCAATAACCGCTCGGCAGGTTGTGTTAGACTGCGTCGCATAAACAATCTTGCAGAGGGCAGACTGTATGCAAGGACGTACACGTGGCACTAACCAAACTCACACCAGCGACTGTCACACGATCTCCACTATCGGCTGATGACAGGTCTGACACCAGGGACAACTGCCATGACACGTGGCTCCATTCACCATGCGACAAAGCGCACTTCCTGCCAAAGACCATTAATGGTCGATACAGAGGAGACAGAATAGATATTCCTGGTTGTCGGACCAGGCCCAAGGCCCATCAGCCCATCTCCTATACACCTATCTTCGGCTATAAAATAAGGATCACACCACAAGGTAAAGGACATGTTTTCTAGCTCACTCACTAATTACTTGCTACTTGCTTATTACCTTGCAATCTCAAATAATTATTCTCACGCCGGAGTGTGGTCACGGAGAAAACCCTCCCCCTTTCTCGTGACGAGGCTACGGCGTTGCTAGTTTTGCAGTTAGCTTGAAGTGAGATCACCCAGAAGAGCAAACGAGAGATAACCTTTCATGCAGAGACATTAAGCTGTAACTAAGATATCTACGGATACCTCTCGGTTCAGCCAGTGTTTCTTCAAGGTAGGTTACATAATCATCAAAGTTAGTAAGCCTTCTGGTTCTTGATGACCCCCTGAGTTGATTATTGGGTTCGACATTGTCTTGATATTGAATGTTTGAAGTGTTGTTATTTTCTAGTATATTAAGTTTTGAATGTAAAGGAGGTGGTGCAGTGACATTTGGTGCAACAACAACGGGTACAAGAGTAGTAACCGTAGTTATAATAAGTGACAAGTCTCTCTCCCCACATCTTGTACTTCTGTCAAATCTTCAAAGGATTTTCACTGCTCCCATTGACCTTAAAATTCTCCAGCAATGCAACACACTTGGTTTCTACCATACGAGTGACATGAGAAGGATAGTTGAAACGATAACCCTTTGAGTTATCGTGATGTCAGATAAAGAAATAGCTAACTGTTTTCGGGTTAAGTTTCCTTAGGAAATGATTATATAGCTTCGACTAGACAACACCGTACTTTCATATATCTTAGACTCGGTTTCCTTCCTGTCCAACATTCATAAGGACTTATAGGGACAAATTTAGAAGGAATTCTACTGGGTATATGAGCGACTATTTTTAAGGCCTCGGTCCTGAGGAATAGAGGTTAACCGGAGTTGGCTAACATACTGCATACCATGTCCATAAGGGTCCTGTTTTTCTCTCTCAAAAACACCATTTTGGTGAGGAGTATCGGACATAGTGTACTGGTTCACGATCCCCTGGCTCTTATAAAACTCATAAAATGGACAAGAAGCATGGTCCACATCAGAATGTCTACCATAATATTCACCTCCTCTGTTTGATCTCACTACTTTTATTTGACGATCTAATTATTTTTTAACTTCAGTTATATAATCTTCAAAGGTTGTAAGTGATTCAAATTTTTCCTTAATGAGATACAACTACATACAATGGGAATAAACATCAATAAACATGATAAATGAATTATGTCCAGTTATGCCAACGATGGGGTAAAGACCACTAATGTTTGGGTGAATGAGTTCAACAAATTAGAGCTCCCAATGGCATCTTTCTTATTCGTTGATGTCATTTTACCTTCAAGGCATTTGAAACGTGTTCGATATTCATTGAAACTGAGAGATGGTAAGACGACTTCATCCTTCACGAGTTGAGATAAGAGTTCTCGTGAGACGTAGCCTAAACACTGATGCCACAACATGGATGGAGTTTTTAAGTCTCATTTTTGTTTACTCTTTCTTAATGATTCATTAATATTATATGTGTAAGTTCATGTTTAGGATCGAAAACGCACGCAAAGTGATTTGAGAAATCCTAACTACATTTGGATACACAATCGAATAGGAAAACAAATAAACAATTGACACAAATTCGATTAACTGAAAGAGTTTGCTTCGTGAAGGACAGGGGAGATCAAGTGTGATCTCCTTCTCAAACTTGTTTCTAATGAACAAATGAATTGGTATTTATAGACTATTCCCATTCACTAACATTCACCTAGCGAATGGGAGTTCATCCGCTAAAACACTCTATTAGAATGAGCTCATTCGTTAGATCACAACTAGCGAATGACTCAATCGTTAACGATGTTTATTCAAATGGCCTGCCATTCGCTAACATCTCTTAGCAAATGGACCCAATTTATTCGTCTTCCACACCTATTCGGCACATGACGAATCTTAGCCTATTCATACAACGACAAACACACTAAATGCACTAATAATATGATAACAAAGATTTGGAAAATTCATTTAAATAGCCTATTCACATCTGATTTCACATATATATTTATAAACCACTAAAAATTAAGATAGGGGAAGAATAGTAAAACCCAAATACGAAGTTTCTTATAGTTTTCCACATAATTTGAGATATGAGGTATGAGGATATGGACTCCCACGTACAGTAAAAATAGACAAAATCTACATTTTCTCTATAATTTGAGTATGAGAAAGGCGATAGACACTCCAATATGAGTGCGCTTATATACAGGAAACCTAATAAAATTATATAATTTTGGTTAAATTAATTAAAAATTGGTTTAGATTGCCTTAATTTATATATTATCTCCATCGGTTTAGCAACATACTTTTATGAACCACCACTTTTATCATACACCAATCATAGTATGTTGATTTGCTTGTTTATAAAAAAGAAAAACAAACATTGAAACAGTGAAGCAATACAATGATGTAACGTGAATGAATTAAAGTAGTTTATTTGGACTAGAAACAATAATGTAACGTGAATGAATTGAAGTAGTTTATTTGGACTAGAAGATATAATAATTGGATTAAAAAAAAAACTTGAAACGCGATGGTATCCACCCTTTGCAAAACAGACTTTCAATGTCGTCCATCAAGTATTGTTTTACAAGAGAACAACTCCAACTTCAATACCTATATCTTCTAAACTATTTGTCTCCTTATTTAGACAATTATAAATTTTGAATTATTTATCTCCTTATTTAGAAAATTATAACTTTTGAATTAAATTTTTCAATGGTCATAGTGTGATGTCAAGTGTCAAGGTGTATCCCTTCTATTAAAAAGATGGGAGGTTAAAATTTGTGGGAGATTCAAATCTTACAAAGTTTATGTATAAGAGTATAACATGAAAGTTTGTGTATAAGAGTATTACATGAATAGTTTGTTGTTAAAAAAAATCCTTTTAACTAATACTACTAATATAGAAAGATTAATATGGATATTAAAATTGTTATTTGTGCGGATAAAATAATAAAAAAATTAGAATAAATTAAACTGTTATAATCAATAAAGGATATGATGTGTTAATAAGGTGAATTATCTCTATCCAAAAGATGGAAGGTTTAAGTCCTACAAAATACAAATAAAAAAGTAACTAGGAGTGGTTAGTTTGCCTAAAAAACCAACTAAGTTTAAATCAATTTCACATATAAGGTTAGATGTGTATTATATATAAGGTTAGATGTTGAGGTTTTCCCTATAATAGTATCGAGGGAAAACTATTTTTCAATTTTGTATTTTTTGAAAACTATTTATTAAAATAGTGATATCATTGTTGTGAAATAAGTAAAATTATGAGAACTCTATCTCTTTCGTTCACTACTATGTCTATATATACAAAGAGATGTAGTCAAAAGATATAATAGAAACATAATAACCTAAGAGAAGAATCAGGAGGATATATATGTATTTATAACACTGCCTCTCAGATATATATATATATATATATATATATATATATTATTTGTTATACACGGTTAACAACATACTTCTGGATGATGTTAGATAGGTACTTCAGGACCTAAATAAATAAATTGATACTACTGGATCAGTTGTACTGCCTCATTAAAAATCTTACTAAGAAAACCCATTAGGACAAAACTTAGTTAAGGGAAAAAGAGTACAGTGTGTATAATTCTGTATAATTCTCCCCCTGAATTCAACAAATATCTTTCAATCTGCAGAGACCAATCTTGTGTGATAGCTGCTCAAAATTGCTTCTTGGTAAAGATTTTGTGAATAGGTCAGCTATTTTCACTTAACTTGATCTGGCAAACATCAATTTCCACGTCTTTCTGCAAGTCATATGTTGAGAAGAACTTTGATGAGATGTGCTTTGTTCGATCACCCTTGATGTAACCTTCTTTGATCTGAGCTATGCAAGCAGCATTGTCTTCATAAATAATCGTTGGCTCCCTCTTGATCTGTTCTAGTCCACATGCTTCTTGTATGTGAGTAATCATTGATTTTAACCACACGCATTCTTGACCAGCTTCATATAGTGCAATTATTTCGGCATGATTTGATGACGTTGTTGTAAGTGTTTGCTTAGTTGACTTCCAAGAAATTGTTGTACCACCATAGGTGAATACATAACTTGTTTGAGATTTTGCTTTATGTGGGTCTGATAGATATCCAGCATCGGCATACCCAACAAGTTGAGACTTTTGATCTTTCTGGTAGAAAAGACCAAAGTCTTGTGTCCTGCAAATATACCTGAATATGTGTTTTATTCCATTCCAGTGTCTACGTGTTGGGTTAGAACTATTTCTTGCTAGTACATGTACCGAGAATGCAATATCGGGTCTCGTGTTATTTGCAAGATACATAAGGGCACCGATCGCACTTAAGTACGGTACTTCTGGACCAAGTACTTCTTCGCCTTCTTCTTGAGGGCGGTAAGGATCCTTATGTGGATCCAATGGTCGGACAACCATGGGTATGCTAAACGGATGAGCTTTGTCCATATTAAAACGTACTAACATCTTCTAGATGTAGTTTGACTGATGGACGAATGTACCATTACGCAAATGCTCGAACTGCAGGCCGAGACATAATTTTGGTGTACCAAGATCTTTCATCTCAAATTCTTTCTTTAATATATTAGCAGTTTTTTCTATCTCTCCAGGAGCTCCGATGATGTTAATATCATCAACATAGACTGCTATTATAGTGAAATTTGAGTGTGATATTTTTATAAAGACACATGGGCTGATTACATCAGACTTGTATCCTTCTTTTTCGAGATATTCACTTAGTCGATTGTACCACATACGACCAGATTTTTTGAGACCATATAAAGATTCTTTAGCTTTATAGCACACATATCTCGAGGTATTGATTTTAATGCTTCAGGCATTTTTAATCCTTTAGGGATTTTCATGTAGATGTCATTTTCTAGTGTCACGTACAAGTATGCAGTGACAACATCCATAAGTCTCATTTGAAGTCCTTTTGAGATTGCAAGGCCAATTAGAAATCTAAGGGTTATCGCATCCACTACAGGGGAATACGTTTCCTCATAATCAACTCCTGGGATTTGGGAAAACCCTTGTGCTACAAGGCGTGCCTTATATCGTACAATCTCATTCTTTTCATTTCTTTTTATAGCAAACGCCCATTTATAACCTACTGGTTTAACGTCTATGGGTGTTCGGACTACAGGTCTGAAGAAACCCTAGATCAATTAGACCGGAATCACAATAAATCTATGGAATGGGCTCTGCATAAAAGGGTTAACCCTCCGTTTGGTTTCACGATGAATGATAAATGGTACAATATTCCGGTTGATCCTGCAAAACAGAACACCGTTAGCTTGCCACGGGGAGAAGGGGGTTCTCTTCATGACCACCCACCGGCGTGAGAATAAGTACAGGTAGTCGGAAGTAAGTATTGTAAGTGAGAGAGTAGTTGAGTGTGAATACCTTTCCTTGAACTCCAAGTTACTTATTTATAGCCGGTGTTTGGCGCCAAAAAGAGAGATTGTTAACTTTAACGGAATCTTTTGCTATTCCGTTAACGTTTGTTGGCAATCCGTTAGTGCACACGGATTGTGAGCTCATCAGCGGTTAGGGAGGTGCCACGTGTCCACATGAGATCACTATATCTTATAAATGCCATCACCGTGATCTTCCTCAGCCGTCCAGATGCTGCCATGTGGCAATTGGTTATAACCGAAAAGATGCTTGCACGATTGGGTGTTCATGGCTTCTAGAAGGTTTCACAGCTGTTACCCATCTATTATTCGCCACGTGTACATTCTGTTACAAATGAGAAGATTCCCTTTGCTTCTGCACCAAGTCAAGGATTTTGCTAAGGGAAAGTTTCTCAGGATTTACTGTTTCCTTGCGCGAGAAGCGCAAGTTAGTTAACTGATCTTCTTTCTTCTCCTTGCTGCTTAGCGCAACGTTTGGTGGATGCTTGCTTTGATATAAATATCTGCGCAAGGTTTATGCATGGAGCATTATCAAACAAGAATGTTCAAGGTTAACTTTGAACCTTCGCGAGCCCGCGCAAGGTAGTTAAATGAAGCATTATCAAACAAGAATGTTCAAGGTTAACTTTGAACCTTGCGTGAGCCCGCGCAAGGTAGTTAAATGAAACATTATCAAACAAGAATGTTCAAGTTAACTTTGAACCTTGCGCGAGCCCGCGCAAGGTAGTTAAATGAAGCATTTATCCAAAGAGAGTGTTCAAGGTTAACTTTGAACCTTGCGCGAGCCCGCGCAAGGTAGTTAAATGGCGCTTTCCTCTCTTGAATATTTAGCGCAGAGTTCTAATAAATCTTATTTTGGCAAAGAAGTCTGCGCGGAGTTTTCTTAAAAGTTACTAATGGGTATAGTTTCCTTGATTGGCACAAGGTTTTTGGGACCATACCCCTTCAAGTCCCCCCAGTCCAGTGTTGCACCTATGTAAGAATAAAAAGTAGGTGGAACACTGGACTTAAGATAAATGTGCTGCGCTAGGTAAGGACTAGCTTTTGGTTGCTTTATGCCTCTTGATGACGTGTCGTAAGTGAATTTTGAAAAAGTATTTGAATTTCAAATATGCTTAGACACGTGTCACTTATCTGGATGGTGTAGTTGGTGACGACGCACATTCTTGAGACGTGGTGGTACTGTTGACAGACTGTCAAGAGTACATGTCTTACCGTATTTAATGCTTTTTAGCGACACTCGCGCGCTTGGGGCGGTTACTGTTCCCCACTCGCCCCTGCGGTTACTTGGGGATACGTGACGGTCGTAAAAGTCGATGCAGTCAAATCATGCATTAATTGCGGTTAGTATATAAAGGGATCAACGATCCATTTACTTCCTCACCTAATTATAACTTGAGAGAAATATGTGTTCAAAAATTCCGGCGACCTTCAAAGTTTTCTAAGTTTTCTTCAAAGTTCGAGTTATGGCCACCGGTGCAAGTTCTGCTGAGATGTTGTCATCAAGTTTGCCACCGCTAAAGTCGTCGAAGAAATATTTTGATAATCTTGCCACCAACTTCCTTTTCGCTCCGTCCTGGAAAGCGTTTCTTCCGGAGGCGAATGCCACGGCGGCTGATGCGCCGGCCGGCTACATTACATTATTTTATGATTATTTTGCCGAATGGAACTTCCGGCTGCCGGTGACCCATTTCTTGCTGGAAATTCTTGGTTTTTACAAGATTCATATTTCTCAGTTGAGCCCGATGGGAATGGTGAGGATCCGGCATTTTGAGTTTGTTTGCCGATCGATGCAGATCGTGCCGTCGGTCGAGAAGTTTAGAGTTTTCTACCAGTTGCACTGCTTGTTGGGTTTTTATTCGTTCCAACAGCGTGTGCAAGCCAAACGATTGCTGTTGGTGCCGTCGAAGTCCTACCACGACTGGAAGCAGGAGTTTTTCTTTATCAAGGCGACGGTGATCCCGATGAAAATGACACTCCGGGCCGGTGATGAGATCGAGCTGGAGACCATTCCCATACCTGCCGACGAGGTATGGTATCAAGACATTAAAGATGTGCCCAATATTGTTTTTCCGGAAAGGGCCCTCATCGCTGCCGGGATGAGTATTTTCTGGAAGAAAGAACGCCGAGAAAAACTGTTGTATACAGAAGATGGAACTGGTATGTAACCCTTTAACTTCTTAGCAATATCTCTCAATAGATATGCATTGATGCAAAAATGTTTTTTATGTAGCTGCGTCTCTCTACTTGGTCTCTTGCAAGAGAGAGAAAGGAAAAATGGCCGTCGTGCCTATTGCTGATGGTGAGGACACTTGGTTCTCACAAATCTTGGGGAACTTTGAGTTGCCCAAGCAGGAGGATCTGGAGGCGCAACCATGTTCGAAGACTGGTAAATAAGTCCATACAAAGCCTAAGTTGATATTGCAATATAACTTAATGGCGCAACCTTTACTCAATATGATTGATTATGTAGGTGACTTGCTAAACTTGGGCGTAGGCCCTGATTCGAGGAAGAAGAAAAAACCAACTGCTACTGCAGCTACTGCGCCTCCCCCTTCCAACCCAGAGCAAAAAACCAAGCCATCAGCTGCTGCGAAAGCTGAGGGAAAGAAAGGTACACTTCCCGTATCTGACTCTTGGTGTAATTATGTGGTGGTGTCGGACTCACTGGAGGGTCTTGCGCCTGTAGGTTTGAAGAAACCGAAGCCAGAACCCGTTGACACCTCATCTCTTCCTGCTGCGAACCCAGATGATCCGTTGGAAGTACCTTCTAGCCCGGAAGAGGCGCTGAAGCGTACTTCTAAGAAGAGGAAGGAGGCAAAGACTAAAACTCCTGCGCCGACCAAAGTTTCGCGCCCGCGCATTGGTAAGAAGGGCAATCTGGATGCCTTTGAAAAGAAGTTCTCACATGGTACGTTTAGTTTGTTGCGCATTTCTGTCATAAAAGTTGCGCCGAATCTGATACTTGGTATTTGTTGATATGCTTTGTAGAGAAAATGGTGAAGGCTGCGCCGGCCACCTCATCTGCTATACCATCACCGCGCAGGCCTGAGAATGTTGAGGGAGATTCGGGGAAAGAAACTCTTGTTCCTGAAGCTGACCCCATCGTCCCAGAACACATTGAGAAAGTGGCTCCAGAAGAAGAGCCCAAAAATTTTGATACTGAGAATCCTGCTGGCGAGCAGGTTAAAGATACGGCTACAGATGTTGGGGAACCATCAAAGTTGATATCCAAGGGAGCCGGACCTTCAACACAAAGCGAAGGCTTTGTGTTTGTTGAGGATTTGGAGGGGGAATCGCCTATTCGCCCAGAAGAGACGCCTGGGGATTATTAATATCGCTCTTATTCTGAGAGGCGGGCCTCTGCGATTCATCAGCCCGTGTGGAAGATTAAGCAGTGCGATATTTTTACTGATTGGCACTCCTGTAGGGAGTGGTATAAGGGCATCTTCTCCCCTGCGGAGGTGAAGCGCCAGGAGGAAAAAGACCATGAAGCTACTTACGAGTCATATCTGCAAGAGTCTGCCCTTACCTCGTCCACCATAAATAGAATTGTGTGCAAATGGCGCAGTATGAACAAGGAGTGGGACGAGGTTGAGCTTGAGAAGGCGAAGGCCAAGCTTGAGAAAGAGAAGACGTTGAAGATGCTTGTTGATTTTGAGGTGGAAAAGGCCCAATTTGAGAAAGAGAAGAAGACTGAAGAACGGGCTGCGCTATCTTGGAAGCGCAAGTGTGAGGCTTCTGCTGCGTAATATGCAGACGAACGCAAGCGCTTTGTGGAGGCTTGCGAGCGTGACAACAAAGAAAAAGCTTCTCTGCGCAATGAAATTGAGAAACTCAAAAAAGAGAAAGCTGATGCAGTTGCGGCAGCAGAAGAGGCGCGCTCACATAGAGAAAGGAGCGAGCAGAATGAGGTATCAACCAAAATGACTCTTCTTCTTAAGAATAAAGAAATTGATGATCTAACTGCTATGCTCTTTGACCAGGAGCGGCTGCAAGCCGAGGTTGATCGTTTGAAAAAAGATGTCAACCTTCACCGAACAGAGAAAGCCGAGTTGATCTGCCGTTTGACTGAAGGCGAACAAAAACATAACGACACGGAGGTCGCTCGCGCTACTGCAGAAAGCTTGACTGAATCCCTCATGAACCAGCTTACTTGGTTGCGGGAGTACGGGATTGTGGAGGTAATATTCATTTCTTTATACATGTCTGGTTTGATTGTCGTATCATATACTGATTATATTTGTGTACAGATCGCAAATGCCATCCTGAACTCTACGGAGTTGGATGAGAGAGTGGCAGAATTGATGATCGCGCCGCGCAATGACGGGCATGCCGAGGGCTATAGAGAGTGCACTTTGCACGTGGCCATGTGTGAAAACCGAATGGGATACAAGCCGTGCTGCCACGCATGGGCTAAATACTGCCGCCATTTATTCTGCTGCCAAAGAAAAATATGATCAATTGTAAATTCTGATTATGGACCTTGTGGATGCGCTGCAACAAGACGACTTTGTTGATAAGCTAAAGGAGATCTTTTCTTCAGCAGAGAAGCAGGTGGGACCAAGTCCATAGAATAGGAAATTTGTAATTTCTGTATGATAACTTGTAACGTTGCGCTTCTGCGCAAGTATTGTGAATATTATATATTTCAGTTTTACAATGTTTGCATGGAACCAATTACTTGTGTAGGATAGACAAATGAAAAATTTCTTCTCATGTGTGAGCGTAAGTATTAAAGTAGCTTGTGGCTCATGAGTTTGTGTTTTTGTTTATCCAAAGGAATTGCATGCATTTGTAAATGAACATATATAAGACTGTAAGTAGTGGCAAAGTATTTTATTTATACTGACAAAGCGCAAGGCTATGGCTGCCACTAAGATTACATAACAAAATAAAGTAACCAGTCTCGTTACGCAACGCTCAGAAGTTGCTTAGAGGACTGAGATTACATATAACATCGGCGTAGTTATTAGGCGTTCCAGGTTCGAGGAACGCTGGATCCGTCCATACGCTTCAGAGTTTACGCGCCTTTTCCCAATACTTCATTTATCACGTACGGACCTTCCCATCGCGGGGCTAACTTCCCCGGTTTTTCGGCATTCGATGCTTCATTATCGCGAAGAACAAAGTCACCAGGCAAAAAGGAACAGATGCGCACCCTTTTGTTGTAATACTTTTCAAGATGGGACTTGTATTTAGCTTCGCGAATCGCTGCATTTTATCGTAGTTCTTCCAATAAGATGCGCCTTTGTTCTTCGTTATCTTGTTTTCCAAAGCTAGCATTCTTGGAGATGTAACCTAATTTCGGCAGGAATCACAGCTTTCGTGCTGTGCACAAGGCTAAAAGGAGTTTCTCCTGTGCTAGTCTTGGGCATAGTTCGGTGTGCCCACAAGATGCTAGGCAATTCGTCAACCGTGCCAAGGCGGGCCTTGATACTGTTGACCAACTGTTTGTTTATGCTTTCAACTTGACCATTTTCTTGTGGGTATGCAACGGAAGCAAAAACATGTTGGATTCCCATTTCGGTCATCCATGTTTGCAACTCTTCAGCCATTAAATTTGTACCGTTATCTGTAATAATACGCATGGGCAGACCAAAACGGCAAATAATGTATTCCCAGATGAATTTGCGAATTACCATCGCTGTAGTAGAAGCTAAAGGTTTGGCTTCAACCCATTTGGTGAAGTAATCGACCGCAACAATGATAAACTTTACCGCGCTGGGCGCGTCCGGAAATGATCCCACTAAATCAATGGCCCATTGTTGAAATAGCCAAGCTATTGTGATGGGTACCAAAGGATTCTTTGGGCGCAACGTTTTAGGGGCATGCCTTTGGCAGGACATGCACTTGTGCAAGATCTCTACCGCGTCAACGTACATTCATGGTTGATAATACCCTGCGCTTTTTACTTTGGCTACGACCATGCGCGGCCCAGAATGCATGCCACATAGCCCTTCATGAATCTCCCTGATCAGGTATTGCGCGTCATGTTTGTCAACACAGCGGAGCGAAGGACCCATGTAAGAGCGTCGGTAAAGAATATCGTCAATCATTTCATAATTGAGGGCTTTGCACCGTAATTTTCGTGCTTGCGCTCTATCTTCTGGTAAAGAACCATGCAACAGATACATCATTATTGGAGACATCCATGATGGATCTTCTACTTCGACCATTGTTACTTGCCTGAGAGGGACTGATGGATTATTTAAAACCTCGATACGAACCTCTTTTGCCAAATGCTTGAAACTAGTTGCAGCAAGTTTACTTAGAGCGTCAGCATGTTTGTTTTCGCTTCGCTTGACGTGTGTGATTTTAAATTGTTGGGACTGTGCTATAAGAGCCTTGGCTTGCGCCAAGTATAGAGCCATGATATCTCCCTTTGCATCGTACGTTCCAATTACTTGCTCAGCAACTAGTAATGAATCAACATGGGCTTCTAAATTTGTTGCGCCCATTTTGATAGCGAGGCGTAAGCCTGCTAGGAAAGCTTCATATTCGGCCTCGTTGTTGGTGCTTTTAAAATCCAACCGAATTGCATATGTGAATTCTGCTCCTTCTGGACTTATTAATCGAAGACCTGCTCCAGCCCCATCACTGTTTGATGTGCCATCTGTAAACAATGTCCAGGCTCTGTTGTCGATGACGGGGATTGGGTTTTGGATTGTTTAGCATTCTTCAAGTTTATCAGCAGGAATTTCAGCGATGAAATCTGCCAAAACTTGGCCTTTGATAGCTGGTCTAGGTTTATAACAGATGTTATAACCTCCCAATCCTATTGCCCATTTCGCAAGTCGTCCAGAAACGTCTGGTTTGGCCAGGACTTGGTCAATGTGAAAATTTGTTAAAACTGTAATAACATGTCTTGAAAAGTATCTTCGCAGCCTGCGCGAAGCATGGACCAATGCTAAAACTAATTTCTCCATGATTGAATACCTTGTCTCTGGATCGTTCAATATCTTGCTGATATAATAAATTGGAGACTGGACCCCTTCGCGTTCTACCAACAAGACAACACCTACTGCTACCTCAGATGCAGCAAGATATAAGACCATGGGTTCTTTTTCTCGAGGAGCAGTAAGTGTGGGAAGTTGAACTAAACAATCTTTCATCTGCTGGAAAGCTTGATCAGCTTCAGGAGTCCATGCGAACTCTTTGCTCTTCGTACAATTGCGCAAGGTTCGAATAAATGGATAAGATTTTGCAGCATGATTGGCGAGGAAGCGGTTTAGCGCAGCTAACCTTCCAGCCAAACGTTGCATCTCTTTGATGGTAGTAGGAGAAGACATTTTTTGTATTGCCTCGACCTTTTCGGGATTAACTTTGAAACCGTCTTTGGTGACGATGAAACCCAAAAATTTTCCCTCCTCCATGCCGAAGGAACATTTGCTGGGATTTAACTTTAGATTTACCTCGCGCAGAGAATTAAAAGTTCTTTGGATGTTGTCTAGCATAGTGTCTTCTGAATTACTCATAATGACCAAATCATCAATGTAGACTTCCACAGTTTTCCCAATGTCATCTCCAAACACTGTATCATCAATCTTTGATAAGTAGCTCCCGCATTGCGGAGACCAAAAGGCATCTTGGTATAACAAAAAATGCCCTTCTCCGTGCAAAAAACGGTTTTATCTTCGTCCTCTTTTTTCATCAAGACTTGATGATAACCTTTATAACAATCTAGAAAACATTTCCAGCGAAAGGAAGCTAATGAGTCAACTTTTTTGTCAATCTCAGGAAGAGAATAACAATCTTTCGGACACGCCTTGTTTAGATCTTTAAAATCTACGCACATCCGCCATCCGCCATTATGTTTCTTTACCATGAATGGGTTTGCCACCCAGGTCTGGTATTTGACTTCGCGCAGAATACCAGCATTTAATAATTCGGTGACTTGTTCGTTCATTGGCTCTGTCTTTTCTGACTCGAGGCTGCGCTTTTTCTGCACGACTGGTTCTGCTGATGGAAACACATTCAGGCAATGTTCTGCAACGTCGCGCGGGACACCAACCATGTTGGCAGGTGTCCAGGCGAAAATGTCTTTGTTGTGAAACATCAGTAGTTTAAGCTTTGCGTGAATTTCAATACTGACTGCAGGCCCTAATAAGATTGTCTGCTCAGGGTACTTATTGTTGAGTACCCACTTTTCTGGTTCATTGCTTGGTAATGTCTTGCCAGCCTTCATAGCTGGTTCCTCAATTGACATGATTTCTTTTCGCGCATAAAGTATAGCTACACCATTTGGTGTCGGAAAACCACAAGCAGCATGCGGAGCGAAGGTAATCATACCAAAATCACGTTGTGTGCGGCGTCCCAATAGTACATCGTGACGGGAATTTGCCGGCATCACCATGAAGTTGACGTTACTCGTTAGAGAACACCTCCCATTAAATAAAGTAACAGGAAAGAGGATTTGTCCTAGAGGAAAGACAGCCTCATTGCAGAACCCAGTTAATGGAAAATCAACTGGTTCCAAGCGTGCCTTATCCTCAAGATCTAGTTGCTTGAAGCATTGCTCATACATGATATCCATGGAACTACCCGGATCTATAAACATATAGTCTGTTTGGTAGTGCCCAAAGATACTGGTGATAACTACTGGTCGGTCTTCTTGAGGACCTCTTTGAACGATAGGAAAAATGACTTGATGTTCGCGCTAAGTGTTGTTTTGAAAATGTTTAAGGCTACGCTTGCGCGATGATCCACCATGAATCATGGAAATGTGCTGTTTCATTTTCTTGTTGCTAGGCCCTTCGTTCTCGCGCGTAATCTGCTTAATCTCTTTGCGCACATTCTGGACTAGATGTGTAAGCTTCCCACTTTTTAATGCTTTTTCAATCTCCGTGCGCAGACTGATGCAGTTATCTGTTGTGTGGCCTGTGTCTCTATGATAGTCACAGAACAAATTTGGGTCTTGCCCTTTTTTGTTTTTCATTGGTTGCGGCTGTTTAAACTGATAATTCTCAGTGCTGAGAACCTCAGCCGGAGATTTCGTTAAGGGAGTCCACTGACGTTCCCTATTCTCCTGCTTAATCGCTTTTTGAGTTGTTATCTTGTTGATTGTTGCTCGCGCATCAATTGTGAATAAGGAGAATACGAATTTTGACTTGACTCTTTCCAATTTCCTCTTATCTTGCGACTACCTCTACTCAAGTCTTGCGAACGATTCTGAGGCAGAGGTGGCCGGTTAGAACTTAAGTTGCGCTCAGTCTGGGCGTAAACCTTGGCTGCCGCCATGAGTTTATCCCAGTTTTTGGAAGGCCAATTGTACCGAACAACACTTTAATCATTTCGTCGCACCTTACCGCATACTTGATTGTTCAGCTGCTTCGGTTGGGCGATACACCAAATTGTAATCATGCTCAGCTTCTGGATTGTATACTGTGCATACTTTTGGCCTGTAATTAGCATGATCTGCAGATATTCAATTAAAAATACTTGCACTATCCCCTTCCTCATAGGTTCTATCGAGCTCCTCGTGTTGGGTGTCCCGTTTCTACGAAGACCGCGGGCCCAAACAAGAGTGGACAGATGCGCGACGCTGAATGTTGTCTTCTTGCCTTCTATTACCAGAATGAACAGGATCATTCCTGGTTTTAGAATACATTTCTGTTCCATCTTCAGGCATGCGCGAAAGGGAACGAGCATGACTTTGAGTATTATAACTCAAAACTCGAGGTGCCGGCGAAGCACGGACCTGAGGAGCGTTAACCGGAGCTTGAAAAGCTGGAGTTCCGGTTTGGGCACATAACTGAGCATACATAGCGTTTAGAGTCGCTTGAGATTTGATTAACCACGATAATGGAGTCTCTCCAGGTGGTAAAATTGACGCAACATCAACCTGAGGAGCCGCCGGCGTTACAGGAATACTCGCATGATTAGGATCATACTGAGCATTAGCTTCGCCGGAAGAATCCTCAACTATTTGTCTGTCGACCTGAGGTCCGACAACGACGCGTCGAATCCATGATCGAGGACCTTGAAAAGATGATCCGTCAGCCATGACGCTGCAGATCTAAGTGAAACGAAATGAAAGGTGAGAAAGAATCGAAATCGGTGGGAGCCAATGAAGAAACCCTATATCAACTAGACCGGAATCACAATAAATCTATGGAATGGGCTCTGTATAAAAGGGTTAACCATCCGTTTGGTTTCACGATGAATGATAAATGGTACAATATTCCGGCTGATCCTGCTAAACAGAACATCGTTAGCTCGCCACCGGGAGAAGGGGGTTCTCTCCGTGACCACCCTCCGGCGTGAGAATAAGTACAGGTAGTCGGAAGTAAGTATTGTAAGTGAGAGAGTAGTTGAGTGTGAATACCTTTCCTTGAACTCCAAGTTACTTATTTATAGCCGGTGTTTGGCGCCAAAAAGAGAGATTGTTAACTTTAACGGAATCTTTTGCTATTCCGTTAATGTTTGTTGGCAATCCGTTAGTGCACACGGATTGTAAGCTCATCAGCGGTTAGGGAGGTGCCACGTGTCCACATGAGATCACTATATCTTATAAATGTGAGCATACCATCACCGTGATCTTCCTCAGCCGTCCAGATGCTGCCATGTGGCAATTGGTTATAGCCAAAAAGATGCTTGCACGATTGGGTGTTAATGGCTTCTAGAAGGTTTCACAGCTGTTACCCATCTATTATTTGCCACGTGTACATTCTGTTACAACAGAAAAGATTCCCTTTGCTTTTGCACCAAGTCAAGGATTTTGCTAAGGGAAAGTTTCTCAGGATTTACTGTTTCCTTGCGCGAGAAGCGCAAGTTAGTTAACTGATCTTCCTTCTTCTCCTTGCTGCTTAGCGCAACGTTTGGTGGATGCTTGCTTTGATATAAATATCTGCGCAAGGTTTATGCATGGTGCATTATCAAACAAGAATGTTCAAGGTTAACTTTGAACCTTCGCGAGCCCGCGCAGGGTAGTTAAATGAAGCATTATCAAACAAGAATGTTCAACGTTAACTTTGAACCTTGCGCGAGCCCGCGCAAGGTAGTTAAATGAAGCATTATCAAATAAGAATGTTCAAGGTTAACTTTGAACCTTGCGCGAGCCCGTGCAAGGTAGTTAAATGAAGCATTTATCCAAAGAGAGTGTTCAAGGTTAACTTTGAACCTTGCGCGAGCCCGCGCAAGGTAGTTAAATGACGCTTTCCTCTTTTGAATATTTGGCGCAGAGTTCTAATAAATCTTATTTTGGCAAAGAAGTATGCGCCCAGTTTTCTTAAAAGTTACTAATGGGTATAGTTTCCTTGATTGGCGCAAGGTTTTTGGGACCATACCCCTTCAAGGTCCGAAAACATTTTGCTTTTCGAGCGAACCTAACTCCGCCTTTATGGCCTCTTGCCATTTTGGCCAATCAACTTTGTGCATGCACTCTTCTAGAGTTTTAGGTATGCAATCATTTTCATTGATTACATCCGTTGCTACAGCATATGCGAATATCTCATTAACACGTGTTTCATTTCGGTTCCATATTGTACTATTTTGTACATAATTGATAGAGATCTCGTTCTCGTTTAGTACCAGTGTGTCTTCTGGAATTTCACTTTCCTCTGGAATTATATTTGTCTCTTCTGGGACATTTACCTCTTTTGGGGTTTCATTTACTAAGTTTTCACCAACTGATTTACTCTGCTCTTTTCGTTGACGTGGGTTCTTATCTTTGGAACCTATTGGTCCCCCACGTTTTCTTTGTATGGTAATCACTTCTGGGATTACTTCAACACGAGCAGGTGCATTTGATGCTGGTATGTGTGACTTTGTCACTCTATTTGTGTCTGTGAATGCATCTGGTAATTCATTTGCGATTCTTTGCAAATTTATAATCTTTTGGACTTCAGATTCACATTGACCACTCCGGGGGTCAATGTTTGATAACGATGATGCATTCCATGTTAACTCTTGTGTTACCAGTCTTTCTTTAGTCTTATCTCCCCCTAAGACTGGGAATACTATCTCGTTAAACTGACAGTCAACAAAGTATGCTGTAAACATGTCACCCGTTAATGGTTCTAAATATTTAATAATGGACGGGGAGTTAAAACCAATGTAAATGCCCAGTCTTCTTTGTGGTCCCATAATGGTACGTTGTGGTGGCGATATCGGTACATAAACCGCACAACCAAATATTCTGAGGTGGGACAGATTGGGTTCTCTTCCGGAGACCAATTGTAATGGGGAGTATTCATGATCGGCAGTTAATCTTAATCGGATTAGTGCAGCAGTGTGTAAAATAGCATGTCCCCATGCAGAATATGACAAATTGCATCTCATCAGGAGAGGTCGAGCGATTATCTGTAATCGTTTAATTAATGATTCAGCTAAACCATTTTGTGTATGAATATGAGCTACTGGATGTTTAGCTTTTATCCCAATCGACATACAATAACCGTTAAAAGCTTGGGATGTGAATTCTCCTGCATTATCCACTCGTATGGTTTTAATTGGATTTTCAGGGAAATGAGCTCTCAATTGTATGATTTGAGCTAAAAGTCGGGCAAATGCTACATTTCGGGTAGCTAAAAGATTCACATGTGACCATCGCGATGAGGCGTCAACTAAGACTAAGAAATAACGGAATGGCCACAAGTAGGATGTATAGGCCCACAAATGTCCCCTTGTATTCTTTCTAAAAATGAAGGGTTTTCTTGTGTCAACTTAGTTGGGGAGGGCCGAGTAATGAGTTTGCCTAGAGAGCATGCCGTACATGATAAATATTTTGATAGTAAGACTTTTAAATTCTTAAGAGGGTGCCCATTTGCACTTTTAATTATTCGCCTCATCATTATGTCACCTGGGTGACCTAGTCGGTCATGGCATATTGCGAATGTGTCTTTATCTAGTAATTTGTGGTTACTCACCATCATGTATGATTCAATAGGAGTGATGTTAGTACAATATAATCCAGAGGATAAAGCTATTAGCTTTTCTACAATGGTATCTTTGCCATTTTCATTTGAAGTGATTTGTAAGTATTCAGTATTATTTTCGGATGTTGTTTTCAGGTGGTAACCATTTTGTCGAATACTTTTAAAACTAAGTAAATTTCGTCTTGATTTACTAGAGTATAATGCATCATTTATAATTAGTTTAGTACCCGATGGTAATATGATGCTTACTCTTCCAGAGCCTTCTATAAGATCACATACACCAGAAATAATACCAACAAGTGTCTCTGCAGGAGATAACTCAGAGAAAAAATTCTTATGTTTAAGAATAGTGTTGGTAATACCACTATCTACGAGACATTCATCACCCATGATAGCTTTATTGGAGCTTGTAAACATATTTCCTCTGGAAATGATAAACAAATTAATATAACTAATTTCTTGCTTGAGTATGACAAATTAAAATCACACAAATATGAATCAAACATCACAAGATTTTAAATAAAACCATAATAATAGTTCAAACAAAAATACCACTAGAGCTTAAATAAAATCAATAAAGAAAAGAAAATAAAACATGGTCTAAAAAACCCATCACATAACAGACCGCATTTAATGATTTTGTAATACGAGCTTGTTGTTTTGCTCCGCGACTAACAAATATGATAGTAGCTCAGAATATTTTGTAAAATTACATTCCCTGTACTATTGCGCCAGGAGTATGTTTGATAAATGGAATGTTGAGAAAGTTTTCTCAAGCATGTCTTTGTCGGTGATTTGTTCACCGCATAATTTAAGCTCGGAGGTGATACGAAAAAGGGCAGAGTTGTACTCACTAACAGTCTTATGATCTCGTAGCCTTAAATGAACCTATTTGCAGCGAGTTTTATGGAGTAATACCAACTTCAGGCGGTCAAATCTTTCTTGAATGTTTTTTCATAATTCTAGAGGGTCATCGACAGTAGGGTATTCCCTCTTTAGGTCTTCATGAAGATGATGGCGAAGGAATGCCATAGCTTTAGCTTTTTCTTGAAGGGACGTTTTATTCCCATCAATGATTGTCTCCCCCAGACTCTTTTCTTCCAAATGGGTTTTAGCATCAAGAGCCCATGAGAGGTAGTTGTTGCCCGAGATTTCAAGTGCAGTGAATTCAAGGTTTGACAAATTCAACATGGTATCTTAATGGATGAATGTGAAATAAAAATTCTGAACGGATGTTGAAAATTCTGGCGTCAAGGACAACAACTACCGAACAAGAAAACGGATCTTCAACGAAAAATTAGAGCAGTGCTGATAACATGTTGTGAAATAAGTAAAATTATGAGAACTCTATCTCTTTCATTCATTAATATGTCTATATATACAAAGAGATGTAGTCAAAAGATATAATAGAAACATAACAACCTAAGAGAAGAATCAGGAGGATATATCTGTATTTATAACAATCATCACTTATCAAGTTTTTCGTTGGCTTGTTTATTTATTGGATTAAAAAAAAATAAAAAGGCACATTCGCTTCCCACGTTTGAGTTGGTTCACTTATCTTGGTTCTTTTATTGTACGTTTATTTATTTTTATCTTTTTATCTAATTAATCATATATTTGTATTTTTTTTCTTCATCAACGCATTGTACTGCTTTTTATATTTTTGCCAACCCATTGTGTTTCCTTATTTTCTCTATTTGACATTAGTTGATAGAAAAAGAAATATAATGAGTTTGTAAGAAAATAAATAAAGATAAAAAGTAGTAAAATGCGCTAATGAGAATATATAAAATACAAATATTAATTGAATAAAAATATTAAAATAATGTATGTTAAAAGAAGAAAATAATTGAACCAACTGAAATGTGAGAGGGAATGTGCACTTTTTTATAATTTTTTGGTAAATTGGATTTAAATAATCTCAACTTTTTGAATTTGGTTGATAATAATCCCAAGTTAGTTATTAGCTGATAATAATCCAAACTGGTTAATTTTTTTTGTAAAATAGTCTGCCATAAAAATAGCTTAAGGGAGTTAAGTTTTTTCCGAATTACAAACTGATGTTTTAAGGATTTTGATCAGATGAGGATACGAGTCGATTGATGTAAAACTTACCTCAAAATACTGCCTCAACCCACGAAAACGGTGCTTCAATTCGAGTGTTTAAACTTCTAATTAACAAATTTAAAGCCATTTCGAGCACAATTTCGAGCTAAGTTTTACATCAATCGACTCGTATCCTTATTCTGATCAAAAGCCCTAAAACATTAGTTTATAATTCCCGTTAAGCTATTTTAATGGCGGACTATTTTATTAAAAAATGGACGAATTCAGATTGTTATCGACTAGTAACTGACTTGGGATTATTATCGATTAAAGTTAAAAAGATGGAATTATTATTTCCAATTTGCCTAATTTTTCAATCTAATAAATAAATGAGACAATAAAAAGCTTAGCAAAAAAATAATGAAAACATCATTTTGATAGATAATTATTACGAAACACTGGTAAATAGTTTTTCTCTCCAACACTACTATAAAAGATGTGTATCATATCTACTTTATTAGTGTAGAAATTCTCTAGTTTACTTTAGAAATAATGGATTTTAATAATTCAAAAGATTAGCCGTTGACCAATAATGGTCCCAACTTAAAAAATAATTAGTGGTGGTTCTACTTTTTCACGTATTGTAAACTAGTGGACTGTTACTAAACAACCTTAATTTTTTTTTGTCCCCTTATCCTTTTCGGTTTAGTAAAGGTCTATTGGTTTACAATATATGAAAATGTGGGACCACCACTAGTTATCTTTTAAGCTAGGACCTTGTCGACCAGCAGCTAATAATTAGAATTATTAAAATCTGTTATTTCTTTACTTTATATAGAAAATTTAGAAATTACATTTCATTAAATTAATTTCCATCATCTAAATTGATTTAATTTTTTATCTTGTTTTTCTTAAATAAATAGGATGACCTCGAGAAAACACTTTCAATTTATAAATGATCTGATTCGGTTTGTTTGGCAATCGAACAAATTAGTGCTTGAAGCCTTGAAGATAGCTTTCATGAATTAAAGATGAGGAAAAGAGTTGATAGACTCTTAATTCAACCAGCAAATAAGGAGAAAGTGGATAGAAAAATCCCAAACTTTAAATGCGCATAACTTGGGTTATTGACTTATCGTTGAAGTTATAAGGTCCTTGATCAGGGGATGAAAAGGTATGACAAGCCGGATCATGTCGTAAACTGATGTAGATATCAGACCCAATTTTCTTGATTTAAAGCACCAAGTTCTTGATTCAAGATTTCCCCAATTTCGTCAATCTTCAATATATTCCTTTTATAGTCTATAACGTGTGAATCTTTAATTGAGTCAGTTATACCTCTAATTAATTAAGTATTTAATTTCAATAGTTCTTTTTTAGTTGTAATTTCTAAAATTTGGCAAATATGTCAAATTTAGAACATTTGTATATTATATTGCATTTGAAGAGGACGGTATTGTCTTTTTACATTATTTTAAGAGTTTAAGGAGAAAAGTTCATGGTTTCACTAGAAATCTAATTATGTAAACAATCAATTTCCTATTTGACTAAATTCTCAATTTTTTTTTTGTTTTATATGATTTCATATTTACTTAAGTTTATAAATTTGATAAATTTTACATTATTTAAGCGTTTTACCTGTGTCTGTGTTAATGTGTTGTGTTCCCATCGCGTCACGCAAGCACCCTCTAGTTTTCTTAAACGTATTTATATCCCTATAGATTTGGATATTCAAATACTAACTAGAGTAAATTGCGGTTTTGGTCCCTGTGATTTATAGCCCATTGCAATATTTTACAAAAAACTAAACGTCTTGCGATTTACATACCAAGGTTTCTGTTTTATTGCAATCTCGCTCCACCAGGCTAACTCTATCCACCTTTAGTTAAATCCTAGTCACATGAAAGGCACGCGACAGGCAAATATGTAATTAACCAACAAAACTAAAGGAAACACCTTTGTTAAAGCCGGTAACCTTTGAATATTGATTTTCATTATATATTAATATTATTATAAATTTATATTAATTTATTGCACCATGCAAAGGCATCAGTTTTACATGTGTATAACGGTTATGTGTGTTAGCTTCATGAAATGCAAATGTCCACAACCATATGCACACACATGACATAGCATCTATCGAGTGAATTAACTGAACTTGGGTCATTCATTGTTATTAAATTAACATCAGTAGACCAGATATTTGTTTGGTTAACTGGAAGTAACAAATGTGGCTATCATCTTTGCGATGGCATACATTTGTAGGTGGCGAAATAATTACTTCCTTCCGGCTAATTAGTGTAGTTCCTTTTGTTACAGTGGCGGATCTAGAAAATATTAATAGGGGTAACGTTTTATAAAAAAAGGTAACAAAATAAAAAAAAACGTAAAAAAAAGGGTCAAATTTTTCAAAAATTTACACTATCGCCGGAGCACCAAGGGGTAGCGGCTACCCCTACTCCTAAGGTATGTCCGTCCCTGCTTTGTTATTACCGGCATTATTAAACGAGTGAACACAACAAAAGGACCAGTGTTTTATCTTGATTGCGATATTATTATTATTATTATTAGAGTAAATTACTTTTTGAGTACCTGTATTTTAGTGTTTTTAATCACTTGAAATCAAAATAAAAAAGTTTAACACCCTGAGTTCGAACCACTCTTTTTATAACATTTTGAGTCTAATTTTTTAACACTTGTACTTTTGATTTTGGACTCACGTGGTTGAAACCATCAAAACACAAGTACTCAAAACGTTATAAAATGAACGGTTAGGGACTCAGGGCATTAAAATTTATTTTTAGACTCAAGTGGTTAAAACCACTAAAACACAGGGATTCAAAACGTAATTTACTCATATTATTATTATTATTATTATTATTATTATTATTATTATTATTATTATTATTATTATTATTAGTTTGTAATAATAAAAAGTAATCGATATCCACGAAAATTATAACTTTTTGGATAATAATATAAGAGTCTAATTGTAGTTTACAATAAAATGTAGAGTAAATTGCACAAAACATCCTTTATGTTTTCTTAAACTTGCAGGTTTCAGTCTTAATGTTTAAAAGTTGCTAAAAACAGCCTTTAAGTTTATTTTTGTTGCAGGTTCAATCCTTTACAGCTAACCACGTTATTTTCTTCAGTTAAGTTTCCTCACATGCATAACATGTGAGGGTATATTCGTCATTTTGGTTGATCTTCCACCCACGTCAATTATAAGAAAAAAGAATATTTATAGTTTAACCTAATTTAAAAAAATTCTAACAGGGACCAGTGCAATAAAACCAAACTTTTAAAAACCAAACACCCTCTTTTCCGGTCTTCTTCTCCGGCTATTTCGCCGGATTCTGGCGAACCCGGAATTAAGATAGGAATCATGTTAAGCTAGCCCACTAAGCTGTAAAGATTAACACAGATTTTGATCATGCCAATCAAACTCTTCAGGATTATCATCAGTTGGAAGAATCGGCGCCTTATTCGCATAAGATGGAAACGACAAACGACTCTTCAACCCTAGATACCTCTCACGGAACTCCGATGCCGTCAAATCAGAGTACTTCGTAACACCGTGTTCAGTAGTCGGATCCATCAACTGGTGACGCTTAGGACGCCGCAAGTTAGACTTAAACACTATCAAACGGTAGTCGTGCTCCTCTGTAGTCGCGTACATTTTACCAAACTTTGTTTAAACTAGGTTAAAACTTAAATATTTTTTTTTTATAATTGAAGTGGGTGGAAGATCAACCAAAATGACGAATATACCCTCACATGTTATGCATGTGAGGGAACCTAACTGAAGAAAATAACGTGGTTAGCTGTAAAGGATTGAACCCGCAACAAAAATAAACTTAAAGGCTGTTTTTAACAACTTTTAAACATTAAGGCTGGAACTTGCAAGTTTGAAGAAATATAAAGGATGTTTTGTGCAATTTACTTTTATGAAAAAAAAAAGTTTAGCTTAACTGAAAAATAATACATACACGTATGTAGTGGGAGTGTTAGTTTTTCATTGGTGTAAACACTATTAATTTACAAACATGGTTTACTTTAAAAAGTACCGAGTATTTATCAGAACTAAAGTTTAGAATTGTCAGAATCAGTCTTTTTTTTTATTAAAGTGCTTATGACGGTATCAACGTGATATGTGGCATAATTTTAAGTTTAGTTCGATTTTGATAGTTAATTAAGTATATATCTATCAAATGTCTCTCGTGTGACTAAAAATCAACTAAAAGGTGGATGGAGTTAGTCTAGTGGATTGAAATTACAATAAAATAAAAAATAGGTAATAAATTACAATACATTTAGGTTTTGTAAAATATTGAAATAGGCTATAAACCATAGAGACCAAAACCGTAATTTACTCTATTAACTATGAACCGTAATTTACTCTATTAACTATGAGTTGTAATCCAATTATGATAATTACTAATTAGTATAGGCAGTTGGTATGAGTTAATGGTTTATAAGTTGTTCTCTCGTTCTCTTTTTTTAATAACAGATAGACTGATATTACATATTTTAACGGTTTATAATTTATTTAACTCATTTAAAAATAAATCTGTTTTATGTCACTAAACTTTAGTTTAAGTATTTCATGTTTGAAGTTAATTAATTTTAAAAAATTTTGAAGAAGCCAAAAGAGACGAAATGTTAATTTGTGAAATTTTACCAAGTGTTATCTGTAAGAACCTATCTTACCTAGCTGAATTTTCATTATAAATTTCGCATTTTAACATATAATTTTGAATTCGCGTAACTTAAATTTTCAAGTTTATTAAAACTTTGTCAGTATATTAAAACATTTTAACATGTTATCATTGATTTGTTTCAAAACAATAAAACCAGTCGCGGAAGCTTCGCCTTTGATCGTGTTCGGTTCTTCGTAATGCTTGGTCCTCCTCCGGTGCTTATCTTCTTCACCTATATTTCATAATTTATGAAATATGTTAGTTATAGATAAATTATAATACGATCGATTAAACCCAAGGGCTTAAAACAATAAAAACAAGATCTTGATTTCAGACCTCACCGTAAGCTACGGCTGGCCACCGTAGCTTACGGTCCAGCCTTACGGCCCAGACCTTCTGTCTTACGGTCCCAACCTTCTGAACCATTACAGCAGCTGCCTACCGTAAGCTACGGTAGACCACCGTAGCTTACGGTGGCTTGCTGCAGATTCTCTCTTGTTTGCCGTTTAGTTACGGAAACTTCCGTAAATCATTCAATATTAATCCGTTTTACTTGAAACATGTTTCTAATTGCCCGTAAATTGTCTTCTTACATATTTAACCCGAAATCCTTGACCCGGATACTTATTCCCTATGACTTAAGCATTTATTTCCGCTCTATATTCTTATTTTCCCATTTTTGCCCAATTTTCCCTTTAACCCCTTTTAAAGAAACTATACATTTACGCATCCTTTTCGGTATGCAATAACACTTTATTTTTACTCGTATAGTTTTCTTAATCAAGTATATCTTTATTTATATATTATTTGACCTGTTTGATTGTTTTAGCGTAATCCAACGCTTATTTCAACCAAACCTTATCTATCTTATTGTTTTCACACTAAGATATCTATCTACTTCCAATTGTCCGAAATTTGTTTATCTACGTGTTTAATCTGAAATCCTTATCTCGGATTCTTAATTCTTATGGACTACGCATTCATTCATGGTTTATGCGTATATTCATTTTGACCCGTTAAGAGATTTAAGCGTATAAACTTAAATCTCATTTCTTACTTGTTTCTTGTTTTCATACAAAATATTTATTTACATTCCACCACAACTATAAATTGTGGTGGATTGGGTATATAATGCTATATTTTCAATTCTACCATTCGATTTGACATTTTTACGAAAAGATCTAATATGAGACATTAAGCCGAAACAGCTTATGCTTTTCACTTTTATATTACCAAAGGGGTCTATTGTATTATAAAACTCATTTTCAAACTAATATTAGAGTCATTTACTTAATTCATCATTCGAGGGCATTTTGGTCAACTTAGTCTCTTCTTTTACGATGGACTTACCATAACATGTTTTGACCAAAATGAACATCTAACCATAATCTATGTAAAATCATTATGTTCTTAAGAACATAATGTTTACGGATTAGATTATTAGATTTACCGTACCTTGGGTAATCCCTTATTCATATACGACTCATTTAACTCTCATCGGACCTTTAAGTCCTTGTTGGAGTTTTAACCCGTTACACGTACCTCGTTCAGCTCATACATTGATCTGTTCAAATCTCATGCTCTGTTCTTTCTAAGAACACAAAAATTGAATGAGCGATATTAGTCATCATCGTCAAATCCGTTTGGTCTAAATAATCACTTGTCATTATGAGTTGGCACTTAATTGCCATTTCATCTATTTAACCCATTTTGTTTTACACTATATGATCATATTACTTAAGAATTATCTCTTAATTCGCTTGACCCATTATGGCTTATGCCTTATGGTATCCTTTTCAAAACTTCTTATTTAGTCGTCATCACAAAACTAATTTACCGTTTTACCCCTTTTTACCATAAATCATGGTTTAATACCATTTTCATTTATTCCAACCATATTTGTCCATATTGGAACTTTTATATTTCGGAATCTTGTTTCGAATACCCAAAACGCTTATTCCAACTACATAAGTAATTATACTATTTTAAAGTTGTAAGCTTTACTTATCTTGAATTCCTATTTATGCCTTCTTTTGCGTACTTGTTCCGTTTGACCCGCTTCTTTCCAAGCCTCCACCTAGCTTGTCAAGCGTCAAACTATCATTTATCGTTCGCAAGATGGTTAGGTTAGTCATTATCTAACACGACTATTCCACCTTACGGATTTTATATCAAATTTATCAATCTTATACAAGAACTACTATGAAACAACCCATTGCATCATATATATGGGATTTACCCAAACATTAAACTTAGCCAAATACTTTAAACATTCACATGATGATTTTAAGCATCTATTAACATGTGTTTAACATAAATCTCATCTTATCATCAAAACCATTTCAAGTCATGTATGAACATCTATTCGAACCTCTAATTTGTTCGAATATCTTATATATACATACAAGGATGATGATCCTAAACACTTATATATCATCAATTTTATCATATAATCAAAACCTACTTTATAATCTACTTGTTAATCACAAACAAGTAATCTTACATCAACTAGTGCATAATTTCTTTATGTCTAACGAAATCAAGCATACACATACACTCAATTTCATCTTTGGATCATCATCCAACAATTTATTTGCAAGTAATCCACTTGTCTAAATTTATAACTTTCATCAATCCAAGTTTTTAGACATACCTCATGATCCCCAAAACAAGGTGATCGATAATACGCGTTCATGCATCGATTTGGTGTCCAATTCCCCTTTCAATTTGGTGATTCTTTGAAGAAACTAGGGTTTCCCCTTGTTTCTTCTCCTGCCCATTAACATATACACACACTAAGTGTGTGTATTATGTGTTAATTTTTGTTTTAATAAAACAAGTTTCCTTTCTAGGCAGCTTTGGTCCCTCAAGTTTAGTTTTAATTATAAATGAGACTACAACTTATTGTCGTGTTATTTATATACATGTTATTAACTAGGTTAATTTGTCCCTAGTCATTTTGTTTACGGGTTCACTTTTACCTATAACAGTCTTTTACCCGCTCTTTAATATTAATATGATTTGATTACCAAACTCATTTTTTGGGTGTTACATTATCAAGGTAAAATAAATATGTATGAATATTGGTTGTGTGGAATAAGTGATAAAAAATCACAATGTAGATGTCAGATGCCAAATAAGATTCTGAGCTCAATATGTCACTAAGATTTATATTCATAACACATCAAGGTTTTTGTATTCTTTATTTAGATTTTTTTTTAACTTTTTTAATCCAAACAGGACAGTTCAATTTAGTGTTTCAACCAAAACAAAGTAGTTGCATTTCAAGTTATTGTAGCAAGAAAACAACATGTCTTATGGTCACATATAGCAAACCCAATCCCACCGATTACTCGAGTATAAATCGTAAACATAATTTACGGCATAGAAAACCAATTAACCGTGTAATCTTTGGCAGCATGAGAAGGAACACCTTCAATTACTTTTTCTTGTCCCTTTGGATAATAGATTCCGGTACGACTGTCTGGGACCTAAACATGGGTATCTGAAGGAGACCCGCCGCACAAGTTCTTGTTTTTAGATTCATCATGCTTCAACCTTGAAGTATCCGAACCTCCACTCTTTCTATGATATGCCTTTCTTAATGCTGGTCTGAAAGTAATAGACACAGCACAAGGTTTTACATTTAGAATCTTAAGTTGATCATGAAAAGATCCCAACTGAAACTAGATTTAAATTTAAACCGAATACTTTTTTTTTCGTATAAATGTATAATAAGAAATTAGTATGTAAGATGCACATGTAAATGAATGAATATTATTTACTTGACATAGACTGTATGCATGTTTTGAGCTCCTCTTCCAATTGCTGCAGACATCTTATCTTGCAAGGAACAACTTTGATCTCATTCAGGTTCAACACTCCACCCTCTTTTATACCCATCATTTTTATTATAATTTTTTTTATATATATACATATATTTTTTACTTATAGTAAGTTGATCATGAGCCACAAGAGTTTAGTTTCCCAAAGATCCCATTTGTGCCTCATACATATTACATCATCATCTCCATCATTTGTTATTTTGTTTACTCCATTCCTACAAGTCATCTACACTTCATGAATCTCCTCATTTTAAAAAATAGTTTATAATTCCAAAATTGATAAAAGGGCGGTTTACGTGGAAATAACTGATGTATAACGTTTAAGACAACTGTATTACTCGACCTTTCCATTCATTTGTCGGTCTGTTTAGCTTAAAAACTGAAGTTTATGGTATTTCTGAATGAATCAGATTCAATTTTTTAATGTTAAAATGGTGATATAAAGTGGAAAAATAAGGATAAAAGATGTGGTACCACTATCCATACCCCATAGCATGGGCATATGATAGGATGATGCCTGAACCAGTTCTCATCATCCCCACAAAAGTCTCATCTGGATAAAAAGCTGAGTCATGCCACTGTTATTTGCATCCATTTTCATGCCATATCCAATCACAAACTTCCTCATCTATTTTCTAGTTTTGTGGGAATTTCAAATAAGAGACAAAAGTTATCAATCATAGGCACAAAGATGAGTTTTTTTTTCTTTTGATATTTGATGTCATAGAATCAAGATTTTGTGATCACAAATTTGTAATATATCTTGATAACATTAGAAGTTTCTTGAGTTTACTCATCTGGTTATTCCAGAAACAAGATTGCAAGTGGTCAAATGAACAGAACAAATAAAAGTTCTGTTAAAAAATGCTGTTATATGCAGGGAAGATCATTGAGATGTTTGAATCTCAACCGTTGAATAAAACAATCGTCTATCACACGGTTGAAGATGATCAACAAAGTCTCTTACGTCCTATAAAGAGCGATAAAAACACATGTATATGTTGCTAAAAACATGTAAAGGAAGCACGCATTTGACAAGTAGTTAGTTAATAGATGTTTATCGCATTGATCATCTTAATCGGACCCTTACATCATGTTCTGGAGTTTGAAAAAGAGAACTAAAACTAAAAATAGATATAATAAGCTAAAAATAAAGGAGATAATGCTAATACTTTTACAAGAAAACATTATACTCCAGCAGGTTAGGTTGCATATTCAGCTTCTGATACAGAATTCAGAAACCTTCAAAAACTCAAATCCTCTGTTGTTGGCCGCCTTAGAAAGTACCGGAAACTATTAGCCAAAACCTGAAAAAAAATAACCATAAAAATTTAATAATACACAAAACTTTATGAAGAATAATTCAAGCATGTGCATATAAATCTAGGATTTAATGATGTTTCACCTGTTGAAGTGGCTCGATAAGGGATTTACCCCTGTAATTAACATGAAATTTCGCCTTGGCTAACAAGCCCTACATCATTTAAATCATAGTTGATATGTTAAATCTTCGTTCAAGATTTTAGCAACATTTATATCAGTAACTATAAATGTTTATATTTATATTTACCTCAGTGTCAAACTCTACTGATTCTACTGCAACATTTATATCAGTAAACATCTTTACAAGATCTACCAGTAATCCAGGGCGATCTGCTGTTTCCACCGACAGCAAACTGCATAATTTAAATTTTAACCCTGATTAACATCGGTTTTCATATTGCCAAATTAATCTTAAGGAAGCTTATAGTCATGATACAGATGTACCTCCGGTTAGGCCCATCATCGTATACACGTATACGGGTTGCAATGTCCACATCAAGCTGTATTTGTTCATATAGACTAATGTAAAAACCAAATATTTATATAACATCTGAAGTCACAAAGTAACGGATTTGACCCTTTAAAAGTCAAACGGACCCTGATTTAAAGATTGCAAGATTTACTACCTTATGTTTTGGTGCCTCGATACCGAAGGCTTCCCCCATTGCTAATTGAGCACTTGATTCCTGGATCGTTAAATTCACAAATTTTAAATTAATAAATATTTAAAGGCACGGTAGTGATTAAGCACGAAAATTAAAAGGCTCCCACTATTCCCCTAAAATCTTATTTTCACACCTCTATAGCTATACGGCCCGTATAGACTTTATACGGGCAGTATAGGAGAATCTTGCACATAAAAAATGTCAGAGAATGTTTTTTTGTCTCCATGCATACGAGCCGTATAACATTATACGACCTATACACAATGTTATACGACCCAAACCTCATATAATGTTATACGACCCGTATAATGTTATACGGCCCGTATAGAATGTTATACAACCTAATATTTTCTCCATCTATACTAGCAGTATAACATTATACGATCTGTACGACCTGATATTTGTCATGTCAGATTATTCTATACGAGCCGTATAACCCTATACGACCCGTATAGAGTGTGTAAAAATAAGATTTTGGGGTGTGGCTTTATTAACACCCGAATTAAAAGTGGTATAATACCGGGTGATATTCAAGAAGATTGCTAATAATTGTTAGACGAATCGCCTCCAGCAACTCTGGGTCCTCAACTTTACGCCCAGTTGACCTGCAAAAATCCCACATATAAACAAGCCAGAATTTATAGAACGGAAATTGTAAAGAAATGATGTAAATCAATAAAAGAAAAATCCAGCTAAATTCTTACGCTTTAGTTATCGAAAACTTGGTGTGTTTCCCGGAAGAATCGAGATGAACATTTGCTTTGACAACATTCAGTCCAAGATTTGTAAGAGCTCCCATCTGTATTTATATCCATTATTCCGATAATTAGGGCTGCAAACGAACCAAACGTTCAGCGAACAGTTCGTGAACCATTCGGCGGGAAGTTCGTTTGTGTTCGTTTATTAAACAAACGAAAACAAACAAGAAATTTTGTTCGTTTAGTTAAATGAACGAGCATGATAGAGGCCACGTTCATTCATTTATGTTTGTGAACGTTCGGTAACGTGTTCGTTTGTCTTCGATAGTTTATTAGTGTTTCAGTTTTTATATATTATTAAAATACTTCAAAATTCCGACAAATAAAATATTTAATAAGTGTGAGTGTATTATATCTTCTGCTCATCAACGCTTGTTTGTGTTCGTTTGTTTCCATTTGTGTTAATGATCATTAGTATGTCCTCATTTGTATTCATCAACGTTCGTTCCCTAAAATTAACAAACAAACACAAACGAACGCGACCAAGTTCATTTCGTTAACAAATGAACACAAAAATAAGATTTCGTTCGGTAAGTGTTCATGAACAGTTCGTGAACACATATATTTCTTAACAAACGAACACCCTTCGGTTCGTTTGCAGCCCTACTCAAAATCACATAAAAATGGAAATATAAGTCTTTGTTACAAAAAATGGATGGTCAGGTTTTAAGGATTCATATCATACAGTGTCAAGAAGAGCACCAAGGCGATCCCCGAATGTAATTTCGACGACAGTGGCATCAAGATCTGAGTCCTGATATATGATCACCTTTGGCACTGGGATTTCATTGGTTTCCTGATAAATTCTAGCCTGCTAAGCTCCCAAATGAAGATACAATGACATTAGCAAAAGTTAAAAGAAATATAACTTTAGTTTTAATATATTAATTTCTTGAATAATGATACCTCTAAAGCTGTGGATGAAGCTTTTTGAATGACAGTACCAAGTGAATATGACAATCTGGGTAAAACCCCATATCAGGAAAATATAATATAACAATTAGCCCTACATTGCTAATTATCAAATAAATTGTTGATTATTTGGATCTTAACTAGCACTATTGTCCTATACTTCTATTATTCTGGATCAGCTTCAATATCATTTTACTCATAATTTTTAAAACTCCAAAAAAAAAAAAAAAACACACACACACACTACTAAAATAGACTTTTAAAGTAGATGTTGAGTTACCTTGATCTGGGTGAAATAGCAATGTAGTTAACAGGATTAGGAGCAATGAAAATGGCAGGTTTAGAAGTGGGTTGGTTTGAAAATACAACCAAATGGTTGTAAATCCCACAAGAAGCCATGGATGCAGAGATTTGCAGATTCACAAGTTAAACCAACCAACCAACCAACACTTTGTATATGAATGTGCAGTTAGAAAAAATGAGATATTTGAAATGTTAAAGAGTTGGTAGGTGTGAAATGTAAATGATGATAGGATGACTCAATCAATATCCAAAACTACCAGATATTTTACCACTTAGCTGTACTCTCCTTCATGGTATCCGAATATTCCTCTGGATTGTTTTTTTTTCTTTTTACCAGTTATTTTACCACTTTTTTTTTTTAAAATATTGTGTTTTAATAATTAAAAGTATTACTGATTTAGCAATGTGGCACATGACATTTTCAACTTTCACTTCGCCTGTAGAGCAATCACACTGTGTGCCACTAATGTACATTTGATTGATATGTATCTCAATAAAAATGTTTTAAATTGTTTTGAAACAATATAATTTTTTTTGAACGGCGAATTTCCCCCCTTAAATACTTACACCTTTCAAGGAGTGAACCTTGGTTTCTCCACAAGAGATATTCCTTTTAACCACTAGGCTATAACCTAAGTGGCAAAACAATATAAATGATAATCAGAAGCACACTAAGTTATTTTTTTCGCAATATCATGTCCCATGAGGACAACCGGACAAGAGACTCGTGTTTTTAATTTCTTTTTATTATTAGCATAACCAGTAACAAAATAATCTAACTTTTTCACCATCTTATCTTTCTGTTGTAATCAAAGAGCATTATGATAAACTTTTTAATGGTGTCCAAA
Organism: Scalesia atractyloides; assembly: GCA_947069175.1. Lineage (NCBI taxonomy): Eukaryota > Viridiplantae > Streptophyta > Magnoliopsida > Asterales > Asteraceae > Scalesia > Scalesia atractyloides. Next base: position 3,439,275 of record CAMTDV010000023.1, read on the forward strand.
TAATTTTTATTATTAAGTAGACATTAAAAGAGAACAAAAATTACCTAAAATTAATATCATTACAGTAGCAGTAGTGCACAAAACTGGTTTTTTTTTTTTCAAAATCGGTACCGGTTCCCATCGGCGAGTCGATAACAGATATTGGTGGAACCGGGTCGAGTATGGAACCAGTTTTCGAAGAGGAAAGTGATCAATTCAGTACAGTTCCGGTTCCAAGTTTTATTAGGGTTTTGACCGGTTCGGATTAGGTATAACCCAGTTAGAACCGGTTTCGCAGTTAGAACCGGTTTCGAATCATAGGGTATAGAACATATATATAACTGGAGGGTGGGTCAGGTATGGAACCAAACCCCGAATACCCGGTTCCTAGCAATACCCCTCTGGGTTTTTTATCGGTCCCGGTTTAGCAAACTATCACATAAAAGCTTGTAAAAAGTTCAACCTGATGACAGATTCAACCGCAAATTTTAACCGAATCCAAAGTTCGGACTCAAATAACAGTTTCAACTCCAAAGACGATCGATATAAAACAATTCATTATCAAAAGTTCGGGTCATAAACCAGTTTCGAATCAAAGTACGTTTGGAATAATCAGTACATTATCATCAGTTATAAAGTTCATTAAACATGAATGAGATACAATATCCCTATTGAACAACACAGAAAAAAAATATAGAATTTGGCACCTCTAAACCTGTAATCACCTTCCTCTAATATATACACTTATACAACATCAATATGAATCACCATTTGTACATTAAAAAACTTGAAATTATATTCAGGTTTTCACAAATATTTACCTATGACAATGTTGACGTGTCAGACAAGGAGACATTCCAGCGTGACTTATTAACAACCACCGGGTTTCCGGACCCATCAAGGTCAATAACAGCAGTGTCACCTTGGTCAAACTGGCCACTAAGAAGTGATTCACTCAACGGATCTTCAACTATTAGAGTGAGGGCCCGCCGAAGAGGTCTTGCACCGTAACTCCTATCGAAACCTTGTTCACATATAAGCTCCATTACCGGTTTAGTCACCTCTAAACTAATTTCAAACGAAACAAGCCTTTTCTTGACCTCCTCGAGCATCATGTTTAATATCTCGAGCATCTGCAAAGAAGGTTAAAATGTGGCTTAATACGAGTTAGTATAAACATCACTTTTTTAGGGCTGGCAATTTCTACACGATAACACGACACTAACCTACATGACGTTAACAGGTTTCGTGTCCATAATAAGTTGACACGTTAAGACCTGTTTAACTTTGTGTCTTACCAGATTAAATAGTTGTTGACCTGTTAAGACCCGTTAATGACACATTTATGATTTTAAATAAAAAAAATATGTGGGGCTTATACTTTTAAATAAAAAGATACTTGGAAGTAAAGTTTGTATATCTAATAACAGGTCATGTTCGTGTCTTAACAAGTTATATGATACACTGGTAATGTTTTCGTGTCTTAATAGGCCATTTCGTGTAACATGTTTATTATCAGGTTCGTGTTCGTGTTTGGAAAATTTGATTCGATAAGATGTCGTGTCATGTTCGTGTTTACCTGTTTCGAGTTCGTGTCTTAACAGGTCGGGTTGACGCATTAAAAAACATTATTGTAACTAGATAAACAGCCATTAATGAGAACAAACCTGAGTCTTTTCAAGAGAATGGAACACAACAACTTCATCGATCCTGTTAAGTAACTCGGGCCGGAAATAAGCCTTGAGTTCTTCCATCACAAGTGATTTCAATCCAGCATAAGAAGATGCTGACTCATCATCATCAAGCATAAAACCAATAGAATTATGTCTACCCTTGGCGATAGCAGTGGACCCCACATTAGATGTCATCACCACTAATGCATTCTTAAACGATACTCTACGACCCTGCATGACAACAATAGGTTATTAACTTATTAATAAAAATAACTTCTTAATTTTGTTTTTAGATTTTCAAGATGTACGAACCTGAGAATCGGTGAGGTGGCCATCTTCAAAGATCTGAAGAAGAATGTTGAAGATATCGGGATGGGCTTTTTCTATTTCGTCGAGAAGGACAACGGTGAAAGGGCGTTTACGGATCGCTTCAGTGAGGGTCCCACCTTCACCATACCCTACATAACCTGGTGGTGAACCTATTAGCTTGCTGACTGTATGTCTCTCCATGTATTCACTCATGTCTAATCTTAGCATCGCACTTTCCTGTAATTAAAACAACAAAGTACCGTCACAAAAAAGTAAAACCATCAGGAAAATGAAATTTTGACAAATATATATAAATACCGAGCCAAAATAAGATGCGGCTAGAGCTTTCGTGAGTTCAGTTTTGCCGACTCCAGTGGGCCCACAGAAAAGCATGGCTGCAATAGGTCTGTCAGGATCTTTTAAACCTACGCGCGATCTCTTAACAGCACGACAGATGGCATCCACAGCTTCATCTTGACCGCAAACTCGTTCTTTTAACCGTTCATCAAGTCCTACCAATAGCATTCTTTCATCAACAGTCAACTGCTGAATTGGAATCCCTGACCATAACGAAGCAACTTCTGCTATCTCACCAGCTCCCACTATTGTCGGCCTAAACGTAAAACAATTATTTATTATTAAAAAAATCCAAGACGAGTTTGGTGTAATAATCAAGTATAAGCAAAAAATAAGCATACTCTTGATCATCAGATGTTGAAGTCAACGCAGTCTCATTGTCTGTCTCCTGTGGGTCAACAAGATTGCTGCGTTTGCTTGCTAGAACCTGATTTCAGATTACATCTATGTTATTGGAAATCGTGATTACGACCCACTTGAAAATGGTTAAATTCAGGTTGGGTGTAACAGAATACGGGTCAAATTAACAAAATTTAGGCTAAAAGGGGAACAGGTTGAAAGTCGCCCAAAGTCTATTTTATATTTTTGAGTAAAATGGCATTTTCGTCCCTGAGGTTTGGCCAGTTTTGCGAGTTTCATCCAAAGGTTTGTTTTTTCACATCTGGATCCAAAAGGTTTGAAATTTTGCCATTTTCATCCGGCTCGTTAACTCCATCCATTTTTTCCCGTTAAGTGAGGGTATTTTGTTAACTTAAAAGGCAATTCGGTCTTTTGAATACTTTTAAATTATGCTAAATGCTTGTACATAAAGTGAAAAGGACCGAATTGCCCTTTAAGTTAACAAAAAAGACAGAAATACCCCTAACTTAACAGAGAAAAATGGATGGAATTAACGAGGCGGATGAAAAATGGCAAGCTTTCAAACCTTTTGGATCCAAATGCAAAAAAACAAACCTTTGGACGAAAGTCGCAAAACTGGCCAAACCTCAGGGACGAAAATGGCATTTTCTTCTATATTTTAGTGCATACATGTACAACCCGGCTGTTTACACCATACCAAAAGAGACCGGTTTCAACACAAGCCCATTTAAACCCGTTACCCAACTTGTCCAACCCGTTAGATCAAAGCAATGTGATGACGAATTACCACATCATGCATGGCCTGGACAGCTTTAATTTCTTGCCAATAATCGTCAGGTGATTTCGAAAGTATGTCGGTTTGTTGTTCTTTTTTCTTTCTAAAAGCCGCCATTCTTGCTCTACTGCCGGCTTCATCGATTAGATCAATGGCTTTATCCGGAAGATATCGATCTGGAATGTATCTTGCTGACAGGTAGACAGCTGCATTTAGGGCATCCAATGTGTATTTACATTTATGATGCGCCTCGTATTTTTCCTGTAATCCCATCAGAATCCGGATTGCATCTTCCTGTATTTTTATACAATAATTTTAAAATTAATGTCGTATTTATGATATGAACAAAAATATATCGTCAAGTTACCTGATTCGGTTCTTCGATTAATACAGGCTGGAATCTACGTGCCAATGCTTGGTCTTTCTCAAAATGCAATCTGTACTCGTCCATAGTTGTAGATGCAATACACTGTAATATAAAAGTTCTTGGTTATAAAAAATAATAATAAAATAGATTATTTTAATATAAGATAGATATCACAAAAAATTAGGGATTGTTTGGGCATGTGTGTGTAAGTGATTGTGTAATATTGAATAATCAGAATCAGATGTAATAAAAAGAACTGTAAGAGAACATGTTTGGATGTGTTCGTGTAGTTTTTAGTTGTAATAATTAGATAATCAGTTGTTTGAACTTTGAATGTTTGACACGTCTCACTGTTTAAAGAACAAATAGATAAAATGACTAAATGTGAATGTGACATATTTGTAAGAAAATGAGGGTAAAAATCTTTCTGATAAAAATATAAGATTAAAAGGAAGGGTAAATAGACAGTTTTCATTTTACCATATGAAAATCAATAATGCTGGCTTTTGCAACCGGTATGAAAATGATTATTTAACCAATAGATTCCAAAATAATCATATGTGGAATATCTTTATCCAAACATTAAAAATAATCATTGCAAATAAATATTGCAATTCAGGTCACCATAATCAGATCATTAGCTACAAAACGCACATTCGTACCCTAATATATAGCAAAGAATTTTATCAAGGAAAACAAAAGGAAACCTGTAATTCACCCCTCCCAAGGGATGGCTTCAAAAGATTACCAATGTCAAGTCCAGATCCCTTGTTACCTCTTCCAACAGTGCCCGACCCAATTAGGGTATGAACTTCATCAATGAAAAGAATCACATTGCCTGCAATGTCATATTACAAAATTATATAAATTGTATGATAAATGATTTAAGATATGTTAGGCATTAGAAATAGACTTTTGGTAGCTATTGAATTGACTGGTTTCCTTTTAAGCTCTTTTTTTTTACATTTTATACTTCAATAGAACATGAGCAGGCACTTAAAAATAACAAATTTTGAGCATACCCGACTCTTTAACCTCCCTAATTAGGGAAGTTACACGTCCCTCTAATTCTCCCCTCTCTTTTGCACCAGAAATTAACAAACCAATATCCAATGACATCACTCTTTTCGTCTGCAGGCAAACCAATGAAGAAGTTAACATAAACATAAATTCAAGAAACTGAATACATAATAAATTTATACAAAAAAAACACCACCCACTAAGAGAAAAACAGGAACATTTGCATCTGAAATACGACTAGCTAATCCTTCTGCGATCGCGGTTTTCCCAACCCCAGCTTGACCAAGAAGAATCGGATTATTTTTAGTTCTTCTACAAAGTATTTGAACAATCCTTTCAACTTCCGTGTCCCGCCCAATCACCGGATCAATGAGCCCGTTACTAGCATTAGCCGTAAGATCCACACAGAATTGTTCCAAGGCACTTTTACCTAAAAAATTCCCAATCACAAATTACTGTTTATTGATATAACATAACAACAGCAATAAAAATAACATAAATAAGAAAGCTTTGAGACCAAAAAGCGGTTACCTTTTGCGTTTTCTTGGCCGGTTGTTTTACCAAAAGACGATTTCTTCAATGGTTGTCTAGAAGCAGGAGGCTCTCTTCCATCTTTAGCAAGCTCTCCTTGTAATCTAGACACTGCCACATCAGCTAACACGTTCAAATTTACTCCTAACCTGCGAAAACCAAATTCGAACTATATTATCAAAAAATTCAAATCTAACTCAAATGCATCATCGCAATCTCTATAATCTAAACATGATCAACTCACTTTTGAAGAACACGACCAGCACTACCATCATCAACAGTCAACAAACCAATAGCAATATGTTCAGGAGCAATAAACTTATACCCCATAGTTCTCGAATACTCAACCGCCGCTTCAAAAACCCGTTTCGTACTATTCGAAAACGCGACATCCGTAGCCGAACCCGAACTATCAACAACAGCATCAACCCCCTTCTTACCACCCTCTTCATCATCCCAAATACTCCGAACCGCTTCACGGGCAGCCTCGATACCAATCCCACTCTCAAGAAACCCATTAGGAGACCGATCTTCAGCGATCAAACCCAGCAACAGATGCTGCGTAAACACCATATCCTTCCCCAAAGCCTTAGCTTCTCTTTGGGAAAACATCACCGCTTTGATTGCTCTCTCAGTAAATCTCTCGAACACCCCAGCTACAATAGTAAACGACCCACGTTTTCTTCGAGAAACCGTCAAATTGTTGTTCGATTTCAACAGTTTATGAGCGATTGAAACCCCAAAATATGAAGAAGACGAAGACGAAGCGGTGCAGGTAGTGGGTCGGGTGTAGGATTTAGAACAGAAACGAGAAACGGGTCGGGTGGAAACCGGTGGGGCGGAATCGAGTCGGTAAATGGATAGGGGTGATGAATATGATGATGAAGAGACCTCCATTGAAAAGTTACAGAAATTATATACAGGAATTGAAGTTGAATAGATATGAATTGACTCTATAGAGAACGAAGAAGAGGGGTTTAAGTTTATATTATTATAATTATATCTGATGCAAATGATACAACATGTGTGGAGCAGAGTAATTGAGAAAACGAAGACGAAAAAGAAGACGAAGAAGAAGAAGAAAAGGGAAGATGAAATTGGGGGTTTGGTGGAAATGATTATTTCTTTGTATTGTTGTTGATTCCAGTATTTATTTATTTATTAATTATTAATTATTAATTATTAATTATTAATTATTATTGCATTTGCGTGTGATGATGGGGTGCCGTTAAATTTAACGGGGTGGTGGTCAAAGGGACGGTTTCTTGTATTGTTATCACGGTAAGATGCCAAAAGAGAGGTTGGGTTGGGTTGGGTTGGGTTGGGTTGGGTTGATGGACAATTTAACGGTCAACCAAAGGCGCACGCAATGCCATATTGCCATTCTCCTGTTCAAATTTTGATACCTTAATCTCATAAGGCTGCTTGTTTAAAGCAATGATTTAAAAACCGTTTGAGATAGGAACGTTGAAAGGGTTTCCTACCTTGGATATACCTGATTCATTTTTTTGAGTGTCAAATAATAATGTACAGATGAAATTTTGTCTCAAAGGTGGAACTCGGGGATTGGTGTTGTAAAGCAAAGGGTTTGTCGGGTGAACTACGCATTCCAGAAAAAAGTTGAATCTTAAAGAAGTATTGGATTTTAATAATCTCAACTATTCGTCATGGTCCGCCAACAATCACAACTTAAAAAATAAGCACTGTCAGTCGCAACTATTAATATATTGGCCTCTAATGGATTCTGACTAACAAAACTCTAACGTCGTTAGTCTCCAGTCGCTAGAAATACGTTTTTGGCTAGAAAAAAGTTCCCATTGATCCAATCTAAAGTTACAACGTGGTTTGAGACCGAATTTTGAGTTTTTCGGCAAAAAGTTGAGTTTTCTGGCCAAAAAGAAGTTGCCGGGCGAAAAAAGAGTTTTCCATCCGAAAAAAGAGTTTTCCGTCGACCTCAATAATTAGGGTTTTTACTATAAAAAGGTTCCTAAAGGTCCGTAATAAGGTTATAAAGAGATTTGGAACGAAATAGTTGAGTTTTCCGGCCAAAAACGTTTTTCCGGCGACAAGAGATGTCAATATGTTATAAAGAGGGTTACGTTTGTCAGGGTCCATTAGATGAATATATTAATAGTTGGGACTGCAGTGGTTATTTTTTATGTTCAGACTATTGGCGACCAACGACAAATAATTAGGATTATTAAAATTCAATATTTCTATTTTAAAAAGCTGTAGTTTTGAAGTATTGGTTCTGAATTGGTATAGTATGTTATTTATAATATCTTAAAATCCATGGGTTTGTACATAAGGGTGTTTACGGTATAGTTGGATTAGTTTTGACAAAAATTCTAAGTTAAGATGATAAGTTATGTTTTACGTGTTAGGAACTTATTTTTCTTTCCTTGTTATGTCTTTGTTTGAGAAAAATAAAATAAAAAATTCTTGTGCTTGTAAAGGGAATCCCGATGTGGTGGGTGAGGTGAGGTGTCTTAAGTACGTTTGTATGATACTTGGATTATCTAATAGTTAATTAACTATTGTATTATAGAGGTCAAATTGTTTGTTGACAATAGTTAGGAACTTGTTATATTTTTATATTATCCATCTCAAAAAAGTTAATGACTTTTATTTTGAGTGAATTTAAAAGTATTTAAAAATAAAAAACAATGTCATTTAAAAGGATCATTTGTAGATCAACATGTTAGTCAATTAGTTTGTATTACAGGATAGTAAACACCCTCTTAAGTAGTCTGGGGTTTTCAACGCTATATCATCATGATATATTTTATGTATTCATCATTAGATAAACCTTTTTATTGTATTAAACTATTATTGAATGAGAAGTCAAACATTATATTACTAGTTGAAATAAATATGGATATTGGATTTAAATAACCATAAGTTTCATCAATTGGCCGATAACACTCTTAACTTTCGATTTGTACATCAACACTCTTAACTTTTAATTTATTGGGCGATAACACTCCTTAACTAACTGAACTCTAACCCAATTAGTTTCTGTTGATGTGACATCTGATGTGACCCTTTTTGCTGACGTGACATGATGTGGCAGCTGATGTTGTATTTTTGATGACATGACAACTGGTGTGGCAATTGACGTGGCATTTTTTGATGATGTGGCGGTTGACATGTCATTTTTGATGATGTGGCAGCTTACATCAGCTAACTGGGTTAGGGTTCAGTTAGTTAGGGAGTGTTATCGGCCAGGAAGTTGAAAGTTGGGAGTGCTAGTGTACAAATCGAAAGTTAGAAATGTTATCGACCAATTGGTGAGAGTTGGGATTATTTAAATCCAATATACCAAATAAATATTATAATACGTAGAAAACATCTATTTATTGTGGTATTTAGAAGTTATTACAAGTTAGGAATTCTATAGTTGATATGAGGTAGCGCAATAGAGCCATTCCATACCCTCCAACCTAATCACACTCTTTACTCGTACGGTGTGTTAATTTTTTTATATATGGTCATTTATTGGTGTTAGGATTCACACTCCAATAACTCTAGGGTTCAAAATGACCAGGAAAAAAATACCTTCATGTCCTTTTTTTTTATTTCCATAACATCGTTCTAATTCAAATTTACATACTAAATAAAATTAACGTCCTTATATTATTAACTCAAACATTATCTGAAATGTTACCTTTTGAATTGCTTTTAAAATATAACAAATTAATTAACTCCAATATCTTATTATGTTTCTATAAGATACAATTTTATGATCATGAAAAAGCAAACTCAATTCAACACATCAAAGCTATTATGAAGTATTCATAAACATTGTAAAAGCATCCATTGGGTATTGCCCTCTCATAAAACGGCTCCGAAAACATTCCCCTTTGCCCTTTTAGATAATTCGTTATAAAAAAAAAAACTCTTTTCACCCTGTCTTCAACATCAACCGTATCTACTCCCTCTTTGACTCTCTCCTCCATATAAACTCAAAGACACCCTAAAAACATGCATTGGGATGCTCTAAGGAAGAGTTTCGCATTTAGCGTTTTAGACTCTCACTTCTTAAATCTTTAATAGTGATTAAAAAAAAATACAAGATATAATGAAATACCAAAAAAAAAAACCAATAGGAAACCATCAATAGTCTTTAGTTTTTATTATCTTTAAATAAATTGTACATCAATCTAAATTTGGTTTAGTCGATCCCGACCACTAATAAGATAAACAAATGTTACTAAGACAATAAAAAAACACATAATTAAAACTGGTTCGAATATGGGTTTGTGTCAACAGATTCATCAGATAAAGAGAGATGATCATCAGAGAAAGGGAGACAATCGTGTTCTGAAAATAGAAAATATCAGAAAATCTAGTCGGACTTATCTATGGAAAAATTGAAGAAAATTGTGGTGGGTTGAAGAAGGAAGGTGATCTAGGGGTGGTTTGGGTTTAATAAAGGATAAAATAGTCATTAGAAAAAAACAGGATATATATATATATATATATGATATTTTGAGTTTTTAACGGGTATATATGATATTTTGTTATAAAGTCGCAGACATTAGTAAGCAAATGTGTAAGTTATGGTTATACTTGGTGTAAACGATTTCTTGTGAACAATTATTAGGGTTATGGAGGAACAACAAAGCAGCATGAGGATAATTCGATAACAGTAGAAGCCTATCGATGATACTTAGTAGAAGCCTATCGATGATACTTAATGTACCTGATCGGCGAGATTGACTTGTTTACTTAAATAACTATTATTTTGAGGTACGGTGTGGCAACTAACTCAAATGGTGCCGTCAAATATCTGACCCGGCTTGTTCCCAAATAAAACTCATGTTAAAATATAGACCAATAAAAAACATACATAAAATAGACATGAAAACGTATATACTTGCCTGACTCATTACCAAGAATAATTTACGTCAAAATGTAAACCGACTTAGATTTATATCGAACCATTCTTAAAAAGCACGTAAGAAAATAGTATATTTTTTTAAGTTAGAGAATGGTACTGCCGTTGCGGCGGCTCTGAACGTAAAGTAACTCGAACTTATAAACCGCCTGGTGAAAACGTATTATATTTGACTTGACTCGGATCATTGTCGTCAAAACGTAATTTAACGTCGATCTATATCGAAGCGTACTTAAAAAAGCACGCAAGAAAATGTCGTTTTTTTATGTTAAAGAATGGTACCAAGCGTGGCAGCGTTGAAACGTAAAATAACTCGAATTTATACCACGTAGTGAAAAAGTATCATATATAACAAAACGCAAACCAACTGAAAAAAGTATATAATAAGAATGAAAAGTATTGACAAAATGTAGACCAACCGAAAACATACATAAACATGAAAACGTATTATATTTGACCCACAAACATAAAAATTAGCAGGTAAATTTCGAGAGGGTCAAAATAACATTTTACAAAGTTTTTATAAAATTAACTGGTGTAAATAACAATGTTAATATTGAGGTACAAAAACATAAAAGACCAAAAAAATCGTGATTCGACTTTCGCTACGCTAAATCACCTTTCACAAATGTTATATATGTAGGGTAAAGATCATGTACAAATGGTCTTATCGTACAAAACGTATGAAAGTTATGAAAAGGTAAAAAAGAACGCGGTGACATTTTCGTAATTATTTTACTCGTAATTACTCACATAATCAAAATTATCTACAAGATCAAAATTATCCTACAAGACAATTTTTAGACTAATTATGATACTCTACAAAATTACCCTACAAGATAAAATTACCCTACAGGCTACAAGATCATTTGTAGAGTAATTATGATACTCTACAAAATTACCCTACAAGATTAAAATTACCCTACAAGTTCATTTTACAAAATTACCCTACACGATCAAAATTACCCTACAAGATCATTTGTAAGGTAATTTTGATAATTACTCTATGAGTAAGTACTTACGAAAAATGTCACCGCGTTTTTTTTACTCATTTTATGCCTTTGGTACGTTTTGTACGATAAAGCTATTTGTATTTGATCTTTTCCATATATATATATATATAACGTCAAAAATTTAATTTTTTTGAGGAAGACAGGAACTCTTCATTTACAATAATTTTGTTTGTTAGCTGTTTTAACTTCTAGGTACCAATCTCCAGTATTTCTCATTTGATTTCTGTGATATCAGGGTAAACATACAAAATTAAGTTTGTTAAGTTGGTATTACTTATGATTAAACATAGAAGTTAAAAGATGTAAATTGAATATTGTTCACAAAGTTAAATAATATTAGACACAAATTTATGCTGTTCTCCACTTTTTCTACTAAAATTGGTTTTGTAACAACCAACATTACAAACAGCTCAACTCCTAACGGTATGCTATAACATAAAAATATCACAGTTGGTTTCGATGACCTCAAAACTGAATCTCATTAGGGTCCGGGGCTTTTGGGTACCCATTATACTCCAACTTCACATTCAGTGTTGCACAAATAGCCCGAAACTTCAACCTTAACGACCCCATAATATCCGTTACAGACTCGTTTTCTGGCTCCAAAATCGGATACTTAGACAACAACTCATCCATCTCTTTGATTTTCTTTTGAACTCTAGCTGAGTAGCAACTTGGCTCGACTCGAATCACAGCGTTCCAGACATCAATGCAGCCTCTGTAAAAGCCTAACTCTTCACCGGTTGTGAACCCAGTTTTTAATCCAACTTCCCGTCCATCATCTTTTCCAGAGGCGAAACCACTTTCATAGCCTTCTTGATAGCCTTCGTTTAAGTGGGTGTCTTCTAAATTTAGCGACTCGCCAAATATGTCGTCGGGAATATCCATACGGCTAACTATGAGCAAGAGCAGATTGACATAAACCCAACTTCATCAATGATAGGTAGAGATGGACAAAACCTGCAACTTTTTAAGTGCGGTTCGAAACAGGTTGGGCCAACACATTAACACTTTTTTTTTGTCGTAGACCCCAAGAAATAATGTATGGAATAAATTAAAAAAACTACATTATTACAGAAATGATGTAACTATTTTAATAGAGCGATTTTAGAGGGTTTTTTTTTTTTATGCATTTATATACACTTTGGATGAATTTCAACCCATTTTACCTTTGACGTGATTCCTTTTAGAATATTTTAGCTTAACCCGCATGACATGTTAAGAGATAAAAACATTTTTACATCTGATAAGCAAATATATTATGTATCTAGGAAGAACAAACACAGGCATTCTAGAACCTAAAATAAAAGGCAGCAGATGAATATTGATCCAACTTTTTGTTATTCTCAGCTCACTATTTTATAGATTCACATTAATAGTAATAGTTAAATTTTTTTATATTAGAACGAACTCTTTATGCGTTCAATTGCAAAAAAAAAAAAGAAAAAAAAACCCTTCAAAATTGATATTCATACATCTAGAGTTTGTTATTGCTAATTGTAGTTCTTTATAGTTGAGGGTTGGCGAATGGGGACCATAGATTACGTCTTTAACTACGTTCCTTTATAAGATTATACATGATCAAACAAATATGAAGACTCTTACATGCTATCACATAATAGTGCTTTCAAGTTAATATTTGTGATAGAACTGGATGATTAACATTTGAAACAATTTGGCACTTTGTTCATAATAACAGCATACATGTGAAAATAGCATGAAAAAGAAGTGCTCACAAAACAGTATAAAGAGTGACACTCTAATTGATAGAAAGTGTTTCATAATTGACACATACACCTAGAGTTTGCCATTGCAAACTGCAGCTTTATTTATAGTTTAGGGCGTGCAGACAAAGGACCAATGGGAAAGTTATACCTTAATAGTAAATACTTATCCTACTCGGTGTGGGGGTCATCCAGGCTGGCCCGGCGACGCCCTCCAGCACCATTTCCGGTGGTCCGGCGGCGTCGAGGACGTCTGCCACGAGACGTTGGGGACGGTCCTGTCTCTCTCCTTCTCTACACACACCTATACATACATATACATATATATTTAGCCCCATCCTCCATTTCCTAGGTCATCCCCTTTAGACACGTCTCACACCAATCCTACGTGACGCTGACGTGGCAGGTCGTCTCCCAGGGAGACCCATCACCCAACACATAGTAGGCTTAGTTGCATGTTATTGCCTAAACCTCCCCTAAAAAGCATAATCATACAAGTAGCACAACCCCCCCCCCCCCCCCAAACAGTGATGATTACTTGAAATAAAAGCACATACATGATAATGAGTAAACAGTAGCTAAATCACAGCAATTACCCAAAATATTAGAAGAATTAGGGCTCAAATCCCTAATCAACTATCAAAAACCGCAAATTACCTCAGTGTGTATCCTTGATGCGTAATGACGAAACAAAATCTATTTCAACCACCCGTAATCAAAACAAAGGAGCAATTTATTTATTTATGATTGAAAGATGATTGATAATTGATTACAGAGCACCAGGCTAATTTAGGTCAGAAAACAAACAACTCGTCGTTCGGTAACTTTGTGACCCCCGCTTTCATTTTATATCCAACCCATCCGGACCCACCCACTCCCTATTTTTATTCAGCTATCTTCACCTGGCCCAAAACAACCCATCTTGATATTTTAAATACCCACAACTAAAATGTGTGGGCTTCTTTTGCCAAGCCTAGCTACAACTTTTTTTAGCTTAAAAAAACATAAAAATAAATACCTAACATATAAAAAATCTAATCTAATTTAGTCTAAATCTACTAATAGAGGATTGGAATGAATAGTGATACTGAAAATCACAACCGTCCATTTTGATCCCATGGTTTAGATAAGTGAAGGCTCCACACCACACGTCTCCTCCAAAGCCCTTTCAGATTTTGTTAGTGAATTAAATCTGAAAACAAAATGTTCAATTAAAAAACATGAGTGGTTAATTAGTGCGTAAAAAGAAGTGATAACGAATTTGATTTTTACAGGTCTTCGTTGTTGTAGAAAGGGCGTTTATGAACGAGTGTCTGTTTGGTGGAGAGTGATTATAGCTGGAAAACGGGTTGAATCCGCAATTTAGTTTTGGGATTACTTCCAGAAGATGTGTAAGTTTGTGTTTATTCATTAATTTAATTTAATTGTTTAACGTAATGGTTCGAAGATATAATGTGAGTTTGTTTTTATATTTATAATCTTTATACTTCTGGATCGAAGATTGCACGTTTGATTCGAAGATACAGGATGAGTTTGTTTTTATATAGCATAAGCTTTATATTGATAGAGCTACAACAATGGGTTGACATTTGACCATTTGATGTGTTTATAGATGTGGCGACAGAGGTCAAGTTATGAGATCTAAGAGGCAAAGGTCAAGTTATAAGATCCAAGATCCGTCTATCTATACACAGTTTTGAAGTTATTGGAGTTAAAAGTAAACATATATCAACTATTACATGAATTCCCCTCTTGCAACACCCTGTATCATGCTAACAAGGCAAAAAAAAACATTGTAATCGCGCAACACGCGACAATGAATAACAATAGTTAACATAAAAAGTGCACGTCTGTTAGAAATTTAAAATATTACAATGATATAGAAACATAATATATATATATATATATCAAGCTAGTATTTGTACCAACTCTAGGGGGTTTAAAATGGTCAAAGGTAAAAATGATATGGTTCAAAAACATTATAATTTATTAACCGTTAAAAAATGGTGAAGTGAAGCCCAACAGACAGCAACAGCTATAACCAGTTAAAACACTGGTTTCGGGTATGGAATCGGTTGAGTATCCGGTACCCCTTGTATTGCGGCTATTAACGCCACCACATGATGAATAATTAACCGTCCGCCGCTTTAACGATATTTTCACGAAATTAGTAAAATAACGTTAAAATAAGTGCAATTTCACTCCCCTGGGAGGGCCCACACATATATATTTTTTTTATAAGTAAAAGATGTGCTAATTAAGACTGAACAATAATATAATTGTAATTCATAATTGATTTAGATAAAACACTTTCAACGTGTTTGACCAATTTGACCCGTTCCACTTTTACCTAATTTGTTCCATAAATTACTGGTTTAAGATCAAACATGACCCATAAATGGACTCATTTATAAGTAAATAGTAAACTAAAAGACGAATATACAATTTCAAGATGTCATTCAGTAAGCGAATAAATTTGAAATTAAACACACTGTCATCATAAATTCTTAAAAAAAGCAACAATAAGAGAGTTTCAAAGTTCAACCTGGCCGTTTGTACCGGTACAATCTTTTATCTCTGAAAGTAGGTCGGAAATGAACTTTGTCAAAGAATACAAGCCACCCAAGAAATTGTGATCAATAACACCATTACCATCTGTAACATGTGCAAAATCGATAAGTTTGACTTCTGCGTTTGACCAAGCACCTTTTAACCCCAACCTCTTTTCATATACAAAAAGAAAAGAACAAGCATAGAAGTGGTAAATTGTTTGATCTTCAAACCATGCCTTCAGTTCCAACAGTTGAGCCAAAATCCCATTAGGCCCACCATAAACAGAAGATGCTAAAGAACAATCTGGGCCTGGGCCCGAGCCCGTGCCCATTTCCATATCTGCGGATGGGTTAGAAGAAACAAATTTCCTAAGAAGTAGTCTAACATCATCCGGGCCGGTTTTACGTATATAATTTCTATCAGGTTTATAAAACCTTGATTCATCATCGATATAAACTTGCAGCCCGGATAACCTGAATCCCAACGGAATACTTGTGCTTTCTCTATCCTTTTTTAAACATTTTGCAATGTATGCTTCGGAAGCATCCGGGGCCCACGTTCTGGACCCGATTTTGATGTCCATCACAGACGGGTTCACACGAGCGGATGTAAGATCTTGCAATACCATGTGAGGGTGGTCAACGCCAGTAGACGCCTTCATGATTTTGGTGCCGTAATACATAGGGAAGAATTTGCGTATGTGTTCTGGAATATGAGTGTTGGAAGAAAATGATTCATAAAAGGCTACCTCTTCATACCCACGATTACCACCCTGCAGAGGTTTGTAAAACCGGCCCGAATCGTCAATGAGCGGGCCGAGCTTCCCGAGCCCAGCTTCGTGTCCGGCAACCTGATGATCTGGGGCCTTAAGCATGTCTGTATTCACAAGAACCAGAGAGAAATCGAAAACCAACTTTATATAATGGTCTATAATGTCAAATTGCAATTGATAATATTAAAACAAATTGCATGTAGCAAGTTGCAATAACACATGAGATTGTCCACCATGCAAGAGAATGAGCATATATGCTTAATGATTCCTGTATACATGCGCGTAATAAAGGTCTAAAATAGAGCAGTATCGGATACGTAAATTGTATTGGTTTTTTTAATAGAGCATATCATATCAATAAGCCTTTATCGCTTTTAACCTTTTACTTGATGCCCATAATATATTCTACACCGGAGGACATAATTCTTCTTTATAAATTCCAGATGCGTCGAATATATATTCCACTTCAGATTTTCTGTCATGTTTCAAGATTTACAATTCGTGCAATATCATCCAATCATTTTTGCAAATTGTTAACCCATTCATGATCAATAAGAGAATGTTTCTGACACGCAATGAGCAAACTTTATACCATTTAGACTAAGTGACTAACAAAACGAGACTAAAACACACATAAATTCATCACAAGTCATATGATCTAACCAGTTTAATCAAAACCAAACCGCATTAGCCTTTCCCAATCTAAACTAACCTCAGAGCATCTCTAAATCAATACATTCTAAACCTAACAATTAACCTCAAATCACACTGGTTTAAAAAAAATCAACTTTGACTTTAAAAGGTTGTAAGATAAGAGAATATAAACAAGAAAGCCCATTGGGGCATTTCATCGAACACTTCATAGGCATAAACAAAAGTCAATCATAAAGTATAAGTCGATAACACATATACAAGTTTTTTTCAAGTCAAACTCACAATTCATCCAATCGGTAACAGATATATAAGATTGCCCCTAAAAGCTCGATCAAAAGAAAGAGAAATCATCGGTTTAAGATGGTCTCTGTTTAAGAACTGTGTTCATTCTTCAATGCATGAACTGAAACCCTTTCACAACTATTTTTAACTAAATCAACAACAATGGATGCGAAATCAAACACTTAGTTCAACTGGATACAACTAAAAAAATACGAAAGATTTGATGCAGTAAATAGTGGAAAATCATGGATTAGATTAACTACCTCAATAATATACGATTTCTTTCTGGTTTAGAGAGAGAATGTCAACAAACTCATGTTAATGGAGTACTCATTGACTTCATGCCCTTCTATTTTCACATGTTTGTAGCTAAGGGTGTAAACAAACTCAAAGCCTTAGAGCTTTTTGTTATTAGTTTGGTTAAAAAATTGAAAGAGTCGAGTTTAAACGAGTTCAAACTCAAGCTTGAAATAGAGCCCGTTTTGTTATTGAGTCAGAGTTTTAGCTCGAGCTTGAAATACAAAGCTCGTTAGGCTTGCGAGCCTACACGAGCCCAAACAAAAAGTTTATATAGTTATATAATAACTAGCAGGATGCTCGCGTGATGCGGCGGGAGCAACACCTTGCATTACGATACTCGTTTTTTGGTAGTTTTTGTATTCATATAAATAAGAATATTTATTGTAGCATTATTGTGATAGATATACATAAAAACGAAGTAATCGGGTGATCCATTTCATTGTGTTGTGCATGGTTCGGTTATTATCCTCAATCGAAGCCGAAACCAAAGTCATCGATTAGTCTGTTTTATTAACCGATCGGTTTTCGGTTAATCACATCTGTTTATTCGGTTAGATTGACGGTTTTTTGTTTGGTTCATTTAATTTCAATTAATAGCAAAAACCAAACTTGGGCTAAAACTTTTGCTTAAAATATATGAAATTGAGGTATAAGTGTCACACCCCGACCCGCAGCGGAAAAGGTGATCGGGGCATGATTGGGTTATCATCAAAGCTCATGACATTTATTTTAACGTTTCATATTCATTAATACAATTAAATGGAAATTTACAATCATAATTACATCAATGACCTAAACATCAATCTAAGCTTCTTTGTTTTCTTCTAAGGCATTTCCTATGTTTTCCTTACTTCATCCTGTTCACCTGTATCATGTGTAAAAGGGTTTTTGGATCAACAAAAAAGTTGGCGAGTGAATCCTATGGAAAACATTTGAACAAGTTTATTTAATTGATTATGAAATAAAGTGCACAACCACACATGAGTAAAAATAGATGTAAACTTATTCATAAATCAACTTAATATTAACCATGAACAATAATGGATCGTTTAGAGGCACGCGTTGCTCAACTCGTCTCTCGCGAGGAACTGATGGGCCTAATGAATGAATTGCATAAACATGATAATATGAAAGACATAACTACAACAATATAAACTCAATAATACACACATGAACAATAATGGATTTGTTTTGAGGCACGCGTTGCTCAACTCGTCTACCACGAGGAACTGATGGGCTTAATGAATGAATTGCGTATAAGTGGACAAAATGAAATACATAATTACAACAATAATAACAATCTAAGTTTAGATCACGATATGGTATAGCACAAGTTTAAATAAACGAGTTAATTATTTTGTGACACATGACACACCCCAAAACGTGTAATTAAAAAGGGGAGTTGTAAGATTCACTCACAGTGGGTGCGTTCGGTTGATGATGTTGAATGCACGCGAAGTGGTTTTAACCACGAGTGAAATTAACCGACTGGATTCCTCTGTTTCTCCGGCAGAACTCCGGCGACAGCAACAGATTCCGGCGTCGTGTGTCGTGCAGCAGCGAGTCTTCCGAAAGCTTGAAAAGGATGTGGGTGACTTCGGTATAAGCTCAGGGGGTTCAGTAAGGCTTAGAAGTGGAGGACTCGGTTTTCCGGCGATGTGCAGAGATATTCCGGCGAGTAAATTTTCGCCGAGAAAGGGTGCGGTTTTGAGAGAAAAAGCTTGCAGAGGTTCGAGGAGGTATTTATAGTGCAGGTCGTCGATGAATTTGGTCCAATTTCCGACTTGATTCAAAGTCATTACGTTTTCCGGCGGTTATAGTTTGTGTCGCGGACTCAGGCGTCGGTTATAACCGATGTAGCGATTAAGTTTTACGTTATAACTGAAGATATCGTAAATTCTTGGCGAGATCGCCGGGATTTCCGACGACTGCATTTGGGCGCGCCGATTTCGAATTCGGAAAACATGTTATGAATTTATTGTCTTCAATATTTAACAAAAGATACAAGTGGCGCAGTGGTTTAAGGGTTGAGTGTTAAGTCTGTTGTTTGACCCGGCGACTGACCCGGGTTCGAAACCCGGCAGTGCCAAATCATTTTTATTTTCTGATTTTTAACAGTTTTTCAAAAACAAATTATATATTCCAATATAATAATTGATTATGTATCGTTTAAAATTATTTTGGGCATTAAATTCGCAACGAAATTTTTAACTGATTGTTCGGTTAATAAACGGAGCGGATTTGGTAAAATCCGTTTTTGACGGATGTTACAATAAGTAAATGAAATGAAAGTATAAATATATGAAATGGAGATGCAAAATATGAAATATATGAACCGGAGGTATAAAAGCTATAAATATATGAAAATATGAATGATACGGTTCGTTTCAGTTAATTTTGGTTAAACGATAGTACAAAAAAAATGATAACCGGGTTTTGTTTATTATGCTTTCAGTTTTCAGTTAATTCAACTTTTTTTTCGGTTCGGTTTCATCCGTTTTCGGTTTGATTTAGCTTAATGATTTAGTTATTGCTCACCGATAACCGATTTTGGTTAATAACCAATAGGTGTGTGCGCGATGCGACGGGAAATATAGACATTTCCACAATTGTTTGGTTGGTTAGATTATTATCCGCATCCGAAATCGAGGTAATCGATTAGTCTATTTTATTAACCAATTCGTTTTCAGTTAATTGGTTTGGTTTATTCAGTTAGATTGGCGGTTTTGGTTTGATTCATTTGGTTTCGGTTACTAGTCAAAACCAAACTTGAGCTAAAACCTTGAAGCGAGCTCGAGTCGAGCTTTTAGTTCGTTTGAGGTTGTTCTAAAAAATGCTCGAGCTTTGGGTTTTACTCGCTCGCGAGCCGAGCTCGAGCTTAAATAAGTAGGTTCGAATCGAGCCGGGCTCAAACTTCATAAAAATATGACGAGCCAAGCTCGAGTCTAATCGGGCTTAAGCTCGACCCAACTCGTCTACATCTCTATTTGTAGCTTTGATTGAATTTTTCTGAAGTGCTAGGAAAATAAAGAATAGAGTTATAAACTAACCAAGCTTGTTTAGTGAACTATAAAGGAGATGTTTTTTTGTTTAATAAACGGATGATGCCAAAAAAATGTTCATCGAGTTAAACGAAGAAAAAAATATGCTATCCCTTTGTTTGCCTTTATGTTATGTTTTTGTTTATTAAGGTTTTAGGTTTGTTTAATTGCATATTTTTTTTGTTTGTATATATTCTAATATACTAAATTATTCATTAATAACAGAATATTATTTATCAAGTTAATTACTAACAAATATATAAATTGCTATTAATAAAATAAAGTACTAATATATGAGATGGTGATCTACTGATCTCTATCATATATGGATGATAGTGCGTTGTTGAATACTTGAAGTGGTTTTGTTTTTTCTATATGTTTTTTTCATAGAAATAATCATTAAATTGATTTTCTATTTAAACTTTAGATTTAAAACTTATGGTTTTTTATTTTCAATTTATTTATTCAGTTGTGTTAGTTACGGACAATAAGAATAAAGGGCGTTAATCAACAATATGATACATCCATTAATGTTTTGTGTTTTTATTCTTAAAAGGTTAATGAATAAGCTCGAACCTAGATCCGTTTATTTAAGTTTAAAGCTAAATGAATAAACCCGAATATAGATCCGTTCATTTACGTTCAATTGTTTTTACATCTCAAAGGGTGATAAGAGTGACAGATAAAGTTAGGTTGATAAATTTATCTAGATTCAACTCTTATGTATATGTAAGTATATAAAATTTTAGAAGAAAGAGGCTTCGAACACACGACTATACGTTATTTCAAAGCCTTAACAAACTACTCAAATCGGTCTAGTGGTATAAGGTATTCCCTCACAAAAGTGAGATGATGAGTTCAAATCCATATAAGTACTACATATAGGAGATTTTAAGTTAAAAAAATATATAAGTTTTGATCTAACCATGACACTCTTTTATTTATTAAAAAATATCATAACAATTAGTTTCTTAACTATTATTACAAATCATAATATTACATTTTTAAATAAAACATTTGAATGAGTTGGTGAGTTTTAGATGATTTTATTTTGTTTGGCTCATTTATCTAAAGAGGTAAACACTTTCAAAAATTCCCTAGAGCAAAATTCTTGGTTGTTCTAAAATAGTCATGCCATTTTAAGTTTTGATATTAAAAATGATTGGGGTGTTAAATAACATTAAACATAGTAATTGCGTCACAAATTAGATTATGGCGAATCATAGACGATATATTATAACATTTATTATTTATTAAAAAGTTACATAATTACAATTAACGTGTTAAAATACTAATATATCTAAACCTATTTTTTTCAACATTATTAGGCTTTGCGTAACACGCAGTGTTAAGCGCATCTATCGCAACTTGTAACTCAACATGTTTTTCACGAATGTTGCTAACTCTCTCAGTTAGCTCGTTTAGTTTTTCGGCTACGCAGCAGTCATAGTTTACAATATCCTCTAAAATCTTCCTCAGTTGTTCAAAGACGTCCACGTCTTTGTTGATAAGAGACATTCTAAACCTAAAATTTACATGTCAAGTAGATTTTACGTCAATTAAATAGCAACAATTAAAAAAGAATACAAACTGATTGTCAAGTCGCAACAAAGAGGCTCGTAGACATCAATGTAGTCATTCACTTTTTTGATGTTGTATTAGTCACACTAACCATAATAACAACTGATTCATCATAGCTAATGAGTGTTTAGATTGCGAGAACTAACCTCGATCCGAAGAATCTCCAAACCGAACCACCATATTCGCGTCTTCCCTCTCTCCCTCATCGCCTTTCTCTCTTGTGGTTGCTTCCCTAAGTTGATAATGACATAGGGTTTTCCCAATTGTGTTTTAATCACAATAATTACGCCCGGGTTACCGTGCTTTAGTTATTCGTGTCTTGGTTGCAAAGTTTCAAAATTAAACCTTAAAACAATGACACTCGACTCATCCAAATCCATTATAATAATCCATCGCGTTAAAATTCATGTCATGTCTTGTAACTTGTAAATCACGTTAAATGAAAATAATGTTGGAAATTTTGAGATGTTACACAATGGAGCACCCTGTAACACATGATATCACATGATTTGAACCATTCACCTATATGATAGAAATGAGATATATTATCACCACACCAGGTGTCACCCCCCAACGGATGACGGAAACATCAAAGTGAGACGTAATAGATTGCTCAAAGACTTCACAACACTAAATTGCGACAATAATTAAACTCAAAATTTCCATTTTATTTCATCAATTCAACAATACATTGTTTCAAAAGAAATACAACATCTTGAAAGTAAACATAACTAAACATCGATATACATAAAAAAAATTTGTACCCTTTGTAGTTTTCTTGTAGCATTGTCATAAATTTCCTGCACCGTGTAATAGGTATCCGTCAACACAAATAATGTCGGTGAGCATACTAGTTTTGTCTGCATAGCGTATAAAAAGTTGGTTCTCAATTCCACATATTAAAGTATACTTATCATGTTACATACTAGCATGCATAACTAGACATCAATCCAAAGTTTCCACTAGCGTAATCTTATCACCAAAATGAATAAGACTGTGAACGTAATCTTGTCACCGAATTAATCAAGACCGTAAAGTATAACTTAACAATGACCACAAAAGGGCGGTATGCTAATCTTATAATGCTATACATGTTAAGGGATGCCTGCAATTTTAATGATGTAATAGTAAGCATGAAATGTCAAGCATGGAATCACAATAAGCATATCAATTAAGCATGTATAGGGATTAGTGTTTGCATGAGATTGTTTGTATGTGTGTGTATGTGAATTTAGTATATTTATATGTTATAACCCAAGTAGTGGTCAAGTATACTTACGGTTTGCAACAATAAGTTCCACAAATGCGAGTGAGCGGTTTGAGAGGGTGATATCACCAAGTTATCCTAAAAAGATAAACAAAGGTGTATGAGTTTGATGATTTGGATATTGGAAGTAAACGAGGCTTATAAGTATGAAATTACATAAAACATATCTTGTTTAGACACTTATTTGGATATTATTATGTGTAGTGTTTTTCATGGGTATAAGTCACCCATTAGAAGTCCAAAATAAGAAATCCAAACTAAGATATTTTCCACATTGTTACATAATATTCAACCATGAGTTTAGTTGATATCATGGTTAGGTTTTGAAGATTTATATCATATATATTATCGTTAGTCATGTATATAGCTGTGTTACTCAAGTGTTGTCATGCATAGGTAGGATAAATCCTTTAACTTCAAGAATTCACCAATACACAAATCATCACATGGATGATTCAGATGGTCATAAATACAATATGAAGAACATAATTAAATCATCTAGTTCACCAAGTAACAAAGTGAGTTTAACTAGAAGAGTGCTTCCAAACATGGTTATGACTGGAGACTTGGTGTAGTTTGTTCACTTTGTTTGCTTAGAAGTTACTTGGTGACTTAGGTTGTATGAAATGTAAACATATATAACACAAGAGTTTTGGAACAAAACTTCAATCCAAACATATCCATCATAGGGATTTGTTGACAACTTCAAGATGTTCCAAAGATGAAGCAAGATGAACATGTTTCAAAGTTTTGACAAAGCTATAAGAAAAATCTTAACTTTGAACCTAAAAATGATGATATACCATCTTTGTTTACGAATGTAAACATGTGGTAATATTCATACAGGTTATCTAAGGAAGGAGAAGAAGAAGAAAAACATGAAGAAAAAGTGTGAAAACAAGTTCAAAACTCACTGTTTTGAACTTGGAACAATCTACCTCAACTTGGATTTCTTGATGATTTGAGAGAGGTTGGAAGTGATTTGGAAGTGTTGAAAGTGTTTAGGAGATGTGGAAGTGTTGCACTTATAAGTGGGAATTATGGTTTGGACATAAATGAAGGTGGTTGGGAGTTAGGAATGAGAGAAGGTTCAAAAATGACAAAAATTTCGCGAGCTGAAAAGTAGTCTGTCAGACCAGGTCCTTGCCGACCGTAAGGTTTTCGCTTGCGGTCCGTAAGACTTTCAAAAATACAAAAAAAATCATTTTGGTCCTTGTAGGTTGGTTTGGTTGTTATTTGGTGCTCCTAACACATAGTTAAGCACGTTTTTATGGCTTTTAAGTGTAGGTAAGCATGTGTAATGTATGAAGATGTTTGAATATAGTTTCGAGAAAATATATCCTCGGTGCATGACTCGGTTTTTAATCAAAATGCGTATTTCATGATTGTTTACATATTGTGCATGCATGATTAAACAAGTATGATATAAAATGCGATTTCTATTATGATCAGTCTCGATTTACAAGGTTTGAAATGAAAAATACTAATTACAAATAATTTAAAAGAATTAAAAAAATACGAAACATTACACGATGTCTATTAAGGACGTACAAATTATATTCTACTAGTTAAAATTGCACAAACTACACATTCTATATTGTGTTCTCAACTTTTTCTTTATGTAAAATAAAAATTAGGACAAAACTATTGTGTTCTCATCTTTTTCTTTATGTAAAATAAAAATTAGGACAAAACTATTAAAATAAACACAAGTCAAATCTTATTTTGATGATTTAAATTAACGTCCAACTCAATTAACTAAGTTTTTTTTAATTAAGCCAAACAATTCGAATTTTCTAAGTTCATTATGATAAAAATTTTATTATATAACGTTACTAGGTTGTGATCTCGAGTGACATGCGGGGTTATATAATGAAAATTGTTTGTTTGCATAATATAATAATACAAGTAGGTGTACTTGATAATCATTGCACAAAGTTGCAATATCTTGCTAACAGTAATCAATACTCAACCCATTTTTAAAGTGTTTAACACCTATCGTCGCAATCATCAACTCAATTAGGAAGCTTCTTAATTATTTTTACATTGTTAGCTAATGAAGTAATGACATAATTTTGATCAAATACATCAAGAGAATTTTCTACAAAGTTGAAGTAAATGCCACCCCTTTTTGGTAATTTAATTCAAAAATATTATTGTCATTACAAGTACAATATAAAAATTTGATAAAAGCATATTTTTATTAATGTTTAAGTTAAAATACTATTATCATTACTGGTGAAATTAAAAACTTATCTAAAGTAAGAGTGGATATTAAGGTAAATATCTTAAAATAAGCAACGTTGTTCTTCTATTATTTTGACCTGATTTAGAAATAATAAAAAACTATTTTGATAAAACTGATTTTTTTAAGATGACTTTGTGTGTAACTCATGACATTCATTGAAATCATTTTATTAGAGGTATGATTTTTTTTCAAATAGTTTAATGATTATTATATAAAAACATATACGTGCATATAAATTTATGTTTCACGCGAAGTATTATCAAGTTAGCAACATTTGTGAAAGCACTAGATCGATGACGACCATCAACATTGCACTTGAACAAGACGTGAAACAACATAAACATAGAAATTGGAGAAGAAGATGTAGGAGAAACTCATTCATAACAATCAACACAAATTTACACTACCGAACGAGTATAAATCTTCTACACAAACTGGTTTAAATCATTAAGATCTAAACCCTAGCTTTCTCTATCTAACACGTAGTCTCTCTCACTAGACTCAACTGACTCTCTAGACTCACACAAAGCTCACAAAGGAGGCTCTCTATGAAGATTCCTCAAGCATTGCCCTAATCTACCTTATACACATATATATATAGACTAGGGCCTAACCCGGACAAAACATATTGTCCGGGATACACATACAAAATAAACATTCCGAGTTTTAACAAACAAACTCGGAATCCACATGTATACTAATAAATTCGGACAACAATAATGATCAACATATTCCGAGGTTAACATCATAAACTCGGAACTAATAAAGGTTCTGAATTCTTGACTTGGCTTTGATTTGGACTTCTTCTTTGGTTGACCAGAACTGATAAGCAACAGTTACCTAGCAGGAACTGCACTCACAGACTTCCCCTTAATTGTTGCTATCAGTTATGTTT
The DNA here is from genome assembly GCA_947069175.1 of Scalesia atractyloides. NCBI lineage: Eukaryota > Viridiplantae > Streptophyta > Magnoliopsida > Asterales > Asteraceae > Scalesia > Scalesia atractyloides. The sequence goes on from CAMTDV010000023.1 coordinate 3,465,876, forward strand.
GACACTGATATCTTCAGTCACCGGATAATGCACTTACAGTGAGAAGGCTAAGAAGCGATAATTGTCACGCCCCGACCCGCAGCGGAAAAGGTGATCGGGGCATGATTGGGTTATCATCAAAGCTCATGACATTTATTATAACGTTTCATATTTATTATTACAATTTAAAGGGAAACATACAATCATAATTACATCATGTACTACACAACATTCTAGACTTCATTATTTTCTTCTAAGGCATTTCCTATGTTTTCCTTGCTTCATCCTGTTCACCTGTATCATGTGTAAAAATGGTTTTTGGATCAACAAAAAGTTGGCGAGTGAATCCTATGAAAACATTTGAACAAGTTTATTGAACTGATTATGAAATAAGGTGCATAACCACATATGAGTAAATATAGATGTAAACATATTCACAAAACACTTAATATCAGATAATGCACACACATACAATAATAAATTGTTTTGAGGCACGCGTTGCTCAACCCGTCTCTCACGAGGAACTGATGGGCCTAATGAATGAGTTTTAAGACACGCGTTGTTCTACGAACTGATGGGCCTAATGAATGATTTGCATACAACTTGACAATATGTAATACATAACTACAAACAATATTTACATTCTAAGTTTAAATCATAATATGGTATGGCACGAGTTTAAATAAACGAATTAATTTTAGTGACACATGACACACCCCAAAACGTGTAATAAAAAGGGGAGTTGTAAGATTCACTCACATTGGGTGCGTTCGGTGGATGATGTTGAATGCGCACGAAGTTGGATTTAACCACGAGTGAAACTAACCTAGATAATAACATAATGGTTCGGTAAATAAGCGGATTTTTATTAATCAATTTTAGTAGGATTATTGGATATATTCTTGTGAGTTTAAGGCTATTTTCTAACCTTAAAAATGTTATTTTTAAGTATTTTTAATTTAAATAAATAAATAAAAGAAATAAAAAAATGTTGATTTTTGACTGTTGGCCATTGACTTGTTTGACCGTTGACTTGTTGACTTGTTGACCGGTTCGGTCGTGTATATGACATGCGCTGGGTGAGACTCGAACCGGTGACCTCCCGTACGCATGCACGCAGCTCTACCAACTGAGCTACGTGTCTAACCCGAAATATTTCTGTTTTTAATTATATTTATATACTAATTAGATTAAACCGAAAATCATTTATTTAAAAACGATTTAATTGCATGACTCGGTGCTCGCCACAGGTCTCGAACCCGGGACCTGTGGTTTAGTTTGACACACAGTCCACCGCTGGACTGTGTGTCTAACTTGGTAAATAATCTGGTTTTTATTATACTTATATACAAACTAGATAAATTCATTTATGTCCTTATATAAAAAGTTTGATAATTGCCAGAACCGGTGCGGTAGTCTGGACTCGAACCCGCGACGTATGATTTAAACGCGCACACAGTCCACCACTGGACTGTGTGTCTATCTTGGTTATTATTCCGGTTTTCATTAAACTTAAATCTATTTGCGAGTGAATCCGGTTCAGTTTAAAAAAAACATTTTTATTAAGGCGAGTGTGCGTGTGACAAGAATCGAACTCGGGACGTATGCGTGTTTATTTGCACACAGTTCACCGCTGGACTGTGTGTCTAACCCGAGATATAATGTAACATCCGTCAAAAACGGATTTACCAAACCCGCTCCGTTTAGCAACCGAACAGTCAGTCAAAATTTTCGTTGCGAATTAAATGCCCAAAATATTTTTAAACGATCCGTAATCAATTATTATACGGGAATATATATTTAGTTTTTGAAAAACCGTCAAAAATCGCAAAATAAAAATAAAATACATCTGCCGGGTTTCGAACCCGGGTTTGTACCGAGTCACCTAGTGACTTAACATCTCACACACAAACCACTGCGCCGCTTGATCTGTTTGTTATATATTGCAATCATTTAATTGATAAAATAATGTTACGAATTCAAAATCGGCGCCCAAACGATTCAGTCGTCGGAATCCCGGTAAATTAGCGAGCTTTAACACCGATTTACGTTATAACGTAAACCTTTAATCACATATCGGTTATAACCGATGTTTGAAGTCCGCGACACTTTTCAAAACCGCCGGAAAATTTAAATAACGAACACAGTCCAAAATCAGACCAAATACATTTCGATTATTCCCTATAAATTCAACCACAATCGTCTGCAAACCTTTTCGCTAAAAATCACATCTTTTCACGGCGTAATTCCACTCGCCGGAATTTCCCTGTTCGTCGCCGGAAAACCGGTTTCCCCATTGCCGAGCTTTTCTGGACCTCTGAAGCTTATACCGGTGATACCCTTACCTTTTCCAAACTTTTCGGAGACTAGCTGCTACAAGGAACACGTCGCCGGAGGTGAATTCTGTCGCCGGAGTTCTGCCGGAAAACAGAGAGTTCAGTCGGTATATTCTCCGCTCAGTTTCTTTTCCTTTTCACTTCTATCTCACCAGTAATTAACCTAAAACACTATTGAAACTTGAATAAAAACTCGAACCAGTCAGACCCGATTTCTGGTTCAACTTTGTCGAAGAAGACGACGCACTTCCATATCATATAAGTATATTATAAATCATGATTTTAATCGGGTTAGACACACAGTCCAGCGGTGGACTGTGTGCACATAAGACGTTAATTATGCAAAGGTCTCGAGTTCGATTCCCGTCTCACACACGCTGCCTTAATAAAATCCATTTTTTTGTTTACTGAACCGGATCGCCACGGATATATGTTAAATATATTGTTAACCGGTAAAATAACCAAGTTAGACACACAGTCCAGCGGTGGACTGTGTGTTTGTTTATATCACAGGTCACGAGTTCGAGTCCGGTCTTCAACACCGACTCGGACAATTATCTTTTCTTTTAAATAAGGCAGAAAAGGAAATATCTATTTTGTATTTAAGTATAATAAAAACCGAATATTATAACATGTTGAACACACAGTCCAGCGGTGGATTGTGTGTTAGATTAACCCACAGGTCCCGGGTTCGAGACCTGTGGTGTGCATGACCGTTTCGCCTTAAACTGTTTTTAAAATAAAAATGATTTTCTGTTTAAATTCTAATTAATGTATATATATAATTAAAATCGGATATATAACGGGTTAGACACGTAGCTCAGTTGGTAGAGCTGCGTGCACGCGTACGGGAGGTCTCGGGTTCGAGCCTCACCGAGCGCACAACAATATTCCGCAAACCGGTCAACGACCAGTCAAAGTCAACAAGTCAAGGTCAACTGTAGCAGAAAAAAAATAAATATTTTTATTATTTTTATTTAATTATTTTAAAAATAACATTTTTAAGATTAGAAAATAGCTTCAAACTCACAAAAATACACCCAACAACCCTACTAAAATAGTTTAATAAAATCCGTTTACTCACCAAACCATAATGCGATTTATCTAGGTTAAATCTCACTCGTGGTTAAAACCACTTCGCGTGCATTCATCATCATCAACCGAACGCACCCACTGTGAGTGAATCTTACAATTCCCCCTTTTAAATTACACGTTTTGGGGTGTGTCATGTGTTTTGAATTAATTAATTTATTTAAACTTGTGCCATACCACATCATGACTTAAACTTAGATTGATTTATTGTTGTGATTTATTTATATTCCGTTTGTCAAATTACATGAAACTCATACATTAAGCCCATCAGTTCCTCGTGGGAAACGAGTAGAACATCGCGTGCTTCAATTCAAATTCATTATTGTTCATGTGTGTTTTCATTGAGTTTATATTGTTTGTAGTTGTGTTATTCATATTATCATGTTTATGCAATTCATTCATCAGGCCCCTCAGTTCCTCGTGAGAGACGAGTTGAGCATCGCGTGCCTTTAATTGCTCCATTATTATTCATGAGTGTTTCATTTAACATATTATGATTGTTGATCAAGTTACATCTAATTTTATTCATGTTTGGTTGTGCACATATTTCATAATCAATTTAAATAAATTGTTCAAATGTTTTCCATAGGATTCACTCGCCAACATTATGTTGATCCAAAAACCTTTTTACACATGATACAGGTGAACAGGTTGAAGCAAGGAAAACATAGGATATGCCTTAGAAGAGAACAAAGAAGTTAGATTGTTAGTTAGATCATGTGGTAGCAATCATTGTAAACTTTCATTTAATTTGTATTAATGAATATGAAACATTTAATAAATGTCATGAGCTTTGATGATAACCCAATCATGCCCCGATCACCTTATCCGCTGCGGGTCGGGTGTGACATATAACTTGATTTAAATTAAATATATTTTTAACAGAAGACTTCATCTTCTTCGTTAAACTTAACCAGAATCGATGTCCGACTGTTTTGACAAAAATAATCAGTTTCTTTAGTAAGTTGTGATTAGCTACCTGTGAGATTAATAAAAACGAGAGATATTAGGTGTAAGATATACCGAACAGAGATCCTCTGTTCCGCCGGCAAAATTTCCGATGATAGCAGGTTATTCCGGCGACGTGTGTCTTGCGGCAGAGGGTCTTCAGGAAGCTTGAGGTGAGTGTGTGTGGCTTCGGTATGAGCTCTAGGTGTTCTGTTTTTAGAGTAAGGCAAGAGGTGAAAGGGTTCGGTTTTCCGGCAAGTTGCAGAAAGTTTCTGGCGAGTGAAATTACGTCGAGAATTTGTGTGGTTGTGAGCGAAAAAGTTAACAGAGGCTTGTGGGTGTATTTATAGGGAAAAATCGAGATGCATGGGGTCTGATTTCAGTCTCGATTCATGGTCAATATTTTTTCCGGTCGGTTATGACTGATGTCGCGGACTGGACATCGGTTATAACCGATGTAATAGTTAATGCTTCGGTTAAATCAGAAAAAAACCGTCCAATCTCGGAGAAATCGTCGGGATTTCCGACGACTGCGATTTGGGCGCGTTAGTTTGAATTCGAGATTTATGTTATGTATTAATTGTTTCCAATAATGAACAAGAAACACAAGTGGCGGAGTGGTTGAGCGCGTGTGAGTTAAAGCTTTGTTGATAACTGGTTGACCCGGGTTCGAAACCTGGCTTCAGCCTTTTATTTTTATTTCATTATTTTTAATACTTTTTCAAATGTAACTTTTATATTCTAATATACTTATTAATTATGTATCGTTTAAAATTAATTTGGGCATTAAATACGCAACGAAATTTTTAACTGATTGTTCGGTTAATAAACGGAGCGGTTTTGGTAAATCCTGTTTTTGACGGATGTTACAATAATACGGTGACACGTTATAAGGAAGAAAAAACATAGAGATGGACATTTTGGTCCATCACAAATTAGTCTCATATCTAAAAATTCCTAACACATCTTTTATCTCACCCCACCACTCCTGCACCCATTGCCACCACTCCATCGCTCACCGCCACCACAACCACAACCACAACCGTCACCCTACCTCACCACTCTGTCACAATCCACCATCTCAACCATACCACCACCTTACCATTCCCACCACCGTTGACCTCAATTACCTACCTTCTTTCAACAACCGTTGTCGATCGCTATAAACCACCACATTCACCTCATCACCACCTCCACCCAACACCGTACACAACCACTACTAACCACCACCGTTCTTCATACTCACTAACTAATATTAATGAACTAGTTTTATGACACAATTCGAACCCTAACTCACTAACTAAAAAAATAAAAAGAGTGTTCTCTGATTGATGATTGTAAATTGGGGAAATGATAAAAGGGAATCTGAAAAGGTGAACTTAATTTGTGTAGGATTTCAATGAATGTTTAGGTTAGCCAAGTTCATTGCGTTTTTTGTTTAAGTTTTATAACACACATACCTTGTTGTATTTTATATTGTGTTTTAATAAAAAAGACAATGATAAAACACTTGACTTGAATTGATATCAATTTACATTTTTTCCATCATGTTTTTAAAACACAGACGATGAAGAAGTTTATTGCGTTTTTATCTTTAGTGTATATTTTATTTTTGTTGTGTTTTACACCTCAAGTGTGTTTTCCATTTTATTTGTGTTTTTTGTGAGGTATTTCACCTCAATTATGTTTTTATGTTATTGTGTTTTTGTTAAAACAATGAACAATTGTGTCTTTAAAAAAACACAATGATAAAAAACACATAAAGGTGTGAGTCTTCATTTGTACAAAACACAATGAACTAGACATTCCTAGATCATTGTGGTTTTTTTATATATCGATACTATACTTGTTTTAAAGATTAAAAAATACTTGTTTTTATAGTGTAATTCAAAAAATAATTATATGAAATAGGTATTAACGTTTTTAATAAAATGAGAGAAGTGAAGAAGAAAGAAAATATTATCTTGCATGAATCAATTAGCCTTGTTAAAAACTCACATAATTCTAAATCTGATGAATTTTACCCATTTAATTAATTAGATAATCAAGATTAATTTATATGCTTCCTATAAAAACATAAATTTCTATAATATTGTAACCTTAAAATCAATTAGATGATCAAGATTATTTTATAGGTTTCCTATAAAAACACAAATTTTTTTATCATATTGTAACCCTAAAAAATTTATATAAAGGATAATCCTTATACTCATCGGGTCGGCTAATTACCTTTTTAGGTATGTATAAATTCAAATTATAATAAATATTTGAAATCTTATTTCTTGGTATTTTTTTATTTGTATAAATTTTATGACCTACCGAACATTAATGTTGATTTTTGAGAGAGAGAGAGAGAGAGAGAGATACAGTTGTAACAAAAACACGTGACTCATCACACGTGTCACATTCCAATTCGCCAACAAATCATACGTGGAACTAAAATCTCGTCATAGATACTGATCTGGTACTAGTAACCCAAACACGAATGCAGTCAGAATTAGTTACCTCAAACCTTATGGCATTTTAGGTAATTTACCCTAAATATAGGGGCATGTTCATTACCTTTTTTTTCATCCCTCCTGTATAAATACACCCCGTTTTTATCTATCAAAACTTTCTCCGCCGGCCTAACTACTCCCAGTGGTCTCGATCTCTAATCACCATCGTTTTCGATCCAAATTAGCCTTAATTATGTGCTAATTTTAATAATTATCCATCCAAAGTTGATTTTAGATTGATTTTGTTATCAGTTTGTTCGTTTTTGGTGCGTGTTTCGCTTGATCGATCCACAACAGACAACCTTCAGGTATTGTTCTATTCGGATCTATAACATGTTACGAATCTGCGTGTTTACATGCAGGAGAATGGGAGATTACGTGTTATTTGATAGATCGGAGTGGATGCATTTATTTTGTTTAGTGGATTGTTGATTTATAATGATTGTTTGAGATTTACGATGTGATTGGCGTGATTGAGGTGTTAATGTGTGAATTTGTGATAGTTTTGTTGTTGAAAATTAATTTGTTTTATTCTGGTACGTGGATCCGTAGATTGGTGCAGTAATCACTATAGGTTTATAGTTTTGTACCTTGGAAGTAGATTCATGTGATTTGATTAGTGTGTCATCTGTTAACCGTTGTTTAATTAGGTTGTGACAGATTTTTATGTGATGTGGATTGTATGTTAGAGCATTATATAGTTTAACTAAAATACATCTTTTTTTGCTAAACTTTGTTTATTTTTTAAAAACCTCTCACGTCCGATTCTATATCTTACTCACACGCTTGTTTTATTGCCTTTTCTCGGTTTTATACACTCGCGAAATTATATTTAGAGATGAGTAGTGATCGCCTGATCACTATATTTAGAGATGTACTATCAACTCTCTAAATGTTTTCTTCATTTTAGAGACTTCAATGTAGAGCATTAAATACACAAAACTATATATTTTTCTCTATAATTTATTGAAAATGTGGTTTTAGAGATTCCAATGGGAATGCTCTTTGTGGATTTATCTTGATGTTAAAAGTCTTCTCAAGGTCTTGGAAATTGGGGTTTTTGTACATTTAGATGTATTTTGGAGTGTGCATGTTATACCTGAAAGGCTGAAAAGAATTTTTTCGTAGTCTTGTTGTGATAATAGCTTGATCTGTGGTTTAGATACTTTGGATGAAGAAGGGGATGTGAGTTTATTAATGGCGGTGGTTAATAATGTTGTAACGAATAAAAGTTAAAGATAATAATGTTAGTCAGATAACAGCAATTGTGGAATGTTGTTATGTGGTTTTTTATATGAAAGAAAGTATTAAGGATGTTTATCGCCTGCCAGATCTTTTCCAGATTTTTTAGTTTTAAAAATCAAACTATGTGCCATGTGTTTTTTGAGATGTTAGTTTATCTTGACCATTTAGCCTATGTGGGTGCGCCTTTCCTTTGGGAGCTTAGTTGCAACTGTGATGTAAGTTTTAGTGCCGTATTTATTTTTTGTTTTATAGATCTTTAGTGATGGCACAACCAGCTGGAAATTCTCGATGGCTGAGAGGAAAAGTGAAGGCTGTTTTATCTGGGGACACGTTGGTGATTATGGGAATGACCAAAGCGGAAATCCCGCCTGAGAAGACTGTTGTGTTGGCTCATCTTTCGGCTCCAAGACTGGTATATCTACTCTAACATGCAATTCCTAAATACCAGAGTTCTTAATTGTTGTTGATGGACGTTACTAAACAACGCTTTAAATTTATTTATTATATGTAGGCACGTCGAGGTGGCCAGGATGACCCGTTTGCATGGGATAGCAGAGAATTTCTACGAAAGCTGTGCATTGGAAAGGTTCTGATACATAGAACCTTCTGCTGCTTTTTCTAATATCATGTTGCATTCTGTCATTAACTGATACTTTATTCTTTTTTTACTAGGATGTTGTTTTTAGAACGGAATACACCATCCCAAATTTCTCTCGGGAATTCTGCAGTGTTTTCATCGGTACTACAAATGTCGGAAATGAGATTGTCACTCATGGCTGGGCGAAGGTAATTTTAATTCCTTTACTAGCGTATATAACTTTTAACTTTTGCCTTTGTATTAAGCATAGCTGCCATTACTGAATTCAGGTTAAGGAGGTTAAAGGAGAGGTGACTCCTGAGCATACCGAACTGCTACGTCTTGAAGAGCAAGCCAGACAACAAGGCATAGGTTTATGGGACAGGGTTAGTTACTGTTACTTAACCCAAATGATTACTAATGTTATTGATAGGTTTATTGTTATATAATCGACTTTTGTGTTGTCGTTTTCAATTTAGTCCCCCGGTTCTGTTGATGCTGCTATCAGAAACCTCCCTCCATCTGCTGTTGGTGATCCCAGCAATTTAGACGCAATGGGCCTCTTAGCTGCAAACAAAGGCAAACCGTTGGAAGCTATTGTAGAACAAGTTCGTGACGGGAGCTCGCTTCGCGTTTATCTGCTTCCTGAATTTCAGTTTGTTCAAGTATTTGTTGCCGGAATCCAGGTAGGAAGTTCATTAACATGTACAATTTTTTATTGATACTTTGCTGTTAATGTAACCTTATTATTATGTTTTGTTTATCAGGCACCATCAATGGGACGAAAACAAACACAAGAATCTACAATTGCGTCTGATATACCGTCTGATGAACCAAACGGGGATAGTAATGCGGAATCTCGTGGGCCCTAACATCAGTTCAGAGAATTACAGCGTCACCAGCCTTTAATGAAGTTTCGCCTGATGCTTTTGGAAGGGAAGCGAAACATTTTACGGAAATTCGTGTGCTAAACAGAGATGTACGTTATCTATTTGTTAAATGTGTATTATTATTATTATTGTTATTATTATTGTTATTATTATTATTATTATTATTATTATTATTATTCTATTGGAATGATACGATCCTACGCATTGCTTGATAGAACTGCTAAGTTGAAAGTTCATCTAGTTTGCTAATGATGTAACCTACAGGTCCGCATTGTTCTCGAGGGTGTTGACAAGTTTAGCAATTTGATTGGTTCTGTGTATTACGCTGATGGTGAATCACCAAAAGACCTTGCATTGGAACTTATTGAAAATGTATGTTATGCTCTTTTGGTTCTACAGTATCTAATCAATGCATCACAATCTTATCATTTTTGTGCGTTAACAAAATTCACCCCTCACCCTCTAAATTGACAAAAATAACTTTCTAACTTGACAAAAATGACCCCCAACTTTCTAACTTGACAAAAAGCCCCCCATACTTTCTAACTTTTCTTTAAACCTCAAACCGTTGACATAAATTCGAGTTTGTATTTTTTGTTTGAAAACGAGTCGGGTCAATTATAAAATGTTTTCTTTTTATGTACATTTTGAGTTGGACTACATTCTGACGTAAATTTTGTCTGGAAACAAATCGGGTCAAATGTAATACGTCTTGATTCGGCGGTATAAATTTGAGTTAACGTATGTTTCGACGTAAATTTAGCTCGGAAACGAGTCAGGTCGATTGTAGTCTATATGTTATCATGTTGCTTACGGCGCCGCCGCAACGTGCAGCGGGCAAAAAAAAATTAGTTAATCAATCAAAATGCATTAACACATTTTTAAGCTTTATTTTTTTCATGATGTTTCCATTCTCTCTTCTTTTAATGTTTTGTATATAAAACACCTTTTTTGAATGTCTTGTATATAAAACACTTCTTTTTCAAAAATATGAGTAACCATTCTCTCTACCCCATGAACAATGATATGTTACTTGATATATATAAGTATATAAGAAGATTGTTTTGATTTCTCTTTTATTTTGTTATTATTATGTTCTTGTGTAGGGATATGCAAAGTATGTCGAATGGAGTGCGAGTATGATGGAAGACGAAGCCAGAAGGAAGTTAAAGGCTGCAGAACTTCAAGCAAAGAAGAATAAGTTGAGGCTTTGGACAAACTATGTACCTCCGTCTACTAACTCAAAGGCGATATCCGACAATTTCACCGGAAAGGTTGGTCAAACAACGCTTCATATAAACTTTCTACTTTCAAATCGTAAAGCTCACTTGTACCTTATTATTTTTTTATTTTTATTTTACAGGTGGTTGAAGTTGTTAGTGGAGACTGCATCATCGTGGCCGATGATTCTCTACCATTTGGCAGTCCAGCAGCTGAACGACGAGTCAATCTTTCAAGTATCAGGTGCCCTAAACTCGGAAATCCAAGAAGAGAGGAGAAACCCGCTCCTTATGCCCGTGAAGCAAGAGAATTTCTAAGAACAAGATTGATTGGCAATCAAGTATGACACTGCATCATTGTTTCTTTAATTTTAAATTGAAAGTTGTCAAGTGATTTTAATATTCTGGGTTATCATTCAAACATAGGTTCAAGTTGCAATGGAATATTCTAGAAAGGTCCCACTTGCGGATGGATCCGCTGCTCCAGCTGGGCCAGCAGATTCACGGGTGATGGGGTTTGGGTCCATATTCTTGTTGTCTCAAGGAAAGGAAAAAGAAGACTTACTGTCAACAACCCCCGCAACAGCAGCGGGTCAACAACCCGGTGTAAATGTTGCTGAGCTCATCATTGCCCGTGGGTTAGGCACTGTCATTAGACATAGAGACTTTGAGGAACGATCAAATTACTATGATAATCTTCTCGCTGCTGAATCTCGTGCTACTGCTGGACAAAAAGGGATTCATTCCGCTAAAGATCCACCTAGTATGCACGTCACAGATCTCTTGACGGTTAGAAACTCTCAACTAATCTAATTATGACCATTGACCAGCGTGTTTGTAATTGTATCATTATAATTTGAGTTTTATATTTTTTTCAGACCTCAGCCAAGAAAGCGAAAGATTTCCTACCATTTCTGCAACGTAACAGGAGGATGACAGCTGTCGTTGAATACGTCCTCAGTGGTCATAGGTTTAAACTATTCGTCCCAAAAGAAACTTGCAGCATTGCTTTCTCGTTATCCGGTGTTAGATGCCCAGGTCGTGATGAGCCTTACTCTAATGAAGCTATTTCACTTATGAGACGCAAGATCATGCAGAGGGATGTAGAGGTAATATTCTTTTTTTTTTACCTTGATGCTTATCAGTTCTTGATTTAGGTTACTAAGATTTTTTTGGTGAGGTCAGATTGAAGTGGAAACAGTCGATAGAACCGGGACCTTCTTGGGTACATTGTGGGAATCAAAAATGAACGTTGGGGTCTTCCTTCTAGAAGCTGGCCTTGCAAGACTTCAAACAGGGTTTGGGGCTGATAGGATTCCCGATGCTCATCTTCTCGCTCAGGCTGAGCAGTCTGCCAAAAAGCAGAAACTAAAGGCAAGACTCGAGAGCTTTGTTTTTATAAGCATCTGTTAAATTAGATTGTGTAACTGACTCTGATTGATCGTTTTGTTGCAGATATGGGAAAACTATGTAGAAGGAGAGGAAGTTTCTAATGGTGCAACTAACGATAGAAAACAGAAAGAAGAGCTTAAGGTTCGTAGAATATATTACTACTATTATTAATTAACTGAAGTCTATTTTGTTTGATGTGCTAATATTATTAAATGCTTAATTGCAGGTAGTGGTGACTGAAGTTCTCAGTGGAGGCAAGTTCTATGTTCAGGCTGTTGAAGATAAGAAAGTTGCGTCTATCCAACAGCAACTTGCTTCTTTAAACCTCAAAGAAGCACCTGTGATTGGTGCATTTAATCCAAAGAAGGGCGATATCGTCCTTGCACAGTTTAGTGCAGATAACTCATGGAACCGGGCAATGGTGAGACGACGGATTTTTCTTCCTTGTTTTCCTTTTATGTTTACAATGTTGATAATATAATCTCCTTTTCATATGATTTTAACAAAATGTTTGTTATATTGATGTGTAAGGTTGTAACTGGTCCACGTGGTCCCGTTCAATCAGCTAAAGACAAATTCGAGGTGTTTTACATTGATTACGGAAATCAAGAAACCGTTACTTACAGCCAGTTACGACTTCTGGATCCATCTGTATCCTCCGCACCTGGGCTGGCTCAGCTTTGCCAGCTGGCGTACTTAAAGGTGCCTACGTTGGAAGAGGATTACGGACAGGAAGCAGCTATGTATTTAAGTGAAAACACACTTAGCGAGCCAAAGGCATTCAAGGCAGTAATTGAGGAGAGAGATGCTTCTGGAGGAAAAGTCAAAGGTCAAGGGACCGGAAATATTCTTTTGGTAACTTTGATCGATGAGGAGTCTGATACCAGCATTAATGCCGTCATGCTCAAGGTTCGTATGCCTGAAACTTTCTTTTTCGCTTTTCATACACAGGTCGGGTCGACCTGAAACGTTATTCGTTTCAAACTTTTGTAACCTCTCTTGAAAAGATTTATATCTTGTCAATATGATTACAAAATTACTCTTTCTAAAATAATATAAATTTTTGAATAAAGTGGTTTTGGAGAAATAAGCTTAGTTGTCACGAAACTGAAATCCAACCAAATTTTGGTTTATCTTATACGTAATCAGCCCTTAAAAATATACTTTCAATATTTGACCCGTTTTCTATTAAGTGACTGAGCCGTTAGAGATGAAACATAAACCGAATGAACTCATTTATTAATAAGAGAGTAAAGTACACAGATAGTCCCTGTGGTTTTCCGAAATTTTGGATTTGGTCCTTAGCTTTCCAAAAGTACAGTGATGGTCCTTGTGGTTTGCACTTTGTAATGCATTTAGTCCCAGCCAACAAAAGTTATGGACTTAATGCGTTACAAAGTGCAAACCATAGGGACCATCCATATACTTTTAGCAAACGTTGGAGGCTAAATGCCTTACAAACTACGAACCACCGGGACCATCCGTGTACTTTTCGGAAGTGAGGGACCAAATCCAAAATTTTGGAAAACCACAAAGACAAATTGTGTACTTCACTCTTAATAAACGGGTCACTAAATTTGAAAACGATGCAGGGAGGAGTAGCAAGGTTGGAGAAAAGGAGGAGATGGGAGCCGAAAGACAGACAACAAATGCTGGATGAACTAGAAAAATATCAGGCAGAAGCGCGTACGAAAAGGTTGGGGATGTGGGAATACGGTGATATCGAGTCTGATGATGATGAGAACCCACTGCCTAGTGCTAAGAAAACTGGTGCTGGAAAACGTTAAGAAAAAAACCGTTGCAGCTAGTGGAGATTATCACTAAGGGTACTAAAATCCTTTGTTATGGGAGAGATGACATGCTGCAAAGAAAAACAAAAAAATTGATTTTTGTCTTTTGGAGATTTTGCCGTTTTTTCCTTTTTTTGAGTAGAGGACAGTTTTGACCGTTTACTTTGATGTTTTTTTTATCGTCTCCGTAGTCTATATTTATACAGACTCTTAATAAGGCCAGCAGTGATGATGTTAGGATAAGAGTTTAACTGAGACCATAAGCGGATGTTTGTTAGTTTGTGATATAAGTTTACATTCCATGTTCTTTCGACTTTGTTTTAGATATCTTTATTTTTTTCTTGCAATAGTTAGCGTAGTGCTTATGGCGGAGGTGGTATGGTTGAGAGAGAAAAGATTGCAGGTTGGTGGTGTAAGGTCACCATCGTACAATTTTTTTTCTTGGTTCTTCAATGCCGACGGGGTGGGTAAAGAGAGGCAATGGTGGGAAAACACGTCCGAGAGATTGTAGGATGGAGACGGATAAAATGACACATGAAGCGTCAATGTGGGCTAACCTACATAGTAAGGTCACATGTTCAAATTTAAGCAAAGGTATATCAAAAACACCTAAAAATATAATATTTAAACACTGTCAAAATCAGAAAAATATTCATTTTTTAAACGCTACCACATCACCATCATCTTTTACATCAAAAACCCTCACCCAACCCCACCATCTGCCACATATCCCACCTTTGTTTCATGTTTATGAGAAAATATGGATGCCACATATCCCACCTTTGTTACATGTTTATGAGAAAATATGGGTGTAAAAAATAAACTCAAAAAATGGAGTTTACAATAAATAAAAATGAATAAAGTGAAAAAATGAGAAAAAATTAAAATGCCTTGAATGCTCTTAGAAAAGCATTTTCAATCCTTTGAAAGTTGAAACCATATTTTTTATTTGTCATCATTAGGTGTAACATCTGGATTTTTTTTAATAAAAAGTAATAATGGTAACAAATTATTTTACCTTAAAATTTTGTACTTTTAGTTATTTTATTATTTAAAAAACCTTTTCAATAAGTTTTTATTATTTTGTTGAATATTTATAACTTTTTTTAAATATAATATTTTATAATTTATAACTCAATTAATAAATAAATAAACAATAATATGAATCTATTTGTTGCACTAGCACTTTTAGTGCTTTCACTTGATACACTAAATAAATACTGTTAATTTATTATTACTTTAGTTAGTATATTAGTTTTTGTTTTTATTTTGCAACTTTTAATATACTAGTAGTTAGAATTCGTACGTTGTGGCTGGATTGTTAAACCGAACAAAAAATATATGTGAAAAAGTTGGGCCATCTACACGTGTTGTGGCGTGTTAACTCACCAATTTAAGACTGAAATTTAAAACATTATCGTAGAAAAAATAACTAAGTCGAAACGGTAACAAACGCATAAAAATGGAATAAAAAAACCAAAAAAAATTCTAATGACTTGTTTATCTATGTTTAGATGACTCGTACATTATCACACACCATTCCATTTTTAAACGAAACATACATCAAAAAGTAGATAAAAATAGAACCGATAAGCCGAACCATCATTTTTATGCTTTGATTCCTCTTTATCACCATTTTTAGGCTTTGATTCCTTTTTAGACGTCATATAACATTTAAATTAATAGTTATTAAATAGTGGTAAACCGTGATTTAATCAGATACAAAAACAAATTCATTAAGTATAAAAAATTAATTACCTTTCACTAACAATAGTGTTGCAGTTAATCTTGTTGTCTAATTTCGCTAACAATTGTGTTGCAATTGATCTTGTTGGGGGTCTAAATGACAGCAAGGTCTAAGAACCAAGGCCCAAATGGAGTTACGTATGAAAACATTTTGTTTTGTAGTTATTTGAGATAAAAGGGCCCGAATGTAACCGGAGGTAAAGATTTCACGAAGGGCTGTAAATGAATCGAACAATACGAACGAGGTTTTGTTTTTGTTTGTTCGTTAAGGAATGAGTCTGTTCACGAACGCTTACCGAACGAGATTTCTTGTTCGTGTTCGTTCATTAAGTAAATGAACGTGTTCATGGACTATCCGTCCATGAATACTTATCAAACACGAATAAACTCGAACGAATGTTCATAAACATAAATGAACACAAACAACGTTTATGAACACAAATGAATGCACACGGACATAATTACCCGAACAAAATATCTCCATTTTCATATCAAAGATCACGAAGAATCCACCAAAAAAATAAATAAGCACCTAACATAATTACCCGAACACAAATGACATAGTTATGAAACAGGATTATTACAAAGTTTAGAAGTTTGTCAAGGTTTAACGTAACCTAAAATTAAAATGACTAAATGAGGGATGTTGGGGGAGACATAAAGTATAATCAGAGTTTCAAATTTTTAAAAACTGAGCGAACATAAATGAACACATTACCGACCGTTCACGAACATGAAGGAACGAAAGCAATCTCTGTTCATGTTTGTTTAACTTAACGAACGAAATTTCTTGTTCGTGTTTATTCATTTATTAAACGAACGAACTTTCCATCGAACAGTTCACGAATTGTTCGCCAAACATTCAGTTCGTTTACATCCCTAATCTCACCTACTTAGAATATTTAATAATAAAATAGTGATAATATACCTGTGATAATAAACAGTAGAATTGTAAGACAAAGTAAAGTTACAAATTAACAGTGGGATAATAGTGGGATAATAATAATGTTTTTCAAAATACAAAATTGCATTTCAAGATTCAGATTTGTTTAGGTTAAGATTAGTGCATATTTAAATATAAATTTATTTATTTTTACCACAAACACTTAAATTTCAAATATTAAATTACGAAGATACCGCTCCGACTCTTACATTTCATCTTTTAGGTATGCGTATACGGTCCTGAGAATTTGGTTTAGAGATTAATTGGCCTGCACTCCCTATTGGAGACGCAAGTTCGATTTCTGCTTGAGCCATTTTCGATGGACATCTTGATGAAGAAACGAATCGGGGCTTTAATCTCGGATTCGAACTGACGGGGGCGAGGATTTATGGATTCCATCTGGTTCCAGCGCATCAGAGGACATGGTTCCATGATGGTCGAGGAGTCGACCTTGGAAATACAATTTAATTATTTTCATATTGGTTAGTGTTTTAACTTTTAAATATTAATTTAACTATTTTCATATTTGTTATTGTTTTAACTTTTAAATGTTAAATTTAGGTTGGATTTCCTTTCTAATTACAAAAAATCAGATTACTTTAGTTAGTTGATTAGAATTGATAATTTTTTTGGGTTTTAATTTTTTATTTAAAATTATGAATTTTATTATATAACTGTTTCTACATATATTAAAAAAATACTATCACATCTGTATCTAAATATTATTACGTCTTTCTATCTTTTATATCTAATAAATCAAAATAAGGAAAACTATATGCAAAACAAATCAAAATAATGAAAACTATATAGCTTCATAAACCATTTAAAATTTCGTTTTTACCACCATTTCATCTTCTTAGATATTAGATGTCACGTATCGATTAGAAATTTTAAGAAATGTATCGATTCCTATAAAATTATGTCATGTATCGATTAGAAATTTTAAGAAATATAAAGAAATGGTATCGATTTCTATAGAATTATGTCACGTATCGATTAGAAATTTTAAGAAATATATGACATTATTTAAAATAATTATTTTAAAAAAGCTGATTTTCGATGAAGAATATATTTTGAGAAGTATATCAAAATAAATATTTTGGTAAAGCATTTATATAAAATGTGTAATAAAATGTAATAAAGGTGTCTCTTAACCTAATTTTCTTGATATATGATAATGATATTTTAAAGAAATAAAATATGGAATATCTGCTATTTTTTTTTATTAAGGTTCCCAGCCCCTACCTATCGGATTTTGTAAACGCTGATTTGAAAAAAAAGGTAGAATACCTATTGAAGAAATCAGAACCTAATTACCGAATATATTTGTCCAACTCAATAACCAACAATGAAATCAAGTTGAATACAAGAAAATCCATTTTATCTGTCAAAACAAATACACTAAAAATGAAATTCAGATTACAGTGAACCAAACCAAGAGATACAATCTCATTTAGTAGCGTGTTGTGCACAAACTATTGAGATTCGTGTTCGCTCGACACAGGGCGGACTCATGTATATATGTGGGTTGGCGGACGCACGGGTACCCCTTTAAAAGTTTTTTTAAGTGTATTTTGCAAGTAAAAGACCCGGTCACACCCGCTAGAAATATGGTTAGAACCTTTCATTCGCACCCCATAAAATATTTGCTGGGTCGGCTCGACAGTTAATGGAATGCCACGGAGGACTCGAAAAATGTTTAACCTTATCCTCATTTCTGTCACAATTCAAACTACAAAATCTAGATGAAGATGCACATTTTTTGTATTTACAGGCTTGTGATTTTAAACAGTCTATGAAAACTCAAAAGATGACTACGAAATTAAGTAAATAAACATGCAGCTTCACTGCTTCAATGGCGGTGGCTGAACAAATGGCTTCTTCTCCCCCTCCACTCCGACCGCCTTCAGCGGCTCGGTGTAAGGCTGCGGGTGCCTACAATTCCCAAACCAAGATCAAATATCAGTTATCCGGTTACCACTGCGAAATTTGTCGAATGTACTAAATTTTTCGGTTAGTACTTGGCGTACGAATCCCCACGGATGGGATCAGGCATGATCTCCTGACGGTCCGCCTCTTGCACATGTGCAATCTTCCTGAAAAACGACTTCTTAATGAAGTTGTCCGACTCCTCCGCCACCTTCTCCGGCTCTACGAGCTCAGGCAAAGTCTCCCTCTTCGATTTCTTAACGGAAACATTCGGAGATCGCTTCAGCTGATGCGTCGCCGTGAACGCTCCGATGCTAACCGACATTAAGATCAACCCAAGCGAGACGTACACGGGTGCGTACGCACCTTTTAACGACCTATTTTCACATATTCATCAACATCGAATTGAAAACACACCACAATTTTAATCAATGTGTTAAATACCGGTAGAATCGCCCGATCATACCTGTTAAACCGAAACGGGCCCGGTACGAGTAAGGCCGGTAAACCCGAATACAACTGAAACGGGCCCGGTACGATTAAGGCCGGTAAAACCCGAATAGCAGCAAAGCCGGTTCTACCGACGGGTTTGCATTTTGTCTTAAAATTTGATTTTCTAATTTTAATAAAATAGAATATTAAGGTTTATTAACCTTCCATATTTCTGATAATTAACCTACTCTTTCATTCTAATGTTCCATCGTTGTTGAAAGTGTTACCCATCTCGTAACACTAATGTAATATTGTTTACGAGTAATAACAAATGCTTAATATTTTAAAAATAATTAGTTATTTTTTTAGATAAAACCATTATCAATTACACAAATCCTAATTAAGATTGAATTGGTCTTTTAAGATAAAATTGTAAATTATGGAATTCTAAAGTTAATTGCTAGCCCGGTTGAACTGTTCGGTACCACCCGATTCAACCGGTTAAACCATCTCAAAGCTCAACTCGATATGATCTAAATACCGGTTTTTAAAATATGGATTCTAATTTTATCATTGAGCAAGTGAACTGTTACTTCATATTGGAAGAGGTTGATGTGGCAAATGTATGGCTTCCTTGTGACCGAATCACCATTGATTTCACCAAATTCTGCAATATGGAGCCAACAACCCTTGTTTAATCATACGTTCATAATACACATGTACAACTGTTTGAAATTCAACAAATATATGCATTTTACTTACAGTTGCTCTGAATGCCATTGTATTGTAATTTAATTGTATTGTAATGTAATCTGCACATAAAACAAAGAGGTGTGCGGGGTATATATGAGGGGAAATAGACACGTATTTTTTACAAGAGAGACACGTGGCGGGGAGTAAATGAGTGTAACGTTTGCGGTGGATAACTCAGGAGGATACACGTAATCCTCAATCTTGTTCCTGACTGTATGTACATGGGTTGTTCAACCATCTCCATTATCAATGAGGGTGAGCGATGAAATATGTAAAAATATCAAATCGGTCAATTGCATGAAGAGGAGGATGTGACAGCTCTTTTGCATGTCATTTTTTCTTATTTTTTGTTTTTCGGAGTTGTGTTCTTTCTCGTCAATTGTGATCAATGCAAACATAAATACTATATTACTTTACTTGTTGGTTTTTTGATTCATGATTAACAAAACATTAAAATATTATGTAGATGAGTTTTTTTTTAATTATTATTATAATTAGTTTTTTCGTATATTTTTATTTTTGTTTATAGTTTCTAAAATACAAGGTTTTTATTTGAGTATGATGTTGCGGTACGCCTATTGTTATTTAAGTTTAGACGTAAATTTTACTTAAATTTAAGGTGTAAATGGTAATATATAAATGATTAAATCACAAACATATAAGTTAACAAGTCTATGGTTTAATTTGTTTTTCTTTTTATAGATGACGTGTTTACCGTTTAATTTTAGTAATAAAATATAAGTCTTATAAATTTCGAATATATCCTTTTGAAAAGTGATAGTCTACAAGATGTGTTACTATTACTTTTCAGTGTTAGATAAGTTTTATTTTTTATTCTAAGTTACCGGTGTATGTCAATTAAATCATTTCAAGTCTACCGTAACATATAATATAATTATAAAAATTGAAAGGGTATTGACAATGAATCCTTATATATTTATATATAAGTGAAGCAGAGAAACTGTTTTTATTCATCGGTAAATATATAAAAAACACGTTTGTCCTTATAATTTTTAAAGATTTTTGAAAGTGGTTATGAGTGGAGGAGAGAAAAGGTAATGATAAATATATAAAATAATTATCTAACTGAAAATAAGAGAGAAAACATAGTGTCTTTTAGTGCAATTATAAGAATACTGATTAGAGGTTGAATACGAATGCTCTAAGTTTGGTATATAACAAATCAAGGCCGTCTCTAGAATTTAAAAAAAATTGGGTCCAATGTGAGTAGAAAAACACAGGGTTTTATTGGACCAATTTTAAATGGGTTTAAACTTTAATTAGGTTTAATTTTAAACTACTGGGTCAATTTTATATAGGTTTAAACTTTACTAATGGGTATTGATGAGTAAAAGAGTAATGAGCTTAATCAAAATGAGTTTTAGTGTTTAATAGACTTAAAATAAATAAAATATTATTTGGTTGAAGTGTTTAACAAAGTCAATAGATTTTTCTTTTCAAAGTGTGTGTATATAATATTAAAAATAAAATAAAAATCTAGGCCCTCTGGGAGACCAGGTCCTAGCCCGTCGCTCACCTGGCCCTCCCCTAAAGCCGGGCATATGTTTTTTTAGAACTGTCCGTCAAACACTCATTTCGATGTTTCTTAACTATTTTTGTTAGCTCATGAACACCGCATTTCGAATGTCAAATCAAGAGATGAAATTGAAATTCAATGATCTATTTGAGCGTAATGGAGTTCCCGGGTGGACGTTGTGAGTGAGAGCCCAAACTATGTGACTTAGATTATTAGAAGATTTTACTAGAACACTAAAAAATCAATGCAAATCAAAGTATTTAGGTTCGTCGCTCTTCTCCGTTCCTTCAACTCCCTCCTCCCAGACCCTTCATTGCCACCACACCATCACCACAGTCCCCTTTCAGGGCCCTACCCGTTCTTTATATTCAATCGCATATTAATCCTTACGTTTTTGTTGGATCACGATCATTCGCCACTCGATACACACACTCCTCTCTTTCCCTGAAAAACAATCTTTTTCTAACATAATTTTATTTTGGTTTACAAGTATTTTTATTCTTGCATTTGATTAATATGTGTTTAGTCAATTTTTCTTATTTAATTGAATAGTAGAATTGCAAATTGATAATTTGTTATTTTACATATACAGATGAGTGTGATCGAAAGATGCTGACAAATTCATAATATTATTAATTAAATAAGTATTAATAGTTTTGTGATACCGTAAACATGTATGAATTGTTTTATCCAACTCATTTAGATCCCGACTTGTTTTGAAAGTCCCTATTTTTTTTTGCCCGGCCCCTATCTTCCTTTTGTGCTTATTGGGTTGTCCTTCGAAATTATATTATATCGTTTAACAGTGCCGGCCTAACCTTTTTGGAGGTTCAAGACGAAATGAAATTTTGGGCCTTTTTCCTTTTTTTGATTGTTATAAACGATACTACTTTATCCGTGCTTGAAACCTAGCAAAAATCTAACACAACTATAACATAGAGTGGTTTGATTGCATAAGAAACCAAACAAATCTAAATTAATAAGTTTGTATTAATAGTATTAGTCATCATATATAATTTTTTTTTAAAGTGGGTGCCCTGTTTCTGCAGAGACCTTAGGCATGAGTCTGGATTACTTGTACTATAGGATCAGCCATGTCGTTTATAGTAAGACACAAATATAGCACATGAAATAAAAAACCTTATTCAACTTAAATAGCATCCGGTACATCTTCCCTGGACACTCTTATAGCAAACATGCTAATTAAAATGGCTAATTGTTTTCAGGTGGAAAATGCGACTTCTATCTTGAAGTAGGATTTTTAATTCCTTATTAGTCCCCACCTCCTAAAGCAAAATTCATACCTTCATCTACACCCTTGAAAAAAGTGGGTATCTTATTCCCTTACGTTTGTGGTTCGACTGATTTCCATCTTAAATTCTATGCTTGTGGTGGTATCAAAACACATCCCATAGCTTTGTAGCTTGTTTTAAAACAACGCGAGAAGGAATTCGATTCATTTCAACCCCACAACCACGAATAATATATACTTAATGCAACTTACTGATGACCTTTCGGTTTCAATTCTAATTAGGGGTGTAAATTCCTGATGCAACACAAACAAGGTTTTCGAGTTGTTATATCTACTATGTTTTGTAAAAGTAAATGGTTGTGTTTGAATTGACATATTTAAACAGTTTAATTAAACAAATTCAAGTAGTTACCCATCAACCTATTTAATACAAGTTGATTACATTCTGTTTACAACTCATCAACCCGTTTTATGTGTTTAGATAATGGGTTATGCGTTGTATTTGTTGAGGTTATACAATATTAAGTGTGACGGGTTTAGTTGATGTTTTTTCACACGAATAAATACACGAGTCATGTTTGAGTTCAACGGTTCAACCTGCTAACCAAACATGATATACACCTAATAATCTAACACACTGCATAACATTACAATCTTGATATTTTACATAAAGTAAGATGCAAGCCACGATTTGAGTTTTACTTACATTCCTAATTTATATTGTCGATATCAAAAATGTTGTTTTTCCAATGATGTAATGCGCTATCAATCGGTTGTTATCATTGTAGTATGTAAGACCACAAGGTGTGGGCGTGGAAACCGGCGTGGAAGCTAGTCCACACCAAGCTAACCACCCGTGTCCGACATGGAGCACGGCGTTGTGGTTGAGGCTTGAGGATCTCTATCGGCGTGGGGGCAAATGTGTGGGTGAGGTGGCGCGTTTTCATCGGTGGGTGGTTTTTGGGTTGGTTTTGATTTGTTAATGTTTATTTTTTTATAAAAACGTCACTTTCCACGCCCAGTCCCACACTTTCCGTTTTTGTCCCACACTTCCCGTTTCTGACACGTGCTTACGTATCATTCACGTATCGTATAACGCCCCATTTTTAAGCCCTTACATACCGTATAGTCCAAGGTTACATGACACATTGTCACATCACTAAAAAATGATGTCACCTCACAATTTTACTTTCTATATATGCAAGGTATCTTATACACAATAGTAAAACCGAGAGTATGTTACATAAGATAGAAAAATAGAACATTTTCCCCTTACATATTGACAATGATAAAGATATGAAAGTAATGTTTTGATTCGATAACGTTTTTCTAATAATAAAAAGAAAAAGCTTCGAAATAGAATAGATCCTCTAATATCTTACACTCCTATATCTGCCTTTTATTACTTGTAGCAAACATGAAGCAATTGAAATGGAGAGAACAAAGCTGATTTTGCTTTCTTGCTTATTCATCTTTCTCTTTTCTACCCAAATTCCATCAAGACTGGCTCGTGAAAACGAAAGCTTTGAACAATCAAAAAGCCTAGTTATACCTCAAGAATCTCGTGGTAAGCTAGAGTCCCTAGGACTTAAGGTTTCCTATTACACTAAAAAGTTATTTTAAAGATGTCGTGGTTCTTTTCGACGCCGGGTTAGAGGCAGCAACTTTAGATGGTGACAAAGAATCCATGAAACATGATATAGTGTCGTTAGCAACGGGACAAAGAGGAGGGAGGGGAAGCAGCGGAGGATCAATAAACCATACACCTCGTAAAAACAAGGCACTAGCTGAAGCCCCTTATCGTATGCTCGAATTCGTTTTGCTTCTTATTCCATGTATTTTCTATTTATAATAACTTAAAATATCATCATTTCAAAGAGTCGTGAGAGTGACATGCCCTACCTTTGTTTTATTTATTTATTTATGTGTAATTATTGAAGAACTAATTAAATGTTGTTATTCAATTAATTTGCATGTTGTTTGTTAGAGGCATAAATTCGTCGGGAAAATATATTTTTATTTTACTGATCACTAGACCAAAAGAAGTGACGAGTATTCCCTAAAGTTTGATAGAACATACAATTTAGTCGATAATTGCGTGGGACATCTCGAAAAGTTACTCATAGCATACAACAATTATATTATACTACTTATTATTTTCAACCGTGGGGTACTGTCAAATCAAGGTTTTCGTTTATTTTCCAATTATCTTTTTTTTCCTTCACTACATAGGTTTATATCTTATATTTTTTTATTTCTATTTTTTAGTGGTCTTCACTTGTGTTATTGGCACATTTTTTAGTTAATCACTTAAGACTGAGTGAATTGTGTTAATAAAATGTTAATTAAACAAAATAAAAATAAGAATGCAGGACGTGTACCTATAATCTATAAATTGTAGAGATGGAAGTAAATATATTCCTGATTGATCGTGTTTTTGTTTTTGGTGTACGATTAATATGGTTTTAGGTGACAAATTATGTATGTTTGTAATGTTATGATTAGTCTTTATTACTCTTTAATGATCATTAGACAAATTTAATGTAGTTAGCTATTAAAGAGAAAAACCTGAAATTAATAATCTGTGTAAGATTACTATTATACCCTTACAATAACATTAAATATAAATATTAAATAAAACAAGATAGAAACATTTATATTGGTTGAAGTTTATTCTTTTTTTCTTCTTACAAAGATTTTTTTTTCTCATATGAACCCTCCTTTGGTCGAGTTATCATTTATTACGAGCTTTAGCTAAGTTTGATTTGTAATACTATTAGTTTTATACCATAATCGTAGCAAAGAAATACTATCATTGAATCGATATTCAATCCAAGACCCCCATTAATTATACTACAATCCTAAATTTGAAACATAAGTAAACTTAGGATCAAATTGACAGATAAGCCTTTAAAGTTTTTTTTTTGGGTAATGATAAGCCTTTAAAGTTTATTTGTATAATTACTGTTTATATGTCTTTAGGCTGGTATAAACCTCTTTAGAGACAGACAAACTCTAAAGGATTGAGGAAAAATCAATCGTTAATCTTTTGTAGTATAATATGCAATTGTACATAGTCATTAGTAAGCAACTCTCTGTTATAAGCAATTACGTAATCTTTATGGGTGATAAACCTTTAGTTACTGGATCCACAAGCATATCATCGATACAAAGATTTAATTTCCTCTACTTGTTCATAAGCGAATAATAATTTCGTATCTAAATTTAATGTAGCTCTTGAACTGTTCTTGTTTGAGACACAAGGGTAGATGACTTATCACAATAAGACTTCAACATAATATTTATGTGTAGCTATTAAGTTATGAGTCCATCGGTAAATTTTTAACAACATTTAGTGACAACTGCACTATGATTAGTAACATATTATGTAACAGTTCCTTATTACTCCTCCATGAGATAGGTTTGTCTGCTGACATATGGATATACCCCCAAATTAACATTTTGTTTCCTTGAATCTAACAAATTCAGAATAAGAGTAATCAACCAGTTTGAGTCCTCACTTCTTCTTTAAATTATGGTCTCTCATTTCTTAAAGATATTATAGTATTTTGTTAGATACTTAATTTAGACTTGTCTAGTGTTTAGAAATCTAAGAAGTATATAAATGATTATAGACTTGAACATACATAAGACTTCTAATTAATGAAGCATAAGAATAATGTCATTTACCCTCTTAGCCCCTGAAGGAGAAATATTATGTGTTACATGTGTAAGGACCCACTTAGTGTAAAGCTCATGGGACGAAAATGATGTCATGTTGGGTCTATCTCGATGTATTTTGATATCTATCATGTAAGAGGTATCTCTGAGATCCATATGTGAAAACATGTGTGGACAATGCTTTAACTTGTGTAACTTATATTTGTCAAGAAAATTTCATCTATAAAAGAACAAGTTTATATTAGTTGCTCTTACTCATCCTGGTGTAGGTGCATTAATACATTTCGTTCTTGATGATTGCATTATGATTTCATAACTTTTTGATGCTTGCATCGACCCATACTTAGAATTCATTGACTTACGGACTAAGTGTTCTTGATCTTCAGTTTATAACTTTCAGGTTGTTTTATGAATATGTAGGTCACTGTTAGGGAAAGTTGTTTTAGTGTCCATCTAATGTAGCTCTCAATTATTATAAGCTACTAGAACAGTAACGGTTCTCAAAGAAACCTTTTGCAAGACGAGTAAGAAAATTCTTTGATAATTTATTCATTCTTGAGTATAATCTTTAGCAATCAATTGTGCTTATTAGTTCATTAACGTTTCCAATCAAATTTAATTTAGTTATGAACACCCTTAAGTAATTCAACAAATCTCAAACGTTATTCTGACCCAAAGAGTAAGAATTACTAAAAAGATTAATTGATGCTTATGACGTAATTAGAAGAGGTAGTATCAGTAAACTTTCTAGCATCCATTTCAACTTTAGTCAGGTAGAATACATAATCATCAAAGTTAGTAGGTTCTTTAGACATAGATGACCTCCTCAGTTGATTATTGGGTTTATTAGGAGTTTCAGTTTTATGGATTAGCTCTTGGTTAGGTGCTTTCGTTTTCAGGTATATTAGGAGCAATATTAGTTTCTAAGTGTGTAAGAATTGGTGCAGTATGGCGTACAAGAGATGTAATCGAAGTAAAATTTTGCGAGTGTTCTCTCCCAGCCTCTTATACCTTTGGCAAGTCATTGATAAGGACTTTTACTACTCCGACTAACCTTAGAAGTCTTTAGGAATTCAACATGCATAGGGTCAACATAATATCTAACATTGGAAGATTAATAGATTCTATGATGTTTATGTTAGTTTTTATTGTTGAGTATTACTTTAAGTTTGGTAAGATATCTAAGTTAGCCCACATTTAGGCATCAACAAGACTTTGTTACGAGCAACATTATATACCAAGAGCAACATTATATACCAATGAGAGAAGTTATGATGGAGTGCAGTGTTTTGTACAACAGGCGTAAGTTGAGGTAAGATCAAGTTGTCACTCTTGCAACTCTTGCAAGTCATAATTAGGACACTTAGTGCTCCTACTGATCATTAGGATATCCAGGAAGCTACATGACATGGGAACCCTTCATTTGTTTTAGATTTGATTTTCTTAATGTACCTATTTTATAAGAAACTTTGGGGACATATGTAGAAGGGATCCTATTATATGTGAAATGATGTCTTTAAGGCTTTCATTGGGATAGTTAAGATATAATTGTTTGGCGGGGTTGTGTTTATTGTGTAACATCCGTCGAAAAACGGGTTTCCAAAACCCGCTTCGTTTATTAATCAAATATCCAGTTATAATTTTTTCGTTGCGTATTTATTGCTCAAATTAATTTTAAACGATACATAATTAATAAATATATTAGAGTTTAAAAACCATAATTTATAAATAATATTAAATAGTGAGAAAAAAATAAAATGGGGACGCCGGGTTTCGACCCCGGGTCACCCACAAGCCAAAGCACACAACACACCGCTCCGCCACATACTGTCTTTGTGATAAATATTAAAACAAATAACACTTATAATAAAACTCGAAAATCAAATTCAGTAATCGGCGCGCCCAGACTAATCGCCACCGGAAAAATAGGCAATCCGCGATTCTTGCCATTTTCCTTTTGACCAAAACACGTTAACCGACTCCGACATCGGTTATAACCGATGTCTGACCCTCAATTTTAGTCATAACCGCCGGAAAACCCTTGACCGCGAATCAAGACCCAAAAACGGACCCAATTCACTGAGTTCTTCCCTATAAATACCCACTCAATCTTCCGGAAATCCTTTCGCTCAGAACCGCTCACTTTTTCGAAGCTTTAGCTCGTCGCCGGAGATATTCTGCATTCGCCGGACTTTCACCAGAAAACCGAGACTTACTTCAAATCGGTAAAATTCTCGACTCTTTTGTTTGCAATCCATTATTCGGCATGTATTAACATAAACCGTTCAACCAGAATCTGTCTCAGACAACGTAGCCGGGAATTCCTGCACTCACCGGAAAATCACTAAAATTCCGAAGTCTCACTGTCGATCGGTACAATCATCTAAACCCTCCTGATATCCCTTGTTTAGTAACTTAATTGCACAACACATTGATCAAAACTGTTAATCGATTCACTCAGTCGGAAGTCACCAATCAGAGCCGACGAATTTTGCCGGAAAATCTGAAGAAGACACTCTGTGATTGGTACATCTTATTCCTTAATTCCTTTCTTTTACTTCAATGCAATCAATCATAAGCGCAGTTGGTCAATTAAACAAACAGTCAATTCACTGTTCGGTAATTCGATAAGCGAAGAAGATGAAGTTTAAACATGTGTATAAGTATAATTAAAAACGAATATTCAAACGGGTTAGACACACTGTCTAGCGGTGGACTGTGTGCACAAACAATGCACACGTCCCGGGTTCGAATCGCACACGTTACCGAATTTCAGAATTAAAACCAACATTTTTACAACTGAATCAGAACAAGTCACTGAATGTTTATAAGAGTAATATAAGTCATAAGTTTAACAGATTTGACACACAGCCCAACTGGTTGGGCTGTGCGCACTCGAACCGAAGGACCCGAGTTCGAATCCGGGTCCCTGCAACCGGTTCGGCCATATAAACCATTTTTAATAAAACCAAATAAGTTTAAAATTAATTAGTATATAAATATAATTAAAACAGAGAATATTTCGGGTTAGACACGTAGCTCAGTTGGTAGAGCTGCGTGCACGTAAACGAGAGGTCCCGAGTTCGAACCTCACTCAGCGCATACAAACACACGGTCCGATCCGGTCAACGGTCAACAGGGTCAAAAAGTCAATATTTTTTTATTTCTTTTTATTAATTTATTTAATCAGAAAATTATTTAAAAATACTTAAAAATAATATTTTTAAAGTTAGAAAATGTCCTTAAACTCACAAAAACAAATCTAGAAATCCCATTAAGATTAAGAATTAAAAATATTAAACTCAAATAAAATCCATTTATTTACCGAATCATTTCGTTACTATTTTAGGTTAGTTTTTCTCTCGTCGATTAAATCCTAAAATTCGTGCGCATCCAACGTCATCAAAGAACGCACCCAATGTGAGTGAATCTTTATCAATTCCCCGTTTTAATCATGTTTTGGGGTGTATCATGTGTCGTTGAATTCCTTATTATATTTAAACACTTGTGCATCCATCATATCCGTGATCAAATGTGTATCAAATGTGTATCAATTGTTGTGTGGATTATATGTAGTTTGGATTTATCATTTTCAGTGCATGCATATCATTAGGCCCATCAGTTCCCCGTGGGAGACGGGTTGAGCATCAGGTGCCTCATACGATCGGCTCTGTTTGATTGAGCCTTGATCTCACATTCATCATCATTCATATCAAATACTCATTCAAAGTGGTTTGTGTTTGTTATTTATATATGTTTGCTCACATGTGATTATTGCACAAATTTTCAATATTAAATAAAACAAGAAATTAATAACAATGTTTTATCAAGGTTCACTCGCCAACTTTTGTTGACCCAAAATATCCCCGTTTTACACATGATACAGGTGATCCAGTTGAGGCAAGAAACACATAGGAAGGCCTAGAAGAATAAATCAGTTTAAGCGTTGGATTGTTTACATAGTTTCATTTCCTTGTAATTGTATGGATTTTGATTTGGATATTTAAGTTGTAATTTGAATTTAATAAATATGAAACATTTTAGTAAACATCATGAGCTTTGGTGATAACCCAATTATGCCCCGACTCTTATTCCGCTGCGGGTCGGGGTGTGACATATTGAGTTCTTTTATTCATGCTTTGCTTTGATTTGGTTGTCTTTGTTACTTATGCCGGGTTTTGTATTGGATTTTTGCTACTTTTCTGCTAGCTTTATGTGATATCTTCATTGTGGGTGTTAAAAAAATAGAGTTTGTATGAAAAGTTCATCACTTCGTGTCTTGCAAGTTACAATTTAGGCATCTAGACTCTAGAGACAAGACACAAATAGTCACTTGTGGGCCAAATCTATGTCAAAACTCAAATATATACAAACTGGAAAGGGAGCCAAGGCCATACATATTCGATGATGTAGCCTTACCCAAACAAAGCCTCACCAGATAGCAAGAGACGAAATAGAGCCCAGGCAAGAAAAACTTGGATCGAATAAAAGGCGTGAACGGCAGGATTCGAACCTGCGCAGGCAGAACCCACATGATTTCTAGTCATGCCCGATAACCACTCCGGCACGTCCACGTTGCTGTCAAGTTCGAAAAGGACGTATTTAACGAATGAAAAGTTGGACAATCTGTCACAATAGATAACTTTAAACATCACTTAAAAGAGGTTTGTTTGGGGTTAGCTTGAACCTAGTACTTCCATTTTTGTCATTGTATAAATAAAATGTTTTAGGATATCGTAATCTTCATATATTTAAATACACGTCGTAATGAAAAGGTGATCGACTCGTGAATGATGATACATAAACTTATCTGAAATTTGAAGATTTGAATTTCATAATTTTATTTTATGTTAGTTTAAAGATGGCTCACAAGTTATGTATAGTATACCATGCCATCTAAACGAACATAAACACTTACATTAACATGTTAGTCATATATATCATGTTAGGAATTATACAAATACACATGCTTACAAATGCCATCTTTTTTTTGAATGAGATACATAAACTGATAAACTTATGTGGTAATATAGATATGATGTTATATATGGTAAAAATATATGATTGTGAATCAATTTGTTATTTAAATACATACATAAACAATATAATAATGTTAAACACAAAGGACTCACACCTCTACAAAACTTTTGTAAAGGGTGTGTACTAGCTTATCCAATAATGTCATCTAATCCATCATTGCCAACAAATTGTGATGTGTCCATGTAGTGGATAAGCCTTGGGATTTTTTTTCACTTTCTTTATCAATGCCTAAATCTTATTCTTTCTTTACCCCACACTTTTACTACGTATAAAGCTATGATATAATGAATCCAAACGAATGATGTAGTCTTTTCAAAATAAAAGTTGTAGTAATAGTAACTTTAATTTCCACAAGTCACCCACTCACCCCTCTAATTAGCTAGTATATATCAAGATTCTTCCGTTTGGAATTTTGACTTTTGTAACATAAAATGGTATTATTAATGGTAAATAATAATAGGTTTAGGTAGAAAAAAAAGTTGCCACCCCACTAATTAGTTGTTTAAGACACCCATCAAGATTCCTCCTTTATGATTCTTGATTATGATGAGTTGGTGGTCCAAACTAGTAACACATTTATATCACCTTTTATTATTCACCTCCATTTTGTTCCTAACAATAATAACCACTTTAAACTACTTTTCCCTTTTGTTAATCCTTTTACATTCGTCTTTTGGTACAACACGCGTCAAATCTTGATCCAAAATGATTTCTTTACCGTAGCTTCATTCTAGATTTGCTCTAGATCTCTCTACAAAAATTTGAACTTTTTGGAGACCCCAAAAAAGGAGGTAAAAGATAAGGGTATGCCAACTTTAGTTAGCAATGGTAATCACGTTTGAAAGAATAAGATTTATTAATCTTTAGTGGTGCATCACTATTAGGCTAAATTTGAGAATAAAGACAACGGGTGGCCATTAGCTAGGAAAATTTGAGAATAAAGACAAGGGGACCATTAGGAAAATTCCATTATCGAGCCTACGTCTCTTTCTCCTTTTCACTAAACGACTAATTACGAGTACAATCATGTTATATATAATGTATATGTTCATCTCAATGGAGACGTACGATAACCCATCAACCAGTAACAAATCAAAGATGTGCCGAAAGAAGAAGAAGAAGAAGAAGATGGCAATAAGAGATCATTCTTCGCATGCATAATATGGAAAACGATACCCTTTTTATTGGATCTTGTTATGATCGAATGGATTAGGGAAAATGGGGGGGGGGGGGGGGGGGGGTAACAGTAAGAGGCAAGTCATTCAGGCAAAGGGAAGGTGATGCCTTTCTTCCAGATTTTTTCTTGTTATTGTTTCGTGTTTGTGTTTCTGTTTTTTTGTGTCTTTGTTTGATTATGTTATCCGTGGGATTTGAGTTAATGCTATGATCATTGTGATCGGGTTGTAATTTGGTATGTTGCTTTCCTTTAGGTTTCTATGGTTGATGATGTATTGGTATCAACCACATAGTTATGTTCCCCCCTCAACTCCATTAACTGAAAGTTCTTGTTTTGAGATTTCATATAATCTTGCTACATATATCCATCACGTGTTTCAATTGTTCGCATAGTAATCTTGATGGATTGATCTTCAAACTGCAACAAATTTCGGGCATATTAAAAGTGATTTAAACATGGCAAGAAAAATATCATAACGCCATTACACTTTGTATTTGCGATTTAGAGATGATGTTCTATGGTTTGACCTTTTAATGTCAAAGGTCAGAAGGTTAGACTGAATAGTGAATACCCCATTTCGTGAATTGTAGATTGATGGAAAAAAGGTAGCAATGCTTATCTTGTTGGTTAAGCAAAGAAAGCAAAAGCGCACAAAAGACCACAAGGTGGAAATCAAGTAAAAGGGGCTATGGTGAACTTTAAACACAAAGCGATGGTTGTTCGAAAAGAAATGTGTACACGAATAGTCACGAAAATATATGTTTACTGAGTAAATGATTATGCTTGTAATAAAGACATTGTAAACTCTTCGTGTTTCCATAAAATCAAGATACAATATAGAGCGCTTTCCTATATACAGGGAATGTAAACCATAACTAACTATATAACAACCATAAGAGGCTAAGACTAATTAACTATATCAGACCATACAAAATACATAGTCTAAATACTCCAGTATGCCCACTCAAGCCAGACGTGGCACAACAACATGAAGGTTTGACAGAAGTGTGTCAAAACCCTAATCGCGTATGTTGAAAAAACATAAATCACGCATGTGTGAAAAAACATAATCACGTATGGTTATGATTTTCAACATGCGTAATTATGTTTTTTAACACGCGTGATTATGTTTTTCAACATGCGTAATATGGCAAGTCTGTAACTTATAAATGAATACAAAGAATAATTACAAACTATAAAACGATTATAAAACTATAGAATAATTAAAAAAAAGTATTTGTTCTTTGATTAAAAACAAAACTTTATAGTAATCTATGATTGTATGAAAATAGATAAGAGAAAATTAAAAAGAAAGATTTCACCTTTTTAAATACCCTAAACCTCTTTGTAATCAGATGTGTGTGTCCATTTAATCAAATGCATACTGCTTTTGTGTAATTCTATCTCTATATTCACATTACATCCTCACATCAGCTAAACACACACAACAAGACTACTTATTGAAACTTTACATGGTTCAAGATACTAACAATAGCTTCTTGTTTGTCTCACAAGCCATAGATGACTCCATTATTGTTACTCAATCAACCAAGTGAAACTCGGCTGTGACATTATTTTAGAGTAATATATCCGGATATTTTTTCACATATTCATGATCATAAAACTTCTAGTTTTACCAACCAACAAGGTTCGTGTCACATATCATCACCCCATCATCACATATCAGCGGAAGAAGCAACTCAAGCCGCAATAGATAGGTAACCATCTTCACTTTGCTTTCTCCTATGATAAGCAACTAAAAGAGCAGCACAAATTGCCAATCCAAAAACAGCTAAACCCCAAGAGAAGATTGGTACTTTTAGTTCTTCATACACCTGCAAACCAAATCAAAGAAAGGTAAAAACAAATATTATGACCACAAAACACAGAAAGAAAGTTGTTGCTTACAGAGCCTGTCTTTTTTTTTTGTCCATGAATCTTTCAAATAAGTTAAAGAACCCAATAATTCATATCATGTTAAGATTTCCAAGAAAAAAAAGATGTAATATGACTACCAAGGTCAAATAGACTATATATCTTTATCTTCAAGGATGATATTAGATCAGAACTATTTAAATTTTTGTGAAATTTTTACAATTTTATATTTGAGAATTTGGGTTTTTGGTAAATTTTAAAAAAAAATTTTTTTAAAAAAAATTTTTTAAAAAAAATAAAATTTTAAAAAAAATTCATTAAAAATTTTAATAAAAAAAAAATTAAAAAAAAAAAATATAAATTTTAAAAATTAAAACTTAAAATTTTTTTTAAAAAAAAAAAAAATTAACCATTGGAAAAAACCGTTGGGAAAAAACCCCTTTTTTTAAGGGTTTCCATTTTAACGGCTTATATTTTTTTTCTCCAAAAGGTTAAGGGCCCAAAACTTTTTTTTTTAAAAATTTTGTTTTTTAAAATTTTTTTTTTTTAGTTTAAAAACAAAATCCTTGCATAAAACCCCCTTTTTTTTCCGCCTTTGGCCCACCCCCTTTTTTTCACCATTTCCCTACCTTGACTTCAACTTCTTCCTTTTTTCCCCTTTATTGTTTGGTTTTTTAAACTACTTTATTTTTTTTTTTTTGGGGGAA
Organism: Scalesia atractyloides; assembly: GCA_947069175.1. Lineage (NCBI taxonomy): Eukaryota > Viridiplantae > Streptophyta > Magnoliopsida > Asterales > Asteraceae > Scalesia > Scalesia atractyloides. The sequence goes on from CAMTDV010000023.1 coordinate 3,500,915, forward strand.
ACCCCAAATTATTTGTATAACGGGGGGGAAACCCGGGGTTTTGGGGTTTAAAAAAAAACTAATGGGAAAATTGGGGTTTGGGGGGAAAAAAAAAAGGGGTAATTCGGAGGGGTTGGGGGTTTTAAAACCCCCTTTTTTTAAAAATTTGGGGGGTTTTTTTTATTTGGGCACCCAATCCCCCTTAGTTTTACTCGTTTTCCCCCGGGAATTTAACCCAAAATTTTTTCTTGCACCCCTTTTTTTTTACCAATAAAAGGGGTTTGGTAAAAGGGGAAAGGAAAAATTGGGGAAAAAAAAGTTTTATTAAAAATTTTTAATTTTTTTTTTTAAAAGGATTTTCCTTGAATAATTAAAAAAACCAAAACCTTTTTTTGTGCTCCCCCCAGTTTTTCCTCCCCAAAGGGTGAAAAGGGGTTCCATTTTCCCCTCCAAAACTTCCCGATCCCCCCCCTTAACCCCCCCCAAAATTTTGGGTTTGGGCCATTTTAAACGGGAAAAAAAGGGAAGGGGTGAAAAATCCAAACTTCCATTATGGACTGAACGTTTTTGGGAACAATCCTTTTTATATCTTTTTCTTGGGGAAGGGAAAAAAAAACCCCTAATTTTTAAAAAAAATTTTTTTTTAAATTTTTTTCAAAAAAAAATGAATTTAAACCTTTTGAAAAGAAAATTTAAAAATTTATTTTTTAAAATAAATGTTTTAAAAAAAAATATTTTTTTTTTAATTTAAAAACATTTAACCTTTAAATTTTTAAAACCCCAAAAAACAAGTTGGGTTTTAAAAAATTAATAAAAGAAACAAAATTTAAAAAAAAAAATTTCGATGAAAAAAAAATAAAAAATTTTTTTTGGTTTTAAAAAACCCCAAAATGTTAAAAATTTTTAGTTTCAAAGGGGTTCCCCAAAAACTAAACTTTTAATTATTTTCGGAAAAGGGGTTTTTTTCCAAAAATAGTACAAGGACCCTTTTTCAAGCGGTTAATATGTAAACCAAATGCAGTTTTTTTGAAAAAAAATAAAAAAAATTTTAACCAAAAAAGAAAGTATTAACATATTTTAACAATTTTAAAAATAAATTAAATTTACTTTTTTAAAAATTAAAACCAAAGTTAAATTTTTTAAAATTAAAATTTTTAAATTTCTAAATTTTAAAAAAGTTTTATTTGAACCCTTTTTAAAAAAAAACAAAAATAAAAAAAAACCAAATTTTTTCCGGTTATCAACAACTGTTAACCCCCCAAACAAAAAAAATGATTCCTTTTTTAGACTAAAATTTTTCCCCTGACCAATCCAAATTTAAAAATTTTTTTTTTTGGGAAAACTTTTTTTATTTAAAGGGGCCCATAATTTAAAAAATTTTTTTTGGTCCGATTTTAAAAAAAATTTAAAATTTTTGCGAACCGGTTTGACTTGTGCCTTCTTCTTACAATATCGCATTCAACATTCTTTCAATTCTCATGCTTTCATCTTCACATTTATACTAACATTGTGAGCTAACACTTCAACATTTATCTATTTAAATCAATTGCCATCATATGCATATGAGATCATCTTTATTACTTTAAAACCAATACCCAAGCATTTTGTCGAACACCTGGAGTGCATACTACTAGCTAAGCACAAAGTACAAGTATCTTATGCATATTCCTACTAATACAAATCAAGATTATCATATTCAACTAATTCTCATACAATCATCATTCTAATTCAGTTTCATCATTCCAAGATTCATTATAAGCAACATCATACATAACCACTACACAATCTTTGCACATAATTCATCATTATTCTACACAATGCTCCTACTTCAAGTGGGTTTTCACTCAAAACATCGATTTAGTTGAATTCAAGCATAACTCATGTCCTATGTGATGCTTCTAATTCATACTCATACCGATTTCTCATTCATTTGTAGTTTTGCTTGAACCTACTTCATACAAGATCATCAAAAGGTAAAATTCCACTTACATTATAGTTTAGTATGCTTAGATGATCAAGAAACCAAGAACATGCATCAATTTGAACTTCAATTCTCTTATCAATTTGGCTAATTTGTGTAGAACAAGGGTTTTCCCCCTTGTTCTTCTCCTGCTTGATCTACCGCAATTCAGATGTGTGTGTATGTGTGTGTTAATTGTAATTTAAGCATTTAACTTTTAACTTATGCATATCTGGCCCCTCAAATATGGTGTTAATATTATTCTTGGCTTTAACCTTTTCTTTTTAAGTTTAAATCTTATCTACATTCTTACCTTAATATAGTCATACACACACATATATAATAATGGAAATTTTCCATCAAGGTTTGGATTTCACTCCTAACTTGATGGCATAATTGCGTGCAAAAAGAATAAGTATAGCGGATTGAGAGTCTTTCACCAAATTGCGGTTTTCACACCTATTTTAGTGAAGTCGTCTCGTTTATATTACGAGTGTCTTCAAGCGTCCAAACATGTATTGTGTAAAAGTGTCTTAGGAAGACACCATGTATATGTATTAAGACCAAAAGGAAAGAGAGAAGCAAAGTAGGAAGCATAAAGTTTTAAGCATAATCAAGAATGGTCACAATGGGTACTTAGAACTATAGACTAGGTCGAACATGGAAATTCTACCTAATTCCCTATAGTTATGGCTCTGATACCAATCTGCAACACCCCAACCGATGGCGGAAACATCGGGATGAGACGAAAACGAGATTGCTCATTGCTCACAACATTATTAAGTGACAATATTTAATCAAACCATATTTCATTTCATAAGAATTGTCAAATACATCAATGTAACAAAACAAAGAACAACATAACATTTGCAAAGTCATAACAAAATTGATACATCGACATTAAACCTAACGTCTAATTTGTGTGTATCTAGTCCTTGCTATATTGTTTTCATAGCATCATCTCCTTCAACCTGTAACATGTTTTAAAATAATGTCAATGCGAAAGCAAAGGCGAGTACACAAGTTTAGGCATAGCATACGTATACGAATAAGTTTAAACAATCCACATGGCAACCAAATCTATACAAGAGCAATATCAAGGCATGCAATACTAATAATCAAACCCTTAACGCCATCACGATGTTTTAAGATGACCTCACGAATAACACGATGGAGGTGGATGCGTGAATTCCTATAGCGCTAAGCATGTCAAACGAAGGCTAAAAATAGTTAATGACTAAAGCATAGCAATACGAATATCCAAGACAAGCATCAAGTATAAGATTCAAGCTTTTATGTATATAGGATCGTTTGTGTGTTTTATAAAGTTTAAGTGTTCGTGATTTTGTATATGGAAACATGTTACACCCAAAAAGTGTTATAAACAAAGTGGGTCGAGTGTATTCACGGTTTTGCTAAGCCTTTTCTACCCTTGACAATCCGTGAAGACGTTGGTTCGAGGATGACGCCGAATTATCCTACAAGAGGAAACGAGGCATATGCGTATAGAGTTTCAACGGGAGATTAGGAGTATTCGAGCATAATTAAAAATAAGTTTGATAAAGTATTATGATACGAAAGTATTCACTAAGATGTAACACTCGTTCTTGACGCTATAGTAACTCTTACGAGTTGGCTGTGATTTCATAGGTTCGGGGCCTATTAGAATCGTGACAAGGAATTACATACTTTAGTGTTAAACTTAATAACTTGATAGGTGATTATAAGTTCATTATCAAGGTTTCGGTTTTAGAATTATAATATAGTTATATGTATATCATTATAATCATGTAGGAGGTGGGAGGATGAACCATCCACTTTGTAACCTCTAGTGTCATGTATGTCAAGTATGAGGTGGGAGGTTAAACCATCCACTTTGAACCTCGGATTATGTTCACCAATACACAAGTTACCATTGGTAACAAGGAGGGTACAAGAACTATATACTATACAAGAATGTAAAGACAAGAATGATAAGGTGTTATCTAGATACCAAGTAGCCAAGTATTCAACAACCCGACGAGCATATGAGGACAATCGTCAACGGCTTTGTGGGGTTGTGACACTTTAAGTCTAGCAAACTATCTTGGGATCTTGATGAAAAATCATCAAGTGATGTGTGGTCTCAAGTTAGGATAGCCCAAGCTTCCTTGGTGGACACACATGAACAAGTTTAAGAACTTGCATCACTTGTGAGCTCAATGCTCTTCAAAAACAGAAAGTTTAGGGTGTTAAAACAGCCCTTAGTTCATGTTAACAAGCTTGGTTAGGCTTTACTATTCATAAGCTTGATTGTAAACACAAGAACACAAGTTTGTTGAAGTTAAAACACAAGTTTGACAAAAGTTTAGACAAAACAGAAAGTTTGTGGACATTTTGAGGCATTTCCAGGTCTGGATTCTCCATGGAGAACCCTAGGAATTCAACCCAAAGTTTATCCAAGCAAGTAGGAAAAATAATGGAGTGATTTCATTAAGAAATGAGTGAGTTACACTCACTTTAGTGAAGATGAGTAATTCTGCTCGAAAATTCTGATTTTGCAAGGATCTTGAGGTGATTTGAGAGTGATTTAAGAGAGATTAAAGTGTAAAAATGTTTGGATTAGAGGTGGGTTTTATAGGGGAAGGATTAGGGTTAGTTGGTGGGGTTTAAGTGGGTAATTAATGGTTAAAAGTTCAAAAATTTAACCAAAAACCCGCCCAAATGGCTGCTGTCCGCCTTTGCTCGCGACCAATCTTCGACCGGAAGCAAAGCATAAGAAGCTTTTGTTTCCGGGTTCATTCAAATGTGAGGCGGCTGGTGGAGTGGTTGAGGCTTTGTTTGGTGAACCGGAGGTCCCGGGTTCGAGTCCCGCGGATCCGGTTTTGGTATATTATTTATATATATTATTATTTTTAATTAAAAACCTTTAAAAAATTTACCAAAAATGGCAAGATTAGTCCCTGAAGTTAAGAATTCAAGAATTACAATTTAGACCTTGGACTTTATAAAAATATATATATATGTATTTATTAACCTTTAATCCTAAATGTTGATATATTTATAAAATAGCATTTTTGTAAAAATAAATAAATTAATTTTATTAACTAATTTAATTAATTAATTTAATTAATTAACTTAATAAATGAATAGATAATTATATTTTCGTAACGAATTTAGTTTAACGATTAAAAATTTCACGTTTGAGTCTCTTTACGCAATACAAACCAAGTTTGCGCGTTATCACACGTTTACGATTGAGAGTACCACGAATACGTTTACACGTTTAAAGTATGAACAAGTATAAGTGTAACATGACTATAATTAACATAATATTGTTAAAATACGAGTTTCTCATTACAATCCAAGTCTCGGTTTACAACATTTACAACGAAAGACGTGTCACACCCCGACCCGCAGCGGAAAAGGTGATCGGGGCATGATTGGGTTATCATCAAAGCTCATGACATTTATTATAACGTTTCATATTTATTATTACAATTTAAAAGGAAACATACAATCATAATTACATCATGTCCTACACATCATTCTAGACTTCATTATTTTCTTCTAAGGCATTTCCTATGTTTTCCTTGCTTCATCCTGTTCACCTGTATCATGTGTAAAAATGGTTTTTGGATCAACAAAAAGTTGGCGAGTGAATCCTATGAAAAACATTTGAACAAGTTTATTGAATTGATTATAAAATAGAGTGCACAACCACATATGAGTAAATATAGATGTAAACTTATTCACAAATCACTTAATATTAAATAATGCACACACATATAATAATAGATTGTTTTGAGGCACGCGTTGCTCAACTCGTCTCCCACGAGGAACTGATGGGCCTAATGAATGAGTTTTGAGGCACGCGTTGTTCTACGAACTGATGGGCCTAATGAATGATTTGTATACAACTTGACAATATGAAATACATAACTACAAACAATATATACATTCTAAGTTTAGATCACAAAATGGTATGGCACAAGTTTAAATAAACGAGTTAATTTTAGTGACACATGACACACCCCAAAACGTGTAATTAAAAAGGGGAGTTGTAAGATTCACTCACATTGGGTGCGTTCGGTTGATGATGTTGAGTGTGCACGAAGTTGGATTTAACCACGAGTGAAACTAACCTAGATAATAACATAATGGTTCGGTAAATAAGCGGATTTTATTAATCAATTTTAGTAGAATTATTGGATATATTTTTGTGAGTTTAAGGCTATTTTCTAACTTTAAAAATGTTATTTTTAAGTATTTTTAATTGATTTTTAAATAAAATAAATAAATAAAAATAATAAAAAATGTTGACTTTTTGACCGTTGACTTGTTGACCGTTGACTTGTTGACCGGTTCGGTATGCGTTGGGTGAGACTCGAACCGGTGACCTCCCGTACGCGTGCACGCAGCTCTACCAACTGAGCTACGTGTCTAACCCGAAATATTTCTGTTTTTAATTATATTTATATACTAATTAGATTAATCCGAAAATCATTTATTTAAAAACGATTTAATTGCATGACTCGGTGCTCGCCACAGGTCTCGAACCCGGGACCTGTGGTTTAGTTTGACACACAGTCCACCGCTGGACTGTGTGTCTAACTTGGTAAATAATCTGGTTTTTGTTATACTTATAAACAAACTGGATAAATTCATTTCTGTCCTTATATAAAAAGTTCGATAATTGCCAGAGCCGGTGCGGTAGCCTGGACTCGAACCCGCGACATATGATTTACACGCGCACATAGTCCACCACTGGACTGTGTGTCTATCTTGGTTATTATTCCGGTTTTCATTAAACTTAAAATCTATTTGCGAGTGAATCTGGTTCGGTTTAAAAAAGAACATTTTTATTAAGGCGAGTGTGCGTGTGACAAGAATCGAACTCGGGACGTATGCGTGTTTATTTGCACACAGTCCACCGCTGGACTGTGTGTCTAACCCGAGAGATAACTTGATTTAAATTATATAAATATATAACTGAAAACTTCATCTTCTTCGTTAAGCTTAACCAGAACCAAAGTCCGACTGTTTCGACAGTTTAATCAATTTCTTTAGTAAGTTGTGATTAGCTACATATGAGATTAATAAAAAAAAACGAGAGAGATTAGGTGTAAGATATACCGAACCGAGATCCTCTGTTTTGCCGGCGAAAATTCCGATGACAGCAGGTTATTCCGGCGACGTGTATCTTGCGGCAGAGGGTCTTCAGGAAGCTTTAGGTGAGTGTGGGTGGCTTCGGTATGAGCTCTAGATGTTCTGTTTGTGGAGTAAGACACAGTGATGAAATGGGTTCGGTTTTCCGGCGAGTTGCAGAAAGTTTCCGGCGAGTTTGTTCTTGCCGATTAAGGACTTGTAGAGGGGTTTACGAGTGTATTGAAGGCTGATTCGAGTGAATAACGAATTGGGATTTTTCTGACTGAAGGTATCTTTACGTGAATGTGAAATTAAGTTTTCGGTTATGAACTTTACGACTCATGAATGAAATTGAATCGAGTCTTCGGTTATAACCGGCGCTTTAACATCCGTTATACTTGCTTGATTCCGGAGTCAAATGAAAACGGTCGAAAATCGCGTATTTTCCGGCGACTGCGGATTTGGGCGCGTTGAGTGACTGAATTCGACTTCCAGTATTATTATATGTATTAAATGTTTCAATAATTCAACAAACATCACAAGTGGCGGAGTGGTTTGATGTATGTGAGTTAAGGCTTTGAGCTTAACCCGGCTGACCCGGGTTCGAAACCCGGCAGCATTGTTTTATTTTCATTTCATTAATTTTAATAAATTTTCAAATATAACTTTTATATATCTATTATACTTATTAATTATGTATCGTTTAAAATTAATTTGAGCATTAAATTTGCAACGAAATTTTTAACTGATTGTTCGGTTAATAAACAAAGCGGGTTTGGTAAATCCGGTTTTTGACGGATGTTACAGTATCCCCTACTTTTTAGAAATTTCGTCCCGAAATTTAAGTAGTGACATATTTGTCTAAAAAGGATGGTGTTTAGTTTGACAGTTACATACTTAGAAAAAGAGTAAGAGTTTAATTTTTTTTTGTTTGAGGCGGTAACGTTCCTTGGAAGGGTTGAGTACCCTGCTACAGGAATCGCTTTTTGTTGCCTACGGTAAAAATATTGATAAGCGGAGTTGATTCACTAAGTATGATTTCATGCGCAAGAGTTTTGATAAGTTTGGAAAGGTAAGGTTATATCCTAAAACAAAACTTCTAATACTACAACCTACATGGAACTTCTCATAACCGCCTGACAATGCCTCTGATCCTTTGGCAAGAATACTTATATATAGGAAGTACCAGCGGCGTATCCACCATATTCTTGTCAAATTTTCATTGGTTTTATCAGTAAGTTATGATTGGTTCTATGATGTGACTCTAGAACATAAATAAACACCACAACCAATGTCTGAGTCCTAATTCTGATAGTATACATGTTTGATTGGTGACATAATCCCATTTCTTTAAATGATGAGATGATATAAATGCTAGATCAGTGAGTATAAAACGAACTTCAACCAAGAAATTACTAAATCCTACATGGAACTTCTCATAACCGCCTGACAATGCCTCTGATCCTTTAGCAAGAATACTTATATATAGGAAGTACCAACGGCGTATCGACCATATTCTTGTCAAATTTTCATTGGTTTTATCAGTAAGTTATGATTAGTCCTATGTGACTCTAAAACATAAACAAACACAACAACCAAAGCTTGAGTCTTAAATCTGATAGTATACATGTTTGAATGATGACAGTACCTCTCTCGTTTGTTATGATGGAGAGGTTAGTCTATGTAGAAAATGGAACACAATCCAATTTCTTTAAATAATGAGATGATAAGAATGCTAAATCAGTGAGTATAACACAAACTTCAACCAAAACAATACTAAATCCTACATGGAACTTCTCATAACCGCCTGATAATGCCTCTGATCCTTTAGCAAGAATACTTATATATAGGAAGTACCAGCGACGTATCCACCATATTCTTGTCAAATTTTCATTGGCTTTATCCGCAAGTTATGATTAGTCCTATGTGACTCTAATACATAAATAAACACAATCAACCAAAGCTTGAGTCTTAATTCTGATAGTATACATGTTTGAATGGTGACAGTACCTCTGTCGTTTGTTATGATGGAGAGGTTAGTCCTTGTGGAAGTGAGACATAGCTCAACTTCTTTAAATGATGAAATTGAAATACGTTGAAATGTATGATGAACAAACTTCGACCAAGACATTACTAAATCCTACATGCAACTTCTCATAACCGCCTGATAATGCCTCTGATCCTTTGACAAGAATACTTATATATAGGAAGTACCAGTGGCGTATCCACCATATTCTTGTCAAATTTTCATTGACTTTATCCGCAAGTTATGATTAGTTCTATGTGACTCTAAAACAAACACAACAACCAAAACTTGAGTCTTAATTCTGATAGCATACATGTTTGAATGATGACAATACCTCTCTCGTTTGTTATGATGGAGAGGTTAGTCTATGTAGAAATGGAACACAATCCAATTTCTTTAAATGATGAGATGCTATAAATGCTAAATCAGTGAGTACAAAACAAACTTCAATCAAGACAATACTAAATTCTACATGGAACTTCTCATAACCGCCTGATAATGCCTCTGATCCTTTGGCAAGAATACTTATATATAGGAAGTACCAGCGGCATATCCATCATATTCTTGTCAAATTTTCATTGGCTTTATCCGCAAGCTATGATTGGTTCTATGTGACTTTAAAACATAAACAAACTGAAATAGTAATTCGCATTAAGATCCTTGGATAAGATTCCAATTTATATCTGGGATACAGAAAAATTGAGATAACATAAAGAAAAACGTAAAAACTAAGCGGTTGGAGTTGAATCTTGATTTTCGGTGAAGGGGACTAGTTGGGTGGTTTCGTTTGGGCCGTCATTATCTTCAATAAGATTGGAGTTGATGTTGAAAACTCTTCCTCTTGCTGGTGGCCTAGTGGTTGGGTTTTCTTGATTTGCTTGGTTAACTGGGTTTGATTGAGCTTGAGCGTTTATGATGTTAACCAATCGAGGGCACGTGTTTCTAAAGTGGGTAGGGTCGCCACAATTGAAACAAGCTCGAACATATGGGAACATGGGGTATTGCGGTTGTTGATAGGTTTGGATCATGTTTTGAGTAGGGGGAGAGATTTGGTTTTGAGAGGTGCGGCAAACCTTGCTCAAATGACCATAGCGTCCACAATTCGCACATAGTCGACAAGGTAAGGTAGATGGATGGTGATAAAAACAGGTGTTACATCGAGGGTGAGGTCCAAGGTATGGTTTCTTATTTGGGTAAGTTGAGTTGGGTGCTATTTGCGTGATTGGGATAGCTTGGATGGGTATGGCTTGTGGAATTGGTTGATTACGTTGGGTGACAGCGAAAAGCTGCCCGTCTCGCTTTCTCTTAGAAATGGGTTAAGAAGGGAATTCGGTTTGGGTGGAGTTGGAGGTTTCAGTCGATGCTTTATCCTTCTTCTTCTCCTCCTTGAAGTCTTTATTCCGGATGCGGTTCTCGGTGAGCTTTGTAGCTAACTCCATTGCGGCTTCCAAGGTTACAGGTGTGGTACTTATTACAGAGTCTTGAATTTTTGACGGAAGACCTCGAATGTAGTGCTCGATCAACCGGTAGAGGGGAGTGAACAAGTTGGGAACCATTTGATTTAACTCGAGGAATCTTTTGTTGTATGTGGCGTGGTCGCCTTCCTTTTGCTTCAACGAATAGAACTCATCCTCTAATTTCTTGATTTCACTCCTTGGGCAAAACCGTCTTGTCATGATTTCCTTCAACTCTTCCCAAGTCAAAGTCATAGCATCTTCAACACCTCGTTTGGCCTTCTCTGTATTCCACCAAGTAAGTGCTATTCCATATAAACGACCAGTAGCATATCGCACTTTGCGATCATCGGGGCAATCGCAATTTAGAAAAGTGTTCTCCATTTCTTCAAACCAATGGAGGAGAGCGGTGACACCTTCAGTCCCTTCGTATTTTGGAGGGTCGCATGATTTGAAATGCTTGTAGGTGCATTTGGTGGTAATTGGGGAAGGATTGTCAATGTTTTGATCTTCTTGATTGACGGGATTAGCGGTAAGGGCTTGTTGGACTTGAATTATAATGTTGGGTATTACGGCAGCCATTTGTTGGGCGATTTGGGCAGCCATGCGCTCGCGGGCTTTTCCTGCTCTCATCTTCCTACGAGCGAGGCTAGAAGACATCTACAAGGAATACATATGAAGAGTATGAGTTGGATGTTTTTGGGATCATGGGTCGTATTTAGGAATGAACATTCATAAAATAAATATAACATAATAAATCTACTACATCCATAGGATGTCTTGGGCTTTGCTCGTAATTGGGCATTGCATGCCGCCATACTTCACCATCGTAATCATGTGGGCCCCCATGAATACCGTGTTTTTCATATGGTTCGCATGTGTTAGCCTGGTTACGTACACTAAAATCCGGAGAAAATCGAGAAATATGTATGTAACGTATGATATTCGGAGTGTAACCAGGTGTGGACACGGTGACACCTCAAAGTGGGGTTAGTTCGAACGACGTTCGGTGTGGCATGCTTTGGCCTAATAGGTCCTTTGTACTCTCATCGTTAGTCCCCAGGTAGGCAAACTGGTCCGTTATATTGGATTTATACGAATGCCAACCTAGACAGGACGTTCCGACTACCGGTACTTGTACCCTTATAGTTACTACATGCCCGTCGCAGAACTCACTTTGATGAGATTTGAAAAATGAAAAATGCGACAAAATCTTTGAATAACGAAAGTATGAAGATGATTTGAATATGTGAACATTGAAATATGTATGATGAATGTGTATGTAAGTATGTGTGTTTGACTGTAAGTATAAACAAATATGAAACAAATAAATATCATAAGTTTGCATGTAACCACATAAACAATTAAAATCTATTCAACTATAGTATAGGCTCTAAGGGTCTAATAACCTATCCTATATCCCTATAGTCATGGCTCTGATACCAATCTGTCACACCCCGACCCGCAGCAAAAAAGGTGATCGGGGCATGATTGGGTTATCATCAAAGCTCATGACATTTATTATAACGTTTCATATTTATTATTACAATTTAAAAGGAAACATACAATCATAATTACATCATGTCCTACACATCATTCTAGACTTCATTATTTTCTTCTAAAGTATTTCCTATGTTTTCCTTGCTTCATCCTGTTCACCTGTATCATGTGTAAAAATGGTTTTTGGATCAACAAAAAGTTGGCGAGTGAATCCTATGAAAAACATTTGAACAAGTTTATTGAATTGATTATAAAATAGAGTGCACAACCACATATGAGTAAATATAGATGTAAACTTATTCACAAATCACTTAATATTAAATAATGCACACACATACAATAATAGATTGTTTTGAGGCACGCGTTGCTCAACTCGTCTCCCACGAGGAACTGATGGGCCTAATGAATGAGTTTTGAGGCACGCGTTGTTCTACGAACTGATGGACCTAATGAATGATTTGTATACAACTTGACAATATGAAATACATAACTACAAACAATATATACATTCTAAGTTTAGATCACAAAATGGTATGGCACAAGTTTAAATAAACGAGTTAATTTTAGTGACACATGACACACCCCAAAACGTGTAATTAAAAAGGGGAGTTGTAAGATTCACTCACATTGGGTGCGTTCGGTTGATGATGTTGAGTGCGCACGAAGTTGGATTTAACCACGAGTGAAACTAACCTAGATAATAACATAATGGTTCGGTAAATAAGCGGATTTTATTAATCAATTTTAGTAGAATTATTGGATATATTTTTGTGAGTTTAAGGCTATTTTCTAACTTTAAAAATGTTATTTTTAAGTATTTTTAATTGATTTTTAAATAAAATAAATAAATAAAAATAATAAAAAAATGTTGACTTTTTGACCGTTGACTTGTTGACCGGTTCGGTATGCGCTGGGTGAGACTCGAACCGGTGACCTCCCGTACGCGTGCACGCAGCTCTACCAACTGAGCTACGTGTCTAACCCGAAATATTTCTGTTTTTAATTATATTTATATACTAATTAGATTAATCCGAAAATCATTTATTTAAAAACGATTTAATTGCATGACTCGGTGCTCGCCACAGGTCTCGAACCCGGGACCTGTGGTTTAGTTTGAAACACAGTCCACCGCTGGACTGTGTGTCTAACTTGGTAAATAATCTGGTTTTTCTTATACTTATAAACAAACTGGATAAATTCATTTCTGTCCTTATATAAAAAGTTTGATAATTGCCAGAGCCGGTGCGGTAGCCTGGACTCGAACCCGCGACGTATGATTTACACGCGCACACAGTCCACCACTGGACTGTGTGTCTATCTTGGTTATTATTCCGGTTTTCATTAAACTTAAAATCTATTTGCGAGTGAATCCGGTTCGGTTTAAAAAAAGAACATTTTTATTAAGGCGAGTGTGCGTGTGACAAGAATCGAACTCGGGACGTATGCGTGTTTATTTGCACACAGTCCACCGCTGGACTGTGTGTCTAACCCGAGAGATAACTTGATTTAAATTATATAAATATATAACTGAAAACTTCATCTTCTTCGTTAAGCTTAATCTAGAACCAAAGTCCGATTGCTTCGACAGTTTCCGGAGTCAAATGAAAACGGTCGAAAATCGCGTATTTTCCGGAGTCAAATGAAAACGGTCGAAAATCGCGTATTTTCCGGCGACTGCGGATTTGGGCGCGTTGCGTGACTGAATTCGACTTCCAGTATTATTATATGTATTAAATGTTTCAATAATTTAACAAACATCACAAGTGGAGGAGTGGTTTGATGTATGTGAGTTAAGGCTTTGAGCTTAACCCGGCTGACCCGGGTTTGAAACCCGGCGGCATTGTTTTATTTTTATTTCATTAATTTTAATAAATTTTCAAATATAACTTTTATATTCTATTATACTTATTAATTATGTATCGTTTAAAATTAATTTGAGCATTAAATTTGCAACGAAATTTTTAACTGATTGTTCGGTTAATAAACAAAGCGGGTTTGGTAAATCCGGTTTTTGACGGATGTTACAAGACGAATACAAGATACAATGCTTACTAAAAATAGAAGTACAATACAAGGTTTCCAAATATAGAAAGTAGAGAAACGCGGAGCGTTACAGTCTCCCTCCTTTAGGAAATTTTGTCCCGAAATTTAGGAAGATGTAACGAAGAGATATGGATACTTAGTCTTCATATCACTTTCAAGTTCCCAAGTGAATTCGGCGCCACGTTTACCTTCCCATCGAACCTTGACAATAGGAATACGACTGCGCCTCAGTTGCTTTGTTCCTCGGTCCATGATTTCGACCGGTTTCTCCACAAAGTGCAAAGTATCGTTGATCTGAAGATCTTCGAGTAGAACTTGAAGTCCTTCTTCGGCTAGACACTTCTTCAAATTCGAAACATGAAACACAGGATGAACATTGCTGAGCGTTTGAGGTAGATCCAGTCGATACGCTACCTTGCCTATCCTTTCGAGAATCTTGAAAGGACCCACATAGCGAGGAGCGAGTTTGCCTTTCTTACCAAAACGAACAACACCTTTCCAAGGTGCAACCTTGAGAAGTACGTGGTCACCTATGTCGAATTCCAAAGGTTTGCGTCTTCTATCAGCATCGCTCTTTTGTCGGCTTCGAGCTTTGAGCAAGTTGTCACGAATCTGTAGGATCTTGTCCGTCGTCTCTTGTATAAGTTCGGGACCGGTGAGTTGTACGTCTCCGATCTCGTGCCAACAAATAGGCGAACGACATTTGCGACCATACAGTGCTTCAAATGGAGCCATTTGAATACTTGCGTGATAGCTGTTGTTGTACGAGAATTCTACCAAGGGTAAGTGCAAATCCCAGTTGCCGCAAAAATCGATTACGCATGATCGAAGCATATCCTCTAGAGTTTGAATAGTACGCTCGGTCTGACCGTCAGATTGAGGATGAAAAGCGGTGCTAAGATTCAAACGAGTGCCAAGGGCGGATTGGAAAGTTTGCCAAAGGCGAGAAGTGAAACGAGCATCACGATCAGAAATAATATCAAGAGGAGTACCGTGACGACTAATGATTTCACTCGTGTAGATACGAGCCAATTTCTCGACTTTGAATCTTCACGAATGGCGAGGAAGTGTGCGGATTTGGTCAAACGATCTATGATAACCCAAATGCTGTCGTGACCAGACGAGGTACGAGGCAATTTCGTGATGAAATCCATGGCTATGCTCTCCCATTTCCAGACAGGAATTTCTGGTTGTTCGAGCAAACCGGAGGGACGTTGATGTTCTGCCTTGACTTTGGAACACGTAAGGCATTTGGAGACGTAGAGAGCGATATCACGTTTCATTCCAGGCCACCAATAGGATGCGCGCAAGTCATGGTACATCTTATCAGCTCCAGGGTGAACGGAGTATCGGGATTTGTGAGCTTCGTCCATCAAAGTAGTCCGAAGATTGAGACGATCGGGAATCCAAATGCGACTATGGTAGTAAAGAATACCATCAGGCTTAGCTTCGAGTGGGTTTTCGATTCCACAATTCAACTCGTTATCGCGGTTACCCTCGTTAATGACGGCAAATTGTGCTTGTCGAATCAACTCATTGAGTTTTCCCACGATTTGGTAGCAACGAGCACTCTTGACATGAGTCTTACGACTAAGTGCATCGGCCACGACATTCGCCTTACCAGGGTGGTAGTGGATATCGCAGTCGTAGTCGTTTAACAATTCTACCCAATGACGTTGACGCATGTTGAGTTCCTTTTGATCAAAGATGTGTTGGAGGTTCTTATGGTCGGTAAAGACCATACACTTTGTACCATAAAGGTAGTGTCGCCAAATCTTTAATGCAAAAACAACTGCACCAAGTTCAAGGTCGTGAGTAGTATAGTTTTTCTCATGAATTTTGAGTTATCTAGACGCGTAAGCGATTACTTTGTCCCGTTGCATGAGAACGCAACCAAGACCCTGGTTAGAGGCATCGCAATACACGAGGAAATCGTCGTTCCCATCAGGGAGAGTGAGAATAGGAGCATTACAAAGCATGTCCTTGAGCGTTTGGAAAGATTCTTCTTGTTCGGGACCCCAAACAAAAGGTTTATCTTTTTGAGTCAACGAAGTCAAAGGAACGGCAATCTTCGAGAAGTTCGAGATGAAACGGCGATAATACCCAGCTAGGGCCAAGAAACGAACGAATTTCAGAGGGCGACTTAGGTGCAATCCAATTCTTCACAGCTTCTATCTTTGTAGGGTCAACATGAATACCAAGTTCATTGACGGTGTGACCTAAGAATTGAACCTCTTGTAGCCAAAATTCACACTTGGAGAATTTGGCATAAAGACGTTCGGTTTGCAAAAGCTGAAGAATAAGACGCAAATGTCGTCCATGTTCTTCTTTCGTCTTGGAGTAGATTAGGATATCGTCGATGAATACAATGACGAAATGATGGAGAAAAGGCTTACACACACGGTTCATGAGATCCATAAATACTGTAGGAGCGTTGGTCAAACCAAAAGGCATGACCACGAACTCGTAGTGTCCATAACGTGTGCGAAATGCGGTTTTGGGTACATCTTCCTCGGAAAACTGAAGTTGATGATAGCCAGAACGGAGGTCAACCTTTGAAAAGCACTTCGCGCCTTGCAATTGATCGAAGAGATCGTCAATACGAGGAAGTGGGTATCAGTTTTTGACTGTAAGTTTATTGAGCTCACGATAATCAATGCACATCCGAAAAGACCCACTTTCTTCTTGACGAACAACACGGGAGCGCCCCAAGGGGAAGTACTAGGGCGTATAAAGCCTTTATCAAGAAGCTCTTGAAGTTGGCTTGATAGCTCTTGCATCTCCGAGGGTGCTAAACGATAGGGAGCCTTCGCAACAGGAGTTGCGCCAGGAATGAGGTCAATACGAAAATCGACAGCTAAAGGAGGCGGAGGACCAGGGAGATCCTCGGGGAAAACAGAAGGGAACTCACAAACTACAGGAACATCACTTATGCTAGGACCTTTGTCTTTCTTTTCCACGACGTGGGAGAGAAAGGCAAAGTACTCCTTACGCAAGTACTTGTTCGCCTTGATGCACGACATAAGCTTGAGACCCTTAGAAGGTTTCTCACCATAGACGTGTAAAGAGTCACCTTGAGGTAGGGGAAGGCGAATGAATTTCTCAGAACAAACGACTTCAGCGCGAACTCGCTTAAGCCAGTCCATGCCTACTATGACGTCAAAGCTACCCATTTGCATAGGTATGAGGTCGATGGAAAACTTATGTTCGTTTAAGATTAGGGAGCAACTAGAAAGAACAGAGTCAACGGAGATGGTCTTACCATTAGCGACTTCGACAGCAAAAGGATTAGGCATTTTAGTTCGTTCGCACTTAAGCAAGGGTTCAAATTCAACGGATACAAAACTTCTATCCGCACCAGTATCAAACAGACAAGTAGCATAGATATGGTTCACAAGGAACGTACTAGTGATGACGTCATTCGAACTTTGGGCTTGAGCTGAGGTGACAACGAAAGCTCATCCTTTCGCAGGTTTGGTTTGTTGTTGCTGTTGGTTGTTGGTGCGTTTCGGGCAAACGTTGGCGAAATGGTTAGGATCGCCACAATTGTAGCAGGTTCGACCAAGTGTAGCTTGGGTTTGGCGGTTTGGGTTAGGATTGGGTAAAAGGGCTTGGGTTTGCTGGTTCTGGGGTAGGCGACAGTAGTTGGAGAGGTGTCCCAACATATTACAGTTGGCACATTTTCGGCATGAGGTGCCAACAGGGTGATGGTAGTTGCAAGTGGTTCACTTGGGGTGAGAGCCAATGTAACCTTGTCCAGGTTGGTTGGTGTTTTGGGTAGGCGGAGTGAAAACAACATTGTTTTGAGAAGAAGCCTTCCGCTTCTTGTTCTTGTTGTGGGGCTTTTTGGCTGGAGGGGTAGGTGATTCGGTGGTGTTGGCAATGGCTTGGTGCGCATGCTTCGTAGGGACCTTGTCGTAGCCCCCCTGAAGGATGCAGTTATGGTTGAGTTGGAGGGTTATGGCATAGGCTTCCTCGAGGGTTTTCGGGTTGGCTGCGGCTACATGGTTCATGATCACCGGTGAGAGGCAACGGATGAGCTTGGCGATTGACTTGGGAACAGTATCGACTTGCCCAGGGCAAATGATACTTAATTGTTTAAAGCGCGCAATCAATCCTTCAGCGTCGCTCCCCTGTTGTGTGAGGTTCCAGAACTCGTTTTCAAGTTTCTGGGTCTCATGGGGAGGACAAAATTGCTCCTTCATGAGCTCCTTAAGCTCTTCCCAAGTCATCGCATGGGCTGCTTCATTTCCACGCGTGTTTCGTTCGGTGGTCCACCACTCGAGGGCTCTCTTGCGGAAGACCCCGGTGGCATTAAGGGTTCGGAGTTCCTCAGGGCAGCCGCCCTGAAGGAAGATAAGCTCCATTGAATCAAACCAATTGATCATGGCGGTAACACCATCCATGCCAGTGAATTCCAATGGTTTACAAGCCATGAAATGCTTGAATTGGTAAGATGGTTTGGGGGTATCGGCTTTGGAATCAGCGGATGGTTTAGGTGTGGCTTCGGCGTGTATGGTGTGGATTTGGCTAACAATGTCGGGTATGATCTTAGCCAATTGCCCGGCCATTTGCTCCGAAACGAGCCCAATCAGTTCTTGTTTCGATATCGAGTCCTCGTTGTTGGATTCCTTCTGGGAATCCGTCTTGGACTTCTTGAGGCGGTTCAACGAGTTACGGAAAGGAGGCATCTAGAGGTTGTAAACAAGACAAAAGCATGAGACTTGATTGTAATAAAGAAAATAGGTTTGCATGCATGAGTATTAATAAAATTCACATAAGTTCCACATAAGAAGCATGTGTTCATCAAGTATGGTTCACATAGTTTGCATGAATTCAACAAGTATAATGTAACATTTGTCAAAAACGGGTTTTCCAAACCCGCTCCGTTTGTAATCAAATATCAAGTTATAAATGTTTCATTGCGTATTTATGTCAATTTTAATTTTTAATGATGCATAATTAATAAACAAACTAGAATATAAAAGTTATAATTGATAAAAAGTAAAAATAAAATAAATAAAATGAAAAATAGGCTGCCGGGACTCGAACCCGGGTCAGACGGAAAGAGCTCAAAGACTTATCACACACACACATAACAACTCCGCCACTTGATGTTTTCTGTGAATTCTAGGAAACAATTAAACTTTATGGTCAATCATGAAGCGATCTGGCTACGCTAACTGTAATCGAAATCGGTCACCAAACGTCCAAAAATGTTTGATTGTTCGCGGTTTACCGATTATAACCGATACACCGACACCTCCAATCAATTTAGCTTTGAATGGACTTGAATTCAAGAGTTGATCGGTTTTAATAACCGAAGACTTGCATTTCCTGAATTACTCCAATCATAGTCCCCTCTCGCGACTCAAACACATCTGCAAACCTTTAATTTCACTTCCGCAATACTTTCAGTTCGTCGGAGAAGCTATTTGAACTCGCCGGACTTTCGCCGGAAAACCGTGTTTTCCATCAAATGAGTAAGTCTCTCAATTCTTTCATTGTCTATCAGTTGTTAAGCTGTTGCTAACTCAAACCCTTCAATCGGAATCAATTTCAGACGTCGATATCGGATAATTCACTCTCGCCGGAAAACTTCTGAAAATTCCCATTTTCCGCTGTAAATCGGTATAGTCATTCAAACCTTCTGATAACTCTTGTCTAGTACTTCAATTCCACAATTAGCTAATAAAAACTGTTAATTTGTTCGCTCAGTTGAAGTTCATAAAAACAGAGCCGACGACTTCGCCGGAGTTCTGAGAAAGATCATCATTCCGGTAGGTTCATTCCCGAAACTTTTCCTATCTGTTTCATATAAATCATTTGTACGTCTGTTAATCGTTTTAAGCAAGAAACAGTTGATTAAATCATTGTCTGTGAATTTAGCGAAGAAGATGAAGTCTGTTATGATTATAAGATTAATTAAAATTGGTATGATAAACGGGTTAGACACACAGTCCAGCGGTGGACTGTGTGCAAACAATACGCAAACGTCCCGAGTTCGATCCTTGACACACACACACTCTCTGTAATTAAAATGTTCTTTTTAAACTGAACCGGATCCTTTCGCAATTAGATGTTAAGTATAATAAACATCAGTATATTAATCAAGTTAGACACACAGTCCAGCGGTGGACTGTGTGCAACATTAAATCACAGGTCCGGGGTTCGAGACCTGTTGACGGCATCGGTTTGATAATTAAAATCCTTTTTAGAAATAAATGAATTTTGAATAAATTAAAACAGTATATAAATATAATTAAAAACAGAAATATTTCGGGTTAGACACGTAGCTCAGTTGGTAGAGCTGCGTGCACGCGTACGGGAGGTCTCGGGTTCGAGCCTCATCCAACGCATACATGCACACAATAGAACCGGTCAAACAGTCAACAGTCACAGTCAAACAGTCAACGGTCAATGGTCAACGCAAAAGTCAACATTTTTTTTATATTTTTATTTATTTATATTAATTCAAAAATCAATTAAAAATACTTAAAAATAATGTTTTTAAAGATAGGAAATAGCCTTAAACTCACAAAAATATATCTAAAAATCCTATTAAGATTATTAATAAAATCCACTCATTTACTATACCTTCCGTTATTGTTTAGGTTAGTTAATCCTCGTTGTTCAATCCTTCAAACTCGTGCGCCTCTCATCATCTCCAACCGAACGCACCCAATGTGAGTGAATCTCTACAAATTCCCCGTTTTAATCACGTTTTTGGGGTGTATCATGTGTCTTACAATTTATTATATTTAAATCATTATGCATACATCATATCATGAACAAATGTGTATTCAGCTTGTATCAACTGTTTGTGTGGTTATTGTTTAGATTTAATTTATTATTTTCAGTACATGCAATAGCATAGGCCACCACTCCCCATTACATTATGAGCATTGAGCAGTTCCCCATTACATTATGAGCGTGAACCGGGCGTTGCCAACATACGATCGGCTCCGTTTGATTGAGCCTTGATCGCACAGACATTCATCATAGGCCGTCCGTTCCCCATTACATTATGAGCGTGAACGTGACGTTGCCAACATATACAGTTTCATTCATATTATATATCATGCAAGTTCATATGTTATTGTATGTTATTGTTTGTGGTTGTTATTGTTATTGTTGGATTACTTACATTTGCTCACCTATGGCTATTGCACAATTTTTCCTTGATAAAAATAACAAGAAATCAATAATAAATGTTTATCTAACAAGGTTCACTCGCCAACTTATGTTGACCCAAAAACCCCCATTTTTACACATGATACAGGTGATCCAGCCGCAACAAGAAACACATAGGATTGGCTTAGAAGAATAAACTGGTTTAGAGCTTGGATTGTTTAGTTGGTTATTTTTCTTTGTATTTGTATGGACATGTTTGGATTATTGAGAATGTAATTTTGACTTTAATAAATATGAAACATATTAGTAAATATCATGAGCTTTGGTGATAACCTAATTATGCCCCGACTCTTATTCCGCTGCGGGTCGGGGTGTGACAGATTGGTATCAGAGCCATGACTATAGGGATATAGGATAGGTTATTAGACCCTTAGAGCCTATACTATAGATGATTAGAAATTTTTAAGATTTTTGTGTGTTACATGTAAAATTCATGATGTTTATATGTTTTACGTTTAATGTTACATTCAATGTTATGCAAGCATGTTCATAAGTACATATTATAATATAATGCCTATCATGAATCATATTCTCATAACACAACATATCCATGAAAGCACACATCACATCATTTTCATGATTGTTTTTTTTACAATGATTTTTGTATTTTCAAATCTCATCAAAGTGAGTTCTCATGACGGGCATGTAGTAACTGGAAGGGTACAAGTACCGGTAGTCGGAACGTGCTGTCTAGGCTGGCATTTGTATAAATCCAAAATAAAGGACCAGTTTGCCTACCTGGGGACTAACGATGAGAGTACGAAGTACCTATTAGGCCAAAGCATGCTATACCAAACGTCGTGTGAGCTAACCCCACTTTGAGTTGTCATTGTGTCTACACCTGAACACATTCCGACCATACATCTCGTAAACATATTTCATGGTTTTCATTCGGGTAATGCGAGTGTTAAACCGCCAATACTAATGTGAATCCTACCAAGCCAATAGTCATGGGGGCCCACATGACTATACAGGTGAAGGTATGGGGGACATTTGAGGCCCAACATGAGCAAACCCAAGACATCCTATGGATGTAGTTGCATTATTGATATTTATGTTATTTTCATTTTCTTTAAGACACATGACACCTAAAAAGACTCTATAAACTCACAATCTTCTTATGTATGTTCCTGTAGATGTCGGCTAGACAACAACGAGGGGGTTAAAGATCAGGAAGGTCTCACGAACGCTTGGCCACTCAAATCGCAAAACAAATGGCCGCGGTGCTTCCTGACATTGTGGTTCAAGTACAACAAGCTCTCGCCACAAATCCCACTAATCCTCCCCAGCAAGAAGACCAGAACATCGGCAACCCTCCTACCAAAAAGTGCTCATATAAACATTTCAAGTCTTGCGATCCTCCTAAATTTGAAGGGACCGAAGGTGTCACTGCTCTCCTCCACTGGTTTGAGGAAATGGAAAACACCTTCCTTAACTGCGATTGTCCCGAGGATCGCAAGGTACGATACGCAACCGGGAGACTATTTGGGGTAGCTCTTACCTGGTGGAATACTGAAAAGGGTAAGTGGGGAATCGAAGATGCTATGGCCTTAACGTGGGAGGAGTTAAGGGAAATCATGACGAGACGATTCTGTCCTAGAAGTGAGATTAAAAAGTTAGAAGATGAATTTCATTCATTGAAGCAAAAGGAGGGAGATCATACTTCCTACAACAAGAGGTTCTTAGAGTTGAACCAGATGGTCCCTAACTTGTTCACCCCAGTTTACCGCTTAATCGAGCATTATATTCGAGGTCTTCCCTCGAAAATTCAAGATTCAGTTCTCAGCACTTCGCCAGCAACACTTGAAGCTGCTATGGAACTAGCTACTGAACTGACCGAGAATCGAATTCGAAACGGTAAATTTAAAGAGGAGAAAAAGAAAGCCCCCGTTGAGGGCCAAACTTCAAACCATTCCACCTCCTCCTCTAAGTTTGCTAACAAGAGGAAACGTAACACCAGAAACTTCGCTGTCACACAAACCAATTTCCCTATCCCTGCTGCACCCATTACCCAAGTTGCCCCCTCACCTGCACCATACAAAAGGCCATACTCTGGACCATTACCAAAATGCAACCGTTGCCAATACCACCACTTTCCTGATCATCCCTGCCAACATTGCACCGGCTGTGGTCGCTCAGGTCATACTGTTCAAACTTGTCGCATACCTCAGCGAACGAACCGCCACCAGCCTTCAACCCAAACCCACCAACAAATAATGGGTCAAGCCCAACAACCCCTACTACTACCACCTACCCAACATTTAGCCCAATCATACTACCAACCCAACTATCCCATGGTGCAACCTATGCGGGCATGCTACAATTGTGGAGATCCAAGCCACTTTAGAAACACTTGTCCACGTTTGGTGAACATTATACATGCTCAAGCCCAAGCAAATCCGGTGAATCAAGCTAACCAAGCTCCTCCACCTGCAAGAGGAAGAGCTTTCAACATCAACGCTAACCAGGCTAGAGCTGACAGCAATGTGGTTAACGGTACGTTTCTTATCAATGGTAGTTATGCATCCATGTTGTTTGATACTGGCGTGGATAAAAGTTTTGTGTCCTTAGAGTTTGAACCCATCCTAAACCAAATTCGTGATAAGCTCATGGAATCCATAACAGTAGAAGTTGCTGACGAAAAACCGGTCTCATTAAACTCTATTATACGCAATTGTACTCTTACCTTAAACGACCACGATTTTCCAGTTGACCTCATTCCTATGAAGTTGGGAAGCTTTGACATTATAATTGGTATGGACTAGCTCAGCCAACATCAGGCTGAAGTTGTATGCCGTGAAAAGTTTATACGCATTCCTCTTTCAAACGGTCAGACTCTACGAATCTTTGGAGAAACCCCATCGAAAGGGCTCAGATTAATGTCCTGTCTTCAAGCCCAAAAATATCTTCGCAAGAATTATGTCGCATTTTTAACCCATGTCGTCAAAAAGGGAACCATGGAGAAGAAACTCGAAGACATCCCAGTAGTAAAAGATTTCCCACAAGTTTTTCCTGACGACATTTCAGGACTTCCTCCCGTGAGAGAAGTCGAATTCCGCATTGATCTTATACCTGGTGCTACACCAGTTGCAAAGTCTCCTTATAGGTTAGCCCCCTCTGAAATGCAAGAGCTAGCCAGTCAATTGCAAGAGTTGACTGACAAAGGGTTCATACGTCCTAGCTCCTCGCCTTGGGGTGCACCTGTCCTTTTTGTGAAGAAGAAAGATGGAACGTTTCGCATGTGCATCGACTACAGAGAACTCAACAAGTTAACGATCAAGAATCGCTATCCATTACCTCGCATTGATGATCTTCTCGACCAACTTCAAGGCACCAGCTGTTTTTCAAAAATCGACCTTCGTTCTGGTTATCATCAACTCAGAGTACATGAAGAAGACGTCCCAAAGACCGCTTTCCGAACTCGTTATGGTCATTATGAATTCATGGTCATGCCATTTGGTTTAACAAACGCTCCAGCTGTCTTCATGGATTTAATGAACAGAGTCTGCAAACCCTATCTCGATCGTTTTGTTATAGTCTTCATCGATGTGACATCCCGGTTTTTCGGATATCTTAAACGCACTACTTCACGGTTATTCGTTCCTACGTTAAATTGATTCGGAGACTTAAATTTGCACGCTCGAAATAATTACGATAATTTCGTGAACTTGTCAAATGAATTACGTGCTATGTGTATTAAACGTTTGTGAGTTGGTGAATATGTGATGTTCGATTACGTGATTTGTTTTAGTTACGAAATATATATATATTAAATATATAAACGAATCGAGCCGAACCGCGACACGAGCCGGCCTCTTTTCTTGCGACTCAAAGAGTTAACCAAACTTGGGGATCAAGTCTTAAACCCAAACCGCCCCACCCAAACCCTTCGGCCGCGAGCACACACACCCGACCGCAACCCATCTCTTTTCCTTTACCTTCAATCCCTTGCGCTATATATACACACACATGCATGAGTCTTTCTTCACAAAACAAAAACATACAAAACCCTAGTATCTAAGGAAGCCGACGGCAGCCCATCTCTTCCACTTGTTCCCTCGATCGCAAAACAGCCTACTACACCCCTTCTCGGTCGCGAACAACATCTCTTCTCGGTCACGGATCTTCTCGGTTGCGATCTTCCTTCAATCCGAATCAAGTCCCACCTCGCTCCCGGTTCGTTAATCACCATTGTTAAAGGTTAGGGTTATCATTATTTGCAAAGTTATAATAGAATCATAAACTCTTGATCATGTTGAATGTAGTGTTATGTTGTTAATCGATTGATTTATCATAGTTTGCAAGTTTGATGTTTTCGGAAATCTAGAAACATAGGCTGCGTTTTGATTGATAAAAACCATAGGTTATGATTAGGGTTTGCATGGGTATGATATATATGATAGTATATGATTTGAAATTCTGTTCTTGATCGCATATGTTCAATGTATCGACGGTTTAAGCGAGTTAGATTGTGATAAAGTGCTAAATCAGATTGCTGAATGGTGGTTACAGCCAACTTCAACTGGCTGTAACTCGGTCATTATTTGTCAAAAAACGGATTTTCTAAAGTCTAAAACGTAGAGTTTGAAAAACGATTCTAATGGCGCTGGATTCATATTTTTCTGAAGTCGTTTGATATTTTTAAGTGGCCAATTTAATTCAGTGACTAAAGCTGTAAAAATCCTGAAATTTTGTTAGTTGTTTATCAAGTTGGATTTAATAATCTGTAGGGAGTCGAATCATGAAATTTGTACAGCAATTAGATATGAAATTTCCGGGCAAGTCCCATTGGAATTTTGTTAATTGGACGAACAGTGATTTTTAAATAAATTCTTCCGTGGACTGCAGTCAGAAAGTGACGAATCTGACTGCAGCCTAGTATATTAATATTTATGGATAATTGGTAAAGTATTAGGACTTGAAAAATTTATATAAAATTCTACAGTATAGTTGTCA
This sequence comes from Scalesia atractyloides, assembly GCA_947069175.1. NCBI lineage: Eukaryota > Viridiplantae > Streptophyta > Magnoliopsida > Asterales > Asteraceae > Scalesia > Scalesia atractyloides. The sequence goes on from CAMTDV010000023.1 coordinate 3,527,154, forward strand.
CCTCCTGTAAAATAATTGGAATTTTTGGAACGTTGGAACTATTTTATAAAAATTCTCCAAAACAGCCGAATTATGAGTATGTAAGCTGAAACTTGATAACTTGCAAATGTGTGCACCAAAGTGTTGCATGGATTGGATAGTGTTCATGATAAATTGTTTTGATCACTATGTTCATATGAGGATACTTGCATGCATGTTTGAGTGTTAGGAATTTTGATTGTGTGTACCGCTTTGTGCGTAAATTATGTGTAGGATTTGTATTGGTGTGTTCACACACTGACTTGAAATCAATTGACTTGTTAGGACGCAATTAGCGGTCCCATCATTTGCAACTTCTGTGTTACACTAACCGAGCAACTAAAGGTGAGTTCACGGCCCCTAACTTTATCCGGTTTTAAACAACAGGGGGAGAAACATGTATACACTCTTCAACTCAATCTCTTTACGTTATATGAAATTAACGTCATTAAACTATTCGGTAACTAAGTTAATGTTAATGTACGTTATGGTCACTAAGCAGCTATATCACACAAGTCCTCGACAATCTCTCGGATCGTTAGTATTGGGTTTAGATAGCGGGGAAATTATAAGTAGTACTACTGGGCCCGACAAGCCCCATCCGAGCTAGTCGCGCTAGCCGACCGGGTATGGTCAACGGGTGAATAATTTGGCCTAACTTCCCCATGTTCAGTGATAGGCCTGGCAACACGGAGGCACAACAGTCAGCTTCGATCGCGAACACTTACGTGACATAACTTTAGGCTAGCTACCTATATATATTAACATTGAACTTAATTACGAAACAACAATATTATCCCGGGTTAGGGATAATGGAACCAACATCGTTATTATTCCAGGTTGGGAATAATGGAACTATCAGTATTATTCCGGGTTGGGAATAATGGAACTATCAGTATTATTCTGGGTTGGGAATAATGGAACTAAATCGTTATCCCGGGTTAGGGATAACGGGGGAAACAAACTCATAACCGAACGAACGAATTTATGAAAACCTGTGAACTCACTCTTCTTTAATGTTGACACTTGTTTCTTTACATGTTTCTCAGGACGCTAGGAGCTCTAGGTGCACTCACTTGCATTGATCAAGACATCTTTTATCGAGTCTCATTTACAAACATTGTTTTGGGTTTTTCTTTAGTTTTGGCGTTTATGTTGGCGCCCGTTCCTTTACTTTACTTTATGCTTCCGCTCAACTTTAAAAACTAATGCTTCCGCTAAACATTGGTAACTAACTAAGACAATATAAAATCTACGATGAATGGTTAAACAAATGATTTTTGGAAAACGTATTATCAAATCATATAGAGTCGTTCGACGTACTAGTGTTTCAGATTCTGGTTTGTTCACACGCCTCGCGGTAAAACTCCGCAAGTGGAAATTGAGGGTGTGACAATCGACGACATCCTCATTTACTCAAAGTCTAAGTCTGATCAGGAACGACATCTTCGACTCATCCTTACACTTCTAGAGAATGAAAAGCTTTACGCCAAATTCTCCAAATGCGAATTCTGGTTAAAAGAGGTACAATTCCTTGGACATGTAGTCAATGACAAGGGAATACATGTCGACCCCTCAAAAATCAAAGCGGTACAAGAATGGCAAGCGCCACATACACCAACTGAAGTAAAATCATTCCTTGGTTTGGCTGGTTATTATCGCCGTTTCATCTCAAACTTCTCTCGTATTGTTGTACCACTCACGGCTTTAACTCATAAGGGAAAACCTTTCATTTGGGGACCCAAACAAGAAGAAGCTTTCCAAACCCTTAAACAAAAACTCTGTGATGCACCAATCCTCACTCTTCCTGAAGGTTGTGATGACTTCGTGGTTTATTGCGACGCGTCATGGCAAGGACTAGGCTATGTTCTAATGCAAAGAGGAAAGGTTATAGCTTATGCTTCGAGACAACTCAAAACTCATGAGAAGAACTACACCACCCATGACCTAGAACTTGGAGCCGTTGTGTTCGCTCTTAAGATATGGATACATTATCTCTACGGTACTAAGTGTGAAATATACACTGACCACAAGAGTCTTCAACATATCTTCAATCAAAAGGAGTTAAACATGAGGCAACGAAGATGGGTCGAACTTCTAAATGACTACGACTGTGAAATTCGGTACCACCCTGGCAAGGCAAATGTGGTGGCTGATGCACTCAGTCGAAAGGGTTATGCGAACTCCATTCATCTTCTATGTTTGCAAATCATAACTGACATTAAAGATCAAATTCGAGAAGCCCAACATGTTTCAGTAACGGAAGACGACGTACGAAAGGAGCTGTCCTGTGGAGCTGAACTTAAAATTGAAACTAAATCTGACGGTATTCTGTACTATCTAGATCGCATATGGATTCCTGACCACAACAACCTTCGTGAATTTCTTATGAATGAGGCTCACAAAACACGATACTCTATACACCCAGGAGCCAATAAGATGTATCAAGACCTTCGATACACCTATTGGTGGCCTGGAATGAAAAAGGATATTGCTGTTTTTGTTTCCAAGTGCCTTACATGTTCCAAGCTGAACACCAAAGACCCTCAGGACTTCTGGTCCAACCTGAAATACCTGTATGGAAGTGGGAAAACATAACCATGGACTTCATTACCGGGTTACCTCGCACTTCTGGTGGGTATGACACTATATGGGTAATCATTGATCGTCTTACAAAATCAGCTCACTTTATTCCTATCCGCGAAAATTTCAAGAACGAAAAGCTAGCTCGTATTTATATCAGCGAAATCATAAGCCGACATGGTGTACTGTTAAGCATTATTTCAGATCGTGATGGTCGTTTCACTTCACGAACATGGCAAGCAGTACAAGCCGCTTTGGGTACACGATTAGATCTCAGTACCGCTTATCATCCTCAAACTGATGGACAATCTGAACGCACCATTCAAACTCTTGAAGATATGCTTCGAGCATGTGTCATAGACTTCAAGGGAAATTGGGACGCTCATCTACCATTAGTTGAATTTTCGTACAACAACAGCTATCATTCAAGTATCGGCATGGCACCTTTTGAAGCTTTATATGGTCGTAAGTGCCGATCTCCAGTATGTTGGCACGAAATTGGGGAAGCTCAAATCATCGGTCCAGAATTGATTCAAGAAACCACAGACAAGATCCATCAAATTCGAAACAATCTTCTAGCGGCTCAAAGTCGTCAAAAGAGTTATGCAGATAAACGACGAAAGCCCTTGGAGTTTAACATTGGTGATCATGTACTTTTAAAAGTATCACCGTGGAAGGGAGTAGTTCGTTTTGGTCAAAAAGGCAAGCTAGCACCACGCTACGTAGGACCTTTCAAGATACTCGAAAGAGTAGGACCTGTAGCATGCAAGCTTGATCTACCAGAAGAACTCAACAGAATTCATCCCACGTTCCACGTATCAAACTTGAAGAAGTGCCTCGCTGATGAGAACCTTCATATTCCCCTGGAAGATATTCAGATTGATGAATCTATGCATTTTATTGAAAGACCAATAGAGATCATGGACTTCGGAGAAAAACGTCTACGATGAAGTCGCATTCCAATTGTTAGGGTACGCTGGGAGTCGAAACGGGGACCTGAGTTTACTTGGGAACGTGAAGACTCAATGCGCGAAAAATACCCACATCTTTTTCCTACTACTACTACTTAAATTTCGGGACGAAATTCCTAAAAGTAGGGGATACTGTAACATTTGTCAAAAACGGGTTTTCCAAACCCGCTCCGTTTGTAATCGAATATCAAGTTATAAATGTTTCGTTGCGTATTTATGTCAATTTTAATTTTTAATTATGCATAATTAATAAACAAACTAGAATATAAAAGTTATAATTGATAAAAAGTAAAAATAAAATAAATAAAATGAAAAATAGGCTGCCGGGACTCGAACCCGGGTCAGCCGGAAAGAGCTCAAAGACTTATCACACACACACACACACACATAACCACTCCGCCACTTGATGTTTTCTGTGAATTCTAGGAAACAATTAAACTTTATGGTCAATCATGAAGCGATCTGGTTACGCTAACTGTAACCGAAATCGGTCACCAAACGTCCAAAAATGTTTGATTGTTCGCGGTTTACCGATTATAACCGATACACCGACACCTCCAATCAATTTAGCTTTGAGTGGACTTGAATTCTAGAGTTGATCGGTTTTAATAACCGAAGACTTGCATTTCCTGAATTACTCCAATCATAGTCCCCTCTCGCGACTCAAACACATCTGCAAACCTTTAATTTCACTTCCGCAATACTTTCAGGTCGTCGGAGAAGGTATTTGAACTCGCCGGACTTTCGCCGGAAAACCGTGTTTTCCATCAAATCAGTAAGTCTCTCAATTCTTTCATTGTCTATCAGTTGTTAAGCTGTTGCTAACTCAAACCCTTCAATCGGAATCAATTTCAGACGTCGATATCGGATAATTCACTCTCGCCGGAAAACTTCTGAAAATTCCCATTTTCCGCTGTAAATCGGTATAGTCATTCAAACCTTCTGATAACTCTTGTCTAGTACTTCAATTCCACAATTAGCTAATAAAAACTGTTAATTTGTTTGCTCAGTCGAAGTTCATAAAAACAGAGCCGACGACTTCGCCGGAGTTCTGAGAAAGATCATCATTCCGGTAGGTTCATTCCCGAAACTTTTCCTATCTGTTTCATATAAATCATTTGTACGTCTGTTAATCGTTTTAAGCAAGAAACAGTTGATTAAATCATTGTCTGTGAATTTAGCGAAGAAGATGAAGTCTGTTATGATTATAAGATTAATTAAAATTGGTATAATAAACGGGTTAGACACACAGTCCAGCGGTGGACTGTGTACAAACAATACGCAAACGTCCCGAGTTCGATCCTTGACACACACACACTCTCTGTAATTAAAATGTTCTTTTTAAACTGAACCGGATCCTTTCGCAATTAGATGTTAAGTATAATAAAAATCAGTATATTAATCAAGTTAGACACACAGTCCAGCGGTGGACTGTGTGCAACATTAAATCACAGGTCCCGGGTTCGAGACCTGTTGACGGCACCGGTTTGATAATAAAAATCCTTTTTAGAAATAAATGAATTTTGAATAAATTAAAACAGGATATAAATATAATTAAAAACAGAAATATTTCGGGTTAGACACGTAGCTCAATTGGTAGAGCTGCGTGCACGCGTACGGGAGGTCTCGGGTTCGAGCCTCACCCAGCGCATACATGCACACAATAGAACCGGTCAAACAGCCAACAGTCACAGTCAAACAATCAACGGTCAATGGTCAACGCAAAAGTCAACATTTTTTTATATTTTTATTTATTTAAATTAATTCAAAAATCAATTAAAAATACTTAAAAATAATGTTTTTAAAGATAGGAAATAGCCTTAAACTCACAAAAATATATCTAAAAATCCTATTAAGATTATTAATAAAATCCACTCATTTACTATACCTTCCGTTATTGTTTAGGTTAGTTAATCCTCGTTGTTCAATCCTTCAAACTCGTGCGCCTCTCATCATCTCCAACCGAACGCACCCAATGTGAGTGAATCTCTACAAATTCCCCGTTTTAATCACGTTTTTGGGGTGTATCATGTGTCTTACCATTTATTATATTTAAATCATTATGCATACATCATATCATGAACAAATGTGTATTCAGCTTGTATCAACTGTTTGTGTGGTTATTGTTTAGATTTAATTTATTATTTTCAGTACATGCAATAGCATAGGCCACCACTCCCCATTACATTATGAGCGTTGAGCAGTTCCCCATTACATTATGAGCGTGAACCGGGCGTTGCCAACATACGATCGGCTCCGTTTGATTGAGCCTTGATCGCACAGACATTCATCATAGGCCGTCCGTTCCCCATTACATTATGAGCGTGAACGTGACGTTGCCAACATATACAGTTTCATTCATATTATATATCATGCAAGTTCATATGTTATTGTATGTTATTGTTTGTGGTTGTTATTGTTATTGTTGGATTATTTACATTTGCTCACCTATGACTATTGCACAATTTTTCCTTGATAAAAATAACAAGAAATCAATAATAAATGTTTATCTAACAAGGTTCACTCGCCAACTTATGTTGACCCAAAAACCCCCATTTTTACACATGATACAGGTGATCCAGCCGCAGCAAGAAACACATAGGATTGGCTTAGAAGAATAAACTAGTTTAGAGCTTGGATTGTTTAGTTGGTTATTTTTCTTTGTATTTGTATGGACATGTTTGGATTATTGAGAATGTAATTTTGACTTTAATAAATATGAAACATATTAGTAAATATCATGAGCTTTGGTGATAACCCAATTATGCCCCGACTCTTATTCCGCTGCGGGTCGGGGTGTGACATATAACATGTATACTCACGTATGAATACAAATAAAGAGTATAAATTTAGTTTGTTCACGAGGATTAGTATTGTTTTTTATTGCGATAAACGTGCGAGTGTGTAACGGTTTGAAATGAACGAGGTAACAAGTATTAAAAGACATAAAATTTGAGTCACATAAAAAGAATAGGCTCGTAAAACATGGGAATAATCCGGGTAGAGAATCGTCGACAATTCCAAAGTGAATCGAAGATCTTTTCGAATTAGAGAAACGTGCTTTGGCCTATAGGTAAAATGCTCTCATCGAGAAGCGACTAATGACATTTTACCCTTCTAGTTACTACACGTCTCTAACCGATCGGAAAATCGAGACTTTGGCGAGAGTGAAAATAAAGGAATGGGACTTAACCGACAAGGTGCGGGTTTCACCCCTAACTTGACGATTTCGTACCCTAAGTGTGGTTGGTACTTACCAAACAAAGAGAAAATTCCGATTCGTTGGTAAGGGTCCACTAGAGTTTTGAGTTGGAAATTTTCCATCAAGGTTTGGATTTCACTCCTAACTTGATGGCATAATTGCGTGCAAAAAGAATAAGTATAGCGGATTGAGAGTCACTCACCAAATTGCGGTTTTCACACCTATTTTAGTGAAGTCGTCTCGTTTATATTACGAGTGTCTTCAAGCGTCCAAACGTGTATTGTGTAAAAGTGTCTTAGGAAGACACCATGTATATGTATTAAGACCAAAAGGAAAGAGAGAAGCAAAGTAGGAAGCATAAAGTTTTAAGCATAATCAAGAATGGTCACAACGGGTACTTAGAACTATAGACTAGGTCGAACATGGCAATTCTACCTAATTCCCTATAGTTATGGCTCTGATACCAATCTGCAACACCCCAACTGATGGCGGAACCATCGGGATGAGACGAAAACGAGATTACTCATTGCTCAAAACATTATTAAGTGACAATAATTAATCAAACCATATTTCATTTCATAAGAATTGTCAAATACATCAATGTAACAAAACAAAGAACAACATAACATTTGCAAAGTCATAACAAAATTGATACATCGACATTAAACCTAACGTCTAATTTGTGTGTATCTAGTCCTTGCTATATTGTTTTCATAGCATCATCTCCTTCAACCTGTAACATGTTTTAAAATAATGTCAATGCGAAAGCAAAGGCGAGTACACAAGTTTAGGCATAGCATACGTATACGAATAAGTTTAAACAATCCACATGGCAACCAAATCTATACAAGAGCAATATCAAGGCATGCAATACTAATAATCAAACCCTTAACGCAATCACGATGTTTTAACATGACCTCACGAATAACACGATGGAGGTGGATGCGTGAATTCCTATAGCGCTAAGCATGTCAAACGAAGGCTAAAAATAGTTAATGACTAAAGCATAGCAATACGAATATCCAAGACAAGCATCAAGTATAAGATTCAAGCTTTCATGTATATGGGATCGTTTGTGTGTTTTATAAAGTTTAAGTGTTCGTGATTTTGTATATGGAAACATGTTACACCCAAAAAGTGTTATAACAAAGTGGGTCGAGTGTACTCACGGTTTTGCTAAGTCTTTTCTACACTTGACAATCCGTGAAGACGTTGGTTCGAGGATGACGCCGAATTATCCTACAAGAGGAAACGAGGCGTATGAGTATAGAGTTTCAACGGGAGATTAGGAGTATTCGAGCATGATTAAAAATAAGTTTGATAAAGTATTATGATACGAAAGTATTCACTAAGATGTAACACTCGTTCTTGACACTATAGTAATTCTTACGAGTTGGGTGTGATTTCATAGGTTCGGGGCCTATTAGAATCGTGACAAGGAATTACATACTTTAGTGTTAAAATTAATAACTTGATAGGTGATTATAAGTTCATTATCAAGGTTTCGGTTTTAGAATTATAATATAGTTATATGTATATCATTATAATCATGTAGGAGGTGGGAGGATGAACCATCCACTTTGTAACCTCTAGTGTCATGTATGTCAAGTATGAGGTGGGAGGTTAAACCATCCACTTTGAACCTCGGATTATGTTCACCACTACACAAGTTACCATTGGTAACAAGGAGGGTACAAGAACTATATACTATACAAGAATGTAAAGACAAGAATGATAAGGTGTTATCTAGATACCAAGTAGCCAAGTATTCAACAACCCGACGAGCATACGAGGATAATCGTCAATGGCTTTGTGGGGTTGTGACACTTTAAGTCTAGCAAACTATCTTGGGATCTTGATGAAAAATCATCAAGTGATGTGTGGTCTCAAGTTAGGATAGCCCAAGCTTCCTTGGTGGACACACATGAACAAGTTTAAGAACTTGCATCACTTGTGAGCTCAATGCTCTTCAAAAACAGAAAGTTTAGGGTGTTAAAACAGCCCTTAGTTCATGTTAACAAGCTTGGTTAGGCTTTACTAATCATAAGCTTGATTGTAAGCACAAGAACACAAGTTTGTTGAAGTTAAAACACAAGTTTGATAAAAGTTTAGACAAAACAGAAAGTTTGTGGACATTTTGGGGCATTTCCAGGTCTGGATTCTCCATGGAGAACCCTAGGAATTCAACTCAAAGTTTATCCAAGCAAGTAGGAAAAAGAATGGAGTGATTTCATTAAGAAATTAGTGAGTTACACTCACTTTAGTGAAGATGAGTAATTCTGCTCGAAAATTTTGATTTTGCAAGGATCTTGAGGTGATTTGAGAGTGATTTAAGAGATATTAAAGTGTAAAAATGTTTGGATTAGATGTGGGTTTTATAGGGGAAGGATTAGGGTTAGTTAGGTGGGGTTTAAGTGGGTAATTAATGGTTAAAAGTTCAAAAATTTAACCAAAAACCCGCCCAAATGGCTGCTGTCCGCCTTGGCTCGCGACCAATCTTCGACCGGAAACAAAGCATAAGAAGCTTTTGTTTCCGGGTTCATTCAAATGTGAGGCGGCTGGTGGAGTGGTTGAGGCTTTGTTTGGTGAACCGGAGGTCCCGGGTTCGAGTCATGCGGATCCGGTTTTGGTATATTATTTATATATATTATTATTTTTTAATTAAAAACCTTTAAACAATTTACCAAAAATGGCAAGATTAGTCCCTGAAGTTAAGAATTCAAGAATTACAATTTAGACTTGGACTTTATAAAAAAAATATATATATGTATTTATTAACCTTTAATCCTAAATGTTGATATATTTATAAAATAGCATTTTTGTAAAAATAAATTAATTAATTTTATTAACTAATTTAATTAATTAATTTAATTAATTAACTTAATTAATTAATTTAATTAATTAACTTAATAAATGAATAGATAATTATATTTTCATAACGAATTTAGTTTAACGATTAAAAATTTCACGTTTGAGTCTCGTTTACGCAATACAAACCAAGTTCGCGAGTTATCACACGTTTACGATTGAGAGTATCACGAATACGTTTACACGTTTAAAGTATGAACAAGTATAAGTGTAATATGACTATAATTAACATAATATTGTTAAATACGAGTTTCTCATTACAATCGAAGTCTCGGTTTACAACATTTACAACGAAAGACGAATATAAGATATAACGCTTACTAAAAATAGAAGTACGATACAAGGTTTCCAAATATAGAAAGTAGAGAAACGCGGAGCGTTACAACAATCTTTGCACATAATTCATCATTATTCTACACAATGCTCCTACTTCAAGTGGGTTTTCACTCAAAACATCGATTTAGTTGAATTCAAGCATAACCATGTCCTATGTGATACTTCTAATTCATACTCATACCGATTTCTCATTCATTTGTAGTTTTGCTTGAACCTACTTCATACAAGATCATCAAAAGGTAAAATTCCACTTACCTTATACTTTAGTATGCTTAGATGATCAAGAAACCAAGAACATGCATCAATTTGAACTTCAATTCTCTTACCAATTTGGCTAATTTGTGTAGAACAACGGTTTTCCCCCTTGTTCTTCTCCTGCTTGATCGACCACAATTCAGATGTGTGTGTATGTGTGTGTTAATTGTAATTCAAGCATTTAACTTTTAACTTATGCATATCTGGCCCCTCAAGTATGGTGTTAATATTATTCTTGGCTTTAACCTTTTCTTTTTAAGTTTAAATCTTATCGACATTCTTACTTTAACATAGTCAACACACACACACACACACACACACACACACACACACATATATATATATATATATATATATATATATATATAATGGTTTTGGGGTGTTACATAACATCAACTTAAAGATTGGTGTCCCCGTGTGTCTATTGTCTAAACTAGAGGATGAAGCATAGTTATAGCATGTTCATTTGGGTCATATGAATTTTGATGCTATAAAATCAATGACTCACAAGAAATTGGTTCAAAGGGATTCCTTGAATAAGTCATACTAGTTAAGTTTGTGTTGTATATCTAATGGGAAAGTACATTAAGGCTCCATTCCCAAACCAAACCAAGTTCAAACATGTTGAACCTTTAGACTTGGTTTATGGAGATCTTTGTGGTCCGATATCACCATCTATTCATTTTGGAAAGAAATATAGTCTTTTTTACTTATAGATGATTGTACTCACTACATGCGATTATTTCCTTGAACTCTAATATCAAGTATTTGAAACCATTAGAGAATTTAAACAAAATGGTATCAGACAACTTACGATACCTTATTCACCACAATAGAATGGTGTAGTTGAATGTAGAAACATAACTATGTTGTCTACAACTCTAGCACAATGAAGGCAATTTTGATGCCTCAAAACTTTTGGGGTGAAGCTGTAAGGCATACCATACATATGTGCTAAAGAGAATTCCAACTACAACACTAACAAATGCTACACTTTATGAAGCGTTAAAAGGTTCAAAGCCTAATTTAAAACACTTAAGGGTTTTGGGGTGTCTGGCACATGCTAAGGTACCATCAAAGCAGCTAACCAAATTAGATGATATGAGTGTCAAAATGGTATACTTGGGCGTTGAGGAAGGATCAAAAACATGTAGATTAATCCTACAATTAGACAAATTTGCATCAGTGGGGATGTCAAGGTCTTTGAGAAGGATTCATGGAATTGAGAAGCGTACATGAATGAAGTTGGAGGTGAAGAACTAAAATGGATAGACTTCATTTTTAAGAATAACTTGTCTAAAACCCTTCAAGAAAACAATGAAGCAGTTCCTGTGATTATAAATAAAATAATGAAGCAATTTCGGTGACTACAAAGAAAACAACGAAATAGTTCCAGTAACCAAGAGTACCAAGAACCCTTATCTCCTAATTCATTAAGTTCACCGATTACACCCCCGACTTACACTTGTGAGCCATACTCAATAGAAGTTGTTGAACATGGACCAACTACTAAATGCTCATCCAATGATCATACACCACCACAAGGTTTTCAACCTTTGGTAAATGTATATGAAAAGGCACGAAAGGTTAGGCTCGATGTTGATGAATTATATTTGGCTGAAGAAGAACCTCAAAATTATAAAGAGGCAACCAAAGACAAGAAATCGATTGAAGTTATGCAGGAACAAATAGATTTAATTAATAAGAATAACACTTAGAAATTGACCAAGTTACCCGATAATCATAAGGCAATAGCCCTAAAATGGGTATTCGAGCCTAAAAGAGATGCAACTGAGATATAATTAAGCATAAGGCTCATTTGGTAGCCAACTGCTATGTACAAAAACATTATATAGACTATAATGAAGTCTTTGCTCCCATGGCCAGTATAGAAACAAATTTCTTCATTCTAGCATTGGCAACATATAATGAATGGGAAGTACATCACCTTGATGTAAAATCCTCTTTCGTTTTCGGCGAATTCATTGAAGAAGTCTATGTTTTACAACCTGAAGTTTTTGGGAAGACACAAGATATAGGGAAAGTCCATAAACTTTCCAAAGCATTGTATGAACTTAGACAAACACGACACACATGAAATGTGAAACTTGATCTCACTACGAAATCACTTGATTTTAAGAAATACACACTAGAACAAGCAGTCTATACAAGGAAAAAAAACTCTACTTTGCTTTGGAGTTTATGTTGATGATCTTATATAGTAATTAGAACTCCAAATAAAGAAATGTAGATCTATTTTAAGTCTTAAATGGAAGAAAAATTGGAGATGAGTGACCAAGGGTTATTGGCTTACTAGTCTGGAATAGAAGTCACCCAATCAATGGGTGAAATATATATTAAGCAAACTAGTTACATTACTGAGATTCTAAAGAATGTTGAAATGTTGGATGGTTATGAAACCAATATCCTAATGACCCGATTCATTATTGACCAAAACCGAAGATGGAAATCAGTTGATCGCACTATACATTGAAGTCTGATCGGTTGTCTAAGGTATCTACTTCATACTCGACTAGACTTATCTTATTAAGTAGGTTTATGCAAGAACCTAAAGGGCATCACTTCAAGGCCATTAATCAAATCATTTGTTCTATCGAAGGAACAAAAGACTCTTGTATAACGTACAAGAAGAATGGTGGAAACAAAATAACAGGCTACAGTAATAGCAATTATGGAGTTAATGCCAAATAAGGGAAATGCACTACGGGGATAGTGTTCTACTTTAGAAACTCACCCATATTGGTGCACACAAAGACAACAATATGTGGCACTCTCTTCATGTGAGTTTGAATTCATGGCTGCAACAACTGCATCATCATGTCAAGTATTATGGCTGAAGAGATTACTTAGTGAACTCACCGGTTGGAAGGTAGAAAAGATCACACTATATACTGACAACACATCCGCTATCGCTTTATTGAAGAACCCAATCTTTCATGGAAGAAGCAAGCATATTGATACCTGCTATCATTTCATAAGAGAATGTGTTGAAACTGAACATATCATTGTTGAACACACCGGTGGAGAACTTCAAAGGATAGATGTTCTAACAAAGACATTGGCAAAAATTAAGTTTGCTACAATGCGGGAATTACTCGACATTCAAGCTCTACTTGTTCGTGATTAAGGGGTGATATCAGATTTAATCCTTCCCAAGTTAAAGTTTAGGTTTGTCTTTGTAATTATGTTAAAATACGTTCAGTTAGAACTTGTTAATTATGTAACTTGAAGGGTTAGATTTGTTATACTCCACAAACTACAAGTGATGTCGTTTTAGGTTTAAGTATGAATCGGTATATGAAGAACGGATCTATCTTTTCAAGGTGACGATCCATATGTACATATATATAGACACACACACCTCATAAGTCAAAAGGAAATCTTTATCCTTATGAAATCATCTATTATTGTTGTTCAATCTTATTCTCAATTTCTAAGTCTTGGGCAACACTGTATATATAAAATATGGTGAGCTTCATTATAAAAGTACAATAGACTTTTTTTGAACGACACAAAAGTACAACAGATGACTCCATAAATGTTACTCTATTAACCAAGTGAAGTGATATCAGCCCTGACTTTATTTTATATCTTCTATATTTCACATATTCATACTATACTTTTACCAACCAACCAAATAATTCGAATCAATAGATGACTCAAAAACTAGAATATAGAAGTGCCCCATTACTCCAGTATGGCTCTTTTCACTGCTGTAGTTAAACTCCATAGTTAGAGTTTCACCTTCAACTATCTTCATAGAACCTGGTTTAGGATAACATGTGGACATTCCTACAACGTAACCAGCTTCGTTTCCTACTTCATCTCCTATACCGTATATAGGCTTAGACAAGCAAATTTCTCGTGAACAAAGTTAATAGTTTTTTTCTCAATTAGAATGCATATCTAGCTTATAAAAAATACAAATCTGGATTGAAAGAGACATAATTGAATCCAAAAAGTGAAATATCTACCTTTCTGTATAGCGCAGAACCTAAGCCACCACGGTGCTGGTGTCCAACAGCATAAACAACATCGCCAGAAATTGGGAACCTCACACTTGATATTCTGGTACTGGTGTAGTCATTGGCAGAAATCCCAGTGGTAGATTGTTCAACATCATACTCGACCTGTACTTTAACGGCTTAACAATTTATCAAGATAACAAAAAGCAATTCAGCGTTCTACTAAAAAGGTGCAGAATGTCAGTAAGTATTGTGACTAAAGATGATGAATATTTACCAAGATAAGCAAAAGCCAGAAAATGTTACTAAAAGGTGTTGATTATTGATTAGTCTTATGTCAAAAGATTACCACTATTTAAGAAGATAACAAAGAGCCTAAAAATTTTAGTAAAAAATGTGTTGAATTTCTTTAAGTTTATGTCCAAATATGAAGTGCCAAGTTAACTTACAAGGCAATTATGGATTCCAGTGTTTTGCCAAGTATCAGTCACATCAAATATGAAGATCTTAACAGGTAAAATGGAGTCACTCCAATCAACCCACTTAACGGTATACTTTAAGTAAAGGTTTCTTTCAACACTTTCAATCCCAATTTTCACTTTGCATTGTGTTCCATCATAGCAGCATGACAACCCTCCCCCATAATTGGGATCCAAAGGTTCACCATATTTATCATTCGTCACATTATACAAGTCACATCTGCATTTCCAAAGCAATGATATGAAAATCCATATACGAGCTCAACTCCTTCTCAGTGTAAATTGCATAAAAAGGTAACACAGATTATTTTCAAGTAACCATGGTGATGTTAAGTTACCCAAAACATGATTTAAACTAACAAAAACATCAAAGTGACCCTTTGACCAAAACAATCACAGAACTAACCTTTGGCTTCTTTTTTTTTCTTTTTTTATTATCACAAACTTTTATCATATTAAATGTTTTTATATTGTAAATTTAAATTCAATAATATTAAGTTTTAATAATTTTAAGGTTTTATGTATTTAAATATTTTTAAACATGAAGTGCTTAAAACGCATTTGCCTACATTTTGGTTTCCGTTTTTTTTTAATTTAAAATTTTAATTTTAATAATTATAAGTTTTTAATAGGCAAGCACAATATTCAGTTTTTATTTTTTTTTCTTAAAAGATAAAAAAAACTTAAGTATTGTGAAATACTGAATGTAATTTACAACGAACATGTTTCATGTCATCTTTTATTGGTATTTTATTTTTATTCGTAACATTTTTTTACAAAAAATAAAACTAGAAAATAAAAAACCACTAAACACAAATTTTATTTTTATTCTTTTAACTTTATAGTCTTTTTTACTTCTGAAAATACATTGGCGCCAGTGGTGTAACCAAAACTTTTTGGTAAGGAGTTATCGCAAGGTTCTTTTTTCTAATGTTTATAATTGGGGGTTCAAGTTATGTTTTTGTTCACATATATAATCCTACGCTAACGTTGCGCAAGACGGGTTTTTATTTACTTTTTAAAACTATCTTGGCGCAAGATTGTCCAACTTTATTTTTAATTAATTATAAAACTTGGCGCTTAATCAACTCACACAAATGCTACACCAATGTGGCTTAGTAGAAACGTTGACCTGCCATCATACCATGGGATGAACCCTTTTGTAAGAAAAAAAACAAGCATTCATTGGCTATTTTGTTAATAATGTAAGTTGGTCATGTTGTTGTGATCATTTCCGTTTAAAATTACATGATACCTGCATTCAGTACACCCCAGTGCATCTACTGCACCTCGAGTGTCGATTGTATGGATGTTTAACATCCATTTCTCTTGATATCCGGAAGGAACTTCAAGTGGGTTACCCACTTCGATTCCATAAGGATCAGGAATATGTGTGGATGTTTTTCGTGTTTCCGCTCCCAATCCAAAAAACTGACCAAGAACATGATCACATATTCCAGCATTCCTAGTCATAATGATATCTGATTGGTCGAAACCCGGATTAGCATTATAATTCCCATCTTCACTACCTACTCGTTCATAGTATCTTGATACAATCCAGTGGTGTAGATAAGTTTCTTGAAGAGACACAGGGTTCCCAGCTTCATCAACAACTTCAGCATCGAAACTTTTTAAAGCTATATGACCTTTTGGGAACTCGATGTCATAATATTATTTGTTTGAAACCGAACCCGGATGTAGGGTTATTTTAGATGATAGATAGACCATGGATTTTAACCCATTTTC
Source organism: Scalesia atractyloides (assembly GCA_947069175.1). Classification (NCBI taxonomy): domain Eukaryota; kingdom Viridiplantae; phylum Streptophyta; class Magnoliopsida; order Asterales; family Asteraceae; genus Scalesia; species Scalesia atractyloides. Next base: position 3,543,598 of record CAMTDV010000023.1, read on the forward strand.
AAATGTTGCACGACCTTTGGAATTTTGAACACATGTCGCCAATAATGCAATTACTAATAAAAATACCACGCCTTGACTACCAATTAGTGACATTGTTGATCCTTGATGTCAATTAATCTGAAGAAAAATAAAAATAGCTTTTAGTTATATATCGTTATACCTAACATTACAAGATTTTGTATTGCGTAGAGTGTTTTATACACATAGATCAAGATGTTTGCTTCAACTTTATGAACCAATGCAACCATGATTTTCTAACAAATTATATTTTATGCTCCCATTTATATGGTAGTTTGGTGTTTGTTTAGTTAAGAGACTACTATCGGAAATCGATAATGGAATCATAACACGCTATGTTACTAAGAATATCCTACAGATTAAACAGGATGTAAACAAGCTCAGAGGCCCGATAGCTACTCATGATCGGGCTCGGCTAAAAGCTCAAACGAGCCAAGCCTTAACGAGCTTGAGCCTGAAATACAAAGCTCGTTTGGGCTCGCGAGCCTAAACGAGACCAAACAAAATTTTAGTTTTTTATATATAATAAAGTAATAATGATAATAACATTGGAGAGTTGAGCTTTGACTCGTTTAAGTGATATTAAAACGAGCTCGAATTGAGCTTTTAGCTCGTTTTAGGTTATTCTCAAAATCTCGAGCTGACGAGCTTTGAATTTTATTCGCGAGCCGAGCTCGAGCTCAAATAAGTAGACTCGAACTGAGCCGAGCTTGAGCCTAGTCGGACTCGGCCCGGCTCGTTTACACCCCTACAAACAATCAAGACTTTATATGATCAGCAAAATTAATTAATGCTTCAACAAAAATTGAAAAAACACATATCTACGTAATGATTTCTTTTTATTTTTCTTTTTCTTTTTCTTTTTCTTTTTCATTTTCACCAAGGAAGAATATATCAATGCACCATGCATGTAATCATAACTAATGAAGAAATACATATGATGATCATTAAAAGATTAAGCAAGAATGCTCGTAAATATTGTAGAGTAAGCATTCAAACTACCAAAATTCATCAATTCATACCTGAGAACAAGCTCTTCGATATTGCAGGCTATCTGATGAAAACTACTGAAAGTGGAGTCTTATATATTATATATAGAGGACCTGGGTGACGGCAGCACTTACGCAACTGGTGTTACCCTTTTGCCTATACGCAACTGGTGATTAACTTTTGATTTTGATTTGTTGGAAAAGGGGTGACATCGACAAAACGTATCATCCCGAGATCTGAGTAGGTACCGAGAAATAGTCCATCGTGGTAAGTAGGTACTGAGTTCAACACCAATCCTTGTGTTATAGAAGCGAAAATTTGCGGGAAAAGAGGTGTTGGTTTCACCGAGCATCCCATTCAATACCTATTCTTCACATGTCAATCATCATCATCGGCTGGTAGAGCTTATGGAAAGCCAGAAACGGATTGAAATTTTAAAACAAACAAGTCAAGATAGAAGAGATCTTCAGCTAAGTCAAGTCGGTTGGGTATTTGTGGTTTAAGAGTACGTCTAAGTTTAAAGCCATCTCTTGAGTAAACTCGTGTAAATTTAATGTAAGTCTTTCTTTCTGTTTTGTATGTTTGTCTGCCTCCGTTTGGGGTGGCGTTGTGTGTTCTAATAAAGTTTGTCTTTCAAAAAAAAATCATCTCATGTCACATAAACATTTTATTTTAACAAATTTGTTGTGGGATGGGTAAAATAAAAAGAAATAATGGATTTTAATAATTTCAACTATTTGTCATTGGTTGACAATATTCTCAACTACAAAAATAACGACTGATGGTCCTACCTTTGAACATATTATATTGTATACCAATGGAAATTATCTAACCGAGGTCTAACCCAATTAGTTTTTTGGTGTCGTGGCATAAACTTTTGTTATTTGATAAGGTGGTTGCTTATGTGACACCATCTCACCTCCATCTCACCCCACCATTACCACTACCACCACCACTAGTCGCCACTACCACCACCCACCTCCAGTGCCATTAGCCATCACCACTCAACCCTATCTCAACCTCCACCGCCATCAGCCATCACCATCCACCACCACCACCTCCACCACCATCAACCATCACCACCCAAGAGCCTGATCTGAATGTTTGTAGACCTGCAGCCCATCCTTCATCTGAATATTTGCAGCTCGTCAAAGATGACACTTAGATCGGGGTCTTGTTGCTACGTTTGGTCTGAAAAGAGACTCCGGAGGAGGTGGGTGGTGGCGGTTGATAGTGGTGGGTGGTAATGGTTAATGGCGGTTTGGGTTGGTAGTGGCGGTTGATGGCGGTGGAGGTGGTGACGGTTGTGGTGGTAGTGGTGAAGGTGAGGTGGTACCACATAACCAATCACCTCGTCAGATAACAAAGGTCTATGCCGAGTCAGCGTTCCCTGTCACACCCCGACCCGCAGCGGAAAAGGTGACCGGGGCATGATTGGGTTTTCATCAAAGCTCATGACATTTATTATAAGGTTTCATATTTATTATTTCAATTTAAAAGAGATCATACAATCATATCAAACAAATACAACATGTTCTATTCATCCTTCTAAACTTCATTATTTTTCTTCTAAGGCAATTTCCTATGTTTTCCATGCTTCATCCTGTTCACCTGTATCATATGTAAAAATGGTTTTTGGATCAACAAAAAGTTGGCGAGTGAACCTTGTTAGAAAACATTTATTATTTATTTCTGGTTGTATTTAATATGGAAAATCGTGCAATATTCATATATGAACAAATGTAAATAAACATACAATAACAACAATTAGCATATAGTAACAAACCACAACAAACAATAACATACATTAACAACAATTAGCATACAATATCAAACCACAACAAACAATAACATACATTAACAAACCAACAACATACAATAACATATCAACTTGCATGAATATATAACACGAATGAAACTGTGCGATCAAGGCTCAATCAAACGGAGCAGATCGTATTGCATATACTGAAAATGATAAATGTCTGTGCGATCAAGGCTCAATCAAACGGAGCCGATCGTATTGCATGTACTGAAAATGATAAATGTCTGTGCGATCAAGGCTCAATCAAACGGAGCCGATCGTATGTTGGCACGCCAGGTTCACGCTCATAATGTAATGGGGAACATGCTCAACGCTCATAATGTAATGGGGAGCGGCGGCCCATGAAATTGCATGTACTGAAAATAATAAATTAAATCTAAACAATAACCACACAAACAGTTTATACAAGCTGATACACATTTATTCATGATATGATGTATGCACCATGATTTAAATATAATAAATAGTAAGACACATGATACACCCCAAAAACGTGATTTAAACGGGGAATTTGTAGAGATTCACTCACATTGGGTGCGTTCGGTGAATGATGATGAATGCGCACGAGTTTAGAGGATTGATCGTCGAGGAATAACTAACCTAATTAATAATGAAAAGTAAGGTAAATAAATGGATTTTATTAACAACTTTAATAGGATTTTTGGATATATTTTTGTGAGTTTTAGACTATTTTCTAACTTTAAAATGTTATTTTTTAAGTATCTTTAATTGATTTTTAAATAAAAATAAATAAATAAAAATAATAAAAAAATGTTGACTTTTTGACCGTTGACTTGTTGACCATTGACCGGTTTTATTGAGTAAGTGTATGCGCCGGGTGAGGCTCGAACCCGAGACCTCCCGTTCGCGTGCACGCAGCTCTACCAACTGAGCTACGTGTCTAACCCGAAATAATTCTGTTTTTAATTATATTTATATATTAACTCAGTTTATTCAAAATTCTTTTATTTTCAAAAATTTTTTAAATCATCGGACCGGTGTCGTCAACAGGTTTCGAACCCGGGACCTGAGACTTAATGTTACACACAGTCCACCGCTGGACTGTGTGTCTAACTTGGTTTAAATACAGATTTTTATTATACTTAACATCTAACGGAGTTAACCCGGTTCAGTTTACAAAAAAAAGCATTTTATTACAGCGAATGAGGTTGGGACAGGAATCGAACTCGCGTCGTATGTGTATTTGTTCGCACACAGTCCACCGCTGGACTGTGTGTCTAACCCGTTTATAATACCGATTTTAAATAATCTTATAACATAACTACTTCGTCTTCTTCGTTCAAAACTCAGACAACGGTTATCTAACTGTTACTTGATTAATTCAGTTAATGAACAAGATGAACAATTGAAAAGTATTGAACCGAAGAGTTTGGGGAATGAAAGTACCGAACAGATCGTCTTCTTTAGAAAATCCGGCGAAGCTCGTCGGCGCTGTTTTGGAACCTTCGGCTGTTAGAATCAATTAACAGTTTGGAGGGATTAGATGTGAAATTGAACTAATGAGTAATGATTATCAGTATGTTTGAATGATCATACCGGTTAACAGCGAGTTTTCGACAAATCCAGAAGTTTTCCGGTGAAAACAGAAAGTCCAGCAATGTCGTCTGTGGTTGATTCTGAGCGATGGGTTAATGTTAGTAAGGTTCTAACAATTGATTGAAACAATAAAGTCGAGGTATTTTACCGTTTTGAGTTGAGTCTCGGTTTTCCGGCGACTTGCAGAGAATTCCGGCGATGATCAGAAAGCAATTCCGACGACCAGAAAATAGAATAAACACAAAATTAGAAGCTCTGGGAATGAAATTGAATCGCGAGATGAGTGTTTTGTTGAAGTAATTTCAGAATGAAAGTTTTCGGTTATAAAAACCAAACATCACCTGAATTCAAGTTCATTAACGACTGAATTGATTTAAGATGTCGGTTTTATCGGTTATGATCAAGATTCCGCGAGCACTCAAACGTCTTGGTCGGTTTGAAAGCCGATATCGGTTTCAGTTGGCGAAACAGGTTGACTCTCAGTTGAACATATGATTTAATTGCTCCCCAGAACTTCACAAAAAGATCAAGTGGCGGAGCGGTTGTAGAGATGTGTGTTAATGCTTTGTAGGCTCTCGGCTGACCCGGGTTCGAGTCCCGGCTTCAGCATATTGTTTTTAATTCACTATTTTTAATACATTTTCAAAAATAGATTTTATATTCTAATATACTTATTAATTATGTATCGTTTAAAACTAATTTGGGCATTAAATACGCAACGAAATTTTTAACTGGTTGCTCGGTTAATAAACGAAGCGGGTTTGGTAAATCCGGTTTTTGGCGGATGTTACAGTATCCCCTACTTTTAGAAATTTCGTCTCGAAATTTAAGTAGTGGCATATTTGTCTAGAAAGGATGGTGTTTTAATTTGACAATTACATACTTAGAAGAGAGTAAGAGTTTAAATTTTGTTAGAGGCGGTAACGTTCCTTGTAAGGGTTGAATACCCTGCTACAGGAATCGCTTTTTGTTGCCTAAAGTGTATGAATACGGAACATGGATACACAGAGTTGATTGACTAAGTATGATGTTATGCATATGAGTTTGGGTACGTTTGAAAGATTAGGTTATATCCTAAAACATAACTTTTACTACTAAAACCTACATGGAACTTCTCATAACCGCCTGACAATGCCTCTAATCCTTTGGCAAGAATACTTATATATAGAGAGTACCAGCGGCGTATCCACCATATTCTTGTCAAATTTTCATTGGTTTTATCAGTAAGTTATGATTGGTTCTATGATGTGACTCTAAAACATAAATAAACACAACAACCAATATCTGAGTCCTAATTCTGATAGCATACATGTTTGATTGATGACACAATCCAATTCCTTTAAAAGTTAATATGAATGCTAAATCAGTGAGTATAACACAAACTTCAATCAAGACAATACCAAATCCTACATGGAACTTCTCATAACCGCATGATAATGCCTCTGATCCTTTGACAAGAATACTTATATATAGGAAGTACCAGCGGCGTATCCACCATATTCTCGTCAAATTTTCATTGGTTTTATCGGTAAATGTAAGACATATGTAGGATAAATTTTGAAATGTGTAGGATAAAATATTTTTGCTTTATTAATGAGAGATAACATAATTAATGAGAGGAGTTATAAACTATTTAATGTTTTACCATTATACCATTTTTTTCTTTTTCTTCTCATATTAAATTTTCTTTTCAAATGAATCTTCCCATATATATATATATATATAAACATCAGTTGTAATAATAACAAACACAATTAATATAAAGTAAAATAAAACTCGAAAGATGCGTTCTCTTGTGCTAGATTCGTTGTTCTATCACACCAGATTTTTCATGCCAGACACGCCACGACTAAGTACGGGTACCAACATTTATACGTCACTAGAATAAAAATAACTTTTTTAACAATAATATTTTTAACATCTTAATTTCATATTTTATTTTGCATTTGCAAAGATTTAAACTCATAACCTTACATTCATAAATAAGAACACTATACCACTTACCACTAGATCATAGGGATTACATATATAGCATTTTAACAAAATGCTTTACACTGTAGCAAGGGTCTTGTCAACTTTTTTAGAATAATCTTTTTTGGCCTTTTTTCATTTTATACCCTCAATATTCAAGATTGTTACTTAAACCCCTTAACTCTATAAACGCTTTGTAAAATATTATTTTGTCCCCCTTGTGTTTCACGTTCTTATTTTTATGTACGTGAGTCATATATAATATGTTTTCGTACTTATTTTTTTATATATATATATATATATATATATGTTTTCGTTTAATCTATGTTTTGTTAATATGTTTTCATGCTAATTTTATGTACGCTTTCGGTTGGTATACCTTTTTTCATATATAATATGTTTGTACTAAAAGGTATATAACTTCGAGTTACTTTAATTTTAGCGATGCCGCAATGCGCGGTACCATTCTTTAACTTAAACAATACAATTTTCTTACGTGCTTTATTTAAGTACGTTAAGGTATAAATTCAAGTTAGTTTATGTTTTGACGTAAAATTTTTCTTGGTAATGAATCATATCAAATATAATACTTTTGGTGTTTATTTTATGTATGTTTTTAGTTGGTCTACATTTTGACGTATGTTTTGTTCGGAAACGAGTCCGTTCAGATTTTAACGATACAAATTCGAGTTACTTTAGGTTTCAACGCCGCCGCAACACATTACATGTCAAAATACTAGTTGAAAATAAATTTACCCCATTCAATTCTTTCTTTACAAATGGATGTAGAAGGAGATCTTCAAAAGGCTTGTTCTATATTCCGATGCTTTATAGATGATGTGTTAGGTGGCATTTTATTGTGAAATCCTTTAGAAAAAACACGTTTTAAACAATCTTCCCATGATACTTTGTTCGATGAAATCCTTTAGAAAAAGAACACATTTAAAACAATCTTCCCATGGTACATTGTTCTAGAAAAAATCTTGATCCGGGACGGTTAAATTATATTTTCTTTTTAGTTTCTTTGATTGTAAATATATGTGTGTATGACCGACTGGTTACAAACAGCATAAAGAGGACAGATAAAGGTCAAAGTCGAATTCAAAGCTTCCATTGGTAGCGTAGGTTGAACGACGATGTGAATTAATTAATCAAGGTTCATACCGTTGTTTATGACAAAATTCAGTTTGTAATAACTTTCTATTTTGTTTCATCAATAATTTCAATAGAAAATGATAGTTTCTTTTCAGCAATGTCTATTATAACTTTCTATTTTGTTTCATCAATAATTTCACCACCAAAAGTGTTTTTAAAAACTTATTTGCAAATAGTGTTGTTTAAAAAAAATATTTACCAACCAGATGTGCTTTTAATTATTTTTTTTTATTTTTAACCTTTTTATTATACTTCTTTTATTTTTTTATTAATTCAATAAACTCACTAAATTTGTGAAAAATCCTTCAATCAACCTACTATACTTTTTTAATAACAGTTCATTATCATTTATTTATTATAAAAATAAAAAGTTAATCTCAAATAAATTCATAAAAAGAAAACAATCAGTGTAATTTTTTTTAAGAAGCTCTATATAACTTTCAGGAAAAAAAAAGAACTTTATTAGACAAATCAAGAAATTTGTTGAGGGTTATGACCATCCCTTATGCAATTACACTTTGGAATTTTAGATAGATAACGTACTCCAATAAAATAAAATAAATAAATAGAATGAATATTAAATAGATTTTTTTTTCTGGAAAAAAAGGTCAATCTCATTTTGCCTCTTGATTAAAAAACTCAATTTGAAACGTGAGAGCTTAGATGTTAATAATGAGCATTCACATCGTAGATGATATGGGTGTGTCCGAAATCCCAAACCAACCCTCAAGGACGTGTATTGCATTAGAGGCGTTGTCAGCAGGCTTATTCGAGACTTAAAGGTCTGTCCCCAAGGACTTGATTCGGACTTTTTATGATGGGTCCCTCTCTCATAGCCGTTGTTAAATAAATAACAAAGGTTATTTTTTTCAATCTTAAACCACTAACATTCAAATCATTTCACTCTTAACCCAACCTACATACTCTCATCTCAATATGGATGGAGGGTATCCATTACCGGTTGAACCTATACGCCATGCAAACCCTCTGCTTCCGGTTGAAGTTGAGATTGTACGCCTTGCAATTGATGAACCACTGACATGGACTGGTGAAGAGTGAAACTAGGAATTCTATTAAGCTTCTAGCCAACTACTTGCGATAGATTAGTACATCTCTAACTCGGATAACAAGTATGTCACTGACCTTGGAGAGGAATGCTTGATAATTCAGAGGACAAGTACGACACTAACCTTGAAGAGCGCTTAAGAAACTATGACCTATAGGAAGACTCGCGTTCAATTGATTTGGACTGCTCATTTAAATCAATCGACCATCTTTAATTATGTTTAAAATTATGTTTTATTTTATTTTATCACTTGTATATTTTTAATTTTTAATTCTATGTAGAGTTTTATCATATATTTATGTCTTTGTTATTACTATCAATTATTCAATTTGAATTTCTTTTCCTTAATGTAAATCCAAATAATATTTTATTATTTAAATATATATATAAAACATATTATTTTTAAAGTAATTTAATTTATTATAAACAATTGTAAAAATAGGTGATTACGAGGACAGCGTGGTGGTAGTTTGTGAAGGTTTGGTAGTGTTAGGAAAATGGATGTTTTTGAAAGAGCTTTGACATCTAAGAGCATTATACTGGAGTCTCGATCTTTATCTATAATAAAACACATATTTTCTAGATTTTGTTAATTTTTTGAAAACATCTTATATCCGTCTTTTATGTCTATTTATTTCTTACTAACAAATACTTACTTTATTATTTTTTCTCTTTCCTATACACTTACAGTTAAAATATAAAGAGCGGAATGAAACTCTAAATATAGAGGTGTAGTTTGCTTTTTATATATTTTTCTCTATTATATATATTCTAATGTGTGGTATTTTTGTTGTTTCCTCTATTATTTTCTCTTTATATATATATATATATATATATATATCAAACTTTTGAACAACACAATATTATATAGAACAGAGGCTCCAATGTGAATGCTCTAACATCATATCCATCATCTTCATTTCTATAATTACACTAAAAATCTTTTTCAATTAAATAATATTTTTTATACCTTTATCATTACTGACATGAGCGATGGTTTGTATGATTTTTAGATATAATTTAAATACTTTTCACTTGTTTATTCAAGCTTTAAATTTATAAAATCACGATATGTAACTATCACTCTTTACAACACCCTAGGGCAAGTGCACTCATCGTTGGCGTAGTATATGATGGCAAGATACCGAGGTCGTTCAAGGACACAAGAGTTTTTAATATCGGAATATCGTCGACGTCTAATCTAATAAAGTTTGAGAAAAGGTTTTTAATAAGTAAACATAAAGAAATAAATAGACAAGATAGAACCACTTGGTTCCGACTCATTTTTTACGTATCCTTTGATGATTTCCACACTTTGGGTTTTTTAAGAGATTATCTTAGTTAAAGCGGCATGTCCCTCTTTTGGTGAGGCAACGCTACCCTCAACCATATTGGTCTGAGTCAGCACGGATACATTCCTACAAGACCGGAATATTGAAAGATAATTAAGTAAGTTATTAATGCAAAATGTGGCATGTCCCTCTTTTGGAGGTAACGCTACCCTCGGCCATATTGGTCTGAGTCAGCAGGGGTACAGTCCCACAAGTCCGGGTTAAAGTTTTAATAGTACTTTATTTATAAGGGATTCAAGCTGTTCTTACTTCACTCGATTTGATGCTATCTGCCTCAAAGGAAGTCCTAATAAGCTTGAATCAAGTTCTCGCATGATCTATACACTGAATGAGGCAAGAACTTTACTCATACCACCCTTCTAATCACCTTACAGGCAGTTAACATGATTTATATAGACCATAAAGACACAGATGAATGAATCAACGAAACATGAAAAATGATAGAATAAAGTTCACTTTCAATATAAAAAATTAGTTGTTAAAGTCATTAATACATATTCAACTAAAAAGTTAACCAAAGCTAGGAAATCAAAAGTAATACATAAATAACTTGTCTTCATCAAGGATGTAAGAGATTAGCCAAGCATGGCCTTTGTTTGACAACAAACTCTTACGATCAATTTTGGATCTCGAGTCTACTACAGACTCTAAAATGGATGCTGGATGATGGTGGTATTCTGATGGTGGAGTGGTGGCAGGTGTGAGAGAAGTGGTTTGCCAAGGAATGAGATGGAATGAAAGCAAGCACCCCTATTTATAGTTGAAAACAGACTGTTCACACAGCCCGGTGCCTTCCTTCTTCTCTGTCTTCATTTAATTAGTATGTCAGATCAACCTTCTACACGGCCCCGTGTGTCAACGGCAAGGCTCCGTGGCCATTGTACTTGTTGTACTATCATAGATATGCAAATTCAGAAGTTGACCATGGCCCGTGCCTAAGGGGACACGGCCCCGTGTCTCTTGTCTGCTTCTATTTGTCTTTTTTTTGATCTGGAATCTTGAAGGGGCATGGTCCCATGCCGACTAGGCACAACCCCGTGCCAAACCTTTTGATTCGTTGTTTAAATCTTGGGGTGAAGCTCGGAGGGTTAGTATTGTGTATTGTCTTTCTTTCTTCTGTACTTATGCTGGATTTTGTCGTTAGTTTGTTCCATTTGTACATTTAAGCTTTTCTAATTATGAAAAACAAAAGTATACAAAGAAACACACTTTTTCCAACATTAGTACTAAAAAATTTTGTTTTATACCGTATTTGATATAATTTATATGTTGCATTTGATGCATATCAATTACATTTTTTCTCTCCACTACTTACAACCATTTTCTAAAAAGTATTAAAAATTTATAGTGGTGAATAGTGTTTTTCTCCTCTACTCTTAACCAATCATAACCACTATCTCAAACATTTTATACCTTTATCATTACCTTGCTCGTGCCCACCGTCCCATGGTTTTTGTGTTTTGGAGGGAAAAGCCCCTACTACTTAGGGGACGTACACGTGGCGCGATTTACCCCTTTGCCCACCATACCATCTAGTCCAAAGAGCAAAGATGTATTTGCAAATCTTAGTGCAATAACGATCAAGGCAACATGTGGCTTTGTGGGGTGGGGGGGGGGGCTACCCAAACTAAATTTACTGAAAATCAGTCATGATCACAAGGTATTTAGTTAGGAGGTTATTGAATTTTATCACCCTCAACTATCGGCTATTGGCCCCTGCCACCCCCAACTAACACTTTGACGCCCGACACCCCCAACTTAACACTTAGTGTGTTCTTGCACAACGTCGTTAACTGAGCACTAACTTAGGTAGGTTTTTTGCCTACGTGGCCCTCTTGTTCCAGATTTCACCATCAGCTGACCGAGTTGACCAATCCTGGCCCATTAACTTGAGCTTTGACCAATGATCGGGTTTGACCCGCATTGACCAGTAGTTTTACTTGAAACTAAAACACTACCAAAAATCCATATTGTGACCATTACTACCGCTAACCACCATTGTCGGCGGCTGGAGATCACCCTACACACAACCACTATTCAACCGTCTAGACCATCATAGATTATAGGATACGATGTTCAATGAGGCGTGTCTAAGCAAAACAAAAACACTCCCTTGTGTAATGTGGTTAACCGGAGTTCACCAGGACTCGTCGGAAAGTCGTGAATCGTCCGAAAAGGAAACCAAAGTGACCGAAATCATACATTGCTTCTGGAACACCACTGGAGCTAATCGTTTGGTTGAGTTTGAAGTCAAAAATCAACAAATCTGGTCTAGATTTGTTGTAAATCTTGTCTCCCCGGACCCGATTTGCGCTCACCACACCAATCACTAATAACTGCCGCCCATACTCACCTTTCGCCACCGCTAAACATCACCGTGTGCAGATGCCAAATCCCACGCGCCGCCATGTTCGCCATGCCGCCAGTGCTCGCAAGTCCGGGTTAAAGTTTTAATAGTAGTTTATTTACAAGGGATTCAATCCGTTCTTACTTCACTCGATTCGATGCTATCTGCCTCAAGAGAAGTCCTAATAAGCTTGAATCAAGTTCTCGCATGATCTATACACTGAATGAGGCAAGAACTTTACCCATACCATCCTTCTAATCCCCTTCCAGGCAGTTAACATGATTTATATAGACCATAAAGACACAGATGAATGAATCAACGAAACATGAAAAATGATAGAATAAAGTTCACTTTCAATATAAAAAATTAGTTGTTAAAGTCATTAATACATACTCAATTAAAAAGTTAACCAAAGTTAGGAAATCAAAAGTAATACATAAATAACTTGTCTTCACCAAGGATGTAAGAGATTAGCCAAGCATGGCCTTTGTTTGACAAAAAACTCTTACGATCAATTTTGGATCCCGAGACTACTACAGACTCTAAAATGGATGATGGATGATGGTGGTGGAGTGGTGGCAGGTGTGGGAGAAGTGGTTTGCCAAGAAATGAGATGGAATGAAAGCAAGCACCCCTATTTATAGTTGAGAACAGACTGTTCACACAGCCCCGTGCCTTCCTTCTTCTCTGTCTTCATTTAATTAGCATGTCAGATCAACCTTCTACACGGCCCCGTGTTTCAACGGCACGGCTCCGTGACCATTGTACTTGTTGTACTATCATAGATATGCAAATTTAGAAGTTGACCACGGCCCGTGCCCAAGGGGACACGGCCCCGTGTCTCTTGTCTGCTTCTATTTGTCTTTTTCTGATCTGGAATCTTGAAGGGGCATGGCCCCATGCCGACTAGGCACAGCCCCGTGCCAAACCTTTTGATTCGTTGTTTTAAATCTTGGGGTGAAGCTCGGAGGGTTAGTATTGTGTATTGTCTTTCTTTCTTCTGTACTTATGCTGGATTTTGTCGTTAGTTTGTTCCATTTGTACATTTAAGCTTTTCTAATTATGAAAAACAAAAGTATAAAAAGAAACACACTTTTTCCAACATTAGTACTAAAAATTGTTTGTTCTATACCGTATTTAATATAATTTATATGTTGCATTTGATGCATATCAATTACATTTTTTCTCTCCACTACTTACAACCATTTTCTAAAAAGTACTAAAAATTTATAGTGGTGAATAGTGTTTTTCTCCTCTACTCTTAACCCATCATAACCACTATCTCTAACATTTTATACCTTTATCATTACCTTGCTCGTGCCCACCGTCCCATGATTTTTGTGTTTTGGAGGGCAAAGCCCCTACTACTTAGGTGACGTACACGTGGCGTGATTTACCCCTTTGCCCACCATACCATCTAGTCCAAAGAGCAAAGATGTAATTGCAAATCTTAGTGCAATAAGGATCAAGGAAACATGTGGCTTTGGGGGGGGGGGGGGGGCTACCCGAACTAAATTTACCGAAAATCAGCCATGATCACAAGGTATTTAGTTAGGAGGTTATTGAATTTTATCACCCTCAACTATCGGCTATTGGCCGCTGCCACCCCCAATTAACACTTTGACGCCCGACACCCCCAACTTAACACTTAGTGTGTTCTTGCACAACGTCATTAACTGAGCACTAACTTAGGTAGGTTTTTTGCCTACGTGGCCCTCTTTGTTCTAGAGTTCACCAGCTGACCAAGTTGACCAATCCTGGCCCATTGACTTGAGCTTTGACCAATGATCGGGTTTGACCCGCATTGACCAGTAGTTTGACTTGAAACTAAAACACTACCAAAAACCATATTGTGACCATTACTACCGCTAACCACCATTGTCGGCGGCTGGAGATCACCCTACACGTCGACAAACACTATTCAACCGTCTAGACCATCATAGATTATAGGATACGATGTTCGATGAGACGTGTCTAAGCAAAACAAAAACACTCCCTTGTGTAATGTGGTTAACCGGAGTTCACCAGGACTCGTCGGAAAGTCGTGAATCGTCCGAAAAGGAAACCAAAGTGACCGAAATCATACATTGCTTCTAGAACACCACTGGAGCTAATCGTTTGGTTGAGTTTGAAGTCAAAAATCAACAAATCTGGTCTAGATTTGTTGTAAATCTTGTCTCCCCGGACCCGATTTGCGCTCGCCACACTAATCACTAACAACTGCCGCCCATACTCACCTTTCGCCACCGCTAAACATCACCGGGTGCAGATGCCAAATCCCACGCGCCGCCATGTTCGCCATGCCGCCAGTGCTCGCCTTTTGCATATTGTTGTGTGTGAGAATTGTGATTCTCTCTCTATATGTATAGGCAGCCTTTTAATGTGATCAAATAACACACCTCATCATGTGATGCTGGAACAAGAGGGCCACGTAGGCAAAAATCCTAACTCAGTTAGTGCTCAGTTAACGACGTGGTGTAAGAACACACTAAGTGTTAAGTTGAGGGTGTTGGGCGTCAAAGTGTTAGTTGGGGGTGGCAGCGGCCAATAGCTGATAGTTAGGGGTGATATAATCCAATAACTCTTAATTAAGTTAGTCTTGTAATATTAGTCATTACTTTTTGTGGTTCGATCGGTTTTGTGCAGCTATGGTTTCATCTTTTGCGAAAAAGGAAAGATAAAGATGGACATGATACATCCAACACTATATTCAAGATTGTGAGTGCAAAGAAATGAAGATTTAGTAATAGTTTCAATAAAGATACAAACCCCACAATATTTTTAAGTTGCATTCTTACCCACCCCAAGAGTATAATAGGAATCTTTTAAAATCATAGGTTGGGTTTAGCTACAAAGTGTATTTGTCTAAAAAGTATACAAAGTGACATGGGCCTTTAGATTAGAGTAATTTATAGGCTCAAGGATTCGAATATGATGTTTTAGTAACCCTCACTCTATTATCCCATGGTTTTGAATGTGTTTTATGTCTGTTTAAATTTTTTAGGAGTTTTGGACTTTGTAGTCAACTCCTAACCATATATAAATTTACACTCCATAGCCTCCATTATCTCTAAAAACCGATAAAAAAAACCACCTTCTTTCCATATGTGTTTACGGCATGCATACTTAACTGAAGAATTACACTTGAGTCGTGATAAAATGCAGTTTATTATGCAATACTTATCTTACATCGACTAGCTACACAAACAATCGACAAGCGTAACTGAAAATTTATATGGTTCGCGATACTATCATAGCTAGCTTCTTGTTTGTCTCGCAAGACAAGAGATGACTCCATGATTTGTTGCTCAATCAACCAAGTGATAAACGCGGTTGTGACGTTATTTTGTAGTATTATATAATTATATACTTTTTTACATATATATAATCCTAAAACTTATAGTTCTACCAACAAGATTCCTGTCACATATCATCACCCCATCATCACATGTCACCCGAAGAAAATAAAACAGCAACTAAAACAGCAGCACAAATTGCCAATCCAAAAACAACTAAGCCCCAAGAGAAGATTGGCACTTTTAATACTTCTTCATACACCTACAACCAACACAAACAAAAGTTGAAAACAGATATTTTGACCACAAAACCACATTCCACACACACATACATGTTAAAGACTTCCATGAAAAAAAAATGCAATTTGACTACCATATATGATCAATATTATTTTATTTCTTGTGAAATTTTTAAAACCTTAAATTGATTATTAGGATACGCAGAACGTTGGTGTTACATGTGTAGTGAAACCCATGTTACTTAAATTTGAGAAGCTAAATTTGACCTCAAAGTGTCCTCTACTGGGACAAAATGTCCTCTATTCCACAAACAATCAAAACATTTAGCTTAGGCTAGAAATATATTCAAATAATATATAAATAAACATAGATCCCTGAAAATTCTTATTATTCTTATGCAGAATCATTTTCTTGGAACATGAATAATGAACAAAGGGTAAAAAAACTTACTTGAACCGGATAATTCGATTCTAAAGAAGACTCAGCAACAAGAATATAGAAGAGCCCCATAACTCCAGTATGGCTCTCTTCACTGCTGTAGTTCGACTCCAACGTTAGAATTTCACCTTTAGCTATCTTCACAGAACCTGGTTCAGGATAACAAGTGGACATTCCTACAATGTAACCAGCTTCGTCTCCTACATCATTTCCTTCTCCATATATCGGCTTAGACGAGCAAATTACCCCTCCATCCTAAACAAAAGTAATAGTCCTTTTTTCAATTAAAATGCATTTCTAGCTATTAGAAATGGAAATCTAGATTCATGACTGCAAAACTGAAATAACTACCTTTCTATACAGAGCAGATCCGATTCCGCCACTGTGCTGGTGTGCAACACCATAAACAACATCACCAGACATTGGGAAGCTCACACTTGTCCTTCTGCTACTGGTGTAGTCATTAGTAGCAATTCCAGTGGTAGATTGTTCAACATCATACTCTATCTGTATATGGTAAGTCTTTGTGTTAAAGGATGATAACAAAACACTTTTAAATTTTGTAAATATTATGACGCGTCAAGTGAACTTACGAGGCAATCGTGCATTCTTGTTTTCTCCCAAGTATCAGTGACATCAAATATGAAGATTTTAACAGGTACAATGGAGTCTCTCCAATCAACCCACTTAACTGTGTACTTTAAGTAAAGATTTCTTTTGACACTTTCAAGCCCGCTTTTCACTTTGCATTGTGCGTCGTCATAGCAACAATACAACCCTCCCACATAATCTGGATCTATCGGTCGACCATACCTGTCATTCGTCACATTATACAAGTTACATCTACATTTCCAAAGCAATAACATGAAAATCCATAACAACCTCAGTTCCTTCCGTGTGTGAATATTAGAAAAAGGTAACACAAATTAGATTCAGTAATTAACCATGATGATGTTATATAATATTATCCCTTTATTATTGCCCAAAACATGAATTAAATTACATGATACCTGCATTCAGTACACCCCATT
This sequence comes from Scalesia atractyloides, assembly GCA_947069175.1. Classification (NCBI taxonomy): domain Eukaryota; kingdom Viridiplantae; phylum Streptophyta; class Magnoliopsida; order Asterales; family Asteraceae; genus Scalesia; species Scalesia atractyloides. The sequence goes on from CAMTDV010000023.1 coordinate 3,560,881, forward strand.
GGATCTACTGTCCCCCGAGTGTCGATTGCATGGATGTTCAACATCCATTTCTCTTCATATCCAAAAGGAACTTCAAGTGGATTACCCACTTCAATTCCATAAGGATCGGGAACACGTGTGGAAGTTTTTCGTGTTTCAGATCCCAATCCAAAAAACTGAGAAAGACCATGATTGCATATTCCAGCATTCCCAGCAATAATTTGATCTGATCCGAGGAACCCCGGATTACCTTTATGTTTTTCATCTTCAACACCTATTCGTTGATAGTATCTTACTGCAACCCAGTGATGAAGATAAGTTTCATGAAGGGGAACAGGGTTTCCTGCTTCATCAACAACTTCAGCATTGAAACTTTTGAGAGCGATATGACCTTTTGGGAACTCGATGTCATAATAGTATTTGTTTGAAACTGAACCCTGATGTTGGGTTATTTTAGGTGATAGATACACCATGGTTTTCAACCCGTTTTCAAATGTTACACGAGCTTCGGAATTTTGGGCACTTGTCGCTAATATCGCGATAGCTAATAAGAACACCACACCTTGACTACCAAGTGACATCGTTGACCCTGGAAAAAAACATAAATTTGCTTTTGATTTTGGAACAAGGTAAGGTTTCAAATCATGAACCAATGCAATCATGAATTTCTAGAACAAGTTAAGGTTTTGAATTTTTTTTTGGTCTTTCGTGTTAAGACTCGAGTCATGACAGTGCAAAAACTTGCATATACTTCAGGAAACAAGAATTATATTATATGTTCTTCATTGTTTATATATGTAACATTTGTAAAAATCGGGTCTTCAAAACCCGCTCCGTTTTGTAATCAAGTACCAAGTTATAAAAGTTACATTAAATATTTATGATTATTTTGAGTTAAAACGATACATAATTAATAAATAAACTAAACTATAAAAATTATAATTGATAAAAAGTTTAAAATAAAATAAATAAAAAAATAATGAAGCTGCCGGGATTCGAACCCGGGTCAGCCAAGACACTTCAACAACTTAACACTCACACCCTAGACCACTCCGCCACATTGTGTTTTCTGCTAACTCTAGGAACACAAATGAATTTTATACACAAACTCAGTTAAAACCGATGGCGCCATCTGAGAAACGGTAATCGGCAAACCAAGCGTCAAATCGTTGTTTATCTCACACATTCAGTTTATAACGATGCACGACGGTTTTTAATCAATCAGAAATTGATTAAACTTCAAGACTCATCATTGTTGGTTTTTAAAACCGAAAAACCATCAAGTTCGGAATTACACAAACTCCAGACCACTCTCGCGATTCAGAGAGATCATACCAATACTCCAATTCCTTTTTCGTCGCATTTTCAGACCATCAGAGCGCCTAAAACAGCTCGCCGGAATTCTCTGCAAAAGTCGCCGGAAAACCGTATTCAACTCAAGCCGGTAAAATACTTCTACTTTACGGTTTCAATCTATTGTTAGAACCTTACTAACATTAACCCATCGCTCATAATCAACCACAGACGACATTGCTGGACTTTCTGTGCTCGCCGGAAAACTCCTGGAATCGTCGGAAACTCGTTGATTACCGGTATGCACATTCCAACGTACTGATAATCAATACTCATTAGTTCAATTTCACATCTAATCTCTTAAACCTGTTAATAGATTCTCTCAGCCGAAGGTTTCAAAAACAGAGCCGACAAGTTTCGCCGGACTCTCTGAAGAAGACAATCTGTTCGGTATCTTCTTTCCCCAAACTTTTCGATTCAATGCATTCAAACCGGACATCATGTTTACTAACTAAATTAATCACGAATCGGTTGTTTGATTGATGTCTGCGTTTGTAATGAAGAAGACGAGTTCAATGATGACATAAGATTAATTAAAATCGAAATTATAAACGGGTTAGACACACAGTCCAGCGGTGGACTGTGTGCAAACAAAAACTATACACGTCCCGAGTTCGATCCCTGCTACACGCACACCTTGTGTAATAAAATGCCTTTTTGATCAAGAACTAAACCGGGTTAACCCAGATAGTTGTTAAATATAATAAAAACCGAGATAATAACCGGGTTAGACACACAGTCCAGCGGTGGACTGTGTGCAACATGAACTACACGTCGCGCGTTCGAAACCCGTCACGAGCACCGGTCCGATTGAATTAAAATGTTTTTGCAAATAAAGGAAATTCGGTTAAATCGAGTAAGTGTATAAATATAATTAAAAACGAGATTATTTCGGATTAGACACGTAGCTCAGTTGGTAGAGCTGCGTGCACGCGAACGGGAGGTCGCCGATTCGAATCTCACCCGGCGCAGATTAATTCGCTGACCGAACCGGTCAACGGTCAACGGTCAACACTAAAAAAATAATATTTTTTTATATTTTTATTTATTTAATTTAATTTAAAAATCAATAAAAAATACATAAAAATAACATTTTTAAAGATAGAAAATAGCCATAAACTCACAAAAATATATCTAAAAATTTCATTAAAATCCTTAATAAAATCCATCCATTTAATATATTTTTCCATTATTATTTAGGTTAGTATTCCTCGTTGATCCGTTCATCTAAATCGTGCGCATCTCACCATCTCCAATCCAACGCACCCAATGTGAGTGAATCTTACAAATTCCCCGTTTTAATCACGTTTTGGGGTGTATCATGTGTCTTTGTATATATATATTATTACTAAACCATTGTGCATATATCATATCATGAACTTGTGTATGCAGTTTGTTGCTGTTAAGTAGTTATTATTGGATGCAATTTATTATTCAGTACATGCAATTTCATAGGCCGCCGCTCCCCATTACATTATGAGCGTTGAGCATGTTCCCCATTTTATTATGCGGTTGAACCTGGCGTGCCCACATACGATCAGCTCCGTTTGATTGAGCCTTGATCGCACAGACATTTTCATTTTCAGTACATGCAATACGATCGGCTCCGTTTGATTGAGCCTTGATCGCACAGTTTCATTTATGTTATTTACAGTATGATGTTGGTATGTTCATGTATGCTGCCATGTGTTATTGTATGTTATAGTTGTGACTGCTATTTGCCATTACTTGGTTATTTACATTTGCTCATCTATGATTATGCACAATTTTCATTGATAAACTAACAATTAATTTATTAATAAATGTTTATCTAATAAGGTTCACTCGCCAACTTATGTTGACCCAAAAACCCCCATTTTACACATGATACAGGTGAAGCAGCTGCAGCTAGGAACAAATAGGACTTGGACTAGAAGAATAAAACTATTTAGTGTTGGGATTGTTATGCTTGGCTTATTTTCCTTGTATTGAATGAACATGTTTGGATTTTTGAAATGTAACTTTGATTTTATTAAATATGAAACATATTAGTAAATGTCATGAGCTTTGGTGATAACCCAATTATGCCCCGACTCTTATTCCGCTGTGGGTCGGGGTGTGACAATATATTCAATAAAGAATTATCGGACAAGTGCTTAAATCTCAAACCAGTTAAGAGTTATTAAGAATATCCTGCGTTAGATCAGCAAAACTAATACTTCAATATTATCATAACAAAAATTGAAAAACTAAAAATATAAACATAGTAGTTCACGAGTTCTTGAGGTCACCTAGAAACAAGAATCAAAGCACCATGCATTCATAATTTAAAACATTTGATCAGCTACTGTCTAGAAGCCGCAATCTAATGAAACACACAGTTTGATTTCAATCTGAAAACATTCAAGAATTCAGTCTATGATCATAAGTAGTTCTATCAAAAGTTATGAATGAAAGTCGTACCTAAGAAGAAGTTGTTGAATATTGCAGACGATTGATGAAATTAAACTACTAAAAGTCAAGTCTTAAAAACAACTGGGTGACGGCAGCGCTTACGCAAGAACAGAAGAATCGTACGGGGAAGAAACGACAATAACGAAGGGTTTTCTAGATGTTGTGGGTTTGTTTAAATGTGAATATGTATTTTATGTGTGTACATGTTGCCGGTTGGTGTAGAACCAGACAATGAAAAGAGTACAGATACGGGTTGTAGTGGGATTTGAAGCTTCTGTTGATAGCGTAGTTTGACGATTTGATCAATCACGGCTTTTATAGTTCATACCACTGTTTATGCCATAATTTATGTTGTAACTATTATGGATGAGATTGTTAGTGTACTGGTTTTGGTGTTAAAAATGAATAAAATGCAAACTGAGTATCATATTGATTATGACGGTACGGTATTGGTAGTGCAAAAGTATCAAAAATACGGAAACCAACTAGTATTGAAACTAATAATCACAAAAATTAATACAAGTAATATTAGTACTGATTTTATTCGGTTGATACCGGTATTCGATAAAAAATACTCATCCTTTTTATGTTTTTCTTTCATCTATTATTAGAAAGAAACATATAATTATGAATAAAAATTTACAGGGGTTGTTGTGAAAAGGTTTTTCTCTCTTAGTGACAGAGGGTCATGAGATTAAAAGAAAATTATAAAACATATTAAACCAAGTAACTTTTTTCTTCTAAAACAATGAATGTAATAAATAAGTGCATTAGTTGTAGATCTATAATGTTTAGCTTTTTTAAACGGCTACATTTCCCATTAAAAGTAAGGATGGTTATGGGTCGGATTCGGGCCGGGTATTGGTAATCTCAAAGCCACACTTGCTTGTAAAATCGTATCTCACACTCGGCTTAATACTTGTCAGGTAATTACCCATCGGCTATCGGGTATAAATCTAAAATATTTTGAGGATATGTTTCGGGTAAACAGGTATATAGTTTCAGATAATCAGGTCGGGTATCACCTAATCCCATGCTTGTCCATGCTCATAAAATATTTTAATTTTTGATTCCATACCTGGTTCCATACCCATTGGCTATTGGGTTTCGGGTTTCGCATATGCTCCTCAGGCTCGTACTTTTTTGCTATCCTTAATTAAAAGGGCTACATATGTCATATATGTCATTTTATGATTCATCCCGGTAAGCTTTTGAGAAAAAAAAAGGTTTTTAAGATTAAAAAAAGAAAATTATTGTTAACATGTGTCATGATCCACTATAAAAAGTAGTAAATGTGTTTGAAAAGAAATTGGCACGCCAAAGTTTAAAAATAGTCTATGATGACAAATATCACATAAAAAACAACTCAACTTTCTTCTGAACCTTATTCCACCTTATTCCACTAGTTTAAAAGGATGCAAGTCTTTTAGTTATGTGCATTTAATAATATGTTAATAACCGATGCAGATTAAGTCTCACCACAATAATCATATGATAATGGTCACATGTATTTTACTTAAAATATTAATTATAGGTTAAATTACGTTTTTAATTTATGTGGTTTGATAAAAACAACTTTTCCTTCGATTTTTGTTTTTTTTATCAACTTCTTAGTTATTTCATGACAAATTTAGCCACTCAACTCTCCTTGCTCTTCCTTATGGCTACCTATAGGGTAAGCCTTGTTACAAAGGTTCAATTTGGTGGTGGTTAATAGTGGTCAAAGGTGGTGATTCATGATGGTAGCAAGTGGCGGTTCGTGGTAGCCATTCACGGGGTGCTTTGTAACAAGCTAAAAATTATGTAATAGTTATACTGTCACATTGTGAATTAATAAAGACGGGAATTGCATAAATCAACCTTTATGTTAAACTTAAACTGTACTTCATATATTTCGTTTAAACCTAACCTTTACAACTAACATCGTCTAAAAACTCAGTTAAGTTACTTCACATGCTTTGTATGTAAGGGTATCATGGTCTTTTCACCAGCCTTTTATAATATAAAGGACAATTTGTGAAATTATGTCTTATTATTATTATTATATACTAAGATTCTGAGTTGAATTTATTATTATTAGTAATAAAAAGATACTAATTGATTTGGGAGGATTAAGATATAATAGAAAGTTTATTTGGATAGAAAGCATAAAAAGTAATCTTGTTCATTTATTTAATAATAAATGGTTAAAGTTAAATGACTGAGATTGAAGTAAAAAGAAAAGACGTGTGGGTTTATATAGGGCTATTCTAGTGAGAAGATGGAGAGATGGGGTTCTAGAGAGAGAAAAAGTTGATTAATTTGGAGTTCCAAATAGGGAAAATGTGCAGGAGGGTGGGTGTTAGGTAGTATTGACGGAGGTTGGACCAAAATATCATTTTCATTTGTGTTTCTATTTTGTCACGTGGATTGCTAAGATTACTTTCTATCATTCTTAACAAGATTAAATTTACTATTTGATTTTTGGGACACTTCAATAAAGTATAATTATAATATGTTTTAGTGAGGAAAAGTCTGAATAATATAAGTATTACTTGAACTGTTCAATCTTTTGTATTCTAAAATATGAGTTTTACATAAAAAGAAAACTTTGACGAGTATAATTGTAGTTTGTGACTCTAGCTGCATTTATCAAACATATTCGGGTATGATCCTAAAACTATTTTTACAAGACTATGTTAGCAATCCAATTATCAATATAGCATATCAAATAATATTTATAAAATTACACCAATCAACCTTTATGTTATGCCTAAACTGCACTTCATACCTTTCAGTCTAAAATCGGCCAAACTCAACCCTCATGGTTATGTTACATTCTATAACCTTTATAACTAACAACGTTCAAAAACTCAGTTAAATTACCACACATGCATGTAAGGGTATCATGATCTTTTTATCAGCCTTTTATAATATAAAGATTGATTTGTGAAATCTTGTCTTATTATTATTATTACTATTTTTATTATTATTATTATTATTATTATTAATTACATATGTATAAAAATAATAAAAATAATAATAATAATAATAAGAGTTAATAATAAGGGGTCGTTCCATAAAAGTTTAATATGAAAGCTAGATATTTAAGAGGTATAATATTTAATATTTTAAAAAAATATATATATGAAATCCATTACATATCATGTAAGGTCATAATATCGAATTTTAAGACCATTACGAAAGAAACGTAAAAACTCGTATAGTGACATGACATTGTGAGTGACCCCTTCATTTAAAGAAGGGTGTTTATTATTCGAAACTAATTTAAAAAACTAAAACTTGAATTGAAAGTTTGGAACTAATTGAGTACAAATTCTTATCCACGTTAAATTTTGAATTTGATTTCGAATAGAATTCAAAACTAAAACTTGAATTGAAAGTTTGGAACTAAGTGAGTACAAATTCTTATCGATTTAGATGTTGAACTTGATAAAACACCCCAAATGAAAAGCTAACGGGTCTCCCGACATGGTTGTAATATAAACGGAAATAGTTTTGAGAGGAAGGTCTTACGTAAATGGGTTTTTAAAATGCATTTTATTATTTTATATGCTATATTGAGAATTGAATTACTAACATAGTTTTGTAAAAATAGTTTTAGTATCATACCCGTATATGTTTGATAAATGCAGCTAGAATCACAAACTGTAATTATACTCATTAAACTTTTCTTTTTCTGTAAAAACTGTCATTTTAGGATACAAAAGATTGAACTCTTAAAAGTTCAAGTAATACATATATTATTCAACCCTTTCCTCTGTAAAAAAAATTATAAATACACTTTATTGAAGTATCCCAAATCAATTAGAATATGTTTTTAATAATAATAATAATAATAATAATAATAATAATAATATAATAATAATAATAATAATAATAATAATAATAATAATAAGACATAATTTAACAAATCAACCTTTATGTTATAAAAGGGTGATGAAAAGACCATGATACCCTCACACGCAAAGCATGTGAACTAACTTAACTGAGTTTTTAGACGACGTTAGTTGTAAAGCTTATAGAATGTAACAAAATATGAACATAAAGATTGGGTTTGGCCGATTTCATAGTGAACTTTATGAAGTGCAGTTTATATATAACATAATTTATACAATTTTATGCAATGATAAAATGCATTTTGAAAACCCATTTAGTAAGACCTTCCTCTCAAAACTATTTCATTTGATCTTAAAACCATGTCGGGAGACCCACTAGCTTTTTCATTTGGAGTGTTTTATCAAGTTAGATTACAACTTATCTAAATCGATTTATTTTTTTAGATGAAATATATATGATTGGTGTCGGTTTATCGATATGATCATCGATATATTGTATTAAATACCATGATACATTATTTATTTTAATATACTAAAGAGGCTTTGATATGTTGATTTTAACACCATGATAAATTATTTCTTTTAATATACTAAAGAGGCTAGATTTTTTTTTTTTAATTTGAAGTTGTCAAAGAATTAGAATCTGTCAAAAGAATTAGAATCTTGATGTATTAAATCCATAAAATAATTCATAGTTTGAAAGGAATTTTGAAATTCTTAACTCGTAGGAATAATTTATTGCAAATCCCTTTATTTCCAACCATACATGCTATCGGATTCATATTTCAACAATAAAAAATTCCATAAACCAAACATGTTAAGGAATAAAAATTCCATTAAATTATTTCATTCCTAACATAAATTCCATCAAACAAAGGCTCCTGATTTTATTTGCTATTTATGTTTTCCAATTATAATTTCAGTGACAAAATCTCAAAGGATAAATGATAAACAAGAGGTAACTTATAGTTTTACTAATCAACAAGATTAGATGAAAAGGCTATTCAGGTTGCAATAGACAGGTATCCATCCTCATGTTGCTTTCTTCTTCGATAAGCAACCAAAACCGCAGCACAAACCGCCAATCCTAACACCGATAAACCCCAAAGGAAGATCGGTACTTTTAATTCTTCATGAATCTGCATAGAAATATTACAACACATATTGGACTACAAAATCAGATTCTCTGTTGCATACAAACAAAATATTATAAAACAGAATCAACTTCTTATGAGTAGAAATCTTACTTGAACATGTTCATTCAGATTCAAAGAAGCGTCTGCAACAAGAATATAGAAGAGCCCCATAACTCCAGTGTGGCTCTTTTCACTGCTGTAATTAGACTCCAAAGTTAAAGCTTCACCTTTAACTATTCTCACGGAACCAGGTTTCGGATAACATGTGGACATTCCTACAATGTAACCAGCTTCGTCTCCTGCGCTGTTTCCTTGCCCGTATATAGGTTTAGACGCGCAAATGACCCGTCCATCCTAAATAAAATCAACAAATTTTATTGCTTCAAATGTATTTACAGATACCTATAGATACAAATGCCGTAAAAAAAAAAAAAAAAAAAAAAAAAAAAAACTGAAATACTCACCTCCCCATAAAGAGTAGAACCTATCCCACCACTATGTTGGTGAGCAACACCATAAACGACATCACCATCGATAGGGAGAATCCCTCTTGAGCTCCTGGTGCTGGTAAAGTCATTAGTAGCCACTCCAGTGGTAGATTTTTCAATATCATACTCGATCTGCGCATTAATAGTTTAATTATCTATCAACTAAGGTAATAAAAAGCTTCAAAGTTTTACTGAGTGTTGAATATCTGTAATTAAGTTCCATGACAAGGCAAGGTAAAAATGTGAAAACTAATTACCAAAATAACAAAAGAGCTTCAAAATTTTATTATAAAGGTGTTACGATTTGTTAAGTTTATATCATATATATGATAAAAATAGTTGTAGAACTATGAGACACTTTTGTTAATAACATAACTTACATGGCAATCATGGATTCCTGTGTGCTGCCAAGTATCAGTGACATCAAATATGTAGACTTTAACAGGTACAATGGAGTCACTCCAATCAACCCACTTTACAGTGTACTTCAAGTAAAGGTTTCTTTCAACACTTTCAATCCCATTTTTCACTTTGCATTGTGTTCCATCATAACAACAATATAATCCTCCCACATAATTCGGTTTCAAAGGCCGACCATATGTATCTACCGTCACATTATACAAGTCACATCTGCATTACCAAGAAAAATAAAATAAAAATTATACACAAAAAGATTTGTAACAAAATATATATATCAAACTTAGTACCTGCACTCGGTACATCCCATTGCATCAACCGCACCTCGAGTGTCAATTGCATGGATATTAAACATCCATCTTTCTTCATATCCAGAAGGAACTTTTAACGGATTACCAACTTCGATTCCATAAGGATAAGGAATATCAGTGGATGTTTTTCGTGTTTCAGATCCTAATCCAAAAAACTGTGGAAGACCATGATCACATATTCCATCATTCCCAGCAAGAATGAAATCTGATTGCTGGAACCCGAGATTCGCATTATACTTAACATTTTTAACACCCTTACGATAGTAGTATCTTAACGCAACCCAGTGGTGGAGATAAGTTTCTTGAAGTGAAACAGGGTCCCCTGCTTCATCAACAACTTCAGCATTGAAACTTTTTATAGCAATATGACCTTTTGGAAACTCGACGTCATAATAGAATTTGTTTGAAACCGAACCCGGATGTTGGGTTATTTTAGGTGATAGATACACCATGGTTTTTAACCCGTTTTCAATTGTTACACGAGCTTCAGAAATTCGAGCGCATATTACCAATAAAGCAATAGCTAACGACAAAGCTAGACTTCGAGTAGCAGGTGACATCGTTTACCCTCAACCTCAATTAATCTGTAGCAAAATAAAAGGTTATTCATTTTTGTTCTACCTAAACAACACAAGTTTTGTATTTTGCACATATCATCGTCATCATACTCAGTAAATCCCACCAGTAGCAAAGCTAAGGTAAGGTCTGAGGAGTGTAAAATGTAGAAAGCCTTACCTCTACCCGTAGGATAGAGAGGCTGCTTCCAGTGAGACCGCGGCTCGCAATCAAGCTTTGGACATAAGGCACATGACACTCAGTGATCGGGACAAAGGCCGATTAGTGCATGTATCCCCATGTCTTTGGCTATCAATGCCACCGCCTGTCGCTTTTAACGTTATTTTCACAAAATTAGTAAAATAACGTTAAAATCAGTGCAGTTGCACATAAAGGTTCATAAATAAGGTTCTACGTTTTTGTCACCAAACAGATACATAACCAGCAGATCTAATGCTTCAACGAAATATCATAAACAAATTAACAAAACCAAAGTATTTCACTATTTCTTGAATAAACAATACAAAGCATCGTGCAAGAAAGATTTATCTTTACGTATTGATTCTTTTTCACAGCATATATAGATCATAAAACAGTTCAAGAACTATGAAATCATTAAATATGGAGTTCTTGATCCCCTAATTTCCCGTCACACACCCATAACAAATAACTATGTAATAACCGAAAGTAGTTTGATCGAATCATACAAAATACAGAAAATCATCAAGAAAAAGTGGGAAAAAAAAACATACCCAGATGAGTATTCGGTATAAATTTGTGAACTTGATAATCTTTTGGAGAATACAGAGACTATCGAGTGAGGTTCGATTTTGGCTAAATGAAAAAGGGGCGAAATTGATGATAAAATACAAAAAGGGAATTGTTATGTCGAAAATCGAGTGTGGGGTAGAAGGTTTGTGGATAATTTGGTTTGTCTGATTGCTGGAACCCGAGATTCGCATTATACTTAACATTTTTAACACCCTTACGATAGTAGTATCTTAACGCAACCCAGTGGTGGAGATAAGTTTCTTGAAGTGAAACAGGGTCCCCTGCTTCATCAACAACTTCAGCATTGAAACTTTTTATAGCAATATGACCTTTTGGAAACTCGACGTCATAATAGAATTTGTTTGAAACCGAACCCGGATGTTGGGTTATTTTAGGTGATAGATACACCATGGTTTTTAACCCGTTTTCAATTGTTACACGAGCTTCAGAAATTCGAGCGCATATTACCAATAAAGCAATAGCTAACGACAAAGCTAGACTTCGAGTAGCAGGTGACATCGTTTACCCTCAACCTCAATTAATCTGTAGCAAAATAAAAGGTTATTCATTTTTGTTCTACCTAAACAACACAAGTTTTGTATTTTGCACATATCATCGTCATCATACTCAGTAAATCCCACCAGTAGCAAAGCTAAGGTAAGGTCTGAGGAGTGTAAAATGTAGAAAGCCTTACCTCTACCCGTAGGATAGAGAGGCTGCTTCCAGTGAGACCGCGGCTCGCAATCAAGCTTTGGACATAAGGCACATGACACTCAGTGATCGGGACAAAGGCCGATTAGTGCATGTATCCCCATGTCTTTGGCTATCAATGCCACCGCCTGTCGCTTTTAACGTTATTTTCACAAAATTAGTAAAATAACGTTAAAATCAGTGCAGTTGCACATAAAGGTTCATAAATAAGGTTCTACGTTTTTGTCACCAAACAGATACATAACCAGCAGATCTAATGCTTCAACGAAATATCATAAACAAATTAACAAAACCAAAGTATTTCACTATTTCTTGAATAAACAATACAAAGCATCGTGCAAGAAAGATTTATCTTTACGTATTGATTCTTTTTCACAGCATATATAGATCATAAAACAGTTCAAGAACTATGAAATCATTAAATATGGAGTTCTTGATCCCCTAATTTCCCGTCACACACCCATAACAAATAACTATGTAATAACCGAAAGTAGTTTGATCGAATCATACAAAATACAGAAATCATCAAGAAAAAGTGGGAAAAAAAAAACATACCCAGATGAGTATTCGGTATAAAATTTGTGAACTTGATAATCTTTTGGAGAATACAGAGACTATCGAGTGAGGTTCGATTTTGGCTAAATGAAAAAGGGGCGAAATTGATGATAAAATACAAAAAGGGAATTGTTATGTCGAAAATCGAGTGTGGGGTAGAAGGTTTGTGGATAATTTGGTTTGTCTGATTGCTGGAACCCGAGATTCGCATTATACTTAACATTTTTAACACCCTTACGATAGTAGTATCTTAACGCAACCCAGTGGTGGAGATAAGTTTCTTGAAGTGAAACAGGGTCCCCTGCTTCATCAACAACTTCAGCATTGAAACTTTTTATAGCAATATGACCTTTTGGAAACTCGACGTCATAATAGAATTTGTTTGAAACCGAACCGGATGTTGGGTTATTTTAGGTGATAGATACACCATGGTTTTTAACCCGTTTTCAATTGTTACACGAGCTTCAGAAATTCGAGCGCATATTACCAATAAAGCAATAGCTAACGACAAAGCTAGACTTCGAGTAGCAGGTGACATCGTTTACCCTCAACCTCAATTAATCTGTAGCAAAATAAAAGGTTATTCATTTTTGTTCTACCTAAACAACACAAGTTTTGTATTTTGCACATATCATCGTCATCATACTCAGTAAATCCCACCAGTAGCAAAGCTAAGGTAAGGTCTGAGGAGTGTAAAATGTAGAAAGCCTTACCTCTACCCGTAGGATAGAGAGGCTGCTTCCAGTGAGACCGCGGCTCGCAATCAAGCTTTGGACATAAGGCACATGACACTCAGTGATCGGGACAAAGGCCGATTAGTGCATGTATCCCCATGTCTTTGGCTATCAATGCCACCGCCTGTCGCTTTTAACGTTATTTTCACAAAATTAGTAAAATAACGTTAAAATCAGTGCAGTTGCACATAAAGGTTCATAAATAAGGTTCTACGTTTTTGTCACCAAACAGATACATAACCAGCAGATCTAATGCTTCAACGAAATATCATAAACAAATTAACAAAACCAAAGTATTTCACTATTTCTTGAATAAACAATACAAAGCATCGTGCAAGAAAGATTTATCTTTACGTATTGATTCTTTTTCACAGCATATATAGATCATAAAACAGTTCAAGAACTATGAAATCATTAAATATGGAGTTCTTGATCCCCTAATTTCCCGTCACACACCCATAACAAATAACTATGTAATAACCGAAAGTAGTTTGATCGAATCATACAAAATACAGAAAATCATCAAGAAAAAGTGGGAAAAAAAAACATACCCAGATGAGTATTCGGTATAAATTTGTGAACTTGATAATCTTTTGGAGAATACAGAGACTATCGAGTGAGGTTCGATTTTGGCTAAATGAAAAAGGGGCGAAATTGATGATAAAATACAAAAAGGGAATTGTTATGTCGAAAATCGAGTGTGGGGTAGAAGGTTTGTGGATAATTTGGTTTGTCTGATTGCTGGAACCCGAGATTCGCATTATACTTAACATTTTTAACACCCTTACGATAGTAGTATCTTAACGCAACCCAGTGGTGGAGATAAGTTTCTTGAAGTGAAACAGGGTCCCCTGCTTCATCAACAACTTCAGCATTGAAACTTTTTATAGCAATATGACCTTTTGGAAACTCGACGTCATAATAGAATTTGTTTGAAACCGAACCCGGATGTTGGGTTATTTTAGGTGATAGATACACCATGGTTTTTAACCCGTTTTCAATTGTTACACGAGCTTCAGAAATTCGAGCGCATATTACCAATAAAGCAATAGCTAACGACAAAGCTAGACTTCGAGTAGCAGGTGACATCGTTTACCCTCAACCTCAATTAATCTGTAGCAAAATAAAAGGTTATTCATTTTTGTTCTACCTAAACAACACAAGTTTTGTATTTTGCACATATCATCGTCATCATACTCAGTAAATCCCACCAGTAGCAAAGCTAAGGTAAGGTCTGAGGAGTGTAAAATGTAGAAAGCCTTACCTCTACCCGTAGGATAGAGAGGCTGCTTCCAGTGAGACCGCGGCTCGCAATCAAGCTTTGGACATAAGGCACATGACACTCAGTGATCGGGACAAAGGCCGATTAGTGCATGTATCCCCATGTCTTTGGCTATCAATGCCACCGCCTGTCGCTTTTAACGTTATTTTCACAAAATTAGTAAAATAACGTTAAAATCAGTGCAGTTGCACATAAAGGTTCATAAATAAGGTTCTACGTTTTTGTCACCAAACAGATACATAACCAGCAGATCTAATGCTTCAACGAAATATCATAAACAAATTAACAAAACCAAAGTATTTCACTATTTCTTGAATAAACAATACAAAGCATCGTGCAAGAAAGATTTATCTTTACGTATTGATTCTTTTTCACAGCATATATAGATCATAAAACAGTTCAAGAACTATGAAATCATTAAATATGGAGTTCTTGATCCCCTAATTTCCCGTCACACACCCATAACAAATAACTATGTAATAACCGAAAGTAGTTTGATCGAATCATACAAAATACAGAAAATCATCAAGAAAAAGTGGGAAAAAAAAACATACCCAGATGAGTATTCGGTATAAATTTGTGAACTTGATAATCTTTTGGAGAATACAGAGACTATCGAGTGAGGTTCGATTTTGGCTAAATGAAAAAGGGGCGAAATTGATGATAAAATACAAAAAGGGAATTGTTATGTCGAAAATCGAGTGTGGGGTAGAAGGTTTGTGGATAATTTGGTTTGTTTGAATTTATGTGCACCGTGATCGATGTGTTACGATTTTGAAACGACAAGAGATAAGCGTGGTAGTCGAATTTCTACTGATATCAGGGTTGTAGAAAATTCCAAATTAAACCCTTTTGATATAATTAACATTTATAAATGGGCTTGAGATGTTTTTTTTTTTAGGTTTATAGTTCACCCTGGTTAAGAATTCGCACGTAATGTTGCACGGGTCTTAAGTAGAGATGGGCATTAAAAAAGGGTTCCGAACCCGAAAGGTAGAACGAATGGAACGGTTCTGGTTTCTACCCGACATTAAGTAGATAACGGTTTCGGGTTCAAAATACCCGTTTGGTTCCAACCGGTTTCCCCAATTTACCATTTCGAATGCAGTAGGGAACGGGTTTCTCTTAACCTACCCGTTCTACGTAACCGGTTCTTCGTGGAACCGGTTCCTGACCGTTATAATATTACCGTTGAACCAGTGTTATAAGCCGATTATAATATGTTACCGTTGGAAACTGTTATAGCGCGTTTAAAAGTTGTTCAAATAAAACTAATCTTAAGAAGATGAAGTTGAGTTAGAGCATAAAATTGTTGACGAAGAGGAGGACGAAGAAGTGGAGACTAACGATTCGGACGACGATTGTACCGAGGTACCCGCAACTAAGAGAAACTCGTCAGAAAGTGTTGCACCTGCCGCTAGTAAACGATCAAAGAAATAAAATCTTACTAAAACCGGTTCTGAGTAATTTTTTATTTTTTTTTTGTAACCGGTTAATTTTTTTTATATATTGTAACCGATTAATTTGTTTTTTAATTTTAACCGATTATTGTTACTATTTTTATTTATCAATGTAACTAATAATAAAAATCAAACATAACAAACACAATAGAAAGAAACATTACACAAACTTTATTAAAACACCAACGATAACATTTATCAGGAACCGGTAAGTAGGAAGGGGTCTATATACAAAAAAAACGATTTTTTAATCAGGAACCGGTTCCACCGGTAACATTTTATCAGGAACCGGTTCTGAACAGTAAAAGTCAGGTTTTTACTGTCAGGAACCGGTTCTGAACAGTAAAAGTCAGGTTTTTACTGTTCAGAACCGGTTCTGAACAGTAAAAGTCAGCTTTTTACTGTCAGGAACCGGTTCCGCACCATACCCGGTTCCATAATACCCGTACCCGGTTCTACACGGTTCCATATTCTTGGGTGTGAACCTGGGTAGGAACCGGACCCGGTTCCACACCATACCCGGTTCCAATGACATCCAAGCAGAACCGGTTCCGGGTTGGAACCAGTTCCGGGTAATAATAAAACCCGATTATGCCCATCTCTACTTGGAACCATGGCAACATTTTGAGTTTTATATTTTTTTTATTAGGCTATATTGGGATCATCCTCTGCCACCTCACTAAAAAATTATCACTAACGCCTCCCTCTTTCATATCGCAGACGTATGGTTGTAAAAATCTTGATTAATCGCCGATTAATCTCTGATTAGTCTCCGATTGATCACAATTAATTCCGATTAATTCATGCCGCCTGACTAACGACTAACGATTACTACAGCATTGTGCGAGCGTCAATGAAGGGGCGCTATTGTTGATTTGTTAATGCAATAGTGGACAATAGCGGATGAAATGTGGGACCCAGATCATTTTTAAACCTTTAAAACTAAATAAATAAATAGGGGGCGTTATTGGGGGCTTTAACCCATATCATCGGTGTTATTGAGAAGATGCAATAAAGCCTATTGTCCTATGTGGAGCCTACGTGTCGATAATGTGTCCCAATGGAGCCCTTAAGGGGCTCCAACCATATCTCGCAACCTTATAATATTAAAAAAGTAAGTATAATTAAAATTAAAGTAAACCGTCATTTTTGTCTCTATGATTTGGTGAAAATTGTCACTTTCGTTCAATACTTGGTTTTCACACATCTAGATCCTCACGGTTTCCGATTTTTTTTCATTTTCATTTGATCAATTAACTTAATCCAAATTTCTCAACTAAATGAGGGGTATGCCAGTCATTTTACTCTCTTAAAATTAAAAAAAAACCTAAGTTATGATAATTTGGAGTTTATAATATATCCTTCAAAAATTAAGTTTTATTAACTTCAATTTTAAAATTACTTTTTTGTAAATTAAGTTTTAAATAATTATAGAAAAGTTTTGCCTTTTTGAATTTAAATAAAATTAAATTAAGTTTCAAAATACTTATGGTTTTTATTTTTTATGTATTATTTTATTTTATTCATTTGGGCGCAAGATATAATAAAATGGGTCTTAACATAATAAACGTAAGAAATGATGAAAGATTTTTTTGTTGTTTAAAGAAATTCCCATCTATTTAAGCGTTATTTTAGTTACAAATAAAATAATAACAATAATAAAAAATCGTATAAAATTACTCTACCAAGGTAATTATTTGTAATTACTATAGAGGTGATTATATAATTACTCTCCTAGTTTAATTATGAAACTTATTTTTTTAGATTTGAGGACTAAAAATCATGTTTAACTAGTGAAAAAAAAATCATTTAAAAACTTTATTCAGTTCTTACGTTTAGTATGTCAAAGCTATTAGCGTATATTATATTTTAGCATAATAATTTGCATCATCTCTGATTATTCGTATTTTCTTTTGTAAAGCATTATCAGTGGCTAACATGTAGGGCTGTTAGCTTGGCCACTCTTGATATATATATGGTACAACATACTGTGAAGGGATATACAGAAAAATATTCAAATCACAAGGTTCTTTATGGTATCAGAGCCTCATACCGTGAAGAATCATGCAAAACCCTAAATCATTTTTTTACTTGTTTTGCATCAGCCTCCATGGGAGACATTGTCAATCAGCCTCCTAAAGACGATGCCCCAGCCGCAGCCAAACTGTTACACCCGGTGTACTCCGTCACGAACATTCAGAACAAGGTGCGCGTTCTTGATGGCACTAAAGTTACTTATTCGTCTTGGACGAAATTGTTCACACTCCACTGTAAGGGTTACGAAGTCCTTCAACACATCGACGGCACCAACCCGCCTGAGAAAACAGACCCGACTTACGAGTCATGGGCCAAGATCAATTCGATAGTCCTCCAATGGATATACGGTACATTATCCGATGATCTTTTGGTTCGTATTCTTGACACCGATGTCACTGCACGAGAAACGTGGGTCAAGATCCACGGCATTTTCCTCAACAATAAAGGCGCTCGCGCAGCCGCCTTGGAATCCGAATTCAACAGTCTCCAATTGGTTGCATACTCATCCTTAGAAGACTACTGCCAGAAGCTGAAAAACATCGCTGAACAACTCAAAGATGTCGGCCGCACGGTTGATGAAGCCCGTCTCGTCACGCAACTTGTGCGAGGCTTACCACCGGAATATGACATCACGTCCTCTCTAATCACCAATGCCTCTCCATCATGGGACACCGCAATTGGTATGCTTCAGTTGGATTACCAACGCCAAATTGGCGCGACAAACTTCTTCCAACACAGTTCTTGTTGCATCCAGAAACAACTCCACGGAATCTCCTTCACAACAAGCGTACCAGAATCGATATGTAGATGGGCGTCAAAATCAAACTTCATACCGAGGCAGGGGTCGCGGACGGAATGTACGAGGTCTAAATCATAATCGCAATAAAGGTGGACAAGGCACTTACTCTCAGCAGTGGCCATCCTCCAATTATCAAAACCAAAACTCTTACAATTGGAACCCACCCCCATGTCCCTACCCTTCGGTTCCTAGCCCACAGACCCCATGGCATGGCCCAACGCACTCAGCTGCATGGAGTGGCCCACCACAGCATCAGCATGGATCGACCCAATGGCCAAATACTGGACGCATAAACAGTGGGTCGCCACGAGGCCCAACTTAAGGATCTGCTCATTTGACTTATCCAGGGGACTCTGTCAATGCACTCAGTGTCACACCCCGACCCGCAGTGGAAATGGTGATCGGGGCATGATTGGGTTTTCATCAAAGCTCATGACATTTACTATAAAGTTTCATATTTATTATTTCTCTTTAAAGAAGAAGTTACAATAAACATACAAATACATCATGCTCAAATACATTTTCATTCAAATTACAAACTAAAGTACAATTACAAAGGAAAACAAAACTAAACATTTATTCCGAGGCAATTAACTTGTTTATTCTTCTAGGCCATCCTATGTGTTTCTTTTCTCAACTGGATCACCTGTATTATGTGTAAAATAGGGTTTTGGGTCAACAAAAGTTGCCGAGTGAATCTTATTTAAATATTTGAAAGGATTAGTTATATTGGTTATTTGAATAAAATCGTGCATAACCAAATATGAATAAACGTAAATGTAAACTTAATCACAAAACACATAATATCAATAAATGCACAAGCACACACACCAAATGAATGAACAATGAGATCAAGGCTCAATCAAACGGAGCCGATCGAATGAGGCACGCGTTGTTCAACTCGTCTCCCACGAGGAACTGATGGACCTAATGAATGTTTTGCACGCAACTTGACAAAATGTAAACACGTATTACAACAAACAATATTTACATCATAAATTTAGGTCATATAATGGTAATAGCACAAGTTTGAATAAATGTAATAATTATAGCGAAACATGATACACCCCAAAACATGAATAAAAAGGGGAATTTGTAAGAATTCACTCACCGTGGGTGCGTTCCTTGATGACGATGAATGCGTACGAATTTTTGGATTTGATCGACGAGGAAAACTAACCTAAAATAATAACGAAATTGTTCGGTAAATAAATGGATTTTATTTGAGATTAATATTTTTAATTCATAATCTTAATAGGAGTTTTAGATTTATTTTTGCGAGTTTAAAGGACGTTTTCTAACTTTAAAAATATTATTTTTAAGTATTTTTAATTGATTTTTAAATTAAATAAATAAATAAAAAGAAATAAAAATTTTGATTTTTTTTTGACCGTTGACCGGTCGGACTGTGGTTAAGTGTGCGCTGAGTGAGGTTCGAACTCGTGACCTCTCGTACGCGTGCACGCAGCTCTACCAACTGAGCTACGTGTCTAACCCGAAATATTTCTGATTTTAATTATATTTATATACTATTTGGATTATTCAGAATTTTATTTAATTAAAAAGGTTTTTAAACTAATCGAACCGGTGTGAGAGTCTGGACTCGAACCCGCGACGTGCTTTATGTTTTTGCACACAGTCCACCACTGGACTGTGTGTCTAACCCGGTTATTATTCCGGTTTTTATTATATTTATATACTTATCACGTGCTTCAGGATTTGGTTTTTATAAAAAGAGTATGATATTTCAGTGGATCGGAGCACAGCAGACTCGAACCGGACTCATCCTGCGACTATAGCCTTGTGTTGCACACACCCCGACCAACTGGGCTGTGTGACTAACCCGAATGATAAGTGATTTTTATTTCTCTTATATACTTACTGTCAAGTTTCATATTTGGGTTTTATAAAAAGGTTTGAATATTGTGACGAATCGAAACAAGAACAGAGTCGAACCCGAGACCTTGATTTAAATTTGCACACAGTCTACCACTGGAGTGTGTGTCTAACCTGGTTTTATAACCGGTTTTATTTATACATATACACTATATAAACTTCATCTTCTTCCTGTTTAATTCTCAGTATTCGAACTCGACTACTAAATCAGATTTTAGTATACTTTAGTAAATTAAATGATAAAAGAACATGGATCAAAAGATTATACCGATCAGAGTCGAATTGAAATCCTCCGGTGATGATTCCGACGAGTAACTGAGGATTCCGGCGACTTGCAGAGAATTCCGGTGGGAACAGAATGCTTGAGCAGGGGGAATTTCGAGTGAAATTTTTGAATGAATGGACGAGATTATCTAACATCAGGTATTTATAGGCTTCACGGGTTGGGATTTGTTTCAAATTTTGAAATGGTAATTTGGGGTTGATGATGAGCATAACAGTTGGATTATAAATAAATTTGATTGAGGTTTGGACTTGACTGACGGTTATATGCGATTTAATTGGAGAATTGTAAAGAAGAGGAGATGTTTGATTGCTGAATCAGAGGGCGGTTACCGTCCGGATGTTTTGAATCTCGTAAGTGACTCACACATACCCCATATATATTATTAGATTTCAAAACCTTACAAACAGGGTGCGTGGTCTAGTGGTGTTGTGAGTGTTTGTTCATCCGGGTGACCCCGGTTCGAAACCCGGCGTCTCCTTTTATTTTTTTATTCCTTATTTATTATAAATTTTCAATTATAGATTTTAAATTCTAATTTATTTATTAATTATGTATCGTTTAAAATTAATTTGAGCATTAAATAAGCAACGAAAATTTTTAACTGGGTATTCGATTAATAAACGAAGCGGATTTTGGAAACCCGTTTTTTTACGGATGTTACACTCAGTCCAACTGATCTTGGTGAGGCTCTCTCTAATGTTCACCTCAACGTTCCCGATCCACAATGGTACATGGATACAGGTGCGTCCTCTCATATAACTCGAGAGCGAGATAAAATCTCTTCTCTTTTACCATTATCGTCTGTTAATACTATATTCGTGGGTAATGGCCAACGCTTACCAATAATCGGAACCGGAAATGACTTTCATCAAACACCTAACAAAAAATATCTTTTACAAAACGTCCATTATTCACCGTCCATAATAAAGAACCTGTTATCGGTTCGCCAATTCACCCGTGATAATCTTGTCTCACTTGATTTTGACCCTTTCGGTTTTTCTGTGAAGAAACTCAAGACGGGACACCTCATTTCACGCCATGACAGCCCTGGCGATCTCTATGCTTTCAACACCTTGATGCCCGCTCGTCCTGTTTTGCTTTCTACTACCAAACCTAGATGGCATAACCGTCTAGGCCACCCCGGTGCTCCGGTTTTAGATGTTTTGTGTCGTACCTTTAATATTCCATGTAATAAGACAAAAGATTCGTCTCTTTGCCATTCTTGTCAAATTTCTAATAGTAAAAGACTTTCTTTTTTATGAATCGAAATCTGTTACTTATGCTCCTTTTGACATAATACATTGTGACTTGTGGACGTCGCCAATTCTAAGTAACACGGGCAATAAATATTATATGGTTTTGATCGACAACTTTACTCACTTTGTTTGGGTTTACCCCTTGAAATTCAAATCTGAAACGTTTTTCACATTCGTTAAATTTCATCGTTTAATTAAAACTCAATTTAACTACACCATCAAAACATTTCAATGTGATCATGGTGGTGAGTTTGACAACAAACAGTTTCAGCAATTTGGAGATACCCATGGCTTAATCTTCCGGTTTTCGTGCTAACATACTTCATCTCAAAACGGTAAAGCCGAACGAATGATTCGTCGTCTCAACGACATCATCCGTGCTCTTTTGTTCCATGCTCACCTTCCACCCAAATTTTGGGTCGAAGCCCTCCACACGAGTGCATACCTTCACAACATACTACCTGTAAAACGGTTGGGGTTCAAAACGCCAACCTATGCACTATATCGATGTGAACCACATACGACCATTTGAGGGTGTTTGGTTGCACTTGTTATCCTAATACATCCGACACCCAACCCCATAAATTATATCCTAGATCCATTCGTTGTGTCTTCCTAGGCTACCCCCCCAAATCATCGAGGGTGCCGATGTCTCGACCCGACTACAGGCAAAACCCACATCTCCCGAAATGTCATGTTTGATGAGGACAATTTCCCGTATCAAACACCAATTCCCCAACCTGTCTATAATTTCTTGGACGATGACAACTTATATGCAGTTGGTCCTTATTGGTTATCGAACACAAACTCTCACTCACAAACTTCTACCTCTCAGCCCCATACTACCACAACACAACATCCACATTCGGCCCAACGAAACAACTCTATCACCACCTCCCCTACGGCCCACCCACACAACCCAATCACCACATCCCACAAGCACATTCGCCCCAACAACAGAGCCTAGTCACTTCCCCCACACCCACCGTCGACCCAACACGCTATCCCTCCTACTTCACAACCAACGTCCCAATCCCCACCACCTCAACATTTTGTCATTCCACCTCCACCATCTCTGACTATTACTACACACCACACAACCAATAATAATATACACCCAATGACAACTAGACTAAAATCTAGACTCACAATTCCCAAACAAAAATTAAATCTTCATACCACCACTTCTGCTCCTATCTCTCCCGTGCCTACCACTTACCTTAAACCCTTTTCCGATTCTAATTGGTTGTGTGCCATGCAAAACGAGTTTAGTGCCTTACAGTCTAATGATACTTGGGAATTGGTCCCTCGGCCTACGAATAGCCCGATTATACGTTGCATGTGGATATTCTGACATAAATTCAAATCTGATGGTTCGTTGGAAAGATACAAAGCACGACTTATCGTGAATGGGAAGTCTCAAACTGTTGGGTTGACTGTCATGAGACGTTCAACCCGGTAGTAAAGTCGGCCACTATCCGAACAGTGTTGTCCCTTGCGGTCTCACACAAGTGGCTAATCCATCAGCTCGATGTCAAAAATGCCTTCCTACATGGTGAGTTACAAGAAACGGTGTACATGTACCAACCACCCGAATTTGTGGATCGTCAATATCCAAACATGGTATGCAAACTCAAAAAGTCTCTTTATGGGTTAAAACAAGCCCCACGGGCATGGCACAATCGGTTCTCGTCTTTTATTACTTCGAAAGGGTTTAAAAGTAGTACATGTGACTCCTCTTTATTTGTTTATCGAGGTACTCATCATACAGCATATCTTTTACTATATGTAGACGACATCGTCATCACCGCATCGGATAACACGTTCTTACACACCATCATTGGCACACTCTCACGAGAGTTTGCCATGACCGACCTTGGAAGCCTACATTATTTTTTGGGTATTAATGCTACCGCCAACACACACGGTCTTTTTTCTATCTCAAGCTCAATATGCGAAAGAGATACTTCATCGGGCATCCATGACAACATGTAAACCGTGTTCCACTCTGGTCGATACATCATCCAAGCTGAGTGCTGCTGATGGTGAACTACTCTCGGACGGAACACTCTACCAAAGCCTTGCGGGAGCATTGCAATACCTCACTTTTACCCGACCTGACATCACATATGCGGTTCAGCATGTATGTTTGTTTATGCATGCTCCTCGTGAGCCACACTTTGCGTTCATGAAACGCATTCTTCGCTACATTTAGGGCACCTTAGACTACGGTCTACAATTGCACTCGTCCTCTGGCTCATCTTTAACGGCTTATTCAGACGCCGACTGGGGGGTGCCCAGATTCACAAAGATCCACCTCGGGATATTGTGTGTACCTTGGCAATAACCTGATTTCTTGGTCTTCAAAACGACAACCTACAGTATCCCGATCAAGTGCCGAAGCCGAATACAAGGGTGTCGCAAATGCAATAGCTGAGACAAGTTGGATAAGGAACTTACTTTATGAGTTGCATGTTCCGATTGTCAAAGCAACCATCGTCTATTGTGATAATGTCTCGGCAGTGTACCTCATTGAAAACCCAGTTCAACATCAGCGAACTAAACATGTCGAGATAGATATACATTTTGTTCGCGAAAAAGTTCGAACGGGTCAAATACGGGTTCTTCACGTTCCATCATCATTCCAGTATGCCGATATCTTCACCAAAGGCCTTTCCCGCCAGCTGTTTCAAAACTTTCGATCCAGCTTGAGCGTTGGTTCTCCACCCGCTCCAACTGAGGGGGGCTATTAGCGTATATTATATTTTAGCATAATAATTTGCATTATCTCTGATTATTCGTATTTCCTTTTGTAAAGCATTATCAGTGGCTAACTAGTAGGGCTGTTAGCTTGGCCATCTTGATATATATATATGGTACAATATACTGTGAAGGGATACACAGAAAAATATTCAAATCACAAGGTTCTTTAAAAGCTTATTTGTACAATAACCTTATCTCTCGTACTATTATAATGACGTGGCGTGAGTTGATTTTTTTTAAACTACCTTATAATTATCAATATTATTGCTATAATTTGGACAACTTTTTATCTAAAATTAATAATATAATGGGTATTTTGTTATAATTTGTTGGTCAAATGGATATTATTGTTACCATGTAACAGTTGAGGTACGTCTTAGCTACGGTAGTCATCGATGATTGGAGCATGTTGACGATTGTAGCTTGTGCTTGGCGCCGCTGGTTGACTTTCCTACTCATACAAAATAAAGCAATATAGAAACATTATAATTCACGCATCTTTATCTGATTGGTGCATAAAGACAAGGGAAAGCATTGCACAATATGGTGAAAACTAAAGGAAGTGGTTGTAGGAGTGAGGAGATGGACAATGCTGGTGGAGGAGCACATGGTTTATCTTTTGGAACGTAGATAATTTCGTTAACTTATTTTTGTGTATATATTGAATTAAAAAGTCAGTTAAACATTTTACGATTACTTGCGGTAGTGTTTGTCTTTGTATACATTTTATGTCTTCTGACGGTATAAATTCGCATTTTTGTTTTACGATTTTTCTCGGATTTCGTCGTCGTTTGCTTGGTACTTAGCACATTTATATGACCTCTGCACCTGCAACGTGGGGGTTTTAAACACTAGTTTTCATAACATAGTTCGTATTCACAATATAAACTCGAAAGTTGCTAAGAAGACATGGATTTCATAAAGTAATTATGGCCATTTACATATATCCCCGTGTTATGTTTATTATGGTGCATACAAAGTACTCATAGTAAACAAATTTGCATAAAGAATTGAGAGAACAAAACTTGTTCTCTAAGTTACACGAGATCAAAACCAACCGATAGTTTGAAATTCAAGTTAGATGATTGATTTGGTTAATCAAGATTTGTATTGTGCGATTGATTGAATACCTAACGAATCTAAAAACCACCACCCCTTATGTGAATCAGTCAAACCATAATTATGAAGATGTTGTGATTGAAAAAAGGGGTGGACATTGGGAGGGCATGAACTCTATGAATCATATGTTCTCACGATTCGAATTTGTTAAAAATGGAAAGCTTCGGTGCACAAGGTTTTCGTTTGATATCATTGTTAAATCAACATGGAACCTTTTTTTAATTCGAACATAAGCTATAACAACTATACAAAATCGACTTACCTGAACCAGCTTTAGGAAACCAGATGACAGGCGTGTAGAGTTTGCGAAGTGAAGGAGCATTGTGTAGACTTTGTCGTTTGCGTCATGTAGGTTTTGACGTTTGCCGTTGTGAACCAGATCATCGAAGGGGGAAGAAGCGAGGTAAACCATATTGCGAATAGAGAAGGAAGCATAGTTTGATGTTTTTTATTTTCAAAAAAGTAACTACGAAAGGGTAAAGCGGTAATTTGTTAAGAAAAGGGGCAACTTATAATTAAATTTAAAGATTGGGTATGTATGTAATTAAGCCTCTTAGTAAAGAGAAATATTAAAAAAAAAAACCAAATAATTATAAGGGTAAAAGAGTAAAAACTATTATACGATAATTGTTTCTTCATATTGACAGAGTCGAACTTAACCAAAATGGTTAAACATGTACATTTATGGGTTGATTTCTTTAGACACATTGTGTTGGGTTTGAACTCCTTGGCTTATTATTAGGCTTAAAGATGAGTTTGACATTAGAAGAACATGTGGCATTCTCTGTTAGGGATGGAAGGCCCATTTTGATTTGCAGCTCGTGATTTACATCGAATCCAAACCACGTAAAAATTGTTGTGTTTTAATTATAATACGTTTCTGCGTATTTTATTCGTTTGTGTGTTGGTTTTGTTCCGCCACTTGATTCCTAAAACAAAGTTTGTTCAAAACACTTCATTTCGAGTATATAAAGATAATGAATTTGGAACAAAAATAATAATTAAAAAAATCTTGAATAGTATGATATTTGAGTAAATATTTTAACAAAGGATCATTTAAAACATCAGATCTCAAACAGACTCAGATAATCATGTCATTGTATTGTATACGCGTAAAGTGTCACCGCAACACGCACACAGTTGAATGTCGTCTATAGTCTGATATTTGGAAATGAGTCATGTTGAATGTCGTCTATACGCGTACGGTGTCGCCGCAACACGCGACGGGTAAAAACTAGTTTCACAAAATATAAGGTTTTCTAAGATACTTAAGACACGACTATAATGGTCATCCTGACTTACAATAAAATTTGAGGTGTTAACTCTCTTTATGTATTAGAAACAAAAGTTTTGGTTAAAGTAGAGTTTAAATCAAACTTTTAGCTGAAGTTCTTACTTTTTTAAATGATCATAAATTACAAGTGTTACGGTTAATTGAAGTCCTTCAAGAACACCATACCATCTTCAAGAAAAACACTACACATTGCACCATCCGGTTCACAATAATCGGTGATAACATCAACATAAATAAATTATCATATATGATAAATGGCTTTGTCCTGATTGTCCCACCAAGTTTACATATATTGATAATGATAATTGAGAAAGCATTAATAACTTTTTTTCTGGTAAAACTTATAGTTTAGGGTTTTACCAACCAACACGATTGTGTTACCGAAACATGGAGTATTTGGTACCCGTTTTCTCATATCAGATAAAGGGTGTTCAAGTTGCAATAGGGCATGTACGCATCCTCATTCGGAATTCTTTTTTGACAAGCAACCAAAACAGCAACACAAATTGCCAATCCAAACACAGCCACACCCCACAAGGAGATCAGCTCTTTTAATTCGTCATGTATCTGCATAGGAAAATTACAAAAAAAAAATACTATAGGTTACAAAACCATATATAATTAAAAAAAAATATGAACATTGAAACTCATGTTATAACAATACCCTATACAGAGAATGTTGGTGTTATGATCATTGAAATTCATGTTGGATTTGAATTCGAAAAGCTGTGAATTGAAGTCAAATTGTATCATATTTTCTTTAAGGGAAATGGGAGTATATTGTCGATTTTTCGTAACTCACTTAAGGTCGACATCACAATATATGTGTTTCGAAGTTTTCCAGGCGCGTTCTCAACGCTTCAAGATCCATGAAAAATTAAGGGGAAATGGCCCATAAAATGATGGAAATATCGTAGATAAATCGAAAGATCCTTGTAAATATCATGTGTTAGTATATAGCTGGTTATTGCATAGAATGATCTAGATTAGGAGCCAACAAGTATAGACTGATCTTGAGTTCCCTTAATATGTAGTAGTTTGAAGTCTTGTTTTTAATTAGTTAAAGGCTAGCCTTAGTGAGGGACTAAGAGAAACATTGATAATCGAAGGAATAACTCGTGTCAATAAGGTATTATCGAGCTAATTAAAAAGAAAACATACAAGCTAAAGAAGTATCTTTTTTTGTAGTAATTCAGAAGATCCCTTTACTTGTTAAGGAATGATGAATGAAATACACATGCCAATTGCAACGCCGTTCCTTCATACAACCAAATTAGTTCCTTAGAAAAATGTGTAATGAATAAAGGGTAGAAATCTTACGAGAACTGATTCATTGAGACCCAAAGAAGAGTCTGCAACAAGAATATAGAAGTGGCCCATAACTCCGGTGTGGCTCTTTTTATTGCTGTAATTGGACTCCACAGTTAAAGCTTCACCTTTAAGTATTCTCGCAGAACCTGGTTCAGGATAACATGTGGACCTTCCTACAATGTAACCTTCTTCATCTCCTGAACTCGTTCCTTGCCCGTATATAGGGTCAGACGAGCAAATGACTCGTCCATTCTAAAAAACATAACTTTTTCTCGCTTAAAATGTAATGCTAGACACTTAATGATACAAATGTAGATTAGAAAACTGAAATACATTTACTTTACCTCCCCATAAAGAGCAGAACCTATTCCACCGCAATGCTGGTGAGCAACAGCATAAACGACATCACCATCAAAGGGAGAATCACACTTGACCTCCTGGTGTTCGTAAAGTCATTAGTAGCAACTCCATTGGTAGATTTTTCAATGTCAGACTCTATTTGTACGTCCCAGTTTAATCATCAATCAAAATAACAAGAAGTTTCAAAATATTACCAAAAATATGATAAATATTGCTAAGGCTTATTACAAGAGATGATAAACATTTTACTTACAAAGATAACAAAATATTAGTAGATTTTACTAGAAAAAAAGTGTTGAATTTTTATAAGTGAGTGTCCAGTTGTGGAAAACAAAAACAACAAATACTTCAAAAAATATTACTCACTAGGTGTTAAATCTCATAAGTGTGTTGATAGTTTAAAGTAAATTTAATATATAAAGAATAATGGTTTAAGTATCATTATTGTAAGTTATCTTTAAGGGTCGAAGTTGTATATTATATCATGTAAGCAAGAGTCAAATTAATTAGGGGTCAATCGGTGTTTTACAATAGCGTTGCGACATTTCATGTCAAGTTGGCCTATTTTGGTGATTATTGATTAATAAAAAAAATTTGAATGGCTAAACTTGCACACTATGGGGATTGAACCCATGACCTCCTACTACCTCAAACCTTATCTAATTTTTCAACACCACTAGGTTATGCTATGGCTAAGTGGATATGAAATCTGTGTAGGACTGTGACACGCTTTTGTTAAACAAATATAACTTACAAGGCAATCATGGATTCCTGTGTACTCCCAACTATCAGTGACATCTAATATAAAGATTTGAACAGGTACTATAGAGTCACTCCAATCAACCCACTTAATGGTGTACTTCAAGTAAAGGTTTCTTTCAGTACTTTCAAGCCCACTATTCACTTTGCATTGTGTTCCATCATAGCAACAATGTACTCCTCCCAAATAATTTGGTTTCAATGGCTGGCCATATTCATCTTCTGTCACATTGTACAAGTCACATCTGTATTTCCATGAAAAGAAATAACATCAAAACTATATATTAAGTAACTGAATATGCAACAAAATATATATCAAAATTTATACCTGCACTCAGTACATCCCATGCATCTACGGCACCCCGCGTGTCAATTGCATGTATATTAAACATCCATTTTCTTCGAATCCTGCGGGAACTTTGAGCGAATTACCAACTTCGATTCCATAAGGATCAGGAACATCAGTGGATGTTTTTCGTGTTTCACATCCTAATCCAAAAAACTGAGGGAGACCAGAATTGCATATTCCAGCATTCCCGGCAATGATGAAATCTGATTGGAGGAACCCGAGATTAACATTGTGCTTTGTATTCTTAACACCCTTACGGTTGTAGTATCTTAGTGCAATCCAGTGGTGGAGGTAAGTTTCTTGAAGAGAAACAGGATTCCCTGCTTTATCAACAACTTCAGCATTGAAACTTTTGATAGCAATATGACCTTTTGGGAACTCGATGTCATAATAGTATTTGTTAGAAACTGAACCCGGATATAGGGTTATTTTAGGTGATAAATACACCATGGATTTTAACCTATTTTCAAGAGCTTCAAAATTTAGAACACCTATTGCCAATAAAACAATAGCTAACGAGAAAGCTAGATTTGTGCCGTGTGACATCGTTGATCCCCAGCCTCAGTTAATCTGTAGAAACATAAAATTTTAATCCATTTTTTTTCTAGCCAAACAACATTACATGTTTTGTATTGCATATATATACATATAGAGATATATATATATAAGAGTTCCACACACACATGCATGCATGCACAAATATTTATATAAGGGTTAAGGGCATGCTATGCCTACACCCCAAACGGCCCCTAACTTTCACACAGTCAATCAATGAAACCAAACGGTCGTTAAAAGATAAGGGAGGACTACGACACAAGCCCTAAGTGTCAAAAGCCCGTTTAGTGCAACCTCAAACGTTCGTTTAAGAACGATGTGGATGTGGGATTAGAAAGCAAAGGGTGTGAGTATAACATGCCCCATAAATAAAAAGTGTTCAATATTTTCTTTGGAAATTCAACGCTTTTGTTTATATTTTTCAAACTTCTATCTTATTCTCCAAATAGATGTACAAACAGCAGATTAAGAATATCATGCAGATTAAAAAAAAAGTAACAACGTTGTCATAGATAAATTAAAAAACTAAAGTATTTCATCACTTCTTGAATAAACGATACATTCATGCACCGTGTAAGAAAGATCTATCTTTACGTATTGATATCTTTTCCTTTTTTCACATGTAGGATATCTAAAATAGTTTAATTAA
Organism: Scalesia atractyloides; assembly: GCA_947069175.1. NCBI lineage: Eukaryota > Viridiplantae > Streptophyta > Magnoliopsida > Asterales > Asteraceae > Scalesia > Scalesia atractyloides. The sequence continues at coordinate 3,592,338 of CAMTDV010000023.1, forward strand.
GAGCTATGGAGTGATCATGATCCTTTTATAGTAACTAGTTAAAGAATAATATTTAAAACTACCAAAACTTTATAAAAATCATGCATGAACGAAAAAAAACATATTGAAATGTAAGTTTCTAAACTTCACTACCTGAATTTAAATCTCTTCGAGACTACCGAATGGTTAGTTAAACTCGGGTATTTAACGAGTTGAAGATCGACAGGATGTACTGTGTCCATTGAAGAGCGACTGTTGTACTGGGTATCAATGAAGAACGACATTAGTGGTCGAAATTCCGACGATATTTACATGACGTAGCTCGCATTGAAGATGGAAGGGTCGGCTCTTTGGTATAACACTACAGGAAATTAAAAGCTCTTGCTGGCAAGTTGAGGAGATACAGATGAACTTAATTAGTCCTTGTGATCGACCGGTGTACTGCCTACCATTGAAGAGAGACTGTTGTACTTTGTACAATTAAAGAGCGACATTAGTAGTCCAAATCCCAACCATATTGAGATGTCATATATACCTCGCCTTGAAGGTGGCAGTGGCGGCTTTAGGTTAAAGCAAGAAGTTTCTGTAATAGTACAAATAGATTGTTTTCAAAAAGTTACAACTAAACTTTTAAGGTTTGTTAAGTTACAATAAATATCTGTGTTTAAAAATATAAAAAATGCTTTATTATTAATTTGCTTATGCAAAAACATATATACATCTCTTTGGAAAACAGTGTAATTTTAAATCAATTTTAAAACACTTAAAAAATGTTGTTACGTTTTTACAAGTGTTGGTGTACAAATAACTTTTCATCAACAATTTTGCCCCTCTACATTTTAGCATTTAATAATGTATTAAATGCCGTGTTATTACATCTATGATATTTATTTTATAATATAATACTATTTTATATAAGCTATTTTGATTTTTATAAAGCATGTTGCACTTTCAACTTTAGACCTTTTATGTTATTTCCTAATCAACTCATTTTTAACAAACCTTGAGCTATATTATGAAATTTTAATTTAGTTTATAAAACATATTTTTATAAGATTTATAAAATATGAACGGATTTATAGAATATGATCGTTTTTATATGATTATACATTGAAAATGTATCAGCGTCATTCATTTTTATATTGATGTTTTTTATATATATGGACGTGTGGGCTCATTATTGAAGTATGACTTTTAAACTACAAATTTTTGTAATAGTAAATTTGTTGTAATTTACATCTATGAGACTTATAGAATGTTTTCGTTTTTGTATGATTATATGCTCAACATAAATACACATCATTCATTTTTACATTGATATATCATAAATATATATATATAAGGGTATGTGAGCTCGTTATTAAAGTGTTACTTTTCAACTACAGTTTTTTTAAAACGATAAATTTGCTATTATTTTAAAATTGGTTTCTTAACACTACGTCTAAAAAAATTAATTTAGTAAGTGGTATTTTAAGAGAAACAAATTAAATTCATAAGGAGCTTAATTTATAATATTGAAAGCAACATCTGTATTAATTAAGGGTAAATATTGTCAGGTGCAGTAGTTTAATTTTTTTTATTCGTATATATTATTTTCGATAGCATCAACAAGGTTAAGATTTGGTGTAACAAATAATTTAATTTAACTTTCTATGGAAAACCAAAATTGACATAATATGTTAATTCTATTCTAAACGCAAAGCTATTTTTATCGCTTTCTCAAGCTAGATGCATTTGTAAAGATTTTATTTTTTTATATTTCATTTGTTTTAATACTTTTTTTCCCTAACTCAGATTATAATTTTCATTTAAAAAAAAACACTTATAATTTTCATTCTAAATGCAACACAATCTTTACCGCTTTCTCAACCTATCTGTGCGTGTATACTAAATATAAAGTCCAGGTTCTATGTGTGTCGAGCAAATTTATTTCTAATTAAGTAAGAGATATTGGATTTAAATAAACTAAACTTTTATCAATTGGCAGATAACACTACTAATGTTCGATTTGTATCACAACACTCTCAGCTTTCAACTTATTTTCCTCTAACACTTCCAAACCAACTGAACGCTAACCCTGATATATATAGTGTGAGGTTCAATAGATAACATTAATAGTAAAAAGGTGGGGAACCAGATATATCATAAAAATTGATTTAAATGCCAGAAAAAATATTTTTTTTTCGGAGCGTATGCGTAATAAGATATATATAAGTTGTTCCAATAAAAAATTCATTTTTATAAAAACTTTGTTTACCTTGTTAACTGTTTTTAAGCATCTTTTTTTCAATTTTTTAGTTTTTTATTTTTTTTATTAAGAAGTCTTCTAAATGTTTTTTTATGCAAAAGTTTAGAAAATTATTTTAAAAAGTAATAAAATTTAACATGTTAAATTGAATTTTTATGATATATTTAACATGTTAAATGGATTGTTTCGCAGTTCCCTATTTTTAAGAGTTCCTCATTAAACCCAACCCTATATATATGGTAGGTCTCGGCTACAAAGTCCAAAACTCATACAAAGTGTGAGAATTCCATGTAAGCATTGTGTTTTGAATTTTAGGTATGATGTTTTAAATTCTTTGGCATGCAATTATATAGAAAAACACCAAACGTACTAATTAACATTGCTGGCATGGTGTTTTAAATTCCATGACTAGAATACATTATATTGAGTTTAAATTGTTTTATTTAATGTTTTTCTATATAATACCATGGCGAAAGAATCTAAAATATAATACATAAAATTTAGGTTCTTTTGGCATGGAAATATGCATTTAACATGTAATATATATTATTGAATTTATTTTAAAATGCTAAAAAGAATGTTTTTTTTATTTTTTTCTGAGCGTCTTTATATAAAGATGTATAGAAGTTCTTTCAATAAAATATCATTTTTGTAAAAAAAAAAATAGTTTACCTTTTTTAACTATTTTTAAGCATTTTTTAGTTTTTAAATTTTATATTAAATAGGCTTTTACATGTATTTATATGTAAAAGCTTCAAAAAATATTTAAAAAAAAAATTAACATGTTAAATTGAATTTTTATGATATATTTAACATTTTAAATGAGTTGTTCCCCGATTCCCCATTCTTTTTATTGTTTCTCATTATATATATATACACACACACACATACATATATAGGGCTTGGTTCAAATGATAACCATCACGAATTGCGAGAATCGTGAGAACTTTTTGTTCCCGCGTGAGTTGGGTCAAATTTTTTTTTGCATAAACGTAGATGAATATACATTATAAACACATCTGTAAAAAAAATTATCGAGTCGGTAGTTTTGACTGATGCAAGTTTTTTTTACGCGCTGGCATAAATTTTGTATAAAGCTAAATATCTTTATACGCCTCATGTAAACGTGGGTATGTGGCATTTTTTCTAACTTTTTTTGCTGAAACAAGTGATCTTTTTTATGACTTTTGAGGAAAAAAATTCGGAACAACCTTTTGGATGGCCTAGTTTTCACGGTTCTTACAACTCAAGGTGATTCTCATTTTAACTCATCCCTGTATATATATATAATATATATATATATATATATGGTAGGTTTTGGTCACAAAGTCCAAAACTCCTATAAAGTGTGAGAAGTCTATGTAAGCATTGTGTTTTGAACTTTGTGTATGATGTTTTAAATTCTTTTGGCATTGAATTATATAGAAAAACACCAAACGTACTAATTAATATTCTTGGCATGGTGTTTTAAATTCCATGCATAGAATACATTTCATTGTGTTTAAATTGTTTTGTTTAGAGTTTTTCTATATAATATCATGCCGAAAGAATCAAAAACATAATGCATAAAATTTAAAACAAAATACCTATATAGACTTCTGAAACTTTGTAAAAGTTTTTGACTTTGTAGCAAACTCCTTTCAGAATTACTTGGACAAGTCTATATAGTCAACCTTCCACACAAACCTACTTTTTACGAGTTTTATTTCAATATTATTATATTTTTTCAATCCACTTCTTACACTACGTAAGGATGTCACGCTACATAAGGTTTGAATATTGTATTTTATATAGGTTGAATAAATATATTGTTATATACATAGTATAAAAAAGTTATGTATTTAAAAAAAACTATATGTATTACACAGGTTAAATCAACTAGTATATTACACCGGATGAGTATAGTATAGTATAGTATGTTAACATATACAATCGTTAGAGTTAAATGCCTGGTTGGTCCTTGTGGTTTGCGAAAATTGCAGACTTGGTCCCAATGGTTAACTAATTACAGAGTTGGTCCTAGTCGTTATAATTTTTACACTCGGGTGGTCTTTATCACTAACCTCTGTCAAATTTCTCAGTTAAGTTGATGTTAAATGACCAAATTGTCCTCAACAATTAAAAAACTAAAAGTAAAAATAAGAAACAAAGGAGATGGACCCACCCCATCATCTTCTTCACCCCCTCTCTTTCTCTTTCTCTCACTGAAACACCAGTAACCACCATAACGTGAGGGAATTGAGCTATTATGTTAAGGTGAAGATTGATGGGATCATTGCAGCGATGGGTTATTCGGGTGCAGTGTTCGGGCCGTTGTCATGGGTAGATGGAAGCATGTGGTTAGAAGCCCCATTGTGGTGACACAGTTAGACCCCCTTTGAATTGCTTTTAGTTTTTTAAACAATCTTGGTCGTGTGGATGTTTTCACCAATAAATTAGTTGGTGTAGGGTGGCGAGATGCCGGAGAGTATGACCGGAGAAAATAGATTCTCCTTCAGGGGAAATGTTGCTTTGCTTTAAGGTTCAACTTTTACTTTTTTTTTGTTTTCTTATGTGACATCCCGGGAAATCAGGTATCTTTCCTGATTCGGCTACGTTATGTGTTTAAGTTACGTGTTACGTTAATAATTTAATTTTATGTGATTACACCAACCCGAACCGTTGAACCAAAACACTTATCTTGTTTGTCGTTCCAACTCACTTGCGTAGCTCGAAAATAAGTATATGTTTAATTAACACACGTCACGTGTAACTAGAGGTTCATAAAATACGTTGCATTTAGAACCCGAAACCAAGCTATACGCGCACCTCACTTTCGGCTCATACCGGATCAAACCCAACCGGCACCTACACCCTCTTGCGGCCCAAACTCCTTGCGGCCCAAGTTAAACCAAACCGCCCCCTTTGGTCCCTTATGTATACGTATGTATGCATGAAGGTTTTAGAGGATTCACAAACCCTAAAACCTCCTTGGTGTGAGACGGCAGTGAAAATAGCCCCCCCCCTCTCATTCAATCGCTAGCCTCTCTCTTTCTCTAGTTCTTCCATCCTTCTTCAAGGTTAGTAAAGTCTTATGTGTTATGTGGCTGCGTTTTTGATGAAAATGATGCACTTAGGGTTTTTGGTATGGTTCTAACATGCTCTATGATGAATATGATTGTTGATGGGTTATTGTTATAATATGTTGCATACATGTGTTTAGATGGACTTATTCAGCTGAAATCACACGTAAATACTTAAAAAGTAAAATGCAAAGCGTTTAAAAGAAATAGTTTTTCATGCTCGTGCCGTGCTCCTATGCGGAAATGATACCTTAACAACCTGAGAAAACATGTAAAATCAAGTGTCAACAATAATGATGAGTGAGTTCACAGGTTTTAGTTCACAAGTTTAAACGTAAGTGTTTCCCACTGGTTCAACCCTGAACCAGTGTCTCAAAAGTTACCCTGATCCAATCCGAATCAGATTAATATTATGTAGTTTAGCAGTTCATGTTAAATGTTTAGGTAGCTAGCCTAGGTCATGTCAACAAAGTGTTCGATCCGAAGCTGGCGTTGCTGTCCCTGTTGTGCCAGGCCTATCACCAACCATGGCTAAAAAGTTAGGCAAATTCTACGCTCGTGACCATCAACGTTCGGTCTAACTGGCGCACAGGTCAGGGCAACCCAGCAAACTGAAAGCGCTAAAACAACTAACCTTAGAGAGATTAGCGGAGTGATGGCCGAACAGGTTGTGGACCTCACAGAGAGGATGAGTTTAGCTGAAGACAGGATCATTGTGTAACGCCTCGTATTTTTTTTATTTTTCTAGTAATAATAATAATAATAATAAACAAAATAAATTCGACGTTTTATGAAACTTGTACTTGAAATCGGATCTCGTCGGTACGTTCGGGCCACTCAAAAACGTTAGATCGGGTTAACAGGCCTTGGCCCAACACACCACCTAAACCTAACTAAACCCTAAACCTAAATTCAAATAAATAAAACCCCCCACCCTCACACCTTACGCACACTCATCTCCCTGCCCTTCTCCTTTACCCGCCTGCACACAACCCTTCAACCCCCTCAACACCAGCCGCCGCCACCCCTTTCTCGGCGTCTTTCGGCGACCGGCGTCGTCTCTGGCGGCGCCCTTCTTCTCCGGTAACACCTCTTACACCCATCTAGATAGTATAGAGAGAGAGAGACAGCGTAGAGAGAGAGAGAAATACGAAACAGATCGATGGCGGCAGTGGCTGTCTCGACCACCCTCGCTGGCGACAGTTCACGGTGGGGGCCGGCTCGGTTAAGGCAGATTCGGGTTTGGGTGTCGTCGGGTTGGGTTGGTTTCAATCGATGGCGATGGTGGGTGATTCAAGTGGAAGATAGAACGACGGCGTGGCGGCGGAGCAGCGTCGCGGCTGCGACGGCGCATCGGACTAGCGGCGGCGACAGTCGCTGCGTCTCAGCGGCGGCTGCGGTATCTTGAGTTCCCGGTCAGGTCAGTCGTTCGGCTCCCAGTTTCGGTTCAGGTTTCGGTTTCTTGGTTCAAGTTTTGTTTGTGTATTTTTCGATTCAAGTTCAGTGGTTATTGTTTCAGATTCGGTTCGGTCTCGGCTCGGATTTTAGTTCCTGTTTGGCTCGGGTTTCGGTCAAGAACAGTCAAACCTGGTCAACTCAGTCAACTGCCGGTCAACTCGGGTCAGCTCCGGGTCGAATCTCGGTTCAGTCAAGATCACGGCTCATGTTCAGCGGGTTCGGGTCTCGGTGCAGAGGTTCGGGTCAGCAGTGAGTCAGTGAAAGTCTTAGTTCGGTTCGGGTCTCGTTTGGTGTTCGGTCAAACCTGGTCAACCGTTGGTCAACGGGTCAGATTCAAGTTCGGTAAAACTCTAAGCCTCGTAGTTCATTTTACTTATATTAATAATCTTGTATTCGCGACCCGAACTTGTACAAATGATAACACTTGAACATAGAAATATATATATATATATATGTTTCATGATCTAATATTTCGTAACGTCTCTTATAAAATCGTCGTGGTAGAATTATTGCGTTTTGACAAATAATATCGACACTCGTGTGTCGGGATCGTCCAAAAACAAGGGGAAACTCTGCCCGATTTTCGACTAATATATATATATTTATTTATTATATCTATCGACGAAATATACTTATTCGTTACACCTTTCGACAAAATATTATTTTGATTTATGATGCTTCCGGCAATATATATATTTACACATTTCTGCTTTCGACAAAATCCATTTAATTATTATACCGTTCGACAACATATCTAATTATTATTCTTTTCGACAAATAGAAATCTATTTAACGACAAGATATAACCAGTATTCCTTCCGTCAAAATAAATATATATTATATACTTTTCGAAAATTATACTTCTCTAACGGCAATATATATCTATATTACGTGTTTCTGACAAACAATATATACTTATCTACTATTCTTTTCGTTAACGTGCATATATATCTATTATCCCGTTCCGTCAAAATATACATTTATCTATTTTCTTTTAGCCAAACTATATATTTATCTAGTAATCTTTTCCGTCCAAATATACCAATATTTATATACATTTACTTGTTAAACCTTCCGACAAGGGTGTAATTATTCGCCAAACCTTTCGACTAAATATGCTCCACGACTATACTTTTTCGCCAAATTATATAAGTACACATCTATTATTCTCGTCGACAAAACATAATAATTTGACGAAGGAATATATTTATCCAACTGCAAACATCTATATATATTTTTATCTTTTATACTTCTCGCCAAAAATATATATATTTATTGTATTATTTTGATAACACTCTTATCTTTGACGAATTTAACTTTAGAGTCGTTACACAAATTCCGTGCTAAACGTACACGTATCTTCAACTCCGATTCGATTATTCATCCATGTTCGTTGTCATTTAAGGTGGCATTGGTGTCCCCTTTCTCCCACTCATCAACTCGTCGTGGAATTCCCAAAGAAGACTTAGCAATTCTGTGAGTACACTCGACCCACATTTGTTTTATATCACTTTTTGGGTGTAACATGTTTCCATATACAAAAATCACAAACACTTAAACTTTATGAAACGCACAAACAATCCTATACACATGACTACTTGAATCGTATACTTGTTGCTTGTCTGGGGATAAACGTTGTGCTGTGCTTTAGTCATTAACTATTTTTAGCCTTGTTTGACATGCTTAGCGCTATAGGAATTCACGCATCCACCTCCATCGATTTACACGTGAGGTCATGTTAAAACAACGTGATTGCGTTACGGTTTGATTATTAGCATTGCATGCCTTGATATTGCTCTTGTATAGATTTAGTTGCCATGAGGATTGTTCAAACTTTATTCGTATACGTATGCTATGCCTAAACTTGTGTACTCGACTTTGCTTTTGCATTGACTTTATTTTAAAACATGTTACAGGTTGAAGGAGATGACGCTATGAAAACAATATAGCAAGGACTAGATACACACAAATTAGACGTTAGGTTTAATGTCGACGTATCAATTTTGTTATAACTTTGCAAATGTTAGATTGTTCTTTGTTTTGTTACATTGATGTATTTGACAATTTTTATGAAATGAAATATGGTTTAATTAATTATTGTCACTTAATAATGTTGTGAGCAATGAGCAATCTCGTTTTCGTCTCATCCCGATGTTTCCGCCATCGGTTGGGGTGTTACAGATTGGTATCAGAGCCATAACTATAGGGAATTAGGTAGATTGCTACGCTTTTGACCTAGTCTATAGTTAAGTACCATACTTGACCATACGTGATTCACATGCTAATTTCTTAAAACGTCTCCTATATGTTAAATTTATGAAATGCTTTACGTGTTCACACTCGTTACATTATTTCAATCATACGCCTTCCCTAATGCATTTTACTCGATTATACTAAACTCGAAAACACTCGTATTACACAAGTGAGACGACTTCACCGAAATAGGCGTGATATCCACAATTTGGTGAACGATTCTCATTACGCTTATTCTTTATATTTTTACGAGGTTACACCATCAAGTTAGGAGTGACATCCACACCTTGATGGAAAACTTCCCATTCAAACTCTAGTGGACTCTCGTCAGGGTCTCGAAATTAATTTTGACCCGAAGAGTGCCAACCACACTTAGGGTACGAAATCGGCAAGTTAGGGGTGAAACCCGCACCTTGTCGATTAAGTCTCATTCCTCGATTTTCAATCTCGCCAAAGTTTCGATTTTCCAATCGATTAGAGACGTGTAATAACTGGAAGGGTAAAATGCCGTTAATCGCTTCTCGACGAGAGCGTTTTACCTATAGGCCAAAGCACGTTTCTCTAATTCGAAAGGATCTTCGATTCACTTTGGAATAGTCGGCGTTTCTCTACCCGAAACAGTCTAATGTTTTCTGAGACTCTCTTTTATACCATTTCGATTTATGCATGACTTTTTATATACTTGTTACCCTTTCTTTCAAGTTTCTAATTTATTTTAAGGTTTTTACGCAATTCATATTAAACCTTTCCATCCACTTATACGTTATTTGCATATATGATTTCAAAACGTCATCAACTAGACTTATATTTCTTGAGAAGTCCGAAATGGAGACCGTCGTCGAGATAGGAGTGAATTCCTTACCTAGACGATCAAACTTCGTTTCCTTCCTTCCTTAAAACGACCTCACCAACGGATTAGGGGTGATTCCCATATCTCGGTGATCGTTACCAACCCTCCTTCTTGGAGACCTTATTACACAAACCACATGTTTAAATTGTATACCTAAACCTTTTACCATGTTGTCAAAATTCTTACTTAGACGAATTTCAAAACGTACTATTTTATCAAACGTATTTCCCATCCGGTAATCTATTTCATATAAATCCCACACGCATATACTTGGTCACCACATGAAACGTTTTGTTTTACGATTTTCAAAACTCGACAGAATGCTACCTACCAACTTAATCGGCCTAACGAATACCTTGCCCACAAGTCTTATGTTTAACTTAATCACTAAAACACGCTCACGCAATAACTTTATGTTAAAAATTTTCGTTGTAAAAAAAAAAAAAAAAAAAAAAAAAAAAAAAATTAAACCAATATCTTATAGGCATTATGGGATCGTTGTACTAAAGGTGTGTTTGGGATTGTTCTTGCAACCTAATATTTTGTTTTGTGTTTGGAGGCGCAAATATTAAATAAATAAATAAATAAAAATCTATTTTAGAGTTTGGAAAAAAAAAAAAACTGATTTGTTTTACTTATTTTAGAGATCAAAGCTCATCCATTCACAACTCTATATGTACATGTATATATATTATTTTTCAAACACTCAAATAGTTGATTTCCTGATTATTATGATAGTAAATAACATAATCAAATCCAAACACTATCTTCCTACAGTATGTTTTGTTACCACTAATTATCTGATTTTGATTATTCAGAACGCATAATCTATTTCCAAAACTCAACCCCAAACACCCTCTAAACCTCTTATCACGATTAAGAGAACGTTTTGCTAAATACTTTTCAACGATAATTAAATCCATTACCCCAGATTTCCTCTCAAGGGTCAACGTTTCACAAGCACCACTAAATTTCAAATCTCTTATATCCTTTGAAAACAATGCGAACTTACTATTTTAATACCTTATCATACACCTCCCAAAATGTCACATGAGTTTCAAAACACGTGGGCAAGAAAACTTTACGAAGACCAACCATTTTCGACCTACTTAAATTCTTTTAAAACAAATGGTAGCACTCCCGTCCATTACAAAATACGTAACGCATAATCAATAAGTACCTTATATTACTTTATATTCGCACACTAGGTCCTATATTCTAAGTTAAACTTAAGCCTATTTTAGAAGCGATAACCTCAAGGTTTTGCTCGTACATGTTTTAGTCAACTGTTGCATGACATTTTAAACGTATCATTCGTTTTACATACCCTGATTTCTCGACTATTTTATGTAAATAAATTCGTAGCATTCAATTCTTATCATATGCACCATTATCGTCTGTTACACTTGTTGACGTTCATAATTATACACATATTCATGTTCATGAAAATAACGTGTCATATTTTTTTATGCTTATTATAACACCTAATGGCATACCTCCCAACATCGTCCGTGGACAGGAGAGATTCCTGGCTCGTAAGTAATGCCCTACCTCTAAAATCACCAACGCGTTTTGGGCTTAATGCTAGTGGATGAGAGGAGAACTCCACAGTTAAGCGTGCTCAAGTGGGAGTAGTACTAGGATGGGTGACCTCCTGGGAAGTCTCCACCAGGGCAACCAAAAACAAAGTCGTGAGTTCCTGGATGGGCCACCCATCAAGGGCAAAGCGGACAATATTGGTGATAACGAGGGGCAGGGGTGTTACAGGGGTATTACACTTATACTTATCATCACATTCATGCATATACGTCTTATATCCATGCTTATACTTATTTCCATACTTATGCTTATACTCATACACATACCTATACTCGTACTCGTATTCATATTCGTGCCTATGCGCGAGCGAAACCCGAGGGATTCGCTTACGTGGGCCACAAGCTATTTGCACGTAAACATGCCTACGCACTACATTCTTACACGCACGCAAACTTATTTTCAGAATTTATGTACGCCTTTATTCATGCGCTGCTAGTACAAGCTATGCGGATCATGTGATGATCGGTATAATCGCGGGTGCACACGGGATTATAGCGATAAACGCATGAGAACCATAGAGCGTACTACCGCGTATGGTAACACACGGAACGTAACATTGCATCGAGTAACGAAACGGTCGCAACGTGGTCAAAACATGGTGGATACGCCACTGGTAATCCCTATACATAAGTGTTTTCACCATGCTGCTAAACTTTCGTAATACGTGCCATGAGAAATTCGGTGATTTACAGACCATAATATGACCTAACACGCCAGCTTTAAACAACTCACAACTGCATTGCTAAGTGCGCGCTACCCGAATATCCACGACGAGTCTTAATCCCTAACGTAACATTTTCGTTTGTTCGTATACATATGCCATCCTTACACGAGTAATCGTTGATCGAATCAATCGTCCGCTCTTATGCCTCCGTTACTCTCGTTAACCTTGTCTTTTTATGCAACCTTGTTTACAAACAACCGTGTGAACATTCAAACCCTAAATGCCTTCTTACTCTAAAGTTATCTCCCATTCTCGTAGATGGCAACACGCTTGATTGACCGCTACCTCGATAACTAGCTTATTTTAAAATACCTAACCTTCTCGTTTTCCATCATTAAGCAACTCTCTACAAAATCGAGATTTATTAATGCTCTTCAAAGTCGAGTGAACTTTCTAACAACCTACGGTTCGACTACACTCACCATTAAACTGCACACCACTTCTCACGAGAGCTTTTCTGCTCAGATGGCATATCATTTGAGTTATTCAAAGCTCGTTTAAACCACACTCCTATACGCATACTTATACGTTTTACTTAAGCTTGATGCCTCAAATCTTTCTAGTCAAACAACTTCTTGTTGCAAACCTAACTCTTCGTTGCTCTAAACTCCATGCTTACCCTCACGTATCCAGAGCTTCAAGTCTTGACCGTTAACCCTCAATTCCTTAACCAATTCCTTTCAAGTCTTCCTCTTGAATAAATTTCGGGACGAAATTTCCTAAAGGAGGGGAGACTGTAACGCCTCGTATTTTTTTTATTTTTCTAGTAATAATAATAATAATAATAAACAAAATAAATTCGACGTTTTATGAAACTTGTACTTGAAATCGGATCTCGTCGGTACGTTCGGGCCACTCAAAAACGTTAGATCGGGTTAACAGGCCTTGACCCAACACACCACCTAAACCTAACTAAACCCTAAACCTAAATTCAAATAAATAAAACCCCCCACCCTCACACCTTACGCACACTCTCATCTCCCTGCCCTTCTCCTTTACCCGCCTGCACACAACCCTTCAACCCCCTCAACACCAGCCGCCGCCACCCCTTTCTCGGCGTCTTTCGGCGACCGGCGTCGTCTCTGGCGGCGCCCTTCTTCTCCGGTAACACCTCTTACACCCATCTAGATAGTATAGAGAGAGAGAGACAGCGTAGAGAGAGAGAGAAATACGAAACAGATCGATGGCGGCAGTGGCTGTCTCGACCACCCTCGCTGGCGACAGTTCACGGTGGGGGCCGGCTCGGTTAAGGCAGATTCGGGTTTGGGTTCGTCGGGTTGGGTTGGTTTCAATCGATGGCGATGGTGGGTGATTCAAGTGGAAGATAGAACGACGGCGTGGCGGCGGAGCAGCGTCGCGGCTGCGACGGCGCATCGGACTAGCGGCGGCGACAGTCGCTGCGTCTCAGCGGCGGCTGCGGTATCTTGAGTTCCCGGTCAGGTCAGTCGTTCGGCTCCCAGTTTCGGTTCAGGTTTCGGTTTCTTGGTTCAAGTTTTGTTTGTGTATTTTTCGATTCAAGTTCAGTGGTTATTGTTTCAGATTCGGTTCGGTCTCGGCTCGGATTTTAGTTCCTGTTTGGCTCGGGTTTCGGTCAAGAACAGTCAAACCTGGTCAACTCAGTCAACTGCCGGTCAACTCGGGTCAGCTCCGGGTCGAATCTCGGTTCAGTCAAGATCACGGCTCATGTTCAGCGGGTTCGGGTCTCGGTGCAGAGGTTCGGGTCAGCAGTGAGTCAGTGAAAGTCTTAGTTCGGTTCGGGTCTCGTTTGGTGTTCGGTCAAACCTGGTCAACCGTTGGTCAACGGGTCAGATTCAAGTTCGGTAAAACTCTAAGCCTCGTAGTTCATTTTACTTATATTAATAATCTTGTATTCGCGACCCGAACTTGTACAAATGATAACACTTGAACATAGAAATATATATATATATATATGTTTCATGATCTAATATTTCGTAACGTCTCTTATAAAATCGTCGTGGTAGAATTATTGCGTTTTGACAAATAATATCGACACTCGTGTGTCGGGATCGTCCAAAAACAAGGGGAAACTCTGCCCGATTTTCGACTAATATATATATATTTATTTATTATATCTATCGACGAAAATATACTTATTCGTTACACCTTTCGACAAAATATTATTTTGATTTATGATGCTTCCGGCAATATATATATTTACACATTTCTGCTTTCGACAAAATCCATTTAATTATTATACCGTTCGACAACATATCTAATTATTATTCTTTTCGACAAATAGAAATCTATTTAACGACAAGATATAACCAGTATTCCTTCCGTCAAAATAAATATATATTATATACTTTTCGAAAATTATACTTCTCTAACGGCAATATATATCTATATTACGTGTTTCTGACAAACAATATATACTTATCTACTATTCTTTTCGTTAACGTGCATATATATCTATTATCCCGTTCCGTCAAAATATACATTTATCTATTTTCTTTTAGCCAAACTATATATTTATCTAGTAATCTTTTCCGTCCAAATATACCAATATTTATATACATTTACTTGTTAAACCTTCCCCAAGGGTGTAATTATTCGCCAAACCTTTCGACTAAATATGCTCCACGACTATACTTTTTCGCCAAATTATATAAGTACACATCTATTATTCTCGTCGACAAAACATAATAATTTGACGAAGGAATATATTTATCCAACTGCAAACATCTATATATATTTTTATCTTTTATACTTCTCGCCAAAAATATATATATTTATTGTATTATTTTGATAACACTCTTATCTTTGACGAATTTAACTTTAGAGTCGTTACACAAATTCCGTGCTAAACGTACACGTATCTTCAACTCCGATTCGATTATTCATCCATGTTCGTTGTCATTTAAGGTGGCATTGGTGTCCCCTTTCTCCCACTCATCAACTCGTCGTGGAATTCCCAAAGAAGACTTAGCAATTCTGTGAGTACACTCGACCCACATTTGTTTTATATCACTTTTTGGGTGTAACATGTTTCCATATACAAAAATCACAAACACTTAAACTTTATGAAACGCACAAACAATCCTATACACATGACTACTTGAATCGTATACTTGTTGCTTGTCTGGGGATAAACGTTGTGCTGTGCTTTAGTCATTAACTATTTTTAGCCTTGTTTGACATGCTTAGCGCTATAGGAATTCACGCATCCACCTCCATCGATTTACACGTGAGGTCATGTTAAAACAACGTGATTGCGTTACGGTTTGATTATTAGCATTGCATGCCTTGATATTGCTCTTGTATAGATTTAGTTGCCATGAGGATTGTTCAAACTTTATTCGTATACGTATGCTATGCCTAAACTTGTGTACTCGCCTTTGCTTTTGCATTGACTTTATTTTAAAACATGTTACAGGTTGAAGGAGATGACGCTATGAAAACAATATAGCAAGGACTAGATACACACAAATTAGACGTTAGGTTTAATGTCGACGTATCAATTTTGTTATAACTTTGCAAATGTTAGATTGTTCTTTGTTTTGTTACATTGATGTATTTGACAATTTTTATGAAATGAAATATGGTTTAATTAATTATTGTCACTTAATAATGTTGTGAGCAATGAGCAATCTCGTTTTCGTCTCATCCCGATGTTTCCGCCATCGGTTGGGGTGTTACACATTGAGCTTGGGTTGGCAAATGAGCCGGAGGAAGAAGCACCAGAGGAGATCCCTGAGGAGCCTGAGGAGGCAGCAGCAAATGAAGACGAGGATATGGGGGACGCAGACGTTGAGGATTAGATTTATTTCTCGTTTATCATGACATTTCTTTATTTCCTTGTTTGAACTTAGTAATCGTTTGGGAATTCCCTTTGACATTTGGATTTATATATTTAATATTCGGTTTAATACATTGTGGTGAATTGCAATATATTTTAGTCAAATTTTTGGTTTGAATGTTATATGAGATGGGTTGTACCAATTCTCATTACATTATTCTTAGAATTCTATGATGAAATATGTGATAATTTTCTCATGTATTCGTGTATCTGTGGTCAAAAACAGAATGTCTGCTTGCGGTGGTGGAGCTCGCGGTGGTGGCGCTCATGGTGGTGGCCGTGGCAACATCACAATGACACATGCAGAACTGGCTGCGCTCATCCAGGAGCAGGTTACTGCGGCATTGGCAGCCCAAAATCCGAATCCAAACAATAATCAGAATCTGGGAGGTAACCCTCATTTGATTCTACATTCATTTCACTCCACGTATGCTAGCGTATTCAACCGTCCTTTAAATCACCTTCTTCTAAATCTCTTACTTTCAAACTTGTGCATGTAGGTATGGGCCCTAACCCGTACAAGATGTTCATCGATGCTAAGCCCACCAAATTCACTGGCAAGGAAGGGCCAATCGGGCTAGTCAGATGGCTCGAAAAATCAGAATCTGTCTTTGCAATGTGTAACTGCTTACCTGAGAACAGAGTCAAATTCGCGGCTTCGACTCTAGAAGATGCGGCTCTCACCTGGTGGAATGCGCGGGTCCAGGTTCTTGGACTCGATGTGGCCAACGTAATGGGTCGGGATGAGTTCAAGAATCTTATCAAGGAACAATACTGCCCCCGGGATCGTATCCACCATTTAGAGCAAGATCTTTGGGTTATGAAGATGGAAGGGTCGGAAATTGAAGCCTACACCACGAAGCACTATGACCTGGTCTCCTTGTGTCCCGATATTGCTAGGCCAGTGTACAAACAGATAGAGCTTTACATCAAGGGATTGGCTCCGGAGATTAAAGGCATGGTTGAGTCAAGCAATCCCGTTACAGTTTAGCAGGCCGTGCGGCTGGCACACAAACTGACAGACACTGCAGTAGAAGAGGGTAAACTGCCGAAAAGGGCGCAGCTGGAAACGCCCCAGAAAACAAACGCAAGTGGGAGGATGGATCTTCGAAATAAGCATCAACCAGGCAAGCGCAGCAGGGTTCTCAGAAACGTTTCAACAACAGTAACCACAACTTCAACAGCCACAACCAACAATCTAGTAACAACACCAACAGTCAGGTTCAAAGTGGGTACGCTGGAAAGAAACCTCTGTGCAAAAAATGTAACCGTCATCATTTCGGGCAATGCAGTGGTTGTCAGCGATGTGGTAGGGGATGCCACACCACTAAGGACTGCAGGGTAAACCTTAACTCGAAGCAAAACACTAACCAGAACTAGCAGCCACCCAGAGTCACCAGGTCATGTTATCAGTGTGGTGGCACTGATCATTTCAAGAAAGATTGCCCACAGCTAAACAAGGGAAACAGTGGTGGAAATCAGAACCAGAATCAAAACAATAATAACAATAATGCTGGTGGAAGTGGTGGAGCTAAGGGTCATGCATTCACATTGGGAAAAGGTGAGGCTCGTAATGATTCTAAAGTGGTTACTGGTAAATTTCCTTTAAACAACAGTTTTGCTCACATTTTATTCGATAGTGGTGCGGATAGGAGTTTTATTTCCGAGTCGTTTAGAAAACTATTGGACATTAACCCTGTTGAATTAGAGGTCAAATACCTGGTAGAGTTAGCCAATGGAAAATCGGTAGATATAACCCACATCGCCTACGGATGTCAGCTACAACTGGCTGGCCATCTATTCACCATCGATCTCATGCCAACCACACTTGGTAGCTTTGACGTTGTAGTTGGCATGGATTGGTTATATGAAAATCGAGCAAAAATCTTATGTCGCGAAAAGGCTATTCGCATACCTCATTCAAACGGAGAGATCTTAACCATTCATGGCGAGAAGGGTGGTGTAGTAACCAACATCATTTCCTTCATGAAAGCTCAAAAGTACCTACGACAGAAAAACTCGTACGCAATCTTAGCCAATGTCACCGAACAACCAAGCGACGAGAGCAAAGTTGAAGATTTTCCTATCGTACGTGAATTTCCCGAGGTCTTCCCTGAAGACTTGCCTGGTTTACCCCCACATAGGCAGGTCAAATTCGAAATTCAGCTAGCAAAACACGTTATACCAATCGCCAAGGCTCCGTACCGATTAGCTCCATCTGAACTTCAAGAACTTTCTACTCAACTTCAGGAGCTCTTAGATAAAGGCTTTATCCGTCCGAGCTCATCACCATGGGGAGCTCCAGTCCTTTTTGTCAAGAAGAAGGATGGAACTTTCCGTATGTGTATTGATTACAGAGAGCTCAACAAAGTTACTATCAAAAACCGATACCCCTTACCCCGAATCGATGACCTGTTTGACCAGCTCCAAGGGTCAAGTTACTATTCCAAAATCGATCTAAGGTCGGGATACCATCAGTTGCGTGTACGAGAGGAAGACATCTCCAAGACCTCATTTCGCACTCGTTATGGCCACTATGAATTTTTGGTTATGCCATTCGGACTAACAAATGCACCTGCAGTATTCATGGACCTCATGAACCGTGTTTATAAGCCTTATCTAGACAAATTCGTAATCGTGTTCATTGATGACATACTGGTGTACTCTAAAACTAAGGAGGAACATGAACAACATCTGCGTTTAATGTTGAAACTTCTGCGACAGGAACAACTCTATGCCAAGTTTTCAAAGTGCGACTTCTGGATTCGAGAAGTCCAATTCCTTGGGCATATAGTGAACGAAAAAGGTATCCACGTTGACCCGGCAAAGATTGAAGCCATCAAAAGTTGGGAGGCGCCGAAAACTCCAACAGAAGTAAGACAGTTTCTTGGTTTGGCAGGCTACTATTGACGCTTTATTGAGGGTTTTTCAAAGATCGCTCAACGTCTTACATCTCTAACCCATAAAGGAACCAAGTATATCTGGGGTGACAAACAGGAGGAAGCATTCCAGGTGCTGAAGCAGAAGCTTTGTAGTGCGCCTATCTTGTCCCTACCTGAGGGGACCGAAGACTTTGTAGTGTACTGCGACGCTTCCATTCAGGGACTTGGATGTGTGCTCATGCAACGCGATAAGGTCATTGCTTATGCATCTCGGCAATTGAAAGTACATGAGAAGAACTACACAACGCACGACTTAGAATTAGGAGCCATGGTGCTCGCTTTAAAAATCTGGAGGCACTATCTCTATGGAACCAAGTGTACCATCTACACCGACCACAAAAGCCTTCAACACATTTTCGATCAAAAAGAGTTAAACATGCGACAGCGCCGTTGGCTCGAACTTTTGAACGACTACGAATGTGCTCTCCAGTACCATCCAGGCAAGGCTAATGTAGTAGCCGACGCTCTCAGTAGGAAAGAGCACGAGAAGCCTCGACGAGTTCGGTCCTTACAACTTATAATACACTCTAACCTACCCGAACAAATTCGCAACGCTCAGTTGGAGGCAATCAAACCCGAAAATCTGGAAGCTGAGAAATTACGCATGATGGAACGTGATTGGGAAACCAAACCGGATGGAACTCGTTACTTTCTTATTCGGATATGGGTGCCCCTCTACGGAAACTTGAGGGAAATCACAATGGACGAAGCTCACAAATCAAGGTACTCTGTTCATCCAGGATCGGATAAGATGTACCAAGATCTCAAAACAACTTACTGGTGGCCGAACATGAAGGCTGAAGTAGCCACCTACGTAAGCAAATGCCTAACCTGTGCCAAAGTCAAGGTAGAATACAAAAAGCCCTCAGGACTACTGCAACAGCCTGAGATTCCCGTTTGGAAATGGGAACCAATCACCATGGACTTTATTACAGGTCTACCTAAGACACCCAGTGGAAAAGATACAATTTGGGTGATTATCGACCGACTAACCAAATCGGCTCACTTCTTAGCAATCAAGGAAACTGACAAGTTCGACACCCTTAAAGCGTTGTACATGAAGGAAATAGTAGCCCGGCACGGAGTGCCAATATTCATCATGTCCGACCGCGATTCACGCTTTACTTCTCATCTGTGGCAATCAGCACAGAAATCCTTGGGATCACGCGTTGACTTGAGCACAGCATACCATCCTCAGACTGATGGTCAAAGTGAACGTACCATTTAGACTCTCGAAGACATACTTAGAGCGTGTGTAATCGACTTTGGTAAGGGCTGGGAGAAGCATCTACCTTTTGGTGGAGTTTTCCTATAACAACAGTTATCACATGAGTATCCAAGCAGCACCATTCGAGGCGCTGTATGGACGAAAGTGTCGCTCTCCTGTTTGTTTGGCGGAAGTTGGTGATAGTCAAATCACTGGTCCAGAGTTGGTTCTGGAAGCAACTGAAAAGATAGTGCAAATTCGAAACCGTATGGCGGCAGCTCGAGATCGCCAAAAGAGCTATGCCGATCAGCGACGCAAACCGTTAGCATTTCAAGTAGGCGATCGGGTCCTACTGAAGGTATCACCTTGGAAGGGCGTGATTCGTTTTGGCAAAAGAGGTAAACTAAACCCGCGATATGTTAGTCCGTTTGAAATCACAAAGAAAATCGGTCAGGTAGCTTATGAGTTGAACCTTCCTGATGAGCTCAGTGGAGTTCACAACGTTTTTCATGTCTCAAATCTGAAGAAATGTCTGTCAGATGAAACATTAGCCGTTCCACTGGATGAGATCCATGTGGACGAACAACTGCGGTTCATTGAAGAACCAATCGAAATTATGGACCGAGAGGTCAAAACACGGAGACATAGTAAAATACCAATTGTCAAGGTTCGTTGGAACTCAAAGCGTGGACCGGAGTACACTTGGGAAAGAGAGGATCAAATGAAAGACAAATATCCTCACCTTTTTGCAACGGAATCACGAGAACCAAGTAACGCGAACTGAATTTCGAGGCGAAATTCTTGTAACAGGGGGAGAATGTGACAACTCGGAAATCCTACAACAACTTTCAAACCCTTGCTCAACTTTCAAACTTTTACTCACTCAATTTTCGGGACGAAAATTCCTTCAACTTGGGAATAATGTGACATCCCGGAAAATCATGTATCTTTCCTGATTCGGCTATATTATGTGTTTACGTTACGTGTTACGTTAATAATTTAATTTTATGTGATTGCACCAACCCGAACCGTTGAACCAAAACACTTATCTTGTTTGTCGTTCCAACTCACTTGCGTAGCTCGAAATTAAGTAAATGTTTAATTAACACACGTCACGTATAACTAGAGGTTCATAAAATACGTTACATTTAGAACCCGAAACCCAAGCTATACGCGCACCTC
Source organism: Scalesia atractyloides (assembly GCA_947069175.1). Classification (NCBI taxonomy): domain Eukaryota; kingdom Viridiplantae; phylum Streptophyta; class Magnoliopsida; order Asterales; family Asteraceae; genus Scalesia; species Scalesia atractyloides. The sequence continues at coordinate 3,613,659 of CAMTDV010000023.1, forward strand.
ACTTTCGGCTCATACCGGATCAAACCCAACCGCCACCCACACCCCTTGCGGCCCAAACTCCTTGTGGCCCAAGTTAAACTAAACCGCCCCCCCTTTGGTCCCTTATGTATACGCATGTATGCATGAAGGTTTTAGAGCATTCACAAACCCTAAAACCTCCTTGGTGTGCGACGGCAGTGGAAATAGCCCCCCCCCCCTCTCATTCGATCGCTACTCTCCCTCTTTCTCTAGTTCTTCCATCCTTCTTCAAGGTTAGTAAAGTCTTATGTGTTATGTGGCTGTGTTTTTTATGATAATGATGATATGTACTTAGGGTTTTTGGTGTGGTTCTAACATGCTCTATGATGAATATGATTGTTGATGGGTTATTGTTATAATATGTTGGATACATGTGTTTAGATAGACTTATTCGGCTGAAATCACACGTAAATACTTGAAAATAATAATTAGGATAAGTATAATATACATGGTACTGAATATGGACTGAATGGAATAAGTCGTTAAGTTGTATGATCATTAGATTCACTAAAGAGAATGACTAGAACGCGAGTAGAGCCGAAACAGAATCTGTCCGGAGTTCTGCAGCCAACTTCCGTTGGCTGTAGCCAGGTCATAACAAATCGAAAAATGGAATTTCTGAAGCCTAAAACGTGTATTTTTTAAAAACGCTTCAAATGGCGCTAGATTCGTATTTTTCTGAGGAAGTTTGCTATTTTTAAATGATCATTTAGTGTAGCAGCTGAAGCTGCGTAATTTCTGCAGAATTTGCAGGTTGTTTATCGAGTCGTATCTCATAGTCTGTATAGGGTTAGGTCACGAAATTTGTATAGTAACTGGAGACGGGAGTTTCCGAAAATCTCCCACTGGAATTTTGTTAATTGGATAAACGATGATTTTTAAATGATTTTTCTCGTGGACTGCAGTCAGAAAGCGACGAATCTGACTGCAACCTAGTATATAAATTTTTATAAATAATTGGTAAAGATTTAGGATTTAAAAATTTTACACTAAATTTTACAGACTAATTGGCACCTTCTGTAAAAAGATTGAAATTTTTGGAACATCAGAACTATTTTATAAAAATTCCTGAAAACAGCCCAGTTTGAGTGTACAAGCTGAAACATGATAATTTGCGTTTATGTGTATCTAAGTGTTGCATGTGCTACCTGAGAATGAACGAGCCTGTAATTACCAAGTTAGACATTATTTGAAAGTGTCGTATACTATACATATATAAATCGTCAACGTAATTGCCTAAAACGTGTTAAGTTAATTGCATTACTTTATGTGTAGTTCTTGAACACGCTAATAAATTAAGTGGTAATCATAATAGGACGTGTTTGAACCACTTTGACTCTATTTCCGTAAAAGTCTAACCGAGCAATTTAAGGTGAGTTCACGGCCCCTATTTCTTTAAACGTTTACAAAACACAGAGGGAGAAAACATATACACGTTACAGTGATATATGGGTTGATTATATTACGGTACAGTAACGTCCTTCTACTTAAAACATACACACGTTACAGTGGTGTATGAGTGGCATACATCACGGTACAGTAACGCATCTTTACTTAGAGTTATGTTATACTGTTATGGTCACAAGGAAGCATATATCACATGTCAGTCCCCTTAAAACTTACGATATCGTTAGTATTGGATTATAGCGAGGGAATTTTTAGTAGTACTACTGGGCCCGACAAGCCCCACTCGAATTGGTCGCGCCAGTTAGACCGAACGTTGATTGTCACAAGTGTAGAATTTGCCTAACTTTTTAGCCATGGTTGGTGATAGGCCTAGCACAACAGGGGCAGCAACATCAGCTTCGGATCGAACACTTTGTTGACATGACCTAGGCTAGCTACCTTAACATTTAACATGAACTGCTAAACTACATAATATTAATCTGATTCGGGTTGGATCAGGGTAACTTTTGAGACACTGGTTCAGGGTTGAACCAGTGGGAAACACTTACGTTTAAACTTGTGAACTAAAACCTGTGAACTCACTCATCATTATTGTTGACACTTGATTTTACATGTTTTCTCAGGTTGTTAAGGTATCATTTCCGCATAGGAGCACGGCACGAGCATGAAAAACTATTTCTTTTAAACGCTTTGCATTTTACTTTTTGAGTATTTTGGTTTGGGCGTTTGTTTTGGCGCGCACTTTATTTACATTTACATACGCTTCCGCATTTATTAAACTGCATGGTTGGATTTGTCTAAACGTATATTTTCGCATATAGAGTCATTCTATATGACTAGTGTCTTGGATCCTGGTTTGTCACGCGCCTCGCAGTAAACCCCGCAAGTGGATTTTGAGGGTGTGACATCTTATTATATAGTTTGAAGTCACTGCAAAGTTCCCTAAAAGTTGAAGAAAAAACCATACTTTGTTTTTTTATGTACGACGATGAGGCGGAGTTTTGATTATTGTAGGGGTTCGGAGATGAATGGTGGTAGCTGTGGTTAACGGATCTGGTGGCCAGGTATGATGGAGGATGTTGTTTTTGGTGATGGGGCGGTCGTGGTATGCGACGGTATTGGTTTGTGGTGCTAGTTTCTGGTGGTGGTTCACAGTGTTGAACGTTGGTGTTCGAAGGTGGTGTCTGTGGTGGCCCAACGATGATGGCCGATGGTGGTTACTGGTGTTTCAGAGAGAGAGAGAGAGGGGGGTGGGGGGATGAAGAAGAAGATGATGTGGTGGGCCCATCTCCTTTAGTTTTTTATTTTTTAATTGTTGAGGACAATGTGGTCATTAAACATCAACTTAACTGAGAAATCTAACAGAGGTTAGTGGTAAGGATCACACGAGTGTAAAAATTACAACTATTAGGACCAACTCTGTAATTAGTGAACCATTGGGACCAAGTCTGCAATTTTCGTAAACCACAGGGACCAACCAAGCATTTAACTACAATCGTTAAGATAAAATTTTAAAAAAAGCCTGAACTCTAACGTGATAATTATAAATTTTGTTAATTTAAAATTGGTAGTTTGATTTCGGAAAAGATTGCTTTCAAACTTGGATTTCAGAAATATTTCTAAAAGTAAGTTTAATATGTTTTAATTTGATTTTGAAAGTTTTAAATTGTGTATATTGATAATTTAATATTTATACATCGATTAGATTTGAATGAATATTTAATATGGGATTAGAAATATTGAATTTCTAAATTCCTGATAAAAATGACTATTGCATCAGTACCCAAAAAGTTTCGCTTCGGTAAACTCAATACCGATTTAGTACCTACCATTTACTAATCTCTGTTAAGAGACATAAAAATAGCTTGGTCGTGAGGCAAATAACAACGCCTCGTCAACCATCTCCCATTATTGGGCCATGGGAATTCCCACGTCTGGTTAGAATAATACAAGTGACACAACCTTTTAGGTTCATTATGTATTGCTTTATAGGATATTTATTTTATAACCTTTCTATCTTTTGATCTTTTTAATTTTATATATATATATATATATATATATATATATATATATATATATATATATATATATATATATATATATATATATATATATAAATATTTAATTTTTATTATAACTTTTAAGGTATATAGTTTTATAAAATTTTAAGTATGTTGTGATGTATCTATATTTATCTACATCTCGATAAAAAAATAATTTGATATTGCGTTGTGAGTGGTACACGCAATCGAAGTATAAACATACATCTTATCGAAGCTACCATTTTTGTTATTATAATAATATAGTGTAATGCTTTATAAACTTTCGAATATACCATTATAATGTGCTTCTTTTTATCTATGTTGTTTTAATAGAAGTTTTGTTTTGAATCGGACGGGTAAAATATAATTGATTTTGTTGTCCTTTACTTTGACGAACCAAATCAATACCGCCCGGATAAGTTCAGTACCAATATTGAATATATTTTATATATTGTAAGCTACACGAGTGTCGGTACCGTGACAAACCAAAGTGATACCGTCCTAGCAACATCGATGCTATGTCGGTTCAACCAAACAACATCGGTATAGATATCAGTACTATCAGAACCGTTACTGATTTCGTTTTTATGGTTTTGAACCAATGTAAAACAGGTGCCGATATTATTTTGGTCATATTTGACTTTATTTTTTGGGTTTTAGCTTTTGATTGATTTCCCGAGTGCTGATATCATACCAATACCATAATGAATGTTATTTGATACTGACCAAATACCCACCATAACACACGGGGTATTATACTAGTTATAATGAAACCACAAGGTACGGTGAAAGAAAGTAAAAGAAGGTAGTTTGGTTATGTAAAAGTCATGTGATGATCACTTTATGATAAAATGGGAAAAAAAAACATAACTGATAGCCTTAGTATCCTACTATAATTTACACCATCACTTAGGGCATAACCATGTCACAAACTTTTAGATATTTTCTGTCAACACATCTGCTTAGTAATATTTTTTATAAGTACTATAATTCAAAATTAATAGAAACCTAAAATTGGCCATGATCGGATTTTAATAATAAAACTATATTCAAGACGTTATAATTACTAGAAGCTGACAACATCTCGGGGAAATGGATTTTATCACTCCAAACTAATCATTTTTCTTTGTTGTCACTTTCAATTTTTACTTTCGCTCCCACCACCCCCCAACTTAACACTTGGGTTGCTGTGTCACCCTGTCGTTAACCAACTGCTAACTTGGGTAGTTTCTTTTGCTAACATGGCTTGTTTTTGATGAAATGACTTGTTTTTTTATAAGGTGTCATGCCGAGGTCACCAACAATCGAACAAGTACCCATCCCAGATGAACAAAAAATGCAATCAAATTAAAATTGTAACACCTCAATGTAATATTTATGAAATATGGTCTTTGCTAGTACAATTGTATGAAATAACTAACCAAGTTAATAAATTTGGTTAGTTTAATGGGAGTAAGTTTGAAAAAGGCTGCAACAGTCCACCGTAAGCTACGATGGCCTACCGTAGCTTATGGTAGGCAGCTGCGGATCAAGAACAGATAGCCTTGACCGTAAAACAGAAGTCACAGACCGTAAGCTACGGTCTGGAGCCGTAGCTTACGACGGGGACCGTAGCTTACGGCGGGAATGGGCTGCAAAATGTGAAGTTTTGATTATTGTCCATATATTTGCGTCCCGGACTTTTGTATCCCTTAAGGCTAATGCAAAGGCCTCGGTAAACTTCCGGAAGTTAGTATAACATAGGAAAAAATCGTAAAATTTAATTATGTGGCACGAATACAAATAAAGACATTCGGGCTCGAAAGGATATATATATATATATATATATATATTTATGTGTTTAAGATTCGAAACTTGTAGGAATGATTATGTTAGAATGTATCACACGGATGGGAAGAGGAAATTGTTCATAAGTATGCTTATAGGTGAATTATTAAGCATGATTAGGATTCATCGATTGAATACGGATAAGTGATTATGACTTGAATGCACATATGAAGGTATAAAGTTGCAGAGTGACAGAGTTAAGTGTCGATGTTATTATGAGATGTATGTATGAAATATGTATGTAAGTATGTATATGACAATGTTTATACGTGATGTAGTCAACGAATGTAGTTCAATATTATGTGCTTATGTGAAGATGTAAGTCTTCAATATGTTAGAGGATATGTGTTGCTAATTGTTTATTATTGAGAATGAATTTAGGAATGCAGGTAAGTATGGGATGGGCTCTCGAAGGTTTGAGGCTCGGCATAAGGAATAAATTCAAAGAATATCCTATTGGAGTTTTTATACAATGATTGATGGTTATGTGGAGAACTCATCTTCATGTTTTTTTAATTAAAAATATATGATGTCACCATTTACTAACATGTTGGTTAAATATGGTGACCGCAGATAGTCGGAGTATCATGATGGACAAACCAATGAGGATCGAGTAGAAGATCAAGGATTGTACGGAGAGGTGGTCACATAATTGCAATCAAATGTAACATAGTTACCTTGGTTAGGAATGAATGTTGTAAGCGATTTAGAAGAGATCGATTTAAATGGTTTAAAGTACGTTAGAATAATTAGAAGAAAGAAATTTTATGGTTCATATTTCCGCTGCGTCGTTTTTGGGTCAAAACGTGTTAGGGTAAATAAGGTTCAAAATCAGATCTGGACCTTCAGAACCTACTGTTGATTCAAAAGCAGATCTGGAACTTCAGAACTCATATTAATGGCCGCTCGATGGTGGCCTCCACCTACGTTGATTCCGCTTCAGATGAATGGGATTTTGTCACGATGAGTGGTTCAATTGAATGATTTGGGGATTGATTTAGGGTTTATAGGTGGGTGGTGTGTGGTGATGTAACACCCCTAAAAACATCTAATATTTACCTAGAAGGAAAATATTATGTACGCGAATACTATTATAAAATTTAACATGGTTAGTTACTTGTCGATAAATAATAAAAACATAGGAGAATGCTCTTTTATAACAATAAAACTGAACATGAGGGGCTGAAATAGATAACTTGGAAAGTTAATATATTAAAAACAAAAACTTAAAACATCACATGCAGATGTATGTATCTGTGTATGTGCGACCCAGACAAGAAGAACTCAAGGGAAACCCTCAAATGACCTAATTGATCGAAATTCAAGGAAGGTTTGATTCTAAGTTCATGCATGAATCGAAATTAGTGATCTCCTAGACAAAGGGATCATAAGATATGTTGAATTTTGATGTTTGGTGATATTATGAAAACTACATGAACACCACAAGTTCTAAATTAAGTATAATTGTGAATGTCATGACAGAATTTGAGATGTATACAAGTCTAGGAATAAACCCTTGATGAATATTTAGTGTTCAAATGCAATGATTTAAGTGTTTGAATGACTAACAATTCTTGCACTAAGTGGGTTTTGATGTAGATGATGAACACATGAGTTGTGATAAAGAGATTTTAGTATTTGATGTTAATAAGTTAAGTTATAGATGTTAATTGCACATTCTAGACATAGAGTCGTGAAAGGGGTGTAAATACATGGCTAATAACTAAATCATGGAATTGATATGAGCAATATGAAAATCTTGTCCACAAGGTGATTGATGTAATGTCTAAGTGATCATGGATTGTTGAAAAATATGAAAGAATCATATAATTGAGATTTTGACAAGTTAAATGTAATATGATGTATCATAGGTTCTAAACGATAAATCGGGATTGAACTCTATAGGCAAATCGGGTGAAACATCGAGTGGCCAAGCCAAGACAGATACGCGTTTGAAGGGAAGACTTTAAGGTACGTGGCTTTATGCTTCGTAGATTTTTAGTACTTATTTCGTATAGTCGTATGTTAAATATTGATGCAACACTTGCGGAATAAAGGTTTGGTTGAATAAAAGCGATGAATTTCGCTAAAGAAACCAAACGGGTCAAAATGATAAAAAGGAATAAAGGTTTGGTTGAATAAAGTGATGGATTTCGCTAAAGAAACCAAACGTGTCAAAATGATGAAAAGAAATAAATGTTTGGGTGAATAAACCAAACGAGTCAAAATGATAAAAAGGAATAAAGGTTTGGTTGAATAAACCAAACGGGTCAAAATGATAAAAAGGAATAAAGATTTGGTTGAATAAAAGCGATGGATTTCGCTAAAGAAACCAAACGAGTCAAAATGATAAAAATAAATAAAGGTTTTGGTGAATAAACCAAACGGGTCAAATGATAAAAAGGAATAAAGGTTTGGTTGAATAAACCAAACTGGTCAAAATGATAAAAAGGAATAAAGGTTTGGTTGAATAAAAGCGATAGATTTCACTAAGATAACCAAACGGGTTAAACGAAGTCTTAATGCATATCGGAAGGGTTGCATGAGTAATGACATCGACATAATACCCGGATAATAGGTAGGAATTCAAATATGTTCGTAAACCGAGAAACGAAAACGAGGATTTAAAAGTTAACTGACTCGGATTGTGAGTCATGACAAAAAGATAAACATTTTCGTATATGGAAATTGTTTGAAATAAGTTCAACTATTCTTATTTGAAAGAGGTTGGATAAAATAGAAAGCATACCGGATGATTGATGATTGTATCACGCTTATAGGACCCGGGGTATTAGGAAACATTCATAGTTATGATGTTTATAAGGATTTAGAGGTGATCAAATGAGTTGTTTAATAAAAATATAAACGGGTCAATAATTTGGTAAATAAATAATAAGCCGAAGGCTTATAAGTTAAAAATATGGTTAATCCGGATGTTGGATTTCGAGTTTATAAGGTAGAGGATCAAATTACGATCATGTAGGAAGAAACGGGAGGTTAAACGGATAAGCAATTTAAAAGATATGGAGGTTTTCGTGTCAAAAACAACAAATAAGAGAAATCCTTCAGCAAGCCACCATAGGCTACGGTAGCCTACCGTAGCTTACCGTAGGCTGCTGCTGTTTGAAACAGGAAGCCCATATCGTAAGCTACGGTGGCCAGCCGTAGCTTACGGCGGGGTCCGAATCAAAACTTTTGTTTTGATTGTTGGGCCATGTTTTCGAGGATAGGTTATGTTTAATGTGTTATATAAATTATATAACTAACGTTTTTAATAAATTTCGTGATGTAGGTGATTAATGTAACGCTACGGATGATTGATCAAGCTAGACGAAGAACCGAACACTTCTGAATTTCAAGCTTCCGCTTTTGTTTTCTTCGTCTAAGGAACATAATAGTGTTAATGTTTATGAATGTTTTTATATACTTAAAACTTTTTAAATAAACCCGTACTTTTGTAATTTATTTTGATCGCA